>OX451372.1:8525341-9725341 GCA_949629185.1 Apamea crenata
CGGCTCGATTTGGGAGTCCGAGAGAGTAGTTGGGACCCTTGGAACTAATTTACCCGGCGCTTTCTTAGAAACTTACCTAAGCCTTCCTCATTAGCGTTTTCCTATAAGTTATTAGTTCAGGTAGCTGTACTTAGCTACGGTAAATTGGTTTTATTGTATACTCATTGCAGGCATTACTTTATTGGGGATAATTGCGCTAATAAGCCTAATCTGGTTATGAGGATTTGTGGAGCTCTATCAGTTAAATGATGATTATAAATGAACGGCATGAGTCGGGTTTTCAAAGTATTATTAACAAGCTTACCCGCGGTTTTGCCCGCATGGAGGGGGAATTATCCCATGGGAACGTTACCTACTACGGGGATAAAAAGAATCCTAATTAATGTTCGAACCCAGGTCCAAATCCGTTCAAACGCTAGGGCGCGAAAAGCTAACAGATAGACAGACAGTTACTTTCGCATTTATAATATCAGTGTCAATTTACTTACATTCCTTGCAAAAATTACCTGATTATGTAGTTCAAAATCTTTGCAGGTCTGCTAAACCCCAATAACCCAATAGAACATACCTGTGTTCTATTGGGTTATTCCAAACTTCTTATTATATTTAAAATGTATTGTTTGTTTTTTTCTGAACAGTAGTGCGATTCTGTAACCATATCACCGGGAAAACTTAGGTGAAGTGAACGTGGAGTGAGCTGTCATTCCAACTAATGCTAGGGATTGACACTATTGACAGCTCACTCTAAGCTCACTTCACCTAACTTTTCACGGTGAGATTTTTACAGAATCGATCGGCAGATTATAATAGGTAGATAGTCAAATTCCTACAACTTTGGGTTAATCCCCTAAAAGCGTCAACAAAATGTACCACAAAATAGGTTGCCCCAGTTACGTCAACACATTGTCAAAGATTTGGACTGAATAACACAAGTTTTTATTGCTTTAATTTCGTAACATATACAAATAATTCAATTATCATAAGCCTTATTGACCAGTAGAGCGCATATTGCAATGTTTAACACGCGAGCTCACTTGCCCAAGTGTTGGGGCAAAAACGACTAAGTGCCAACGGACCAATGAAGGCGAAAACTTTTGACATGCTTCGGAATTTTAAACTAAAGCAACCTAAACTGTCAAAATAAATAGTGATTGTAAATGTTGCAACCTTCGAAAATAATGTTTTATTGATCTTTGTCTGGCATGAATTTGTATTTTTGTTTTGAACGTTTGTTTGATCGATTTTGTGTTACGAATTTAATATTAATGAGGCCAATAAGGAAACGGGGGTAATTCAGTCTTATTTGTACCTACTATAGGTACTTCAAGTGAAAAATGGAAAACAATGCAGCAAAGTACTTTTTTTTTAAGAATTCCTCTTTTTTGTCGTTTCCTGGAATCACCTATTTTACGAGTATTTCAATGAATGCTTTGTGCGTAATATCTTTCAACATTTAGCTAAAGTACCGAAGTAAATTCTCGGAGACCACATTAATTCTATTTCAATTTATCCTAATTCTATGTAATTTTGTTTAATTTTATCTTAGGTATTTTATCTAATTTTTACAAATTTTGTTTTATTTAATTTAATTTCATCAAAATTGGTCCGTTTTTAATTTAACTTAAATTATGATCGTATGATTACATTGATTACTATGTATGTGTAATTACTAATATTGACTAATAACTTGTATGTGTGGTGCAAACTGTTAATATAAGTGGGTTATTAATAAATTAATTAACCGTAACTACTAAATAATATTATAAATGCGAAAGTGAGTTTGTATGTTTTTTTTATAACGCTTTCACGCTAAAACGGCTGAACGGATTTGGATGTAATTTGGCAGATGGTTAGACCATGACCTGGGTCAGGACATAGGCTACTTTTCATACTGGATTGCAGACGAAGTCGCGGGCAACAGCCAGTTTCTCCATAATCTAAACTACCTACTACGAAAGTGAAACTCACTGACCCACTCGGAACATGTAACATTGATCAAAGTCTAAATGCACTAATTAGTGAGGTCACTAAATGTCAATCACACATCCAGACAGGGCGGAATTTATGTCATGTCCGTGTCGAAAGTATTCAATTGATCTAAATATAGTGCTTCTCTTTTAGACTGTAGGTAAGCAGGTTGAGCTTTTTAATATAGTAAAGAATATAGAATTTAAAGCACAGTTAGCCGTATTTAAATTCGTTTCATTGAAAAATCCTCCGACTAATAGAGAAGTATGGAAGAATAATGACATCTTGCGCCGACCCCAAATAAATTAGGATAAGGGCAGGAGAATGATGATGATCTTTGAAAAATCAAATATACTAAACGCCACTTTAAGATAATATAGGATAAGTAGTCAAAAACGATTTTTGGAAAAAAAAAACTAGGTAGTTATCTAGCGGATTTTTTTTTTGGGAAACCGCCCCTCTTTTCCAACAACCACTGCAACTCTTGCTCGACATTTGTTTTTTGAAGTAAAAAAAAATATTCGTGCTAAATACAAGTTCTACCAGGTCTGAATTTCCACACTAAATGTAAAAAAAATATCTCTTGAAACTTTGACTTTACTAACTTAACTTATCGGTAATTATTTTATATTATAACTATATATAATAATTATTAAAAAAAAATAGAATGTCTTGTTAAAACTGGTAGGTACACGAAATGACGAAATAATCCGTTTTGTTTTCCGTGTGTCCTCTAAAGTTTTCGTGACTGCAACATTATATATTGACGTAAAACAATGTAAGACATTTTTATGTCTTATACGATTCTGTTGTAATTCTAAATTGGTATAAATAAATAATGTCATACAATTATTTTTTACGTGATTTTCCGGATTAGTAACTTTTATTAAATGGCAGTATTTCCCCCCTTTCCAAATTAGTTAACAGCCCGATTCAAATTTTATAGCGGATCGGAACATGAGGCGAGGTGTACGTTACCCCAGCAAGAAAGTGTCTCCTAGGGTTATAGGAGTAGAACGTATAATAAAATTGGTGCCTTATCTGCTGTAAATGTGCCCCCACATAAAAAATGCGTGCCCCCTGTCGTTTTGGAAAAAACGGAAAAAACGATTCTTGCTCGGGTAACGTTTTTCTAGCAGGAAAATTCTAAACGAATGATCGGAGAGAGAAAAATTGTGCATGGCCAGAGAGCTTATATGTGTGCTAAAATGTGCTCCCAAAAATAAAATCTGTGCCTCTTCAGGTTTTCGAGATATTGCATTTCCTGCTGGAGTAACGTTTTGATGAATCGTATATCTCTACAACCATTGCATGTGCCCCTGTAGAATAAACATACACGATTAGCTCTTAATGTGTGCCCCTTAGTGCCCCAATTAGATTTAAGAAAATATTTATAGTTTTCAAGTTATAGCGGTTTTATGAAAACCCGAAAAAACATCGCAGCGCCTAAATTGGACAAGGCACAAGTTCGCTGAAAACTGTATTCGGTCCTTCTTGACGCTAATAATAACCATACAAAGTTTCAAAACTGTTCATGCATGCGTTTTTGAATAATCTTGCTAAAAGTCAAAACGATGGTGTCATAACTTTGACGGCAAAATACAAGGAACCGGCTCAATCCCAGATGTGTAGGTGTAAACCAAAATCATGTGCCTTTAGTCAAAAATATATGATGAAAATATTCAGCTTGGAATGTTTCGCATTAAGTAAATATAAACAAAAAACCAAAATATGTAAACAACGGCTGGTTATCCGACCAAATTCTAATGACTACTAAAAAGCGACTGATTCATACATATCGATGACCTTTCCGTTTGAATCGGGCTGTAGGTACACACGGCTACACATCAAGCTACGCATTTCCAGTTTTAGCTGACCTCGCATTGTATAGGTTTTTCGTATAATCAGTAGTCAGCTTATACTGGTTTTGTATAGCTTGATCTGTAGCCGTGTGTACCTATTATTCTATTGAGGCCATTTTGAATATTTGATTGAAGCCTAATTACATGAGGCTGGTTATATATTAATGCTTTATAGGTAGAGGCTGTTAGTCTAGTTCTTATTTCAATCAAGAAATATAACTTTTCTGGTAAAACTACTATCACTTAGATAACCACACAACACACTTGTTTGGTTTAACCACATCACAAAATTCGAACGAATGATTCTTAGGAACAAATTCTCGTAATAATTATTATCTCTTTAGTAAATAGACAGTAAATGCAGGCTGGTATCTATGTCATTATAAGTCAACAACATTACAGGCTTCTAGCCAGCGATTCGAACTCATTTACATTGTTGATTAGATAGAAACTGTTCACAATCCAATGAGCAACTGTTGGCAAGAAAAGAAAAAAAAAGAAGAAAAAAAATGTACATAAGTACACAAGTCGTTGGTCGATAAATGAGCAGTTTGTTGCGATTCCTTGTATACAAGTATTAACATAAATTATACTTATGAGGTGGTGTTGTTGAGTGCTTTAATTATTGACTTATTACTGCTTCTTTTTTTTCGTAAGTGTACGTTTAAGTTTAAGTGGCAACCCTGAAAGCTGCAGTGTTATATACAGTGTTGCTAGACGTCAAATACATCAAAGATATCTTAAAAGTTTTTAATAGATTGTCTGTGCAGACTGTGTTTAATGTAACAATTTAAAAGATATCCCAATAAAAATAACATAAAAAAAAAGAAATATAAATTTTATTACAAATCTCCTTCATTTCATTTAAATATTTATAAATTACATTTTTAAATATTTTTATAAACAAATCTTATTATTAATTTTATATTGACACTTGATGAAACAAAACATAAATAAGTAGTTAGTTATAATACTACTTAATATATTTTTATTAAGAATTACTTTGTTTGAAATACCCGTATTTTTAAGAATGTTCGCAGTCTAATCTATCTCAATCTGTTTAAAATACCTTTACTTAATTTCCGCACATTTTTTGACAATTAGTTTTTGACATTGATTGAAGTTGCTGAGATGAGATTGCTACAAACATTTTGAAAGTTCGGGTATTAGATTTCAGGTTTTCTAAAGAAAATCATTCTCAGTCCGACCCTAGGCAATTTCCTTGCAGTGCATTATCATAAATCTATCAAGTAGTAATTGCTTGCCATATACCGTGTTACGGCAACAACGTTCCGACTGATTGGTCATGTGTGCCCAAGGACAGGAAGCTCATTTTGAACGACCATTGACTACCAATATCCACCTACATGCAAGACTCATATTGGTATAATTATTGCGAAGTATGTATTAGTATGGGTGACGTCAGCTTTGTGAACGTCATTACACTTAGTATTCATTTGTAAGCAAAACGATGGTTAGTTAAGGCTGTGGTGTGATTATAGTATTGTACCTACAGACCTTTTTGTTTAGCCAATCAGACATCCCATTTTGGCTTACGCTAAATGCAATTTTTATATAAATTACTTATTTCTTTCTTAATCTGTTTGTTTCCATGTCAGAATCTTAAATGGCATATCTGAGAAGAAAAAGGGAGGGTCCCTTCTATGTTATGCTATTCAATATTATAATAAAGGGTGGCAGGGAAGTCTCGCGCAAACGCGCGTAACCATGAATTCAGTACCTACATGTTTCTAGAACCCCTAGCGTAGAAATTTTTCGTCGGTTATCAAAGAGAAAATCAGCTGCTTCATAGAAAATTGCAATACCTATACGATCAAAATGTATTTAACTGCTATTTTTTTTTAAATAACCGACGATTGATTTCTATGGTTGGGGGTTCAGACTCCATGGTAAACGCGTCGATGACCCTACCACGATGTATGATACCAGTCTATTATAAAGGCCTCTTCTCATACATAGAAAGCACGAGCTTTGATTAACACAGATTTTAAGGCTCTTATTTATCTTAAAATTTTGCCCCAGCCCCAGCCTCATCAAATCGAATCTGGAAAGTTGGGCCACTTTTTCCCCGTCTATTTGAGCTTTGAGAAATTATCTTGTAAAACGCTTGACGAAGCTTGTCGTATGTGCATCTATCGACCCACTTAATCTCTCTAGGGTAGACTTTCCTGAAAAGGTCCATAGGTAGAAGGGAGCGGATCTAAAGGTCAAATGTTTCGATCACAGTTTACGCTTCCCTGGCTGTTAATAAGGGCGGTAATGCTTTAAATAGCCGCCATGCGCTTGAGTTGAGATAAATCTAGCGCTTGATTGAGTAGCGGGAACGGACACTACGATTTTATTGTAAAATATTGCTAAATGTTGTGGAAAAAAAAGGTCTAAAAGCAGCACTCTGATTGCGAAACACACTATCAATCTCAATCTGAATCATTCTGAAGGATATTGCTAATCCATTGCTTCATATGTTCGAAAAAATTGTCGGCGTTACAACGTAAATAACGCAATGAATGTTGTTGAACTGTCAAAATGAAACCGATTCCGATTGATCGTATGTTACGCAATTACCCCGCTGATCTACGTAAGTATCTACAGAGTCTTATTAAAAAAAAAAATTATCATCACTATGAACTTCTTCATAATTGTCATTCAAGCTAGACGAAATAAAGGTGATTCAAAATTTAGTTTCAATGCAGACAAATTCAATAGCTACTTTGTGCTCAAAAGTAGACATTTCAGAACCGTGGGAGTAGTTGAATACCAAATGAAACTCATAATCGCCTTTTGTGACTCACTCAGAATTAGAAGGATGGGCTGTTTTATCATTCGTTCCTACTATTACAAAAATATACTGTGAGAACAAATCATTTAATTTTAGTCTTTCAAAAGTGTTTATTTTGGAAATATCTTGTCGTTTGAGGCGACACGGTATTGGTGACATTTACTATATCTATACTAATAATAATAATAAAGCTGAAGATTCCGTTTGTTTGAACGCGCTAATCTCTGGAACTACCAGTTGGATTTGATTTTTTTTTTTGCATTTGATAGTCCAATTCTCGAGGGAGGCTATAGGCTATTTGACATTACACTATGACCTTGAGGAGCCGAGCAAAAATAAGATGAACAGACAGAAAGAACGCTAAGCGAAAACGAAGTGATAGCGCAGGAGGAGATGCGATGCGACGCGGTGGGTCGGGAGAACAAGACATTTCACGCGGACGAAGTAGCGGGCAGAAGCTATCCTACTAATATTACAAACGTGAAAGTTTTTATGGATGGATGGATATTTGTTACGCTTTCACGCAAAAACTACTGAACGGATTTGGATGAAATTTGGGACACAGATGGTTTATAATCAGGATTAACATATAGGATACTTTTTATCCCGATATTCCCACAGGATCGAAACTTACGCGGGTGAAAACAGTGGGCGCAGCTAGTAATTTTATAAATGCTTGATTTTAATGGTCTTATCATAGATTTTAACAAATTAAAAGCCAGGCCCTTTACCAGTGAAACTAACATTGTAGAACATGAACACAACACTACTTATCTTGCATTGAGGTCGCGTCGCATCTGGCAGGGGACTAGCCGGTGTGATGTGCGACTGATGTGTTCATTTTATATTATAGGCAGTCATTTGTTTTGATTCCCTTAAAAACAGATGACTATCTGATTTCACAGGTTGTCGTATGTAAACTCTAGTGGAAATAAGTTTGAAAGCGGGAGTTCGGATAGTACGTATAAATTGCCAGAGTGGATGGATTTTGTCAATTGTTGTTTCTGCGGTCTGCAGTTTTTGTAATAACTATACATCTAGCATGTTTGGTCCCAATGCGGGGCAAAACCCTCCTTCTCCCTTTTTTCCACACAATTCTGTCAGTTTGCTAGTTAGTACCGACTAGTCCTTTCGACAGGAGTCAAGCGTCCCGCCATCTCCGTCTTTGCGATGTCGTCGTGCGTTTAGTGGGACTCCATTTGTGGTTCTCTTAGCTCATTTGTGATCTGACATGCGGCAGACATATCCGGCCCAGCCCCACTTAAGGTTAGCGGCTTTCTGGTAACGTCCGCGATCTAGGTTTTGGCACGCAGTGTTGTTCCTTATACGGTTCGAAATTTTAACCCCCAGGATACTTTTAGTATTTAGCAATATTTATTTCATGTCGTAATTTCGCCTTCTTTAACCATGCTTTAGTTTGTATAGTTAGTGTGCAATTTATTAGGTTTTCGATATCAACAATTCCTGTAATCATACCGCCCTGTGATTAGTAAAATTCCTTTTGGCATTGCCCAATACTTTGGTTGGTCATAAATTAAATTAGTTATAGGGTGCGTCCGTGCAAGCAATTATTCTCTAAGCAAAGTTTCGTCCATCAATGTTCCAGACATCGTAGAAATTATTCTGTTCTCTTCAAAATTTCACGACAAACTCTTTGACGCCGTTCTTCGGAGGCGGGAATAAATTTACAACTTGTAAGTCTAGGACGCGGCTGATGATGTCATGACATCTGCATATTCGCTTCCTAACCTGAATAACGGAGAGCATGTGTAAACAATTCACTTTCTGTAGAAAAAGAGACAGTTACAGAATCAAGAGAATGAATTTTCAAAAAGACTGGCTATATTCGGGGTGGATTTTAGTGATAGGGCAGTAAGGGTACCTTAACCGTTGTAGCTAGAGGAAAAGGGTCTTAGGTAACTGTCCTTACTAAATATTCGAGAAATTTTCTGCATCTGCATTCTCAGATTACAAAAAAGTTGCACCGTCATCGTCACTAAATAAAAGTTTTTTTGATGCTAACCGATTCTGTTTCTTATAAGGGCCAAAAAACTCTATGGGACCAATTGAGGTTTGAGTACCTACTAGAAAAGTCAGAAATCGCAAAAAAACTTTTCCTGTACATTTCGTAGGAAATGAGACTCTATCTTACTTTTTCATGCTGGACAGGCTGACCCTGTATTAAATAAATATTTGTAACTACACGATCGTTAAATTGATTGAAGGTACTTTAGGCTCAGGTACATCATTAGGCTCTACATGTCGAATAATGGAATTGTGCACTAAACCTTATATTGCATAGTTTGGTCTTACTAAATGTTTCTAACCAACCCGTACAGTCACGAGCACCAATTGTCAACACTTGGCAACTTTCAATTGCAATTTTTTCGTGAAATAACAAATGCAACGTTGTAATACGACACATTACATAAACATATGAGTTCGAAAATGGTATTTTCGTAACAACATAAAATTTCATTCAAAAATAAAGGAGTGCATCGGTTTTGAATAAAGCCGAGTGTATACATACTTTTGCTCGTGACTGTACACCCTCTCACAAAGAGGAGCCCTGTAAAACAATAAAACTTGCAACAATAATGACGCTATAATATATCTACAATAATAGAACTTAGCTGAACGGTAAAATTGAAGGTCGTTTTGATAAAGCATGCCGAGAAACTAAACAAGTAATAAATTGAGACATCAATTTGTGTCCATAGGCATTCAGTGACTAATCTAACGGACAATCCTTGGTTTTTTTTTTGTTATTTTTATATCTTTTAAGTACGATACTCGTGGGGCTAGTGGCTAAGTAATAACAGCGGCAACGGGTTGCAAATTCCTGAGGTTGGTCCGTGAATGGGTGACCGTCTTTACATCCCCGTCTGTCATTCGTAAATCTTTGACAGTCATTTCGGGTAGTCTGAAGCCCGAATCTGACCACCAGTCTTACTAAAGCGGATCGTGTTACCTAGCAACTGGGTTGTGGAGGTCCGATAGGCAGTTGTTTCTTGTAAAATACTGGTATTCAGCTACATCCGGTTAAACTGTAAGCCGACCAACATATGTAGTCAGGAAAAGGCTAGGCAAATAATGATGATGGGGATGGTCGCAAACGCTACTGCTGAGCATGAGGGTCAGAGGGTACTACGGGTTCGATTCCCAGGTCGGACAAAGTTTTATTAGGTTTTTACATCAGA
The DNA here is from genome assembly GCA_949629185.1 of Apamea crenata. Classification (NCBI taxonomy): domain Eukaryota; kingdom Metazoa; phylum Arthropoda; class Insecta; order Lepidoptera; family Noctuidae; genus Apamea; species Apamea crenata. Next base: position 8,535,172 of record OX451372.1, read on the forward strand.
ACTTATTAAGTAGCAGTCCGGAGTTTGGTTATATGCCCGGTTGATGTCCTATGATGACCGGAGTACTCGGCATTTACTAAACAATTTTATATCATTAATAGTCTTTACCCCCTTTTACATGGGACTTAAACATAACCTATACCCTGTCCATTAGGTTAACCGTTTTTTGACAGCTGTCTTAGAACGTACATATTCCAGATTACGTAAAAATGAACTTTAAAATGCGTAATAAAATATATATATATAAACTGCCTTATCTTATTGAATTATCTTATTTATGGCTTCTTACATACATTATAATACCGTATGTGTATCAATCAATGTATTGTGTGTTGCTGCAATCATTAGTTCCATCTGTTAAGAAACGGTTTACATAATGAACAGGGTATAGCGAAATGTGGGTGTACTGCAGGTACACCCCTGCCTTACCCTTCAGAGAAAACAGGCGTTATGCTTATTGTTTTAAGTTCACTACTTTTTAAAGTATTTATTAAAGTTGAATGGATGTTGTTTGCTCACAAATCCATCACTCACGTCATGCGATGACACAGAATTTGATCCCATTGTAATAATTTTTATATTATTGTATAATATTTTTTATATAAATAATAATATTAATCATTAGTAATAGGTATCCATTACCTATTTTATAGGTTTGTGGTTATAACTTCTTGTGATTGAGTGGACACTATGAGTCTATAGTTTTGAAGGACCAGTTCGGAAGTGACGTCAATGTTGAGTCATGGAAAGTCATGTGTTTTGTGATTTTAATTTAATAATAATAATATCGGTATGTTATTGTCCTACTGAAGGACAAAGACCTCAAAGACAATAGTTATATGTAGTTTTCAGATCATATAAGCTCATAGTTTTACGCATTAGAAATTACGTAATAAAATTAATCGATTAAAAATAAAATGAATGAATGAAAATTATGTACTTAGTACAAATCGTCACCTAAGGAAAAAGGGTTATGCCCCCTTCATGCAATTTTCTCTCTCTCTGTCTGTTTCTATTATGTACGAGTGTGTGTGCATATATAACATAAGTCTGGACCAATTTATTTTAAATATTTTTCTCGGTAGTTAAGATTTAAAACAAAACTAGTGTCCATAGACTTGTCGCTACCAGTACTTTATTTCTTGTTAAAGGCATATTTACCAATATGCCTTTATGCCTACCAGGTTCCTACAGACAACAAAAGGACCAGCACCTGAATTGCGTAACACACTTTCAATCAGAATATTACAATAATTTCGAAGGAAATTGCTAATCCGTTTCTTATGTTCGAAAAATTTGTCTGCTCAGCAACGTAAATAACGCAATGTATGTTGTTGAACTGTCAAAATGAAAACCATTTCTACTGATAGTGTGTTACGCAGTCAACCAGCTATTCCTCAGACTTGATTTTGTCATGATTTATCATTGTTAGTAGAAGCCCAATGTAGTCCAACAGTGTTTCTACGAAATCGCTTCGTAAAACTATTCAACATTTTTAAATCACTGGAATAGAATAAAATTATTCTAATTTATGTTGACACATTTGACGTTTACGTCATGTTGTGAATAGAACTATGTTAATAACTAGAAAACTTTGTTATTATTTCGCTCGCTTTTTGTTTTGCATTCGTCTGGATTATTATGGAATTTGATGTTAGCAAAAGAAACAGTTTATAATATTTGAAAATATAAATATTAGCCTGTCTCGTTGCTCAGTGGTTGCAAGCGCTAGTACTGCTGAGCATGAGGTCTTGGTTTCGTTTCCTAGATGGGGCAAAGTGTTATTGGGATTTTCCATCAACGAACAATTTCTACCCCCTCCCCCCCCACCTTTCTCCCTAGGTGGTCTAGAATCTTGTGCGGAATTCATGGTTTCAGTTTGCGCGTTGATTTTTTTTTTTGTTTTATATGGCATCTCGTAGTTGACCTTGAGAGGTCGTGACTACTTAACCGGACTATCCTGTGGTTGCCTTAAGAAAACTTAAAGCCTCCAGCCAGGGCTTCCAACTAGTTAAAATTAAGCGACTGCACGCTAAGGGCACCCCCTGTGGGGTACGGACCTCGGCTTAGGGCGTAACGCGCGTTGATATCCCTGCCACCCTGTATATATCTTTCCTATTCAATCCAGTTAGATCATGATACTATAGAGCTAGAGATCTCAGATATCAATCGAGCATAGACTAAAGTTATTTCTAGTACCTCGGCTGTAGTCATCTCGTTGCATTTCATGAAATAACTTCGTGGACGAAGCTTCAAAAACTTTATTGCACTTAAACTGTAATATAAAATATACAGTAGCCATTTTTCGTAATGCCGTAATTAATCCATGTCAAGTGAGCATCTTTATTTGACATTTGCACTGCACATGCACTGCGATCGCTCCAGCTGATTACAAATTTCAAGAACCGTTTTATTTACTCCTCTTGCGCCTGCGACGTTTGGGGTCTTCCCTTCTGAGAACACGTTTGTTTTTGTTTATTAGTGTTGCAATAACCTGAATGCGAATGCTTATTCAGAGTTATTGTTGAGATGAAACTGATTGTGAAATCGTATGAAGTTGAGTGGTCGGCGAAATGCGAAAGACGAAAATTTTTATGGGACAATTTTTTTGTATGTAAATTTTGGAAGTGTGGACGGTTTCTTAAACGATTTGAAGTAAATTTGATAAGACGTGATGAAAGATTTTAAAAGTGTAGATAGTGATTCTTGACGATCCTTTTTATACCTTGACTGAATCCTTTTAACTTTTCAAGGATCTCGTCAACTTTTTATTTTATCAACTGGGTCATATAGTGGTATTTTTTACGACTTAATTATAAGCCCTTGGACGTCCAAAGCTAAACATGGGGCTCCCATTGCAGGCTACAATGTACGACATAACGGCTGTGCTTACCATGCTTGGAAGATACCGCATTAAGTTTTTAAGTATCGGCAGTAACAAGGGCCTAGTTTAAGGACAACCAATATTTGTAATTGAAAGAAAGAAAATACATTTATTTGGCACAAACTAAAAGACACACAATACACCAGATACATACATTAGATAAAACAAACAATAAAAAAAGATTAAATAAAAAGTGTGAAGTCCGATGTAAGAAATTAGCAGGAAATTGCTGCGAACCACATTGTTTATTGTATTTATTTACCCATTTATAACACATATACAGGGTGGCAGGGACATCGACGCGCAAACTGTAACCATGGATTCAGCACATGACTTTAGACCCCATAGCGTAGAAATTTTTCGTCGGTTATCAAAAAAAAAACCTTCTGTTTCATAGAAAAGTGCAATATTTTTTTTTAAACATACATTCGTCTAAAATAAATATCACTAAACTATAAATAATTATAACATAAGTAATCAAAATAAAATATACATACACAACTACGATGAAGTGAAAAGTTAGATTGATGTAGTTCTATTGACGATGTTGAGACCATATCATTACCCTTATCTTCTACCATAACATAATATCACGCCCGGTTTTCCCCGAAGTTTATGTTCCCTTAGAGAGTTTGTTGCGCCACATCTTCCCAACTACAGCACTAGGATGCGATGAAGGGTGGACGTTTCGGGGGACTGTCTTATGTAATGTTGACGTTGGACAAGTGCTGATTCTCAGCCTAATTTGAATAAATGACTTTTGAATTTGACACCTACGTTTCGCCAGTTATGTTTTTGACCTATGTAATAGGGGCCCCCTCTACTGGGTACCATCGTCGCTCATATGCGACGCAGGAAACATACCTAAATGAAGATATTACTTCCCAAGCTTTCTTATGCAATATGTCATTGCAAAAACAATATTAAATCAAATGACACTTGATTAAAATCACAATGTACGTTGCAAAGGCCTGCCGACGGTCACGTAGCCACAACACACAGACTGACGGACGCCCAGCAAGGAGCTAACTAATGTATCCAATATGGACACTGGACTGCGATTCATGGACAGAATTTGTATAAGTAGAGATGGGTGCGACTGACAGCGAGTGTTCATGGATGTACTAGGCACGCATGCCGCAGAAGGAGAGATATTAGCAATGGTAGACATGGATGGATTGACAAGGACAGTGATGATCTAATAATTGAAAGAAACGGCATTGCTGCATTCTAAGGTATATATAGATGTGCTAGGTAAGCATGATGCAAAAGGAGAGGACACCGATGATCTCAATAATTAAAGAATGTTGCTGGCTTAAGTATGCATAGGTGAACAATGCAAGCATGATTCAAAAGGAAGGTATTAGTAATGAAAGGAATGGATGGGTGGGTTGACAAGGACAGTGATGATCTCAGTGATGTAGAAACGGCATTGCCGCAGACCAAAAAAGGAGGTGGTGGGATAAGCTGCAATTTTAAAACTTAGGACTGCCAAACCAATCAATCTAACAGTCAGATTGATAAACCATTAAATATAACTTAAAAATAATAATAATTGGAAATGGTCAGTGGCGTGCACAGAGTTTTTAGACAGGGTAGGCAGAAAATTTTAAAAGCCAAAATACTTACTGCATGTTGGTTTTGGTTCGTGTCTTGTCGATTAAATAATGATGTAGGTAATAGCTACCTACCTACTTTTAAAATTGTTGTTTAACTAATTACGGTTCGGAAAACATCGGATAATTTCGTAATTTGTCGTGTTGTAAAAAAGACACTGTCTATTCTGTACGGTTGTGTGCGTTATTGTGACATTGTGTGCCACGTATTTATAGGAACGCACACCCATTCAATCCGCATGACCACGAGAGCACACATATAAACATTTAGACCCGAATAGTTTGTGTCTTTCCCGAGGCACTCGCTCAGCGTAGGTAGCGGCGCTAGTGCCGCGCAATGCCACAATACTGAACGAGCTTGCTTGGAGCGACTGTTTATGATTTTTTTGTTTATTTATAGTAAGTAGGTACTCGTAGATTAAATAATAATAGATATCAGAACAAGATTATACTGAGTTAGGTAGGGTAGGCAGTGTCTTTCTGTCTTTATGAAACGCACGCCACTGGAAATGGTATGTAAATAGTTTTTAGCGTGATTCTCGATACCATTTTTGCTAAGTGACTTTTAATGGTTTCGGTTTTTCAAAGAGCTGCACGTGAAGAATGCTTAATGAAACGAAAACGTGCCTGAATTGTAAATGAAATAACTGTGGTGTCGATTTTATGGCCTTTTTAACTTTTATGATTACCATACTATTGCAGAGATGGCTTTTTAGCTCATATTTTATGCAATGAGTCTGATAGGAAACTTATTTGATGTTGACGGGAAAATATGGTTCGAGCTAGCTGAACGCTTGCACAGAGTTTGCGAAAATTCATCTACCTTGAGAGATATCTTACTGAAAAAAATAAATTATAGATACTACATCTTGTATTAATAACCCTATCTAACGCTTGTTAAGATCTAATCCGCTTTCGCAACTCGCTAACCATGCCACCATTCCTAACACCTAGGTAGGGACACGCCTAGTCCTTACAATAGCGTTTGAATACTAAGTCGAAGTCTTAAGTGATATGCAAATGTACCCTTTGTGTATATAATAATACAGTGTTAATGTCACTTCCTTGTTTGATATGGGTTTTCACGTTCCTTTAATGAGATATATTAGGGGCTTCGTGCATCGGTACTAAATGATAATGAGGTAGTGTGGAAATGAATATGTATTGGGGCGTTGAAACCTGCTTGGTGCTTCATTTGTTTTTTTTCTTTATGAGTGTTGTTACTGTCTGTTTCGTTTCTGTGTTTTGAAATTAGAACAGGATTCATAATTTATAGATTGCTGGTTATTTTTATCAAGGAATTGTCATGTAGGTATAAGGTAGAGGTACTCATCTGGAGTACATTCTCTACATGAATTCAACACAATTCGTCATAAATAACAGCGTCTATTTTCTACTAACAACAAAATACTGCGGTGACAAATCTGTACTGACTAGTAGGTATACAGCGTGGCAGGGACATCGACGCGCAAACTGTAACCATGAATTCAGCACATGATTCTAGACCCTCTAACGTAGAAATTATTAGTAAGTTATCAAAAAAAAAATCTGCCGTTTCATAAATAAGTGCAATACCTACGCGGACGTAAATATTTAACGTAGGGGTTTCAGAATCATGTAATGAATTCAGGTAACGGAAATGCCCGTCGATGTATACCACCCTGTAGATTGGATTTATTGGATGGTTTGCAATTGGCAACAGTGACAATATTGAAAGTGCTATCAGTTATTAAAGATAATATCAACTCTGTGGTATCAGTTCAATATACGCACAGAAATTACATGCTTTTACTCAAACAGAGATTAATTAAATTAACTTTTTCAGTTTCGTTTAATATAATTATCTTACAAACAATACGGGGATGTGTGATGTTACACGAATGGATAGAATAAGAAATAAGTACATAAGATGAACCGGCGCCAGTAACTGAAAAGTTGTGTGGAAATCGGTTATCATGGTATGGCATGTGATACGGAGGAATAAGGAAAATGTCGAGATGAATATTTTGAGTATGAAAGTTGATGGCTATAGGACTAAGGAAAGACCAAACAAACAATGGATGGACTGTGTGAGTGATGATATGGTTAGAAAGGAAGTGACTACCGAAATGACGACTGACAGAGAAGTATGGAAGAAAAAGACATGTTGCGCCGTCCACAAAGAAATTGGGATACAGGCAGGAGAATGATTACGAACAGCAATACTGAATCTTACACTCTAAAGATTTTCAACTTCCATTCGAAAAAAAAATCTGCTATTCCCTACGTTTTGACGAGTTAACCGAACATAGGGGACAGCTTATTTTTTTTTCGCGATTTCAGGTTTGGTCCCATAGTAAAAGTTGTTCATAATGACGAGTACAATAACCCCTTAAGAGGTTGTTGGTGTTTTTCCATTAACCCTGTATACCTATATGTCGCAGCCAACTGGTTAAATTAACCGTTTGGTCAACCGCCTTTGGAGGTAGTGCTCGCCTCGCTTCGCTCTCTCGGCTCGCACAGTTCTAGCCTAACCCATTTGGTCGGGGTGCCTTGGCTTAGTTACTGCGACCAATTCGGCTAGTACATGATTAGTTACAGTTCCAACCTAAACTATAATTTATTGAATATCATTCAGGCCGTTAGTTGAACGGCCGCCGTTTAGATAAAAAGGCTAGGCGGTTAACTAAACGGTTAATTAAACCAGTTGGCTGCGAAATATATATAACAGGTAATTACAAACATTATGACAAGTTACGTCGTTTATGAGACTCCATCATATAATCCCACTTTCGCATCATGTAACTACAATATACTTTGTAAAATTTACTCTCACGATTAACATAACAATGGCATATATCCCAGATAAATGTCTATATCTAGGCAGCAGAACAATGAATGAAGAATCTTATGAATTGAGAAAAAAAAGAATTTCTATTTCAATGGGTTAATGGTTATTGTTGACGGCCCACCTTTTTATTAACTCTTTACTGGCTAGGTTTTTATTAATGTGGAAAAGAGTCGGTGAAATTAAAAGAGGTTTTAAGTAAAACTTATGTTTAGGTCCTCTTGCTTTTTTGCATTAACATTACTTTGTTACTTATCAAACTATACAGGATGACAGGGACATCATTCTATATGTTTAGCCATTTCGTGCTCGTTTCTAATAAGGCTTACGAAATGGGGAAGCCCGTTTTTAGCCCAAGCTATTTTTGTTTTAATAAGCACTGTGGCATATAAATTATAAACCAAATTAAAGGCTATAAACTTTTACCGTTATAGCCTTTAGACCTTGACAAATTTTATTACCAAAACAGCGATTTCAGGCCTTCCAACTAAACAAAAAAATAGCCCTATATATTCTATTTCAATACACAATAAACTGTAGGTACCTATGACCTATATAGAATAATAGGTAATATAACCCATGATCTATCAACAGTTCACTTCTACCACACGGTAACAAACCAGTCACAATGCTGCGCACACGCATTTGATGACTCCTTCCGCGCGCGGCTACTAACGCCCGTACTTCCTGTATACGTTGAACAAACAACTCGGGAACTTACTATGGGAACTCGAAACGAAAATACTAATTCGAATGTGAGTTCCAGGATTGTGTTTGAAGATTCGTATTTGATTGAATCCACTAACTTTAGAAATTGACACAGTCGACAGTCACACGACACAGGATGCCGTTTGCAGGTCACTATATCCAATATACTGTGTCAATTTATTTAATGGTTTCAGGAAAACCATTAAAAGTCTCTAAAACGACTCTTATAATCTATGGCTAGAAATTCAATCCATAGAATGTCTATATGTATGTCTGAACCACTACAGATTGTGAAAATAAGCATAGCATTGATTCAACGATTAGGAGAGAGAGACAGAGAGGTAGATAGAAACAAAATAATATAGATTAGGAATTATTTGAAATCTGGGTGCGTACAGAAGTTCATACTGTCGCTCTTACATATAACATCTCATCAAGAGTATATAATTCTCACGTTATCAAATAATAATAACCAATAGTAGCGGCTAAGGTCAGTTATATAGGTTATTGCTCTTTTGGGCCAGCAATGTAAACAAGTACAGGCAACTCGCGCAGGGCTCTGAATCACACTAGCTGCAAGTTAGCACCGCTCTAAACGTGGCACGGTTGTGTGCTGATAACTGTAATTATGTATACTAGGTAAATTGCGAAAGTAATGTAGCGTGTGGTTGTGTTTTAGATATGTGTGATTATGTAGGAATGAAATCATGATAGTAATGGTCCTGTCTGCACAAATATTTGCAGTCCATGGCTTGACCAGGGGCCAATCTTTAATAAATCTATCGATGGTACCACAAAACATGCAGAAAAAATGAAAACTAAAGCAGTACCAAATGAGTAGTCATATATGCCAAAGAGCCATTTGGCATTGACGATATACGGACACACTGTAGCAGTTAGATGAACTGTTCAACTAAAAGGGAGTTCATAATAAACTCAAACCCCTTTATTACAGAACAAGGTTTTTCTTTCGATCAGGTTTAAACCACTGACCCAGTTATTGAATTAAGAACCCAACTGTTATAGAAATGTAGTTCTTTATACAAAAATGACAGCTTAGTTCGGTGCTAAGTTATCATTTTAGTATTATCAACTTTGCTTTAATCGAAATAAAGTTCGAAATACAAGTACTGGCTCAATAGTTTAGGCTAGAACTAAAGTTAGGTTTCGTTTTGTAATAAAACGGAAAGCATTTATTTCAAGAAAACCATTTACAGACAAACAAATTGTCAAGGAGTCGATCAGTTAGTCAGTAAAGTTGAAGCTAGTTGTCCATTTCAAATCGTAGATCTCTATCAAGAAGAACGAGAAAGAAACTCCTAGGAAACTCTTTTAAATAATTATAAAATGATATTACCAAATCCTGGGTATATAAATAATATATTGTGTAAACTAACTAAACTCATTGCAATTCAATTCATGTGTTTATACCAAATTTGGAATATCAGTATATTCATTCTTATATATAATCGTAATTGACTCATATTCATTAATGGTCAGAAAACTATAACATGGAATTCGTCCTGCGGTTAACGAAACGAAAAATGACGACTCAGCAAAAATATATTAATTTCATGATATCATCATACAAACTTAGAAAATGGCGGATCGAGCTGGAAAAACACAAACGACTAGTGGGCCAGATTAGTCCAGGATCGCACTGGAAGTTATAGGGAGACGCTTTTGCTCAGCTGTGATATAGGCTAACAGTAACTTACAACAACAAACAGCAACTGCAACAACAACCACAGCAACAGTAATTTAGCAAGAGTAAAAGAGAGAAATCTTGACACCTTCTTGCGGAAATGAGCAATTCCAGCGAAGAGCTATCAAAAACAATGTTGATAGACTGTGAAGTTTGGCATATGACGACGAAAAATCAGTTAATGCAGATTAAATTAAATCATAACATCCTAATATGAGATTGAGCATTGTCATTTCTATATAAGAGAAAACACTTTAATCGAAGTAGGAAAAGGAAATATCCCAGCAATGTCGAATTATATTACTAATCCCGAAACAAGCCTATAGTGTTGTTAAAAAAAGGTTTACCAAATGAATTTTTATAAGGTCTTTGTTTACGTTGAATTTTTAGTATTTTTTATACCTGACAACACTTAGCATGCTGCTCATCTTTATCATCCATAGGCCGCTGTTTATTCTACAAGGTGTGAAAGATGGCTTCCAGAATTGGAATATAACTTATGATATTAAAAATATACTTCTTATCTGGATAAAACCAGATCACTTTCATCTACTTACTCTTATATCCGTTCCATATAGTGTCTTATGAAATCATCGTTTTTAACAACAGCTGGTACCTAAAAATGAAAAAAGCAAAACAAAGCAAAGCATTTTTCTTCCTTCATGCTTTTTGATAAATGTTCTAATTTGATTCGCTACAAGGAATGTACCTGGATAACCTCTGCAAAGTTCACAACGGCTTTGGATCCAGTTCATCCTTCTCTGTCCTTCCACCCAAGTACAACCAACTCAGAAAAGATCAGAGGACCAAACCTACTGTCTACGTACCAAATAAAGGACCACATGAATGTGGTGCCGACCCCAAGTAACATGGGACAAGGGCAGGAAGATGATGAGGTAGTATGCTACCCACAGTAAATAAAATTGTTATTGGAATGTTTAAGGAAGTGTCACATAAAATTAATCGTAATGCCACCGGATTTAATGAAGACGGCGCCACTGAATGACCTAATTGTACATGGTGACATCACTATTAGGCATAAAAAAGATAATTCACGTATTGAAGAAACACTCCTTTGTGAGTCACGTGATTCTAGGATTAATCAAATACCTTTAAAATATAGTGCACATGGACCTAAATGTATACGTGACGATATTGAGAAAACCACAAAAATTATCATGAATTCCACGAATTTCGTTACAATTCCTGGAACTTGATTATAAACATAATATTATAGTGTTCTGTTTTGATGTTTTGGACTTTGGATAATATTATTTATGTTTATAATTAGTTGTCAATTATTGTAATTTTAGCTACGTGTATAATAATTTCCTTATCCTTTGTCAAAACCGATGAAAATAATAATAAAGGCCCCTTATTACCCTTTATTATTATATTCATCGGTTTTGTCACGGGTTGTATATGCTATGCTTGTATTGTATTGGTGTCGGAATCTCAAAATATTTTTTCTCTAACTTTTGTGCCTCTATAACCGCTGCGTTGTTGACTACAATATTACATATTACACACGGAGTACAGCTGTACTCCGTGATATTACAGCATAATGCCATCCTTTTTTTCTACATCTGAATGGGTTCTGGATACTTCAAGGCCTTTTAATATAATCATGCGAATTGGCAAATACGTCATCAAAACATGAGCTAGTTGCCAAATATTATCAATACTTACCTAATACTTAATTCAAAAAGTAGTACTAGTCTAATACGAAGGAAATATTGAGTAAAAAAGGGCCCAGGCTTATGAAAAACCATTTAAACTGATACTTTATACTAACTTGAACAGAGAACATTATATCGATTGCCAACAGTAAAAATAAATGACTATCTCATAGATATTTATACCTAATTGCATTATGGTTAAAATTAATATAAGGATAAATAAAATTTTGTCCTCTATATGGGGCGCTATGGGTAATAAACTCCCAATAGATGTTTAAATTACTTAGGTATGCTTTTCTATTGTTTAATATAAATAGATTTGTACAAGCTTTTATTTAGCTTGCACTGTTCGTATGTAAGTGGTCCGTCAAAATTTGCTGGTATTCGATTGACCTGAAATTTTGCATACACCTTTTTAATTTTATGAATAAAAATGATTTGCCGGAATGTTTGGTGTGTAAATCGTCTACTTTTATCAATGATTATCCTGCCAAAACTAAAGAGCCTCTTTAAATATTATCACCATGAAGAACGTGTACCCCTCCGTCTCTTGGGGTCTACTCCGAAATGCAAAGTGCGAATGTTCGGATCGGACCGACACGTGGCCGAACCGAATATTATTGAAAAATGCGAAAATAGTTCGGATCGGCTCGGTTGGGACGGGACCATAGTCAATATTCGAAAGAGTGTAGGAGTGTAGGATCGGAACCGACCGAACCAAATAGTAACTCCGTAGTAGTAAACGGCCGAACTTTCGGCCGATACTACTTCGGAGTAGACCCCCTTGTTTCTTCTTAAATACGATGGCCTTCATTTTTCGCAGCAAGGTTATTATTACTTTGATCCTCGATCATCTTAGTACCTCGATCGCTTTTTTTGTCCAAATAATTATAACCAAGCCTCTTCATTTTCAAGCGATTTCTTTCTGATGTTGTTGTTGTTTCTTCTTCTTCATCATCATGATAATTTCAGACTCTGACTCACATACTGTTAACTAAACTACTATGGTTCTTCAAGTCTTGCTGGATTATAACGAACTGACAGAAGCACCAATAATAAATCCAAGCTACAACCTCTAGTACAGAATAGAATATCTGTATTTTGCAGGATATATGGTACTTGAAAGGTCTTAAATATAAGCAGTTCCACATATTTTGCTTATACGTATATCCACAATGCAAAATATACCTTAAAATAAAATTATGAATAAAAATACTTTAATTATTACCTTTGAGATCATTTGATGATCAATAAACACTTTAAAATTAAATTATATTTCTAGTGAGTTTATATTCGGTAGTCTGCTTATAATATAAGAATTCACTGATAGCGTAGAACACATTATTATAGGCCCATTTCATAAGTTTATTTTTGAAGTAATTTAATAGCTTACTAAACTTGTTATAGCAACACAAATCATAACCCTGTCATCATTTCTACATTTCGTTCTTACAATACTCCACCATCCGTTTGTTAGTAACAATATTTTGACAGATACTATTGTTTGTATAATCGCAGGCGCAGCTAAGTGCTTTCGTATAACAACACTGAAATTCTCTTTGTTTGTCTTTTTATATCCATTGTTTGTTGGGAGAAAAAATAATGAAGAATCATTTGATCGTGCATCACTGAGTTACACGTCTACTAATGTTAATTGATATGTTTCTACATCGTTTCCACTTGGTGTGTTTTCTATATTTCATTAAGATTCGTTTGGTGTATCAGTAATAAGTTAGTTTGTATTCGGTTTAAATTGTATGAAAAATTTTACTTTTTTTAAGAAAAAAATTTAAACTATATTCCTCAGTAGTAGTAGTAGCCCGGAGTGTGGATTTGTGTCCGGTTGTTAGGTATATGGCTCGGCCCCCGTTACATAAAACTGAAACATAAGTGGCGAAATGTATGTGCACCTCTATCTACCCCTTCGGGGAATACAGGTGTGCTATGTTACGTTGTATGAACAAAATGTGAGTGTGTTTTTTGAGTTAGCCACAAGGTATATCAGTTATGACAAAAATTAAGAAAAAATATATATTTAGATAATAGACACGAGATAATATTCTATATATATAATATAATAATTCACGAGAGAAAATTTGACACCCTTGGTCGCTATTTTAAGTATTGTGATCACATTTTTTTATAATTTTACAGTGATTTTTTTAATAATGTAATCTCAAATAACTGTGCTATTAATCGCAATCACAAATCAAAGTAATAAATATTGTAAACTAATTAAAATAAATTAAGTTTTGACGAGTTATGGTTTTCAAAATTATTGTCAGTTAACTTTGACACTCCATGTTGGAAAAAAGAGGATATTTTTCTTATTTTTGTTCATAACTGGTATACCTTGGCCTCTCGCCCGGTACCAGGTTATCGTTAAGTTTCGGGACACCCTGTATATCACATTTAAAGGGTACATAAATGTGAACAAAAATTACATAACCCCATATAGGTACTATAAAAGTCGACATCTAATTTATTTGCCAGTGCTAATAAGATCTCGATTGCATTTGTACTGTGTACCGTATCATATGACAGTTAGTGAGAAACCTCCAAGTAACAGTACGCATCGGAGGCCAGTTCCTCATCATTCTTCAAAACAAGTTATAAATCGCTCGTTTTTTGTTTCAATTGAAACACTCTTGAGTCACCATCAGTAGCATCACAGTAAGGTCGACATTAACTTTTTCTCTCACGTCCAATCATTCCTTGAATTAACAATACACGACTAAAATGGTATCCTACAGCGAATCCAATTAAGTATCATGGTTAATTGACTCTCATTGACTTTATTTCCTGTCTCGTTTCGCAAGCTGCGCGTACGTCGAGTCAGAGAGGGGCAGAGCATCAAACTCATGAATGGGAGCTCCATTCGCGTTGACTTATAAGGTCAATAAGGTGGTTCAACTCTTGATATCATGTTATTAAGGGGTATTAAAATAATGGAAAGTGTACCGGGTTGAAAAGTGAAAGGCAGAAAATAATAGGTAACTGATTTACGAGATCATTTAATTGTGCTGTTTTTGCACCTGTCATGTAGAATTTATGTTCAGAAAAAATACATGGAATAGTATTTTCTTTTCTTTATCAAGCTGAACTGTATTTTCCTCATCTATCTTGTATAGTCGTACACATAAAAACATCATTAAAAGCTTAAATTTTCATAGCACCTTGAATTTATAGTCCTTATATGACACTTCCCCTTAACACCTAATTGAACGCCCGCATCATCAATTCATTCATATTCTTATTTAGTGCGACAGAGATGGCAAATGTCGGAAGAAACAATAACAGCTTTAAATGACTTTACTTTATGATACTATGATAGCAAATAATGAATGAGTTCCTACTCGTAATTTACTTGTGCTCCAGACTGCTTGAAGTCATCGAAATCAGTGCATGCAACTTATTTGCAAGATTTATGCTGTGTCGTGTCCTGTTTTGCATATATTGCATATCCAACGCAGTCAGACTTTGAGGCGATGGAATGGAAAAACAGTGGTTTTTAAATCGTACCCTGGTACAGTTAGAGAGGTGCTATAAGTGTAGATATAGCAGCCAGGTGTACCTTTCTTCTTTGTTGTGACCCTGGTGTAGATGTGCAAGCATAATCAGCTCAGTTGGAGAAGGTATCAATATCAACAATAATATTTATATTATGTAGTATGATACTATGACGACATCGTTATTAGAAAAAGCTTCTTTGTATTTCTAAATTCATAAAAAGGCTTAAGTTTTCGGGAGAATTTTCCTATGGTTTGCTGTCCTCTCTTCTCCAATAAGAAACAGCTCAAATGCTGCTTAGAAAACTTCGTCTGTAAAGGAGACATCCCGTGCTGGAATCAGGATGACTTTTACTCCAATGCAAATAAATAATCAGCTGATGTTGTTGAAAGTTTATTTATACGTAGACAGACTAACCTCGATTGTTTTCAGCTCAAAAATAGCTCTAAAAGCAAAACAAAAGAAACCATTTAAATCTGAAACCGCGTCTCCGAATGTTAGAAATACAATTTGAACCAGTACAGTGATTCCTAAGATGACTATTTCAAAGACACACAGACTCGTATCTCCGAGTTTATTAGTTGCGATACTACTGATAGAGATGATTTATTCTCTTGATTGTAATTAATGTTTTCCTTGATATGTTAAATATTTCCCGTCTGACATTGTGGTCCTTATGTACTGTACGGTGTATGTATGTGTTTGTTTAGCATTATCTATTAGAGTCACGGTCTGTACGACGTGGACGGAAACATGTTTTATATACTTGTGGACGTTTTTCTTTCTATACTCGACTAGATTATTACAGTACTTTACTTTGTAGTTTTTATAAACTATAGACGCAGTTCGTCGTGATTCTAATAGAATCATGCTATAAGATTGTGTCTATTCATATTTTATGACATGACTTTCCCTTTGCTCTCAATAACTTTACTGCAGTCTTATTTTCTGGAACTAATCATGTTACATGCTTTCGAAATGGGAACACCGGCCCTTTAGATATTATTTTTGTATTCCAACTGTTCTATCATTTTATACATTTCACCTCACGTCATCTGTGCAATATAGTTCGTATTTTAACTCTAAACGTAATATTTTATTGCCAAATCCCACAAGACCAATAACCTCACACGCCTACATCTCATTAGCATCCACAGATCAATCAGTACCATTCATAACTTCAACCATAAACAAAACAACACCAAGCAGGTTTTGTCTAAGTCAGTAAAGTAAACAAACTCCAACGCAAACTTGACGTTTCGGGTCAAGGATACCTATCTAACCGGTTCCGAAATCGCATCATCTCATTCATGATTTGAGTGAATCATATCTGTGGGTGTAGACGTGGAAGGAAAGACGTAAGATTGAATGGAAGTATGGAAAAACCCTGATGCATTATCATTAAGGTCGGATGGTGATGACAGTCATGGTGTTATGGTGACTGATGAGTTGATTATGTTAGAAGAAAGAAAAGAGATAGACTTTTCAGAAGCCTAAAAATGTCACAACCATCCATGTAAATACGGCTTTTATTAGAAATACCAGCGGTCCCCACGGTTTCACCCGCGTAAGTTTCGATCCTGTGGGAATTTCGAGATAAAAAGTATCCTATGTGTTAATCCTGGTTATAAACCATCTGTGTGCCAAATTTCATCCTAATCCGTTCAGTAGTTTTTGCGTGAAGAAGTAAAAAACATACAAACACACACTCACAAACTTTCGCCTTAATACTATTGTAAGTTATTTGGTTGTATAGCCATAAAGAGGTGCGTTCTAAGATCCAAATGTGACTATGATGAATTTGTTGGTTCAGAAGCTGCTAAGCCATCTATCTATCTAGCCATCTAGCTATCTTTAACTAACGAGAGGCTTTGTCTAACCGTAGAGCAGTTCAGCCAAGTCAAGTTATTTATTGCAATGTATCAACTAAGCATATTATGTATTGCTCGACAAATGCCTCTCCTTAGCTTACCCATTTGAGTAATTATGTGAAACGTATATAGAACTAAAAATTTAAATAAATCTTTAATTCTATGGAAGATACGTAATATCGTGAACATGGCTTTTAATTCGATTGCAGACTCCATTTAGCTTGCTATTCCCACCAAAAATAACGGACTTTCATACAAACTTTCATCCCCTATTTGACCTCTTTAGGGGAAAAATTTTGAAAAACCCTTCTTTACTGCTCACTTTCCTTGTTATATTGAACCTATGTGCAAAAATTTCATGCTTCTGCTAGACCTAGTGATTAAGGCCCTGTTTTGTCTGTCAGTAAATGAATTTAAGATTTTTATTAAGTATGAATAGTGTTTTTTTTTTCTATAATGACCAGTCTGGTATAAATATTCCCAAACATTCCTCTCTAATCATTTTCACGGAAATAAAAAAGTGACGATCAGCGGTTTCTTATCCTGACGTCATTGCTAGGAGAGACGTTGTCCCAATCAGTTGAGTGAGTCACAAGAAACCTACGGCCAATAGGTCAGTTTCGAATCCAATATCCGGGTTCCTTTTAGAATGGGAAGTGGTACCAAGGTTAACATCTGACTAAAACTGTAAATCTTGATAAAATAGAGCTGGGTTTTTGTTAAAATTTGTTTAAACTTTGTCTTATTAGTTATTTATTAGTAATGTAGGTACTCTGCCTATAATCCTCTACGTATAATCGAAATCTATATGGAATAATTTAAAGCAGAGAATTAGCTTTACAGTTGTTTTTCAACATGAAGCTGTAATTATGTATATCTGAATACCTATGTACCTACATAAGTAGTTGCAAGTAATAGGTACATATAGTTTCAAGAAGTTAACACATTTTAAAATAACTTTACTTCGTTCATAATTATTATGCTTCATGTGTTAAGTACTATTATTTAATAGGTTATAAAACAAAGATTAGCATTCTTCGACATAGTTAGGTCGACGTAAATAGTTCACCGACACACGTGTTTTTTTACTCATACTCGTAATACTAGGTACCTACTATTACTCAGAGAGTACGTGTTAGTAGTAGTTTATGCAAGTACGTTGTAGATATGTTATGTTTACTTTAAACTGTTTACTAAAAGTATGTTAAACATTTGCGCGTTGATTGATAGATAAAGTCGAGTCAGTTTCACTTAGTCAATCAATCAACTCAGCTCATCATTTGATAAAAGGCATTTTTATAAATTCCTTGGTCCTTATGGGCGATATCTTAAATGTTATGGAGAATTTTCTAGCAACGTTTCTGTGGCATAGTGAGGTTTCTCCTATGTCAAAATGCGTCAGTACTTTCTGCAAGCATATAACATAACTCACAAGTATAATCAGCCTGTATAATGTCCTCACTGCTGGGGATCTTTGAGAGGGAGTGGTCCGTACCGACCCCAGTGCGGGTTGCGCGATGTACTCGTAACATATCTTCGCCTTTTTTGTTCTAGTGTAGAACGGTTTCCTCACAATGTTTCCATCACCGTTTCTATCTCCGAAAAAGTCATGAATGTCGAAATAAGTGTTACTTCGATTTCTCTCAATAATATACACATAACGTAATCAGGTGGAATTAGTAAGCACATTTCTACAAATCGGAAACTAACGAGACTGACTTACAGTATGTCATAAACCAGTATACTTAGACACTTGACTGTGGCGCTGCTCATAACGCAAAAAAGTGAAAATCGGCTCATTAAAATGTAGTTCCTATTTTTGCTGTAGCTCAAGATTTATTGGTCCGTCCATACATAGTCATTGATTACGGAACGTTTCTGCTAACGATACTTACATTACAATCTAATTGTGTTATTCGTAATACATTTAAAATCGTCTGTAATGGTGGTTATTATGCAATATGGTATTTCCTGATGTATTTTTGATGTTTAAATGTCAGGAGACCAATTGTTCAGAGTCTTTGAGTAGTAAAAGATGATCATTATTGTCTAATTGTGTAGGCCCGTGCGAAATACTCTTAGAAAGTATGGTACGGACGTATTACGTAAGAAATGGTCTATTGTTAGGCACTCAATCATCATAAGTTTATGAGGTCAACTAAGCAGAAATTTTGCTAATGTGCCAGTAGATTTAGGTAGATTTAACAAAACATGGGTTTCCCAGTCTAGAGAGGGACATTAATGTTGCCAGCGTCACCAGATGTTATTGCTGTATGAAAAATAGCAATGTCTGTCTGGCAATAACAACATACAGTATACAGTGTATGCTGTTATGTCTTACCTGGGACCGCAGCATTCCTTCTAGTAGGTTTGTCTAAAAAGGACCAGTACTTACCTACTTACATATTTTAAAATAAAAAGTATTAATTTGAACCGAAGATCCGTCTTTACATAAATTGTAGTTTTATATAATAACCGCTTTGCCAAATATACATTTAACGTATATAGTGCTCGTTGAGATCGTAAGTGAGATCTTAATCTCTAATATTCTAACTGAGAATCAACGCCATCTATCGCTCATAACCTCAACTATGCCCGCAGAGATGTCAAGAACTCAAGATCCAACGACACACATAACTCAGATGATTGATACTCAATAGACTGTGACTTAGCAACCGAAGACGTATGTGAAAATAAATATTGTTACTGATGATCTCGTGTTGCTAGTTGCAGCAGATTACTGATTAGTTATTACGTAATTAGCTATCCAAACACGTTTAATAGATGAAGAGTTACAATCATAAACTTACTAAATAAATTACCAAATGATTTGGGAGAAAACAACTGAAGAAATATGCAATCGTGAAGAGAAAAACACAGTAAAAATGAACGATGCATACTGACAGTTTAATTTAGCATTAGGTACATACATAGTTCTTTCTAATGGAGTTAATAGTTACCATGAACACCATGACATTTAAAAAGATAGGTTTAATGAAAAAGCAGTAATTGCATTAAAGAAGTATTTAACAATGACGTATAATAAGCCAATAAAGATTATGATTAATGCTGACGCAATAAAACCATAGACATCAATCATAAAAAAATCAGGGACAGTCAGGGATTACCCATTCAAGTAATGCAAAGAGCAGTAGCAATGAGTACTTTAAAGACTGGTGTTAACTGGCCTACCATTGATTCCCATGTGGCGCCATCGCGGCAGGATGTGCAACAAGGAATACTGTGCAAGCTGTAACACGATCGTGAAAGGAAATCATTGTATTTCACCATCAATTAGCATCCAGTATTAATGGATAGGAATGCTCTTGCCTGTTGCGAATTTTATACTGTCGGCTGTCAGTGCGTGGAGGTCTGTAGTGCTATTCTGTCAAGTTGAGATCCCTTCGAATCTTACTGAAGTGATTTTATGCAATTCGAAAGCGAACTCATTGGTTTTTAAATCAGCTCGGATTCCCATCTTGACACAATTCGAAATTTCAAAGTTATGTTTGAGATTAACTATGGATACCTAGTGCACTTGGAGTTATTCTATGTATTTCTAACTGAACAGACAGCAATTCTGCTGGGGAGTTTGTTGCGCCACTTCTTCCTATCGAAATCACTAGGAAGTGGTGAACGGCGGGCATTTTGGGGGACTGTCATGTAATTTTGACGTTCGAAAAGTGCTGATTCTCAGCCTAATTTGTATGAATGACTTTGGATATTTGTCTGCATCAACATCCTATTATAAAGTATATTGGCGTGAGAGATTTGAACTCATAGTAAAAGTTTTTAAACACGTATTTATTAGAATTGCATCTCATGCTCATGTCGCATGTTGAGGTTAGCTAACTACATATAACTTCCAATTTTGGTCTACTAGGACCAAAAAAATCTTAACAATAAACATATCTCTGACAAATCTAACAATATTCTTTCCTTGTCCACAGTGGATAACGCCAGAAGAGTGTGCAGTGTACAGCAGAGACCAGAGGCCGCCTCTAGTCATCCCTCGAATCACACAGTTCCGGGCTCCTCGACCAAGAGCACAACCTATTGGACATGGATATCATGAGGTACGGAACGAATAAACTTGTCACGTCATATGCGTCATTCATCAACCCTAAAAGGACCAACACTACTTTTACAGGTGCAACGTTTTTTGACCAACTAACTGAGGCCACTGAAAGGTTGCCATGCATTACCTACTTGGTTGACCAAAAAACGTTAAGTTTTGCGCCATCCACGCGGTCCTCGGCAACGACTTCAGCAAATAAACCACCAAACAATTTCGGTTAAGTAGTTCTCAGTAGTCCTTCTTTCTTGTCAACAACTCCAATTCTTTATTTATTAGCTGCGCCCCGCGGTTTCACCCGCATAAGTTTCGATCCCGTGGGAATATCGGGATAATCCTATGTGTCAATCCTGGTTAGAAATTTATGTACCAAGTTTCATCCAAATCCGTTCAGTAGTTTTAGCGTGAAAGAATAACAAACATGCATCCATCCATCCATCCATCCATTCATCCATCCATCCATCCATACAAACTTTCGCATTTATAATATTAGTAGGAATTATTTTAGCCTATGTTGTCCCAAAGGCCTCGATTTCTTCTTTCCACTCCTCTCCGTCTTGAGCTAGTGTGGACCAATCATGTCTGTAGACGTTATTTCTTTATAAAAGGGAAAATAATTATAGGGATGCCTACCCCTCTAAGGACATACCATACCTTAACTACAGATCGGTCAACTCCTTCAAAAAGATGAGGAACGAAGGTATGCGCGTATATTGCAAGATGTATGTGAAAGTAAAAGAAACGTGTAAGGACATAAGACATTCCGATCTCAAGTAGATTTTCTGCATACTGCCATGATTATTCCGTGTATATCAATGTCATGCTGATTCAAAAAGAATGCATAAAGCAAAGCAAAATGTCTCCCCTTCTTAACATTGCAACACATGGCCACAATGAGGTTATTTAGCTAATATTCGAAGAGATAAGAGCTGCTGTTGAACGATAAGTCAACACGCGTTGCATTCCTTATTCACTTGTGCAACTACAGTTAAATATTAAATAACCATGATTCGTGAGTCGGTACAAATTCAATAATAGCGTAGAAAGAGTTTCAGTACCTAATTCTTTAGAGCATCAACTAAACAAAAAATTGGCACTGTCTTTAATACGCTCAGAGAGCTGTGGAGCGCTCCATGCTTAGCATCAGGCTAATAGACCGAGTTTCAAACGTTGAGATACGAAGACTTACGAAGGTCTTCGATATTGGAACACCGCGGTTTATGGAACTTATTACTCATTACTAACTATTATGGCGTTGGGCAGGACACCTGGCAAGGCAGCATTATTGGGTAATGACAGGTAGAGTAAGGCTGTGACAGAGTGATGGTGTTCAAGGAAGACGAGATGTCGGATGTCGGATGTCGTCTGGCGGCGAGATGGGCAGACGACATTGTTGCCACCGCGGGCAAAACCTTGATGAGGCTAGCACAGGAGCCAATGAGGATTAGCACAAGAAAAGAGAGCCCTATGGCAGTGGTTAAAGTCGGGCTGTGGATGATGATGTTAACCTGCATGATTATATTAAACAAGAAAGGGACTCCCCGACACTCTCTTACTTCAGTTTCTAAAAAGCTAATCAAGTTTCTGATCAGTAAATTATTTAATTTACTGAATTACTGTGATGACAATCAATCAATAGTTGACATTCTATAAAACTGATGAGATCCCTTATAGAGTCGCAGTACAGTTGACGCATAGCACACGCATATTAAAATGGCTCCTAATGAAATGGCCTCCTATTAAACAAACTAGAGGGCGTTACAACTGTTTTATTCACCAGGATACTCCTAACAAAATGAAGTGACGAGTTAGGTAGGTAACAAACTATTTTCCTTGTCCAGCATACACAAGTAAACAAAATAAAAGCGTGCCCTGAGTCAGCGCGGACCGCAGGACCATAGGTCTGTGTTAATTTGTCCGATTACTGCTTGTCGTGCTGTTAATTTATGCGCAAGCGCACACATTGTGTTGTTCACCCGTTCTAATATGGCGGCGGGGCAGAATGTAGGGAATAACCGTAGGACCAGTTTGGAAAGACCATTGTCCTCGCATTTCCTAATCATTGAGTGCTATTTTAGTATTAAACTTTTGGAAAGTTAAAAGCTTCCAAAGCCTGAAGCCAATTTTTGAATATATTTTTATATTATGTCTCAGATAGGTTGTATCTTTTTTTTTTTGTTTTAACTTCTTGTTGACAGTATTTTGTTGAAATCTATCTAAATGGCTATCAACCAGTAAGCTTTTCGCAAGTAAAATGAAAGAGCTAGGTTCGTTCTCCAAAAACTTAAAAGATCCCTTTATGGAAGTCCCTTATCTCCTTCAAAGTAAGTGTTTAGTTCACTCTCTCATCTTACCAAAGATATCATTTACCATTATATTTCAGACTGCAAAACCTATATTTTCTAAGCCTTATCCGATCTATATTTCTGTAATTCACCTGTCCTCTGTATTAAAATAACATGGCGTCATGTTCTTGTCCAATGGCGTGCATCCGGCGCGCCCTTCATGTCAATGTATCGATTCAATGCGAGCGATTCATTCGCGAAATTCAAATGGATTTCAGCTTTCAATGAAAACAGACGTCAATGCTGATTTATTTTCACATTTTATACTTGAACTGGGAATTGGTTCATGTCTATAAATGTGGCTTGGGAGACTTTGGAAGGATACTAAACATTCAAAAGTTTTTAAAGCTTACAACAAAGGCAAAGAGATTTATACAAAGTTAGAAACCAGCCTATTACTGACAACAAAGACGGGAAAGGAGTCTTCTCATACAAAGAAGGCATGACCATGGTGATCAACAACACGCTTGCTCAAGACGGGTTGGCCTCATATTCATTTATAAGTCCAGGTTTCCTCACGATGTTTTCCTTCACCGATATCAGTGATGTTCAAGATAAACTTAAAAACTAAATATTAATTGAAAAACTCACATTGGTACTTATTGCTTGCCCAGATTTCAACCCACAATATGCATGTGAGGCGAGGCGCGAACCATCACACCAAGTTAGATATAAAATTAAACATAGATTTAAAGCAACTTACCTTAGTTTGACAGAAAAAAAAGTTATTAACAGTTTAAAAAGTAGTTGTTGAAAGATACACGTTGAATGCTATTAGAACTTTCGCGGTCCGCAAACTTTTTAGTGTCCTAAAAATTTCTCTAAATCCCATAAAGAACCTAAGCATTTTTTCTTAACATTTAGGCACAGCAACGTTTACTTTATATGATTGCTGTTTACAAACCACGCGCAACTAATAAATAGCTCTTACAATATTTTTCTGGTTCTCCGATACGGAGTCTTGAAGACTCAAAGCAATTAGGCTCTGTCCGACACAGAATTGCCAAATTAACTGCAACCAATGACATCGTGAAGTATGAAATGATTAACGACCATATAAACCGAGTATTAAGGGTTAAGTGGCTGGCAAAATGACCTGTCAGATCCTCAATAACTCTTGCACCGATGCACCTTTCGAACGATGTTAGTACTGCATGTAATGCTTGGCACACACGTGCTCTGCATCAGTTATGTTTACTCGTAATCTTGAAGGTCTGTTTACATAACAAAGGTGTAAAAACGTCATCAGTCTACATAAACACAATTTGCATACTGAGCTTTAACGAAATTTGTACTGTTTTGGAAGCAGATTCGAATTTACGCCAACATTTTATAGGTTTGTGGGCAAGTTTTCTACGTAAAAATACTAATCTAATATGCTAATAGTAAAGCTGAAGAGTTTGTTTGAACGCGCTAATCTCTGCGGAACTGCCAGGCGGATTTGAAAAAATCTTTTTGATAGCCGAATTCTTGAGGAAGGCTATAGGTTACTTAACATCACGCTAGGATCCTTAGGAGCTGAGCAAAAAAGATAAAAGACAGAAATAAGGTGAAAACGAACAATTACGCGCGGGTAGGCGATGCGATGCGTCGGGGGACAAGAAATTTCATGTGGACGAAGATGCGGGCAGAAAGAAGTTAGACTAATATAATAAAATGGTCGACATAATGTGGAAATATGATTGTAACGAGAACAAACTAACAGATTTAACTGGGCTATTTCCTCATGCACACGTATATATGTGGGATGATTGAAGTCTCAGGTTACAGGCACTAGTACCACAGTGTAGTTAATATGCAGTGGTTCATCGCCATTGGACATGTGGCAGGGTCATCGTACGATACAAATAACGCGTAAATGGAATGACATACGGTTGTATTTACATTTACTACTACTTATAAAGTGTTACATCCGAAGCTGCTAATGTCATTATTACGATAGCGCTGCCTATTCTTCTGTCATCAGATCAATTCTCGTAATTTTAAGAACGTTCACATTCTGATCTTAGTCTCAACCTGTCAAAAATACCTCTAATTTCCCTACAGTTTTGACAAGTTTTTGACATTCATTATCGCTGAGATGAGATTGCGACTAGATTTTGAACGTTTTTAATTATGGGAATTAGCCTGTTGTCCTTTTTGGAATAACTTTGACTAAGTAACTGTTACACAGCTAGGCTGTGGTTCTATTACAGTTCTCACTCTACTGACTAGAGTGGTTACAGACAACGCAATTATAATCAGTGCAGAGTAATAAAGTATGATAACAATACACTTCCTAACATCGAATTGACGACCGGCCGCAGATAAGAGGGCACTAGTGATGCGACATTCATTGTTCCGTACGCCGAAACTTGGCCGTAAATGTAGACTTTATTTTATTGGAGCTTATAAAGGTTGATTTGAAGAGAATAAAGAAAGAGAGAAAAATGCGTTTATTGGCATTAGGTACAGCAAAAAAATACACCTTAAAACTATAAAAAATTGAAAACAAAGATTATAATGTCTTAATTCCGATCCATCCTGTCCCTTGCTGCCCTCTCCCAGTGACGCCCTAAGCCGAGGGCCATCTCCCACAGGGGGTGCCCTTAGCGTGTAGTCGCTTAGTTTTTAAGGTTTTTAATCCCTGGCTGGAGGCCTTAATTTATTGAGGCATCCACAGGCAAGCCCGGTTAAGCAGATGAAAACTTCATAGTAACCTATGAGGTTGTCGTCAACTGTCAACTGGGAGATGCCATACAAAAAAAGGCCTCAGCTCAGCTTAATATCAGATGACAACGGAATATGGTTATGTTGATAATTTTGGTTTCTTGCAGTGCTTTGACAGTTCTGCCAGTCTTGCTATTTGTGCTTGTGTAATTTTTTGAGACCTAATGTCAATTTTTCTTTCATACAAATTTTCATTACTTTACATGTAAAACAATAATAATATAAAACTCATTTTGTTTATATTTTATTTACTTAATTGATTACAACTGTTAACTCATTGTTATATGTAAAGCGCTAACCAGTTAATTACTATTCGTTTTCCTTGTTTTATTCCCTTTTCGTTGTTAATGTAGCAAGCAGTCTGCTTTGTGCTTGTAGCACATGGACTAAGATGACATGTGTAGGGAAAATTATTATCATACCTAATATATAACATGAATTCACCATTTGCCTTCTTCCACAATCGTACTAATTTTCTTCTGTAGTAAATACGTAGGGATATTTAACATGGCAACGATTATAGATTCAATATATTATTATTAAATATTTTGCTATTTGTCGAAGTATTCAAACATTTTTCATTAAGGAAACAATTAATTGATTGCGGGTTTCCTTGTTGACGAACTGGTCCACGTTGTAATACATAATTGGCATTTCAAAACTAGTGTCGCAGCCATTAGAAATGTATCGACACATTTGCGGAAAAGTATCGACAAAAACCATCGACGTGCGCCCATCACTAAATAATATCGTTACAATGACACAACTGCAGTCAGTGTGTCACCCGCTCTACGAACAAGACGAATTTATTGTCGTTTCCCTTTAAATATTACCTTATTTTATACACTTATACGTTTAGTTGGACATTGATAATATAACAAATATGTGGCCTATTGGTGTAGTGTGAAATTATAAGTTAAACAAAGTTTTTCAGAGTTTTATTATGTTCAAATTGAAAAGAGGAAAGACATGGTTCCGAGAGGTAAATGCTTTAATTTTATTTGTTCATATTGTAAACTGTTTTATAGGAGTGGCTACAGCGTAGGTACGCGGTTGAGCAAAGTAGCCGCGGTCACTTACAGGATGGGTGACCTCTCCTCAACCCAATTGTGCTTGGAGAGGCTCATAGGGTGTCTATGATAGCCTGATAAGCAGTTAGACCTATAGATTTACCCATTGATACCACAACTATCTCCCACCTTACTATACGGAACCTCTGGTCAAAAGGCACTCGGTCCGTCGTATACCGCACATCTGATTAGACTAAAAACCATCCCTAAGATTCTCTTTAAAAGATTCAAAACATAGTCGTCAGTGTCGTCACATCACTGTGCCTTCTGATCTTCATTTCTCTTGTATCCGTACGAACTACGTGACGACAGCCTATGCCATGGTTATAACAAGCACCAACCAGCCAGCATGGTGGTAGCGGGGCTTGACCGTTCAAGGCTCTTGCTTTACCGCTTTTCGCAACATTTCCCAATGAATTGCAGCTTCAATAAGGTTGTAAACTTACTATCTCATAGACAAGTAGACCGACAATGACAACGTTTTTGCCGTGCATGTGTCATTCAACCTTAGGGCAGTAAACCAATTTTATGGTGAACGAATCTCAGAGTAACGAATCGCCACTAGTGTAGGCTATGCACCACACATAACATGTTTCAAAGTATATTAAAACTAAAGTACCTAGCGTCCTAACAGCTAGCAACATAGTTCAATACATCACCATATAAAGAGGTCACGAATTCGATGGGAAACCGTGATTCATTATTACTGAACTATGTGTCACTAACAACAAAATATTGTAACAAACAGCCGTGATACCCCGTCATCATTGCGTAGTTATTACTTTTAAAATAATGTTCGTAATTATGTACATAAACAATCTGCCTAGCTTTTTCCCAACTATGTTGGGGTCGGCTTCTAGTCTAACAGGATGCAGCTTAACACCAGTATTTTACATGGAGCGACTGCCTATCTGGACTCCACAGCCCAGTTACTGGGTAACACGATACCCCTTGGTGAGACTGGTTGTCAGACTTTCGGGCATCTAATTACAGGTAACGACTGTCAAAGATCTACGAATGACAGCCAGGACCAACAGCTTAACGTGCTTTCTAAAGCACGGAGGGGGTCTTGATATGGGTTATGGGTTTATTTAAAATAGGCACTTAAGGCACTTGATTTAACCGTAGCAATCGTAACTTGCCCTTCGACCAGAGTGGGGCTGATATTATTTTGCCACGTAATTATTTACCTACTTACGAAAATAATCACAAGAATGAATGAACTGGCGTTGATAAGGGCGCGATGATTCATAAACTTTCAGCTGTCTTGTTTATAATTTTGTAGTCGAACTGTTTTGTGTCTGTCATAGAGGAGTTTAACCAATCTTGAAGATTTAGCTACAGTTAAGTTTGAAGCAAACCAAACAAGCCAAGCAATAAGAGTAACGGTAACAGTAAGCAGTAAGAAAACGATGGATGGACTGTGTGAAAGATGATATGGTTAGAATGGCGGTGACTACCGAGATGACAAATAATAGAAGTATGGAAGAAAAAGAAATTTTGCGTCGACCCCAGATAAATTGGTACAAGGGCAGGATGATAATGTCAAAAATTCACGAATGACAGCCGGGACCAAAGGCTTACCGTCCTCTCCGAGGCACAGAGGGTAACTAAAGATGGTCACCCATCCACGGCCCAGCCGCGGCAAGTGTAGCTTAACCTGATCGATCGACCCGCGCGACTGTTATTACTTAGCCACAAGTACATCTGTTTACCAATATTTCCGACTCTGGTTCGGGAGTCAACGATTCGGAAATACTGATTAGTTCTACGGATATCAGACGCTTCCTGTATAACACTATTATTCACTCGCACTTAATTTAGCTGGAAACGTATCCGACTCGAAGGACCAACACAAACACGTGCTGATAAAATGGCCGCGTAGCTCCCGGTAAAGCCTTTCGTAATAAATTAATAATTTATAACCTAACTGTATATAATATATGTATTTTATTCTATTCGGGAAACTTACAACTAATATAAACAGTGTCCTTTAAGCGCTTATTACACTATCCAATTTTAAGGAATGCTAACTAGGAAATCGGCAGATGTAATCGCAGTTAGAACAGATTGGATCCAATTTAGTGTAAATTGGAGGTTCAACCGCACTACTTCCTAAATTGTGTACGATCCTTCTTCACGAATGCGTCTGCATGCGTCGTTTGACCGATTTAGAATAAAATTTAGTATCTAATGTAGTGTATTTATTTATTTATTTTATTTTATTTTACCATTTATGTACACACATATAAATAGACAATGAAAAACTGAACAGAAAAAATAGGTACAGAGGTGATGCTTATTTCACAAGAAATCTCTTCCAGCATACCTTAGATAGGACAATGGATACAGAGATGTAGACAGCGTGTGATAGAGCAAAGGACACAACAAAATGATACAAAGAATTAAAAAAGCAATTCACTTAAAAACTAAACAAAAATTACGAGACTGAACTAACATACATACAAATAAACATACATAAATATATACTTCTAAAATAAGTATTACCAGAATGATAATAATTAAATCATACTCAAAATAATAAATATATACACAACTATGATGATGTGGACAGATAGTGTTCTTTCACTCTTCTTTTAAAGGCTGCAACCGTTTGACAGTCCCTAATGTCAGGCGGTAGTGAATTCCACAATCGCACCGCGTGCACTGTGAAGGAGTAGGAGTAGAAATCGGTGGAATGTGGAGGGGCCTTGAGAAGGTTTTTAAGATGCGACCTGCAAGGTGCATCTGCAGGACGGGCGTAGACAAAACGCTCCCGCAAATAGGATGGTGTTTTAGGATTGTGAAGGAGATTGAATAGCAGACACAATATCCGAGAGTTCCTGCGAAGTCGAATGGGGAGCCACTTGAGTATCTTGCGAAAGTTGGAGACATGATCAAACTTTTTAAGGTTAAAAACAAAACGAATACAGATATTTTGCAAACGCTCAAGTTTATTTAAAAGCTCCTCCGTGGCATCCAAGTAACAGGCATCGGCGTAATCAATAATGGGCTGAATGAGGGTTTGAGCAAGAGAGATTTTGGTGTTCAAGGGCAAGAAGCCCTGGAGACATTTCAAGGAATGGAAAGTATAGTGCACTTTGCGACTGACTTGAGCAACATGAGCAGTCCACGACAGGTAGGAGTCCATGGTCACCCCCAGGTTTTTAACCGTTTGTGCGTGTAGTGCGTGCGTGTAATCACTAGCTTCCGATTTCCTAGTTAGAGTGTTCCTAGTTAGCATTCCTTAAATTGGATAGCATTTGAAGGCCATTTACAAGTTTCCACTGATAACCACTAGTGTCTGTTAGTTTCTGTAGTAGGGCTGTTATCACGGTTTACTCACAGGAGTCACAAGCTCACCACCACATTCATGCAGTTCTAGTCCTGCTGTGGTTCTTGTAACCGTGCTGCAGTATGACGTAGACTGATAATGGAACTTCCAACGCGCATGGGACTTCCAACTTTGTCCCGACGACGGGTCTTACGCAATGACCCACGGTCTTAAGTTTGGCGAACGAAATCTATGACGTAATATTACTAAGTGGTATAATGCCAGTTCGATAGAAAGAAAGAAGAAATTACGTTTAGTTGCGGTAACAAATGACGCAAAGAAAAAACACAAACATAAAGTTGGGGGGAAATAAGCGTCGCATATACGCAAAACGGCCATCGCTCAGCATGGTGCTCTGACCCTATGTGAGACAGAGCCACAGCCCATTACCAAACCTACATATATCCACTTACATATATGATAAAAACTCCCAAAGGCTCAACCCAGAGTTCCGTTAATCTCATTCTGTCCTCTTTAGGGAGTAATGTGGCGACAGGAAGCTGTTCAGAGCGTTTTATAGTAGTACTAGCTGCGCCCCGCAGCTTTACCCGCATAAGTTTCAATCGCGTGAGAATATTGAGAGCAAAAGTTCTATGTGTTAATTCTGGTTATAAACTATATGTGTGCCAAATTGCTTCCAAATCCATTTAGTAGTTTTTGTGTGAAAGAGTAACAAACATCCGTCCATCCACACAAACTTTTGCGTTTATAATATTTATTTAGTAGGATTTGGGAGAACAGTTACGAAATCCCGATCATTAGACGCATCATTATCATCTACAGCCTACAGTATAGTCTACTGCTAGACATAGGCCTTTGCTATTGCACGCTATCATTTCGATTTTCGAAAACTCTCATGCAGCTGCTCCTGCGAAGATCGTCAGTCCACCTCCGTCATTAGACGCAGTTACATCATTTGATATATATATGTACGAAGCCCGGCCCGTTGGTCTCGTGTCGAAAGCAAAGGAGTGGAATTGTCTGCCTGCGTCTGCATTCCCGACTTCATACAACCCTAATCTACTGCGCTGCGTGTCGCGGGTTCGATTCCCGCACGGAACAAATATTTGTATGACCCACATGTATTTGTTCCGAGTCTGGGTGTTTTTCTATCTATAATATGTATGTATTTACAAAAAAAAAAAATTGTATATAAGTAGTTTATCAGCCATCTTGTTACCATAACACAAGCATTAGGTTGCTTAGCTTGGGACAAATGGTGCTGTGTGAAATGTCCAGGGATTTATTTATTATTTATAATCTCTACAGGGCGAGAGTGAATAGGCTTCTTCTGGGCAAGCTCGTTCCACCGTAGATCTCATCCCTGCCTCTGGGCTGGATTGAGGTCAAGAGTGAGCCCATCGTCAATAAAAAAATTAAAAAAGTGAATTGCCGTCCCATCGGACTATGGGTGAGAAAGAGAGAGTGCACTTGTGTGTGCGCACACACATGTGCACCATAATATCTCCGGCGCCGAAGGCTAGTCTCTGTTGAGATTCACCGCCATGACCGAAATACGGTCTGGAAGACGATTAGGTATATGAAAAAGTAAAAAATATAATATATGTATATATTCGTGTCATGTTTCTAATTAGTCCGATATATTGTCAGTCGACCAGATGAAAATGCTAAATCAACCGTGTGGGGACCGGACGCTGTCATCCACTATTTTTCCTTATTTGCTATTCGCTCATAAACTGAGCCGTTCGGGTGATATTAGGTAAAAACTAATGGGACCGTTTAAAATTAGCCATGATGACGTCCGCTGAAAAAGTATTTAGTACCTAATTGTTTATCTTTGATTTATTTTCAATAACAGCGTTTATGTTAACTGATTTATCCTATCCTTAATGACAGAGCTAACAGAGGCAATCAACAATTAAATTATTAGAATTTTCCTAGTAACAACTATGTATTATTATTTGTTTTTTTTGGTTTAATCAAAATCTCTCTCGTTTCCATCCTCAGCTAAATATTAAATTCAGTTATAGCAGTATCTCTGCAATACAACTAAACGGGCCGTTGTCCAGCACACACACAGGCTTATAGTGTGGTTTGGTGGATGCCATATTCTCTTCGAATTTTTAGTTCTAGGTCTTGCCGGCTTCCTTACCGACGATGTATTCCTTCACCGATTTCAGAACAGTTTTATGTTTTAAGATAACCACCATATAATATATTCAAAGCTATGCTTAATGACACTTATGTTTAAACATATTTATGTTTTTTTTATAAGTTCATTTGTACCTCTTTTGAAAAATAAATATCTTTACCCGTACATGGACTTAACCACGATTTTTCCATGGTTCCAGGAGGACATACCAGAGCAGGGCTCCTTGCGCGCGCGCGGGTACGACCACCTCAACAACTGGAGCCCAACGTCAGAGAGATGCCGCGCAGATCTCGACCTTGGGTACAACAAGGCGAGCTCCGACAGCCCGCCCTTCGTCAGGATTAACAAAAGATTGGGTAAGTGTCGTGAGAAATTTAACCCCACCTACCTGGACGGCAAATCTTTACACAACGGTGTCGTACAACCTCAACCCAATTAACCTAGCTGATTAGTTAATGATACACCATGCTTTGGGTTATTCTTGTAAAGCTCATACCAAAAGACTGACAATATCTGAAGTGGCAGGAGAAGTTACGTAGACGTATTGGTTCTGGATTAAATTTTGGAAAGGATTTAAACCCTTGAGGAACCTTTACGCGGGGATGTCTTAATGCAAAAATACAGTCGGTAGCATAAATACCTTATACTAACGCTTTATAAATATTTAATGGTCTTACGAAAATAATATTATCGAAACCATACTATAAAACACAGAAATAGGTCTTTTGTCAAAGTTGTAATTTTTATTGTACGAGGAAAACGCATTTTGAGTAACAGTATGTCATGACTTTACAGCTGTTGAATAAGTAGTCTGGACAAGGTAAAAACGGATACTACGAATCTGCATCACGTCAACTAGTTTGGTGCAGTCATCGAAACGGTTCCTGTAAGAATTACAACAAGCATTGTGCGGTTGCACGATGATTTTATGGTTCGTGGGAAGGGCATCATGTTCTATAATCCTACGAAGAAACTATTACATCAATAACATACTACATAATTCAAATAATCTCTATTTCCAGGTGGCTCTACAGAGAACCTTCTCATCAACACCAGAAGACCGAACCATCTGCAGCTCCCAGCGTCCTCCTCCGGGGACAGCCTAGATGTGGAGATCCGGGAGAGGGAACCGGCGTATGTCAGGAATAGAAAGTCCAGATCGATGGTGGCTCCTAAGAATCGGATGCAGTCACCCATACCAGCGCCTCGGTTGACGATGCAGGCACCGTCAGAGGTCAGGATCTTACAAGTACAATGGTTTTACTTATGTTTCGCTTGACTTCACTAACACAAGCATATTGTTACTTACTAAGTAACATACACAAGGGTAGAGGTATACTTATACATATAACACACACATTTCGCAAGTTATAACAAACAAACAATAAAGTACAAATTAGTAGGAAAACTAAAATCGAACATTGAAAAAAAATCGTTTTGAATTGGCACATAATCTATCATGCATTTGAGAGCAGTGGTAACGTTCGAACCCGACTGGCGCTTTACTTTGTGTAAATTATTTCATCACCACAGCTCTCAAAACGGTGAAGGAAAACATCTTGAGGAAACCCACATGTGCTAGAACCAAAAATTCGAAGACATGTGACGTCTACCAACCCGCACTGGGCCGGCGAGGTAGATTACGGCCCACTCCCTCTCACAAAGAGTAGGTCTTTGTCCCTGCAGTGGGAACGATAAAGGATAATTATCATGCATTTTGGGTACCTACGTGGTTCCCGGCAGTTGAACGGACACCAAATTCAAATTGCACAAAACCACGGATATCCACCCAAATTACTTCGCTTCCTAATAGAGAAACAAAGCTATATCAATTATGGAAAAATATATTTTAGTTCAGAGTCGCCTAAAAGAAAATAAATGTTCAAAAAAACTAACAAAATTACATTTGCACGACTGGAAAGTCGAATATTAATACCATGGCATATCAGTCATCATCATCTGCCTAGCCTATCCCAACTATGTTGGGGTATTTTACATGGAGCGACTGCTTATCTGACCACCACCACCATCTCATACCACCATGACTTGCCGTACCTCATAAAGGATAACCATGATATATAGTGTTGTTTGCAGATGACACTTCACTTTTGTTTAAACTCAAACGTCAGCAGCAGGTTACTGACGATGTAAATAGCGCGATCTCTAAAGTAATCCACTGGTTCAATGTTATAATTTACTTCTAAACGAGAAAAAAACCAAATGCAGTTTACGCTACCTCACGTTAGGCAGGTGAAAACGAATGTGTTGATAAAGGGCGAAGAATTGAATCCTGAAAACAGCACAGTATTCTTGGGTATAACTTTGGATGCTAAGCTTCAGTGGGGTCCGCATATAGACAAATTGTCAAAAAAGCTAAGTTCCGCAGCATACGTTCGTAACGTAATTGATATAGAGACAGCCCGTTTAGTGTACTTTAGCTATTTTCATAGTTTAATTTCATACGGTATTCTATTGTGGGGAAATGCCGCTGATATTCAGACTATCTTTGTATTGCAGGAGCGAGCTGTTCGATCAATTTATAAATTAAGTCCGAGACACTCGCTCAGAGACAAATTTAAAGAGATTAATGTTATGACTGTGCCTTCTCAATATATTTATGAAAATCTTTTCCCATAAAAATATAAAATTGTTTAAAAAATACAGTGATATCCATGATATAAATACTAGGAACAAACACAAATTATACTGTTTAACGCGTATAGTAAATTTTTATGTAATAATAAACTTTTCCAAGCCCCGTTCAAGTCCTAAGCCTTAATAAATTCAAATCATTCATTAAACGTAAGATGTGCCAGAAAGCCTTTTTTGGGATTGAGCTGCTTCCAATTCTTTACATATTAATTTTTTTTTCTGTTTTTTTTTTAATCACTTTGACATTAATGAATTTTATACAGACTGGCGATTAGGTCATCACAATAAATAATACAGCGGTCACTAAAAGTTGTTAAAAGTCGGTTAAAATAATAAAATTTAAATTTTACAAAAAATAGAAAAAAAACAAATAAAATAATTAGCGTAAAAATTGTCATGAAATAAACCATCCTTGATAATAAGTCACTAGACACGCGTGAGGCAATGGTATCAAGAATTCAACACAAGCTTTATGTTATTGTTACTAAGTAAACACAAATTAAGTTTAATGTGGTTAGGT
This sequence comes from Apamea crenata, assembly GCA_949629185.1. Lineage (NCBI taxonomy): Eukaryota > Metazoa > Arthropoda > Insecta > Lepidoptera > Noctuidae > Apamea > Apamea crenata. The sequence continues at coordinate 8,570,790 of OX451372.1, forward strand.
AAATAGGTACTGAAACGAAAAAAGGTCCCACGACTAAAATGTTAATTGTATATTAATTATTTCGATTGTGTATGTTTAATATACGTTATTTAGAATACGTGGTTTCAATTCATGTGATAACCTAATCGCCACACTGTACATATATACTATGACATTTGCTTACTTTGTAAAGTATTCTATTATTTTAATTATTGTGAATGTGAAGATTATGTGGGTCATTTTATTTATATTATTTTTTATTTTTCTCTCTGTTCTCTTAGTTTTTGTCATGGTTTGGCAGTTTGAGTAATTAATGTGGCCTACCCAAATGTCCTTTCTTTGGTATTGTTCGTCGAATCGTTGAGCTCCTGAAGTTTTGAGTTGAGCTGCACGATTTCTGACAAAGGCGCGCACTGACTGGCCAGGGCCACTCAATCTGTGTGGTTCTTTCCTCAAAAGACCATCTCAGACATCGACCTACATGGTCTTTATAATTATGATCTGACCAAGATTATGTCTGAACTTTAAAAGAGACTGTGACCTCTGAGTTTGTTTCGGCCTTTCTTCTCAGACTAGTCAGATAGGAAATGCCCACCTCATCTAGTTTTAAAATATGATTGACGTGTAAAAGTGTTTGTACAAACCTACTTACAAAATAAGATCATTTATCATTTACCATACCATACACCATGACCATCCATTCTGACCATGACATATCAGTATGTACATTCATTCATTCATTCCATCTTTTGATTGTCCACAGGTTATTATGGAGGGTCCAATAAAGCGCACCAAGTTCCTGGAAGGTACGAAGAAGACCAAAAAGAACTGGATTGACTGCTACATGGTCCTCACACCCACCGCTCTCGTCTTCTACAAGGACCAGAGGACTTATTATGCTCCTGTGAGTATTAAGCACTGTAGATTACAGACCAATTCTTACGACAATACGCCTTTTTCTAACGTAACAAGTTGTAAACTGGGTGTGCAGTATTGCAATCAAGTGGTTGCTTGTTAATGGCAGCGATACCCTTGTTCACAAACTAAACCAAATTTAAATTCAGTGCATCTTTTTCTTTATAATTTCATTAAGAAAAGGACAGAACATAAATATTAGTTTAGTCCTGTCAAATTAGTCAGCACCTGACGTAAATTGACGTATATTTAGTTGCCAATTTTCACGTCTCACAATCACGGAGACACAAGCTCCCATAAATGGCCTATCTCGATCGACGCTCCATCATACCGGCTCTCCTGCTCCCGTAATGGAACTGTTGATAAAATCTGGGAATATGAATTTCTTTGTGCATATTATGGAAGTTGGACTATAACCCAATTTTCCATTTCAGAAAGTATCTCGACCACCGGGCACGCCGCCCAGTCCATCCGCGCCGCTCGCCGAGCTGGTGCTGCCGCTGCGGAACGCACACGCCGGGCAGTGCATACACAAACACACCAAAAGGTAACACATTTTCTTTTACTTCTAAGTGCTTCGCATTTTGCCAGTTACTGTTGTTTAATTTCCCAATTAAAACTCGGCAGGGTTTACTCGAGTTTGCTGTAGTTGCAATACCAGCCTTCTAGATGAACGATTGTTTATATTTCAGTGTTAGTTTTGTATGATGTAAAAAAAAACAGCCTATAAATGTTTTCACTACTCACTGTTTCACGTCCTCATTCACCGCATCTCTGTGAGAAGGACTGGGGAGACTTCGAATTTTTGGTTCTAGGACATGCGGGTTTCCTTCCTCCTCCTTACGAGTTTCTTGCCCGTTCTTCTCCATAGGTACCTACGCTTTGGAATGGGCAACTAGCTTCATCTTTCTGACTGACCGACCCTTTGACAATTCAAAAGTGCCTGTAATTGGTTTAGTTGAATTAAATGATTTGAGTTTGAGTTTGAAGTTTTTTTGTTTACCTCGGAGTATCAGCCCATAAACGGCCAACACTCGCAGTCTTTGTAAGGCATAATAAATTCTAGTGTGGGTGGTTCTTTTTGTGTTTACACGTATGTTATGCCAGTAACGTATTCTCTCGATATTAAAAGATGCCTTAGAATCATGGAAAATATAGGCTTTCGGCACAATACAGCTTATTTATCTTACTTTCTTTTAAAACTAAAAACTGATTATTATTCTTGCAGGTACCTGAGATCCATCCTGCTCATAGTGGGATACGATCAGTATCTGATCCAGGATGAAACTGAAGATGGAGCCAGGAGGTTACTCGGACTCATTCGAGGAGTTATTTATAACCTGGTAAGAATATAATTATATTTTAATGAAGATTTAACTCCAACCTGGTAAAGTAGGGCCCCTCAATGGAACGGCAGTAGGGTGCGGATGTGGAGCTATGTCGCAAACTATGCTCCACCTCCTATTCTGCCCTCTGTGTCCCAAAACATACAGCCAAAGTGACCTCTGCGCTGATACCGACGACGTCGTGGAAGTGGTGAAGTTTTGGGTGAACAGGGTTTGAAATACAGTCGTGCAACCGACGCGAAGACGAAGTTATATTTTATACCCTTCAAGATATACACCCGATTTCCCACCGCTAAAAATGACGAACTTGCATACAAACTTATATTTATTTATTTATTTTACCATTTATGTATCCTCTATTTAAGGGATAATTTTTCATAAATTCTACCTCAATGCACACTTTTGCTGTGTAAGGGAAATTTCATGATTCTAGACCCAGCGCTGGTTGAAACTGAGCGTTGTCTGTCAGTGAATGAAAGAATTTAAAATTTTAGAAGAAGAAGTAGATGTATAGTTCACGTCAAATTTCGCGTCAGCTCTGAAGTACGCTACTCGTTGCGTAGTACCTCACCCCTCACCCCGCCGACAGGTGAATTTGTTACTGCACAGCGACTTGCTTCAGAGGGACTACTCCCTAATCCGTAGTTACGGCCGAAGTAACGGGCGTTTCCTACTCCGTATCACCTACGGATATGAGATTAGAGGGTGCGCGAACTAAGAATGAATGTTTTGACAGCTGTTCCAACTTGTGATGTGATCTGGCCCGACCGAAAAATTGAATTTGAAACTTGTTTTAACGGATCAACTACTTTTAGACGGGCCCGTATCTTCGTTGAAGGACTTAGACAGTGCACCCCCACGTTCGAAGCCGCCATAAAGTTTGAATCAGGCTGTACCATGAGTTCGCTATAACAAGTGGTTGATCGCTGTAATGCTATATTATGTTGTTATCCACCAAAATTCAGTCTGAGTTAGAAAAAAAACCTTATCATTAAATACAAAAGTTTATTTATACACCGATAATCGATATTCATAGATATAAATTCATAGATTATAATCAAGTATAAAACATTGTGTTGTATTTCTTATTTACCAAATAACAATGATTATTTGATTACTCTAATGTAGCAGCAGAAAATAGAGCCAAATTTTCACTGAACGTCACGATCTTTTTTGCCGTTACCACAAAGTGCTAACAATGGATATTTTTCCCACAGTACCAAAGCAGCCTGGTAGGAGAGTCTCCGCCCCCAGCGTTTTCTCAGAGCAGCAATACAGACCTGGAGAGCTTGGGCAGGACCCCTCCAGCCGCCCGACACGCCAACAGGAACAAACAGAAAGGTACATAACATTCAATGATTAGCCTATAATGTTCCCACTGCTGTGGATTGAACCCTCTCTGTGAAAGAGAACAGTAAGTTAATATCAGGATAATTTAAGAAACAACTTGTATACACAAAGGTTAAAAAAGATGCTTTGTATTATATTTCACAATTCCCATGCACCTTCAAGCCTTACTATATTCTATAATATTTTTAATTCACGTAGCGGTCTACGCTGTTTACTTGTGGTTACCAAGTGTGAATGTGTGTGGAAGCGCAGGAGCTCTCGGTCCGAGACAATGTCGATGTTGGACGACAAACGAGTAGCGTCACACACACGCACACACACACCCTGTGTGTGTGCGTGTGTGTGACGCTACTCGTTTTCACGCACACATTCACAGCATGTTTGTACACTTGGTTACCGCAAGTAAAGCGCGCGTCGCTTTGTGATATAAAAATACTTTTGCCAGCCGTAAAGAGGGAAATAGAATGTCACTAGCTGCAATTGACGCAAATAGGTATTTATTTGATGATAAATAACACATAAACTTTTTTCTTTTAGCAATATTTATAAACGACGAACTTTATGTTCATTAATGGGAGAGATTTGTTCATATTGGCTCAGGATTGAGTTGAGTGGACAAAGGAAAGACAGGCCTTTGTTATGCAGTGGGACAATACAGGCTGAATATTATTATTATTTTATACAGCAAAATAAAACCAGTACCGTTTCAAATTTTACTGTATTAAAAAAATATTATATTAAAAACGTGCACGTGCAGACAATATTAGGTGTACCTATTATAAAGCATATTCTATCCATCTATTATTATTAGGTACCTACTTGTTTGCACTGAATAGATAAATTCTTATTGCATCTCTTAAGTTTTTCGTTTCGAATGAAACAAAAGTTTGCATCGCGGATACAAGGACAATAAAAAAGAATTTGAAATGGTTTTCCTGCGCTTCATTCTTTACCTGATGCAAATCTTTGAACATGGGAAAACCAATGACATTGGTTTAACCACTTAGAAAGTCATCTTGAAAGACGTAATTTCGGACAAGTCGTGACGCAAAGAAAATGTATGTTTCTACGTAACAAAACATGTTCCCAGCAGCGTTTTATTATACATATTATTCAAATCGACCACATTTACAGTTAGTTATTTTATTTTCCCTCCTCTAGGACGATGACGAATCGCTTCCCGGTAAATTGTGTCTGTCGCTGACTGTCTAGATTTTCCTTATTTACTTGGTAGCGAGTACTGCGTTAGGTTGGTTATTCCACTCGCTGTGAATATAAATATTATTCGGACATCGGACGCAAAAGTTTAGACAGTGTGCATTCAGTGTTGTGGCAATACAGTTGCTCAAAACTTCCGTGAGAAAATATTCACAAAAAGAATTCCGTTGTGAAATGTTTAAACGTGTTGGTAAACTGCATTTTGTTTATCTGTGGCTTTGTGTTGTCGAACTGAATTCGTTTATGCTGTGACACAGTTTATTTTTTTTATGGTTTGGACTGAATATAATCTGACAGTTCGTTGTTGTGTAAAATGACTATATTGTGTGGGTGTATAAGTAATGGCAACGGCTATAGTCCGATGAATTCATGTGAGCATTTATTTATTTATTTATTATTCACAAAATCCACAGCTCTTGGAAATGTTATCTTAAAATATATAAACTAGTATTACAGCCAATTACGGCTTTACAATTTAATAGCTATACAATATAATGCAGCAGAAACAAACATACAGAGTGAAGCGAATTACTGCTAGCACCATCTAAGCATTGCTAAGTGTACAGTGTGGGTGAGTGTGTAGGAGTGTGCATGAGGAGTTGCATATGTGTGTGTATGAGTGTGTGATTTATTTACATTCTTACTACCGGCTCAGTTCAGTGTGATAGCATTTGTTGTTTTTTGTGCAATAATGGGTACCTACCACTTCTGAACCATACATATACAGTTGTTGGACTTGAAAATAGTTAGGTACCTACTTAATTAGAGAGTCCGATAAATTTTGAGTAAAATATAATACCCGAGCGCACACCACCGGGAGTTATCTCATGCAAGCTATTTGCAAATCAAACTCAAAGCCTTTATTTCAAATAAACCAATTACAGGCACTTTTGAATTGTCAAGGGGTCGGTCAGTCAGAAAGATGAAGCTAGTTGCCCATTCCAAAGCGTAGAGGTACCTATGGAGAAGAACGGGCAAGAAACTCCACGGATACTCTTTTAAATCATAAAATTGTTACTAAATATTGGTTACATTATTCCTGGTAAATTATAAATGTGAGAACTACCTATGTAGAAAGACTTCACGTTAAAAGCGTCCGTACTTAAAAAGATAAAAATAAAAAAAAAACAATTCAGAAATGAAAATAAGCCAACTCTATTCGCGTTGTAATTTTCTTTATCAATTTGTCAATAGAAAATGACTCGGCCATTTTGCTGCTCAGTGTGTACACTTTTTGCTGACCCTCAGCTCCTAAAAATGTGAACATAGGTTTTGGTTACAAACAAAGAAATTCTCTTAGAAATATTCCACATCTAACTGCACAGTTTTTCTTGATTAAAGTACATGACATCGCATAATTAAAACATATGACATCATTGCGGTGTGTAAACAAACATAAGAACTATTAACATAAGTAAACAACTAGGTATATCTGTTGACATACGCCATTACCGTTGCATTTGTTCCTCGATCGAAAATAAAAAAAGAATTGCGGCAAAATAATACATATTTATTGGAAAATACAGTTCTAGAATGTTTTTGCGGTCCCGGCTGTCATTCGTAGATCTTTGACAGTCGTTACGGGTCAGAAGCCTGAAAGTCTGACAACCAGTCTTAAAGGGGTATCGCCTTACCCAGCAGCTGGGTTGCGGAGATCAGATAGGAAGTCCCTCCATGTAAAATACTGATATTCAGCTGCAACCGGTTAGACTGTCAAGTGGTAACGGCCGCCGCTTACGAGATGTACTTTACTCTGTGTAAATTATTTCATCTCCTGCTCTCAAAATTGGTGAAGGAAAACATCGAGGAAACCGGCATGTCCTACTAACAAAAAAATCGAAGACACGTGACATCTACGCACTAGGCTCCCGTGGTGGATTACAGCCCCTTCCTCTCACCAAGAGGAGGCCTGTTTCTCAGCAGTAGGAACATTATGTGACTGCTGATTATCATACTGGTGAAACTGACAGATTTTCTTGGCGGCTAAGCCTAAGTTAAAATCAGTCTTTAATGACCGTGTCTTCGTACATTCATAGGAAAGTCGATTCAATTGTTTTTCTCCTTTGTTGCAACACTCGGGGGGGGGGGGCTAACCGCGTCAATGGCGAGAGCGGTACGTCACAATAACGTCACGTAAATCCGAGTCATTATATAATTCGTCATGCCTAATCTCAACGTGAACCTGAGTCAGAAATGTTTGCATAATAAACATATATTATAAATATTAGTCAAGAGCAGTGGTGGCCCAGTGGCAACGGCCGCGTCTTGCGAGTTGTAGGGTCGTAGTTCGAACCCAGATAGGCGTTTTTTTTTTATGTAAATTATTTCATCACCACTGCTCTCAAAACGGTGAAGGAATACATCGGGAGGAAACCGCCATGTCCTAGAACCAAAAATTCTCAAACGTGTGCACCTACCAGTCAGCACTGGGCCCGCGTGGTGGATTACAGCCCACACCCTCTCACAGAGAGGAGGCGTGTGTTCCAGCAGTAGGAACATTATAACCTGAATATGCAACTGTACATATAATAACTATGCAGAATATTTGTCCACCATTAGGCCCATGCACGAGGTTGTAGGTTCCAATCCGACCAAGTATCAATGTGACTTCTTCAATTCATATTTCACATGTACTCTACGAGTTTATCTTGGACCTTACTGAAATCGCCGAAGAAGAAAAAAAAAAGAAAAGAGTGATCATTGAAGAAAAGCCTAAGTACATTCTAAAGCAATGTTATATAACTGAGTGGCTATGCAAAGCACAATACATTGAAACCCTGATCTCCGAACTAGGGGTGACCCTGTATCTTAGAGATCAGTGTCCCTCCGCATCAAAGTCACAAGCCAATATTTGTAACTCATTGACACTTGACAAAGTATTTCATTACATAGTTAAATAAAAAGTTAAACAAAAATATTCAAAAATAAACGAAATAAAATATTTACAGAAACATCCTGCAATTTGTCTTAAGCAAGCTTGGTGATTAACACCCGTGCCTTCTTTGTATCAGAAGAGGCACTTGGACCGCTGTGGGACAGTAATAGGCTGGTGTTACTATAGGTTAAACGATCTGCCTAGCCATTCCCCACTATGTTGGGCTCGACTTCCAGTCTAACCGGATGCAGTTGAATACCAGTATTTTACATGGAACAACAGCCTATCTGACCTCCACAACCTAGTAACGGCTGAATAAGATCCACGAATGACAGCCTGGGACCAACGGTTTAACGTGCTTTCCAAGGCACGGAGGGGTCTTGGTATGTAAATATGGTCACCCATCCATGAACCAACCATGGAAATCGTAGCTTAACATCCATTTTCCCATGCGGCTGTTATTGCTTAGCCACAAGCCCCTCATTATTATTATAGTTATATTATTATATTCGAACATTTTACCCTAGTCAGATAACCAGCTGTCAAAGTTCAAGCCAAAACTGCGTTCATATTTATTATGATGTCATGTTTCATTCTTAGTAAGGAACAAAATTTCTAATTTTAGCCAAAGACACTCATGCTAATAGGTATACGGAGAATATCCATATATTTGTGTTGGATTAGAAACCATTAATGAATTCTATTTTGGGTAGAATAATAAACTTCTGGAAAATCTGCGTAACGTCCTGTCTGTAGGTAAATCAAACTACGGTTTTCTAGAAGAGCGCTGGCCGTCACATGCGGCCGTAATGTCTAAATACAGAGCGTTTTTAACACCTAAATGTCAAATACTGGTGAAAATTACAGATTTTTATGACGTCCTACGTCCTTATGTACAGTCACGAGCACCAATATGTCAACACTTGGCAACTTTCAACTGCGATTTTTTCGTGAAATAACGAATGCAAAGTTGAAATACGACACATTACAATAAACCTTTGGATTCGAAAATGCTATGTGTAACAACATAAAATTTAATTAAAAAATAAAGGAGTTAATCGCTTTTGAATAAAGCCGAGTGTGTACATACTTTTGCTCGTGACTGTACCTACTTATTTGAAGTGTAATATGTCAATGACGTCTTGTGAAGGCTGCAGGAATCCGCTGGATGCGAGAAGCACGGAACTGGTCGAAGTGGAGGTGCTTGGCCTATGTCCAGCAGTGGACGCCTTTCGGCTGAAATGATGATGCTGATGATGTTATAACTAACATCGTATCGTAACTAGTATCGCATAACGTTTCTTATTCAGAATGTATCAGAAACATGAGGTCATATTCAAGGGTGTAGTACAGACCATCAAACTGAACAACTTTCGCCATGGGACCAACATCGTAATCGCAAAATCATCCCAACCTGTATAATTAACTTGATTCATCAAGATTAGCAAATACGCAATCACAATAAATTTATGATTCATGATTTATCTCATCATTAGTTTTTTTTTTCTTTATCGCTTTTTACGACACCTAGGAACGGCTAAAGAGAAAGAAGAGTCCAGTACAATAAATGCCGGAAGTAAAATAACATCAATGGAACAACCTTAATGAGTACATTAACTCCAAAATATCCTATTGGCCATTATCATAAAACTTTTAACTAACATACACATTCGCAATATTCCACTGACTGTACGCACTATCTGATAATGGCTCACATTGATAACTACAATCACTAATTGCGCCAATCGTTTAGTTTTCAACAATCTATAATGAGCCATTGTCATCTGCATCGCTAAGTTACAAATATCATTATTGTTATATTGAATACAGAAGTGGTTCAAAGTCCCCAACACTGACTCGTTAAAAAAAACAAGTTGAAAATAATAACGTGTGATGGAACGCCCAAAAATGTCAAGTGCTAAGTGAATTTGATCCTTACTAAAAGTGAAATGGAACATAAAATAGTAGAAACATTAGTGCGCTATATAATTAAAAAAATGCCCAGTGATGCAGTGATGAGAAAACCAAAGAAAAGTCCTACGGAAAAAACGAATAAGTTTAAAGAGTATTTTGGATCGCATCATGACTTGAGAAAATTAGGATCACCTAAACGTAATGTACCATTAATAATCTGTCTGTTTGTGTGTGTCTGTCTGTGAATCTATTGTTCTATCGCAGATATGCTGAAAGAGATTTCTTATGAAATAAGCATTACCTCTGTACCTTTTTTTCTGTTCTGTTTTCTGTAAGTTTATTACTATTTGTAATAAACATAAGTTTTCTGCAAGTTTATTACTATTTGTAATAAACTTACAGTAAACTATAACGGATAATTAATAATGGCAATGTCCTCATGCGGTTTGGGGCACATTGTAATATTGTCAGAATCTATATTAAAATTGTTGTTATTTTCATGGACAAGTGTCCTTGTTGTATCTAACAACAGTGTTTGTATGTAGGTATATATTAACTGTACTTATCAGATTATATTATGCTTTATCTTTTTGTTGAAGTTTTATGTTACCCAAAAAAGGTTCATCAACCAATGTGTTGATTATTCGATAATGCGCTACTATGCTTTGTTCCCTGGTCAACTATTTTTGATTGGAATAATGTAGAAAGTCGCAGTGAGCCATGTTTAATTAGCAGACATCTAAAGGCTGATTTCAGAATCGTAAAACTACAATTGCAAAGTGGCTGAGACTGCAAATTATGCCGCACTTCATGTCGCGCGATGTAGGCATGTATATTTCAACAATATAGGTATGTCGCAGATGGATTTCTTAATTAGCTGTTTTACATAATTGCTAGCTGTTTTACAAAACAGCTCCGTTATGTAAAACAGCTGAACGGTTCGCTACGTTTCACAAAACTGACCAACCGCGTTCACTGAGCGAGCGTTGCTTCCAAGTTGGTCGCGGTTACTTGGCTATTTAGTATTTTTAGGGCTGACTCTCATAAAACTTAATATTGAAATATAACTTTATATTGAAATTCCGTAAAATCACTGTTTTCACTCGAGTTAGAATCATTTTCACTAATAATAATACTCGTTTTATTTTTTTCTGTTTCGGACGCCGTTATTATTGTTATGATACACAAAGCCACGAGCGACAAAATTTGTTAAAATGTATAATCTGACTTTTCATTTCACGCTGTTTTACATAGCCTCTAATCATTGACCCGCTGCATTGATAAATGTAAAACGTTTCTTCAATTCTGCGTGTAATTATGGAAAATCGCTAAACTTTGTTCAGCTGTTTTGTAAGACAGCTAGCGGTTATTTAAAACAGTAGATTCGACAATCCATCTGCGACAGTTACATTGCGTTGATCTAGTTGTAGATCAGACCAATCTTTCAAACATAATGAAGCAAAGAATTTGTTGTATTGCCACATGCCATTACGAAAGTGATTTTTAGTTTCATTGAAGTTAATTACGCAATTAAAGGGATTTTATTCAAGTGCTACGCTAAATAGGGACACGCTAGAGGTGATTACCGAGATGACGACTAATAGAGAAGTATATGGAAGAAGAAGACATGTTCCGCCGACCCGAAATAAATTGGGATAAAGTCAAGAGAATGATGATGACGCAAAATATTACAAGTCAACATTGAAGTATGAGGATGAGGAACCAATGACTCATAGCGATAAAGAACATAATCGCGAGACGATAATCTTATCTTTACATTACAAAATCTTTGATCTGTCGATTATCACTAGACGCCGCGAAACAGCGGTTTTTCAACAAAATAAAATAGACACGCCTATACAAAATAGTATGATCGGCAATACATTCGACAACACAGTTTCAGTTGAATTAACAACGTGCTGATATCTACCATCTTATCGTATCCACACACGATTGATAAAGACTCCTATCAATTTATCTGTAGCAGGCATGAAGAATTCTACTGTTTTTTCAATTGAATGTAATTCTTGTACTAATACACAGTACAACATAATTATATAGCGCTAATTGGAATTTTCAAAAGTTCTCATCGTCAACGATCACAGATAATTCAAAAGCGTTACTTGATCTTTCCATTTTCTTTATTTTTTTGTGCGAATTCAGGAAACAGGCGAAAAAGGTAAATTATTGATAACAAAATTAATACATCCGAATGTTTTGGCCTCAGTTTGTGTTTGTCTCAAGTGCCTGTTCCTAACTTGTATCGTCCGTGTCATTCTAATAATTTTCTTATTCAAAATTCATCTTTTAGGTTACAACATTATGTGGTCCATTATTAGGATGACTATCATTATTATTACTTAAAAACGCATTTATATTAATTAGTAATATGTGTTTTTTTTACGCCAGTCATTCTTCAGATGCTACACGTTGCGTTTGAGTAGTGCCTCTGAAAGTATGACCAACTCGTGTTACTAAACCCTTACTTCATTGATACCTCAAAAAATCTTAATGTTTATTTCTTCACTTGAATTTAAACGTCTCTTATGAGTCGTTAATTAGGTAGGTGCATTACCATGAACTTCTTTTAATATAATTTCTGTGTCATAACCTAAAAAATATAAACAGCGTATAATATTAATCCATATGGTTTGTTCTAAAAGTATTTGAATAAAATATAAACAAATGGTTCAGAAAATTTACTTCTGTATGCCAATTTATAGTGCCACTCACAAATTGAGTGTTTTGATAAGATTATTTGTATACTTACCTCGAAATTCTAATTTGAAATCACTTTAAAGAGATGTTTTTTATTTGACAATTGAAGTTAACTTTTTAACCTAATTATTTACGTCGATGATTTTTCAATTACAATTTAATAATATTTTTATTCAAACAACAAATTGTTGAACAAAGCGGTGAGATGTAAAATTGAAACCTTCTAAATACAAATGCATGTGTTTCTAATTCTCTTAAGTAATTTCACCTGATCAGGGTTTGTGTACAATTACATCAGGTACTTTTGGAACAGATGATACTATATTCCGCCTCTGTGGTTATGGCTTTGAACCCAAACTATCTTGGTGTGGTATGGGATACCTTTAATTATGTACTGTCCATTATAAGCAATGGCTTTGGAAAAGACTCTAATCCTTGAAAATTGATATAGAATAACATTGAAGAAGATATTGCAAAAGATGTAATATGAAATTGCTTATTTGTAGTCATTTCTACCGCTAATGCTTTACCTCAAGCTGTCAATTGCCATTGAATGGCAGCGTGTAACCGATCTCGCAAACCCTCAGGCTACATAATCGTGTCAAATCTGGTTTTTTGTTCTGAAAATAATCAGAGGAAAAATTTGCCGTACTTACTTACTAACATTACATTCAAATGTGAACAATAGTTATTGACTTGCCTACCAGAGTTGATGGGGTTGTGTTGTGTGGTATTCTTTTGAAGGATTTAATAAATAAGTACGTATGTTCTTTACAGGGTGGCAGAGACATCGACGCGCAACGTGTTACCATGGATTCAGTACACGATTTTGAACGCGTTAAATTTTTTCGTCAGTTATTAACAAAAAAAAATTGCTGCTCATACATTTTGACCGCGTAGGTATTGTATTTTTCAATGAAACAGCAGATTTTTTTATTGATAACTGACGAAAAATTACTACGTTAGGGGGTCCAGAATCATGTGCTGAATTCATGGTTACGGTTTGTGCATTGATGTCCCAGCCACCCTGTATACGAGTAGTTTTATAAATCACCCTAATGCTGCAAAAGAATACTGCTCAAAGAATGTAGCCTTCTATCTCCTGCTTCACCATTTCAATTTCTCCTTCTTACACTAACTAACAATTCGTTTTCATCTTCAATGTTCTACATTTCAGCTGGAGGAAGCAGCAATGAAGATCTGAGCGACTCGACAGAAATTTCTATACAGAAATCACATGTGAGGAGTAGGTTAAGAAAATTCTTCGCCAAAAGACCTGCCATGGAGCAACTGGTGAAGAAAGGGATTTACAAAGGTTCGAAATTTGATCTTTGATGGTTTGAGTGGCACTGAGTAGAAAGTAGTTTTAGAAAAGTAGATTTTGTTTGGTGTGCAAAAAAGCTAACAGTTTTTTGAGTGATATATAAATCCTTTTTGGAGTTAACATTAGAGTTGGTGAAGAAGTGATTTGGATATTTGTACTGTAACAATTTTGGAGAATTTGGATTAAGTGAACTAAGCAGAGTGTTATAATAAGTTTGTATAATATTTGGGTTTATTTAGTCCTCCATTTGGCTTAGTTACACTGCTTGATAGTTAATTTTTCAGTGCTCAAATTGTAACCAAAGGTAAGTGCTTTTTTGGAGAGTTGCATTTATTATGTATATATTTTTGTAAATTTGTTTTCACACGTATGTATTATAACAATTAGTTGTATAAAATTTAATTGGTGTTTTATTTTTTTACCTACGTGCGCCTGAACTTCGGATTTTTTTCTAGAGTAGAAGGGAAAATAAAAATACCTATTTTTTGTACTTATTTTATATTTTGCACAATAGCTTACACATGAGTAGCGCTGGGAGTATGCTTAACCCCGTAGAATAAAATATGATGTAAAACGTTGTCAACAACAAAGAGTTTGTCATTTGTTTAATTGATTTAGTAGAAAGCAAGTCGTGACGTTTCATCTTCTGTTAAAAACAATGTCGTGTTAACACTCTGTGCGTTTTGCACTAGACCACGTTACTTAAAGCCTTTTGTAACCTTTATACTTATGACGAAAGAGGATGATTTTCCAATATTTCATCATCGTTTACTGTTTTTGTTTGTACTGAGTTTGTTACACGTATACTGTTTTTGTTTTAAGCTTGTACGCATTGTGGTTAATCTTAGCTTGAATTGTGTGTAACTAAGCTTTAAAACATCAACAGCTTTAGTATTAACTATTCCTTCGTTGGCATCAGTGCTTAGTGCCCTTTTTTCTTTTCTTTAATTTTTATTGGCGGTTTTATTATCCATCTGTAATGAAGTGTAAAAGGCTAAGAAACAAGATGGAGAATTTCTTCTGGAATTCTTTGATTCTTGGCAACCGTCGTCTGAAACTTCTTAAGGGTACATATTAACTTTTTGGTGTTTATTTTGATAAACTTTTCAGTTTCTTTTTTTGGTATAATTTATGTATGTGTTAATATATTTGTGTGTTCACTGAGATATAAGAGGATACACCTACCGCGAACACATATCGCATCGCATTAAAAAAAAATCGAAGGACACTTGATCGTTCAAAGCTTCTAATTATTATCCAAATACCAATTCATTATTAAGCTTCTGATCGTTCTAAAATCTTAAAACCATCATTATAATAACTGTTCATAATAAGCACTATTTTAATAAAAGTTTAATTAACCTTTACCGCCAATGACTGGAATCTAACCAAACCTCTTATTTCTTGACAGACGAGCCTGTATTCGGACGGAACCTGGAGGAGGTATGCCCCCCCAACAGCCCGCGGGTGCCAGAGTTCGTGGTGGCATGTGTCACCGAGATCGAGAGGAGTGAGGAGAATATGTGCACAGATGGATTGTACCGAGCCAGCGGGAACCTCAGCCAGGTCCAGAAGATTCGATTAGAGGTGAGTCTTGCACTATTCATCATCATGAACGTTCTAGCAAAGGCGATTTGCACACGTAGTATGACCACCGTTGAAACGGAAGAATTGCAACAAAATAACAGGTTGAAGAAAGACTTCTACGGTGCGGTGGCCAAAATTAAGAAAATAAATGTCTTGGGGCAGATTTTTCCAAGGCCAGATAACTTTATCCGAGGAATAGTTTTGAATTTTGGACATTTCTCCCATGCAAAAACTGTCAGACATCAATTTTATTCGATAGTTAAGTTATCTGTCGATTGAAAAATCAGCCCTTAGTAGAGATAGACGGTGTTAGGCTACGCGTGCTGCTGAGTAAAACCGTAAACCAAGGATTTACAAAATTGGCTTTGTTGAACTAGGCACATAAATATTATGATACTCGTATAATAACAATTAAAACCAAGGATTTATTTATAACTGTTAAAGAGGAAAGTAAAAACGATTATATTGTCCTTCCTTGTGATGACATGACAGATAATAATCAATAAAACCATCATACTACTGATTTAGGAACCGCATTATAGAATAACATGCGTCATTTGAGTAGAACAATAAATTATTATGGATAATTTTGAATCCTTCACACAATTTTAGCTGCAATTTTTACGTAAACTGCGCTATTTGAATATTAAATAATAGATTAGGAGATACTAACAGAAATACGGATACACATTACGAGTATCCTCTAAAAATGTATAACGCTAAAACAATGTTCTATTTGCCCAGGTGGACCAGAACAAGATGTCGGTTATAGAGAACAACACAGACATCCACGTACTGACAGGCTCACTGAAACTGTTCTTCAGGGAGCTGAAGGAACCGCTAATACCCTGCACCATGTTTGACAGAGTACTCGCTGCCTGCTGTAAGTATATTTTTATCTAGGATGCATATCCGGTACGGTTCTTGAATCCTTCCCTATCCAACAGGCACGTCTAGGGAACGTGATGAACGTGAGGCTACGTGTACTAGTGCGAAACTTGGGGCTCGTTCGATTAATCGAGTCTGGTCAAACCCACGCTGGAATCGGTGCATTTCATTCATTAATTCATCAAACTATCTATCTTCCATTGTGTGTGGTCCCACTGACCGTAACGCAATCTTTAGAAATGATGCTGCCCTACAGCCCGTCACAAAGATTTCGATGACCATTATCTCACGGAATGGACGATCTACATAAATATCTAATGATAAACACGGGTATTCCTTTCTTTGATCTAAAATGTCGAACCCGTTTAGAACCTAAATCCCACACTCTGATTTTTATCGTTAAATTACGTATATTTTAAAGTACTCTTGAGGATTACGGCCGTGGCTGTATCATAACGTACATACTTTAAATGTAATACCATCCCTCTGAGAGCCACTTCAATATTTAATATTGGAGCCAACAAGGGTTGAAGGGAAGGGTTGATTCCGGCCAGGAATATCCGGAAATTGTAACACGGGCGAAATAAATACTTTGGTATAGGCATTTCCTAATCATTTGTCGTCGGAATTAGAATTTTAGTTAATTGTATTTTTTTTTAAACTATATCGGCTGCCTCAGACATGCAGATAAAATTGTATTTATTTTCAATACAGAAATTAATCGAAATCAAAATTAAAAGTCATTTATTCAAATTAGGCTGAGAATCAGCACTTTTCGAACGTCAAAATTACATAAGGCAGTCCCCCTAAACACCCGCCCTTCACTACTTCCAGGTGCTTTCGCTGGGAAGAAGAAGTGGCGTAACAAACTCCGCAGCATCGCAGCTGTGTGTTCAGTTAAAAAATGAGATAATGAGCTTACGAGTGCATAGAATGAGGAAGAAAAACTTATAACGTTCTGTTTTAATTTCAGCACTAAAGCCGAAGGAAGCGAGAATCAAGGAATTCCAAGAGATCGTGAAGGCGTTACCACAGTGCAACAGGGAAACGCTCAAATACTTATTAGAGCATCTGCTTAGGTAAGTCTTTAAGTTAAACGAACGCTTTAGTAACAGCCAGATAAGTCAACAGTAGTTGTTTAAAACAAGTATATCAACATAACTAAATTAAAAACTCGTGCAGAATATACTGCGCAACATTTGGGTGTGTAAAGCAGTATCGACTAACGATAGACCAAACTAAGAACATGTTCGCTCTTTGTAAACTAGATTATTAATTTAGTTACTCTTTACAATCAACCCACCGTATAAAATTCCTAATTTGTCAAATCTTTGCAGGGTAACACAACACAAGGAACAAAACAGAATGCACACGGCAAACCTAGCAATCGTATTTGGTCCTACTCTCCTATGGGCGCCCCCGGAGCAAGCCCACAACATCGCCGTCGACTGCATCCAACAAAACAATGTCGTCGACATACTCCTCACAGACTTCAAAGAAATATTCGTAGAAAATGGAAGTAAAGGGAAGAAAAAAGCGTGACTCTTAAACAACCGTTAGCTACGGGTAGTATTATGAGCCCTAGTATTGGTTATTGCGTCAAGATGCCAAAATGTTCAGTTGCATCCAGTTTCACAAGTCGTGGTGAGTACAAAAGCGTTTATTGAGAAGCTAGTATCTACATTTCTTAAGTGAAATAACTAATACTAAGTTACATCGCAAGTTAATTTATTAAAAGAACGACAAAATATTTCGATCGCTTTTGTATGTCACTATTAGACTTGGACACAGGATATCATCAAATGGATATGACAATACAAAATCTAAAACTATTATGAAATAGGAGTATAACGATAACCAATCATTCCAAAGGGTTAAGTTTTGAGTGAGTTAAGCGCGCTAGATTATAATATGTGGACGAAAAGTGTGCTATACTACATATTGTAGAGGACGTTCTATTTTGTATATATAGACGATGGTGTGATTACGAATATTTGGAAGCCTAGAGATATTCGGTATGATCTCTGTTGCTTACAAAACTTATTTAATGTATACCTGCGATTAGAATGGTCTGACCACCAGTGAATGGAGTGAAATATTACTAACATAATTATAGAACATTGAGAAAGAACCCATGAAGTGAATTATTAATAAGCCATATTTGAAGAATTGTCACGATTATCAAGGATAAATTAATTACCGTGCAAACGACTTTATCTATTTATCTATTTATCTACTTTATATTTGGGTTAAAAGATCAATTGATCTATTGACCTGAATAATTAAGGTATAATTTCATTTCGTTGGTAGTCAGACTAAACCTAAGTTACATTTATAATTCATTTAAATTAATCAAAATTCAATACTGAATGAGAGTTGTGATTGTGAAGCAATATATAATAAGGAAAGACTGTCCGAGGCTAGAGATAAATAATATATTCAAATATTAATTATGTATAGAGTAAAAAAATATTAAAAAAGAAAAAAAATATACGTTTCTTCTATTTGTATATATTTGTGGCACATCGCACAGAACCGCTGGATCTACTTAGATCTGGTCTTGAAATTATCCAATTTCACATAGTTTGAGCTCTGGCATTTTATTCTATTCTAGTGCATTTTAGATCTAAGATAATATCTAGATGGAAAGAAAAATGTTGGGGTAGAAGCTATCAGTATAGTAGTTTATAGAGAAACGATTACGTGTGATGCAATAGAAACTATAGTTTTAAATCTTTATCAACAGCATTATTTTGGGGCCAATTATGTATATATTATGAGTCCTAGGGTGACTGGAGCGAGCGATGGCAATGAAGTGATTTGAGGAATTGTGGTATATCTATATGATTATTTTGTAAAAAGAGAATAATTATCTAAATTCCTACATCCCAATACTTTATACCTACGCGAGTCGAAACTTTCATCGCGAAAGCTAATACGGCATCGTTGTTCTCAACCGTTCAATACGCTTCCATGCCGAATCAATCAATTTTATCAAAAGAGCCCTATAAGACTGTACACAAATCCAACACCCGAAAATTTAAAAATAATAAATAAATCCATTTATTGCAGACTAATTACATGTCCATAGTTATTAGTAACAAAGGTCTTTAAAAAAGTTTTTGTTAGTTTAAATTTAAATAGACCACCACCATTCTTCCGACAGCCATTTGCTATCGGGGACAAGGCAAATTAGTGATTGAAAATGTGTCATTTTCGATTCGACAACCTGTACAATCGTCGTAAATAGCCTATGCAGGTGAATCTTTTATACTTACAAAAATAGTGCCAAATTAGAATTGTTATAATGAAACCACATCTTGTTTCTAGTTTCTTTAACCCTTTCCTTCTTGTCATTACTGGCTCCACAACTCTTTCTTTATAGCGGCTTAAAGCCAATTTATAATTTGTGCCTTAAGCTATGTAAATATTCATCATAGATGATTTTCTTTATAATGTGATAATCATTACGTTGTTGTATCTTAGTTTAATTTCGTTGTATTAACTTTTTAGGTATAAACAATGCTAACGTGACAGTCTAGTCCTATACAGTTTTAACTGGACTTTATTCAGTAAAGGCTTTGCTTTCGTTTACATACCTGTTTTAAAGCCTCTTACAATAAAGCAAGGAATGCATATGTTAGTTACTTGCGCAAAAATATGCAAGTGGCTTGCACGCTTTTGTCCCATAACAGTTTCTGCTTGGTTATACAATAGCCTCCAAAAGTTAGTTGATATTTTTCCTCTTTAGCTTTGATACGCCACATTATGATTTAAAATTCTAGTGATCGTAACGTTATTATTGACTAATTCAAATACCTTTGACTTATCTTTAAAAAAAAACAAGTAATCTCTTAGGGGGCCTGATATTTTTTTTATTTTAAATCATAATGTGGCATCACAGCTGAAATGGAAAAATGTCAACTTTTTGAGGCCATTAAATATAATATGCGTAATTGAGTATGTCACATTGCAAGCTCCTTGCATACTTTAGTCCCAGTCACTGGCGTGTGTATTCCTGTCGTGAGGCTCATTTTTGGATTCATCATTCATTAAATCTGTATCTACGTTAATTAATTCAATAGTTTTGTCTGTATTTGTAATAGATTGGACGTTTCTAATTTGTTTTTCTTTGCACTGTAAATATTTCCAATATTGTTCTAAATCAATTCTCGTATTATTTGTATTCGCTGTAATTCTTTTAACAAAGTTCAGCTTTCATTTGTAAATTCGTAAGATTGAACGCAGACAAAAGCTAGAATAAATACTCAAGGTAGAAACACCAATATTAAATGTAAATTTTCTAATAAGCTAGTAACCAAAGGTTTTGTATTCGGCTGATAGAATAAAAGAAAATAATTATATTGTTGTGTAGTTATTACTATATGTATGTTACGCCAATAATGCTTGGACATAGTTAATGAAGTTACATGAAATAAAATCAGATTATTTTAATGATATTTTAAAGTTTAATTTTAACCCAACCAACACAAATTACAACGGAAAAAAAGTGAAATAAAAATTTAAAAAATATTTTATTTTGACCCATAAGTATAGTCCATTTGGTTAGTAACTATGTATTATACACATGACTTAGGAACTAGTGTTAGTACTTATATCTACCAGAAAAACAACACAAATTATTCATTACTAGGCCGCACAGGCCGTCATGTCAATGTGCTGTCCCACCTAAATGCTGTTGGAGTTGGCGCATATCCTGCGCATAATGAAAATGGCGTGAAAGCCATCTATTCTCGCCTCTAGGAACATGCCGGCAGCACTGTAGTAGCGCGGCAACCTTATCAACACCCTGAATGCATTATTGTATCGAACGCGTAGAGCGCTGTATACCCTCTGCGTGTAGTTGACCCACAAACTGCACGTATAGAACGACTGACCATACGCTGTAAATAGTGTACCTTGCCTGCTTTTACTAATGCAATGGTATCTAACTATAAATAGCAGACATATTATGTTCAGAATTTATATACTGATCATTAGCAGTACCTTTTTCATACAGACCAGACATGTTATGTAGAACCAGCGGGCTAAATCTTTAACCGAGAACCCGGTAAGCAATAGTTAAGTAGCGACCAGACTGCGATCGATCAACGTCAGCTTGACTTTCGATCGTGACCACACTGAAGACGTGGACCTCGCTGGATTTGCCTGAACGGTCGATGTTATTGATCGATCGCAGTCTCGTTGCAACTTTTATAAATTGCTGACAATGCGACGAATGAGGTTTACCTACATGGTGGAGAGATGAAATAATGCAAACGTAATGTGTAATAAAAAGTATATTAGATAAAAATAAAAGTGGTAGGTAGGTCAATGGTACAACAATTCCTTTATTCCCTTGGGAGTAGCACAGTACCTACTCTCCCTCCTCTCCTATCCTGATACGACGATGAACCGCAGCAGGTGTGCCACGCTGCAAACGCCAGTGAAGGTAGCGGTCGGTAGATATTTTCGCCAGACCCGTACCGAGCTCTATGCTGCCCCACGGGTAAAATATGTACCCGGCGCGGAGCTCAATGATGATTTGCCGGAAGTTGGTGGCCCAAAACTCAGCGTTCGGATGCTTTCGATATTTCCGGATTGAACTTTGGAGATGCAAGCCGGAACTTTGTTCTCTGGAAATATAACGTCCAGTGTGTCGTCACAAGATAGCCAATAATAGTCATCTGCGCTGATTTTATAAATAATGTAACAATAAGAAAATATCTAATCCTTATTATGACTAATAAAATGATGACAACTATGACGTGTACTGGGGGCTTTTTTTGTACTTAGTTAAAGAACAAAAAAACAGTGCAGTTCAACTTCTGCCCTGCTATAAGAGCTGGTGGTAAGCCCCCTGTATTTAAATGCGTCTTACTCACAAGTCAACAAGTCTTACCTCAAAAATAAAAGATAAGATCACATTCTCCACGGCACCCTATCTTTCGTTGAACAGTCATCACATGTCATAGTTTTCATAATTTTATGCTTCATAGGATGAATATAGGCCAACCGCTTAACTGAGACGTTACCTGAGGTAGCAGTGCGGTGCGGGAGGGGTGTGGTGACGTGATTCGAGAGCTCATCGATTCGTCAACTAGTGACAACTATCACCCCTCCCGCACCGCGCAGCTACCTCAGGCAACGTCTCAGTTAAGCGGTCGGCCTATAGATATTTTGCAATTGTTGCATTATTTCCAAAATTATGCGGTGATTCAGAGGACGAGCCGAGAGATGCCATGTCGATTTCAACCAATGTTATTGTGATAGGTTCTGTGTAATATGTAGATTCCTGCATGTCACCTCTCAATCATAGTGGAAACACACCCATATACATAATCTACTCAATATTGAATAGAAACAACTACCTACTTATACAGGGTTATTTGTAAAACACCAGCAACCTCTTAAGAGGTCATTGTACTCATCATTATGAACAACTTTTACAATGGGACCAAAACTGAAATCGCGAAAAAAAAATCAGCTGTTCCCTACATTTACGTTCGCGTAACTCGTCAAAATGTAGGGAGCAGCTGATTTTTTTTTCGCGATTTCAGGTTTGGTCCTATAGTAAAAGTTGTTCATAATGATGAGGACAATGACCTCTTAAGAGGTTGTTGGTGTTTTACAAATAACCCTGTATAGAGACATGTATAATGGTTTGAGCAATAATGGAGTCCCGGGAACAAGTCAAACCACGAACACCAGTTAACTAACTGGTGTTCGTGCCTTAACCAATTCTACTTTTGCCTGCAATAAAAACTCTTGTTCAATATTTAAAATAACTTATGACCTGTGATAAAACAGAAAAAAACAACTGAAAAGCCAGATAGGTAGCCTAGACCCCGGAGATGAACATAGGCTACTTTTCATCATGATTATTTGTACCTATTAAAAAGTGATGAAACAGAACAAACGCAGGTGAAGTCACGGGCAACAACCTTGCTAGTTGCACTATAAACAGCCTCCTTAATATTGTGTAACACACTTTCAATCACAATCTGAATCATTTCGAAGGATATTGCTAATCCATTGCTTCATAATTATGTTCGAAAAATGTGTACTCAACAACGTAAATAACGCAATGAATGTTGTTGAACTGTCAAAATTAAACCCATTGCTACTGGTGTGTTACGCAATTACCCCGCAGTACCTACTCTACAATTTTATAGTAGTAACTGGACTTAACCTCGAATACTCAGGAAGTTATATGTACAAAGAATCCCAAAGTCATTCTATATTTAGTTCATTTTACCAAAATAACGTGCGCTGCTTTTCCAGTCAGTACAGTTTACATATTTTACGTAGGTACGTACTTGCGTTATGTTCTTTCAATACTTTGTACTGTAGAGGTCGGCTATCAGACTGATTAGTCAGACGAGTAGCCACACGCGCGCACACACACACACACACAACCGACTTGGCCATTGTCTCCGACAGCTCCTGCGCTTACACACACATTCACAGCATGTTTGTACACTTGGTTACCACAAGAAAAGCGTGCGTCGCTTCGTGCGATAAAAATAGTATTTTATTTTATTGTGTTTAGATAGCTGTAAGGGTGGCTCCCTTACAGCTATCAAATACAGAAGTAGTAGTGAGGTAATATTCTCTACTAATAACTACTTAGGTAGGTACTCTGAAATTACATTACCCACAGGCCGTTCCCAACCACTTACTGTTCATTAAATAGACGCTATGCCCACAATACTTAATGGACATAATGGAATTCTCATCCTATATGGAACGCAATACTGCGAGCATGGTCTATTGTTCGGGGCTGCGGCTCTTATGTGTACCTATGAGTACATAGTGAGTGCATGTGTATGTTGACTGTACATACATATGTATAGTCATATCAGTGACGATCCTTTATATGACTGGTGTATGGGTACACAAACAGAGGCGTAGCTAGGCCGAAAGGGACCCAATATTTGTTGGGGACACGACTGCGGCGAAGCTCCAAGATTTTCTGTGTGATTACACTGAATGAATGCAAGAGCTTGAGAATTGGATCGCACCCGTAAAAAGTAGCATGAAACCTTTGTAAGCCCTAAACAGCATAATCAGCCTATAATATTCCCACTGCTGGGACACAGGCCTCCTCTCGGTTAGAGGTTATAGGACGTAATCCACCACGCGGGCCCAGTGCGGGTTGGTAGATATCACCTCTCTTCGAATTTTTGTTTTTGCTCACCGTTTTCGAGAGCAGTGGTGATTAAATAAATTACACAAAGTAAAGCGCCTGTCTGGGTTCGAACCCAGATTTTCATATTTTCACTAGGCTCATAACGGGATCCTTATCAATAAGAATTTAAGGTTTTGGTTAATATTTTACAAATTTTTGCTTTCACAGGTCGGACCCTGTAGCTTAGGGGCCCCGTATCTTCTATCTATATTGATACGGCTGAAACGGCGGTAGCTACGTACCTATACACAAGGTAGATTCCGCATTGTCTATTGCGACTGCGTTTTATTGAGTTGCAGCATCAAAATTGTAAAGATATAGGATTGTTGTGAAGCAATCGTAGCTCGCCAATTCGTTTTCAGTTGCTAGCTCTACTCGCTTCTCGTTAATCGGATTCCAGTGATGGTACAGGTACCTATTTCATCGGGAGAATCATCATCATCATCATCTCAGCCGAAAGACGTCCACTGCTGGACATAGGCCTCCCCCAAGCACCTCCACTTCGACCAGTTCTGTGCTTCCCGAATTCAGCGGATTCCTGCAGATTCAGCGGATTCCTTCACAAAGTCATCGGTCTACCTTGTAGGAGGCCTTCCAACGCTACGTCATCCGGTACGCGGTCGCCACTCCAGAACCTTTTGGCCCCATCGGCCATTTGTTCTGCGAGCAATATGCCCACCGCCAAAGTTTGGCAATTCTTCGGGCTATGTCGGTTACCTTCGTTATCCTGCGGATCTCTTCGTTAGGTTACGTGTCGTAACGGTTGAATATTTTTTGTCATAAAGTTTCGAACAAAAATGTGACCCAGGTTTGGTTATTATTATGTTTACGTTAACGAGAAAATGATTAACGGTACGTTCACGTGACTGAGCCTGTGATGTAACTGAACGATTCGATTTTATTTAATGTTGGAAAAATTGGGGTGATTTGATTTGAAAATAATTTCCCTTACATTAATATCTATACCATTTGTAGGCTTTGGGGAGGCTTGTAAATCGTGTATTGTGTGCTATTTTGTTGTGTTTGTATTTGTTTGTCTTTCATAATCTAACTAAACATGAATGACAGTAGAGCAGCTATAGTGCTATTCTGTAAAAATCTCACTGTGAAATCTTTGGTGAAGTGAGCGTGGAGTGAGCTGTCATGCCAACTAATGCTAGGGATTGACACTATTGACAGCTCACTCTAAGTTCACTTCAACTAAGTTTTCACAGTGAGATTTTTACAGAATCGATCGGCTGATTCTAGGGATTAACACTACTGACAGCTCACTGCACCTATGTTCACGGTGAGATTTTTTCAGAATAGATCGGCTATACAATCGATCGAGTCTGTAAAAATCTCACCGTAACCACAGAGGAGGAGGGCGTTTTATAATGGAAAATGGTGACTTGTTTAGGTAAGTAGTAGTGAGTATGACAGACTTTAGAAAGCTTGTAGAAGATAAATATATGCCTTTTTTCTATATTAAGAATGGTTGTTAGTCTAAAATGAGATGTTGGGTATCGGGTAAATTGAGAACGTAGAGAAGGTAGTTTAGTCAGACCAGAAATCAGCTTGGTAGATGGGGCCAAATATCAGTAGGTACTTTATAGAAAATGACTTGGTCTTGGTGTAGTGTGGAGGTGAGTGCCGCGTCAAACTTTTGGGGCTTCCGACTGGTCGCTATGAGTCATGGAATTAGTAAGTACTATATTGCTATCAGCAGTGCGATTCTGTAACCATCTCACTGTGAAAACTTAGGTGAAGTGAGCGTGGAGTGAGCTGTCATTCCAAATAATGCTAGGGATTGTCAATACTGACAAAGACATCAAGCTCACTTCATTTGAGTTTCCACTGTGAGATTTTCACAGAATCGACCGGCAGAAGGCCGATTCTCGTAATTCAAAACGTTCAAAATCTAGTCGCAGTCTCATCTCGGCGACAAACAAATGACAAAAACTTGTCAAAATGTAGGGAAATTAGAGGTATTTTGGACAGATTGAGACTGAGATCAAACTGTGAACGTTCTTAAAATTACGAGAATTTCCCCTCTGGTCATACACGCGCGCCGGTTGCGAGCACTACACCCCTGACCTTTCTGAAGAACATCAGCAATAAGGTCACTAAATGTCCTTCTAGGGCGTCCCGGCGTTTCCACTCGCATCTGCCTTGTAAATACTTTTTGTTAGTAGCCATACCTAAATCTTTGGCAAAAATTACACATAATCCCCTTTATTCATAAACGTTGCTTGAAGTTAAGTAGTGGTTGGCGACTGGTCAACCATAAATTTTTGACGTTTGAACATCACTTAAATTTAATCATCGTTTATAAATAAACCCCTGTATGATAGAGATGCACAATCTCTATTTCAGTTTCAGTGTAGGTACTGCGTTATAAAAGCCTCTCTTTGCGCTGGTTCACGAGAATTCTGAGCTCAGGATGGTATAACTGTATCGGGGAAAGGCTCTCAGCGAATATTTCGTAAAAGAGAGGAAAGGGAATAAGGTTCCAGCGAAGGATCGATTGGTTACGGGTATTCCGTAATACAGTTTTGAGCTCAGTATTTCTCTTTGAGTAAGTGGAATTTTACCTTGAGTTGACAACCTGTTACTTACGCTGCTTGTAGTGCTTGTTACTATAGAGCATAATTATATGGGCAATAGTAATAGAATGTGCCACTACGATGGCGAAATTAATTTAACACACATATTAATTTAAAAATTAAAATAATTCTTAATTTTCGGCCTGCGCCGCTCCTCGACATAGGGCTCTCTCTCTCTTTCCTTCAATTCGCCTACTCTTTGCACGTTATTCGTTTTAATTTCATTAATGCGATGTTATGATCCGTGAACCCGGCAAATAACCCCTGCACTACAGTTTTTTAACTACAGGTTGCTCCTAGATTGTATTTTAGAAAAATGTAAATAAATAATAACGTTTAATGAAATTAAAATAGGTGTTTTCATAAAATGAAACCGTATGTGTGTGTTAAATTAATGTCGCCATTAAACCGGCACGCTGCATATTAATATCTAGTTATATATTTATGCTAGTGGCTGTACGTACCTACCACAATACCTACCTACATACCTTCCATGAGGTGAGACAGCTTTTTGAAGCCGATGCAGCATTCTATACTTCAGCGTCGCTTGTCTGGTCAGATTTTGTGTTCCTTCGATTTCACATAATTGTAATTGAAAAATCAGGCCTTAAAATGATAAATAATAATAATAAATAATAATAAATCCCTGGACATTTCACACAGCACCATTTGTCCCAAGCTAAGCAACCTAATGCTTGTGTTATGGTAACAAGATTGCTGATAAACTACTTATATACTTTTTTTTTTTTTGTAAATACATACATATTATAGATAGAAAAACACCCAGACTCGGAACAAATACATGTAGGTCATACAAATATTTGTTCCGTGCGGGAATCGAACCCGCGACACGCAGCGCAGCAGTCAATCGCTTAACCACTGCGCCAACCGTGCCGTCAAATCTATCAAATGCTTCGGATGAAGAGATAAAGAGGCATGCAAATGACAAAAACTTGTCAAAATGTAGTGAAATTAGAAGTATTTTTGTCAGATTGAGACAGATCAAACTGTTAACGTTCTTAAAACTACGAGAATTGCTCCTCTTGATATTTTTGTCGAGCTGTTCATAGTAATATTGTATTTATGCTCGTCGCTGTGCAGTCACCAAAGGAGACAAGTAACCAGGGTCGTCGGATATAGTTGAAGTTTAGTAAGAAACCAATGGATATTTTCGAATAAAATAAAATTAATAGAAAACAAACAGTTATCAAATTAAATTTCATTCGAAAACATTTATCGGTTTTTTAGTAAACTTCAACGATATCCGACGACTCTGGTTACTTATCTCCTTTTGTTGAATCCACATATGCTCGTTTTCATACTTTCCTTGGGGGTATTAAAAAAACAAAATAACTATAATACCAGTATGTAATTAATCAATGAAAAATGGTTACAGAAGACAACGGAAACGTTTATTGGCTTACAATTTCTTCTTTTTTTTTCATAATTTTTACGCAGTCTTATTTATTTACTGTAATCGTATCGGACAGAATAATTTACGTTTTTTTTTTTCTACCCAAAATTGCGTTACGGAATGTACTTCTACAAAATTAATATCGAAATTATTTTTTTTACAATTAAAATGATATTTCTATTACAATTTACAAACTAAAATTAAACATTATTTGTTAATCCTACCTAACTTATCTACATATTAACAAATTATTGTAATTAACAAAATTATCATTTTACAACTAATGATAAAAATATTTTTACTGATCGGTAAAAGTGTAACGTATTAGATGGCTTCAAGACACGTGCTTTTACGCGCAGAAATTTATCGAGGAAGCACGTGCTGCGATAATCCAATTTCAGTTAACACGTGTATGTCGACTAATACCATTAAATTACACTTTTACGAAAACTACTGTTATGAACATTGACATTGCAAATAATTATTATTTGTTTAATTATGTGACATTAACATTTAAACTAGGACAAACATTTATTATGTAAATGGACAGTGAAGAACAAAATGCACAATTAAAATGCTAACACATATAAAAAAGTAGGTACACGTACATAGCGTGGCAAAAAAAATACCTACTCACATTGATTATTTTTTTTCCCTGTTAATATTTTATAACAGAATAAGTAGTAGGTATATAGCATTCTTCTCCTATCACAGTCCAATATATAACTGCTTATGTACAACCAGCGCAAACGTAATAGCTTAAAACGATACAATATTATTAAAATTAAACTAACTGTCTAGTGTAAAAAAGCTATTTATCGTAATAAAACTTACAAAGCTCATGTTTTCATGTTTTTGTACGGTTATTGATGGTTCGAGGGAAATATATTTACGTTTTCTTATAGAATTTTTGAAATATTTTATTTTGAACAGGTTAAAACAAAACACTTTCCTTAGAATTTGAATATATATTTTCTTCCAGTTGTATACTGCAGACTGCAGTTTCAGTAAAAACAACAAGAAAAAATCATAAGCCGTTATACTGAGACTGAACCACAAGACTTAGAAATAAATCCTCCTTTATACAAAATCGTAACTTTGAGTTACGATAAATCCCACCCCAATAAGATAGGTTTTTGTCGATAAATATCGGATAAAATGGAACACGACGGATTGGGAACAAAAGGGGGAAGTATGGGACAAATCCCCTCAGGTGGATGAAGCTAAAGGTAATACTGTAGTAGGCCTTCTCTAGAGGATATAAACTACTTATGAAATACCACAACATACCCATAACTCTTTCAGACGTTTATCGATATTTTTTGGAAGAATCCTTTTGATATACTTTAGTTGATTGAACAATAAATATATCTAATGAAAATTAACGCATAGGTATCAAAAATCATCAAAAAATAGAAGAAAAAAAACTTATTATTACCTACTTCGAATCAGAAAAAAAAAACTTTAGGTGTGTTATGATAGTACGTAGGTACTATCATAACGGTACGTAGGTAGGTAGGTAGTGTAGGGCGTTAATTGATGGGTGAAGCTGTAGAGCTTCACCCATCAATTAACGCCCTACACTCCGCATTGGGTCTATTTATTTTAACGTAAAACCAACCCAATGATTTTGAATAAGGATTTATTATTTCTACATTCGAATAAGGTCTAATAATGATTTTTAGGCTCAGTCGCAAAATGTCCATTTCTCAGACTGACTCTCGCAAAATGGTGGTCATTATGCGAGAGTCATTCTGAGAAATGGAATTCGCAAAATGTCTATTTGTCAGATACATCGAGATGTTTTTGATTCTTATATATTTGCAAAGAAAATTACCTAAGTTCAGTTCAACAGTTTTTCCCACGAAACTTGTGTGATTCTATCAAGATCAGGTTTACAAAGTTTGTGAAAGATTTTCTACCGCTCCAGTTTCAATAGGTACAAGATTAGTTTAGAGTAAATAAGTTGGGCTGCTTTTATTGAAACACAGTGTTTTATTTGTAAGCGGGGGAAGGTACTTTGCAACAATGCTGTATTTACATAACATCACGCATGAATTCCACGAAGGATTAGGCAGAGGTGTTGGTGGAGGGCTCTACAGCGTGGCGCTTTAATGGCGATATTAATTTAACACACGTATATGGGTTACGCGTTTTAGTTTTATGAATATATTTGAATTTAACTATTTATTAACAATTTTCTAAAATAGCATCTAGAGCAACCTGACTTATAGAACTGAAAAGCAGGGGTCATTTTCCGGGGTCACGGATCATAACATCGCAACAATGTAATTAAAACAAAATAACGTGCAAAGAGATGGCGAATTGAAGGAAAGAGAGAGAGCCCTATGTCGGCGAGCGGCGCAGGTGGAAGTTTTCAAGTTACGATCTTTTTTATGTTGTTATAATTTTTATGATTACTGGCCAGTAGCCCTACCCGTGTGTTAAATTAATGTCGCCATTGTAGCGGCCATTGTATAGTAGGTAAACCCACATTCCGCCAGTTATGTTTCAGTCCCATATATATAATAGGGAGCGGGGCTTTTGGCCATCAACCGGGCACAAAGATTCCGGGCTACTTCTGAGAAATTCCAGATGGAAGAAATAATGCTACTTCATAAATAAAATTATGAGCTAATGAGATGCTTCAAATATAACGTTCATCTTGCAATGTATATAATAAGTGCTTTTATATGAACTCACAAAGAAAGTGTGAATGTTTTTATTTTATTTGTAATGCAAAATCCATTAAAAACTAACCTTGAGAAACAAATTAGTTGCACAAATATTTACAAAAGCAACTGATCGAAAATAAATACTATTTGCGTTTATTTCTATCAATGGCACTGCATCTGTATAAGGTTATTTTAAGATAGAGAGTTACAGGTTGTTGGGTTAATGAATTGAGTTTGGGTTTTTTATGGGACTTATAAACATAACTGGTGACTGGTGAAAGGTTAGGTGTAGAAAGAAAGAAAAAAGTTTATTTGGACACAGTTCGTGAAACATAAAATATAAAATTAATAAAATAACAAATAATATTTCAGACAACAATAGTGTGTGCCTCACGGCTGCGCCAAAAAGGTTAATTTCAGCATTAATGCCAGTCTACCGACGATCTTCGCAGGGTGGCTGGTGGCAGCTGGATGAGAGTTGCCGTGGATCGAATGGCGTGCAATTGGAGAGGCTTATGTCCCAGCAGTGGACTAGGCTGTAGGCTGATGATGATGATGGCAAAATGTGGGTTTACTATGGGTACACCTCTATCCAAACCTACGGGGAAACAAGGCATGATGTTGTGTGAATTCAGTTTAATAGAAAAATCCCCGAACCATCGATAACCATACATTTTAATAAGTTCCCTAGACAACAACACGTTGTACAAAATTTCGGATGTACAAATATATAAAAAAGTGCATAAAATGTTCCAAAAATGTGTCTCAACAATCCTTTGTCTCGCCACTAATTTCTTTCTACATAATATATTAATATCACTAACAACCATCGCAAAGGAAAATACAAATCTAAACAATATATTATGTATGGAATTTTCATCTACTAAGCTCTCTATTCGATTGAAGCATAACTTTATTTTAAAGAAATATTTTTCTGATTGATTCGAGTTGTATATTTTTAATGATTCATTCAATAATGCGCAAATCATTCAATGAGTTATATTTTCAAGTATTTAATAAATTTGTATTTTTTTTTTTTTTTTTTATAGATTGGGAAGTTATTTCTGCCCTGCAGTGGGACAATAATATGCTGGTAATATTCTATTGTTATTATAGTTAGACTGCTCTCAAAATGGTGAAGGAAAATATCGTGAGGAAACCGGCATATCCTAGAACCAAAAATGCCAAGACATGCGGTGTCTACCAACCCGCATTGGGCCCGCGTGGTTGATTACAGCCCACTCCTTCTCACAGAGAGAAGTTCTGTGTCCCAGCATTGGGGACGGTATAGCCTGATTATGCTATAGTTACATTTATGTCACCCTTGTCTATTTCCATGACCATTATAACTATATCTTCAAATCAAATACCAGGCATGTAGGTATCTCATTAGTGAAGGCATTAACATGTCCACCACCCCGTCAAGTACATAGTAACATGTTTTCAAGCCATGCCAGTCGTTCTCATTGATGACTGACAATGAAGCAGAGGGCTCGAATAATTATACTTCCATTAGTAAGCCGTTAGGCTAATTTGTCATGTTTTTTGTCTATTGTTTGTTAATGGATGATTTATAACCAAACTATCACAGGATTTGTTTTGATCGAATTGTCCTAAAAATTAAAGTAAAAAGAATAATAAATAGCGTAATTTTCACGCACTATATCTCGACGTAAATCGAATCAATTTTAAACAAATGGATATATGTACGAGTACTTGGTTTACGTTCTCGACCATCGTTGAAATATTTCTTTAAAATAGGCACATATTACTTATTTTATAACATATCGACCGTGGAATAACATTGGTTTTGAGATACAATTGAAATACCTAGGTAATAAAAAATTGCCATAAATCTTCGATACTTTTATTGTACCGTTTTCTTATATCGTAAAATGAGTGTGTTTTTGATCGCTGATCGTGGCAGTGTTTGGTTTTAGATATCAATAAGACGAATGCCATTGAAATTACCGGGTGAATATCGTTTTACATTTTGCGTTTTAATAAATAATTCAGAATGTTTTCGAAAAATTCGTCGCTGTTGTTTCTATGTTTTTGTTTTATTTTAATATTCAATGCTTTTACGTCTCTCGCGCCTTTATTTAGTTGCTAGTCTACCCCTAATTCAGACTTCAGAAACAATGTCTGAACAAAAGCTTTTCTTTCAACACCCATTAATCAAATCACTAACGCTCCAACCCCGAGTTTTATCGCGTTAAAGAGTCAGTTTTGCCTTTTACCAGACAACTTTATAGCACCGTAAAATCCATTGTGAACTATTGATGGTCTTTCACAGGCTTATAATGTAACGAAAAATGATTTTCATATAATTTATGCGTCTAAAAAAGTCAAGGTGATTTGAGGGTAAGTGCCCTTGATCAGTAGCACGCGATGCGATCCTTGTCAACTATTTATTACCATATACTCTGTTTTTATTTTGTTTCTCTCTTTTTTATAACGAGCCTGTCAATTTCGGCTGTCTACGCTAACCCTTGAAGTCGTAATAATATCTTTATGTCCATTTATATCTTTATTTTTCTCGAGGCTGATTTGTTTCGATTTCGAATTTTCGAATATATTCGAATATTCTAGCTTTCTATCAAGATTTTAATGTTATCAGATAATATAAGATGATTAAATTGAGAAATATTAACCCAAAGGCAATCATTTCAGTTGTTGATATACAAGGCGAAGACGATAAATTAAAGTGCGTATAGCTAATGACATTTCCAGTTCGCATACGAAAATTCAGTCAAAGATATTCAATAGTTTTGTCACTATTATATAGCTAGTCAAAGATTGGCAGAACTCATAGTCGGCCCATCGCTACTACTAAGTTTCTTAGAAAAAATCACTTTTCTTAAAAAATTTAATGTTCAGTTTTAATGTCTATCCTTAAATATCAGGGCCGTGTCCGGGACGTGGACGGGCCGTGCTCCGTCAGGGGCTCAAAAAATATCGGTGTATACATTTTAAATTAACTCGGTCACACACGTCCATATCCAGGATGGCGACGGAGCTTCAGTGTCTGCCTTGTGTATGCCACGGCCCTGTCACGTCCCGGACACGTCCCTGATATTATGTGTGGAAAGACCTTTATTTGATAGTTTCTAAATATTCTTCCTATGCATTAGTATTGCCAGTGTTTCCATTTATGTCGTATCGTCGTCGCCACATTGTATTATACTGTTATCAACAAAGAAAAATGGTAAATTAACTCTATTTACCACAATAACAGTATTGACAGTGTAGTGTGTTTAACAGGTGAATAACTGTGAAACCAAAGCAGAAATGTTTACCGATATTGAAATCAATACCACCGTGTCGACAGAGAGACTCAAACAAAATATTCAGATGAAATATGTATTACATAATGAAACCAATGTCAGTCCACCGGTCAACCGCGTGAACACGCAATAACAACCATATACGTATACTACTG
The DNA here is from genome assembly GCA_949629185.1 of Apamea crenata. Taxonomy (NCBI): domain Eukaryota; kingdom Metazoa; phylum Arthropoda; class Insecta; order Lepidoptera; family Noctuidae; genus Apamea; species Apamea crenata. The sequence continues at coordinate 8,605,211 of OX451372.1, forward strand.
CTTCTCAAAGCGGGGTCAACAAAAACTCAGTCACAACTAATTAGGAACATTTTAATACAAACAAACTGTTCTTACAAACTAATAACATATTTTCTCTCCTTACAAAGCACAATCAGTCTGTGGCACCATTTTTTTGACTAAAAATACACTTAGACGATCTACGGGTGCTATATCTCGTCGGAGTCCGACCTTATTGAATCATAGTTGGACGTTTTGCTCCTCAGCATCCTTAGGAACGAGCCTACCGCGAAGATCGTCCGCCTGTGCCTGTGAAAGATACCCTGGTACAACGCTTCTCTTAGCGCCTTCCTGTCGTCTGACATCGAAGGCTGGGTGCTTAAAGTTATGTCAGAATGCGCCTGCACCACAACAGCTTTCTGATGCCTCAAGCCACCGTGTTTCTTCTCCAAAGACTTCTGGTTAGGCAGACTCATTGTCGATTCTATTGATGAGTTTTTCGTTTTTCTCAAGTTTAGCATCTTCTTCCCAGAGGACTGTGACTCTGAGGTTGACCTAGTTGGAGCTAGTTTCGATCTGTGCAGAGGATTGTTAGAACCTTCTGGGTGGACCATTATTTCGACGGATTTTTGGCTCACAGCACTCGACCGTGTTAATGTTCTCTGTGGATGGGATGTTGTAGCCTCTGGTTTGGGCATCCTCTCCTCGCTCGGGAGGGGGGATTGTTCAGTTTCTAAAGCAATCATTTTGGTTGATTACTTTTTGTGTGATTGTTGAAAGCACAAAACCTAATCACATCATCGGAGGGCGAGCCTCATCAATGCTGTCAATAGCGGGCACGGCCAAATGAATGTCGACTTCCTTATTGTTTGGCAGGTCGCTCCTGGCGTACCCGTCACAACAGTTACTGAATGTTATGGTAGGTACTTTTGCATCACTGTCTATTTTCACAGAATTCAAGTTTTGTGCCAAACAGTCCACGTGGCTGTCGTTCTGAGAGTCGCGGTCATCGGAGTTTGCGCTCATACTCGGTGCGAGCCATTCCTCCTCGTTTTCTGCGTCTGTCTTTTCTACGTCGGGCGACGGCCCGTGGTCCTCGCGGCTCGGAGACAAGCGCTCCCCGTTTATATTCAAACTAATTAAATCTGCCAAGTTAACGTTGAAATTCTTGTTCCTTCTGCTACTTGCCTGATGCTGATCTTCTACAGTTTTAACTTCGTCAGCAATTAAACGGTCTGTGATACTTTCAACTTCTTCTCGTAACTCTTGGTCGTCCTCGTAGTATTCGGATAAGTTCTGAAGGTTCTGAAACCAGTTCTTCTCTAGGATGCTGGGTTGGGGTTTATTTTTTTCGGCGTTCGACTGACGATACTGTTCGATGAGAGGTTCTAGGGATTCCTCGTGCTGCCGGAACAGGTAGTGGTAGGTCTGACTTACGGCGTAGAGGGAGTAGGCAGATTTTGGCCTCGGCAACACAGACGCTGATTGCTTCTGCGGTCCGACACATCCATGCCACACGTGGCTGCGCACTCGCTCGCACAGTATTGCATTAGAATTAAGAATCCTTTCAAAGTCTGTCACTTGTTCGGCTTCGCTGATCTGCAACAACAGCTTGTTCTCCGTCCCTTTCCCGCAGCCCGCAGTGTCACACAGCCTCTTGTTGTCGCCGACCTGTTTAGGAGGATTACAACGCTTAGTCTTGTTAACATCGATCCGTCGATTGTATACGTTCTGAGGAGGTCTGGAGTTTGAATGCCTGGGTTTCGGTTCGTCCGCGTACTTCATAGGTATAGATAAATTTTGTACGGAAACCGCGAACGGAACTTTCTCAACTACTTTTCTGTTTTGTTGTTTAACAATAACACTATTTTGTCGGCGTTTAGTATCGTTAGTGGACGCTGGCCGTTGGAAAAACTGTTTGTCGGCGAAGCGTGTTCGGTTATTGAGGTCGGCGCTTCGGACGGCGCGAGCATATTTGGAGCGCGGCCTCTCCGCTAGACAGACACTCTTGGCCCGCAAGGGGATATCGCGAGCCTCCTTAGGGACACCTGCCAGTTTTACGAGCGCGATGTCGTATCGTGATCCGATTGAATACGTATCAGGGGGCGCGAGACGAGCGGCGGCCGCGTGCTCACACGAGTGACTGCTTGCAAACCATGCACCGCTTTCTTCGAAAACTCGAGCAAAAAGTAATTTATCGCGGTAGCGTGCCCGACCAATCGATCCAATTGTTCCGAATCAACGTTTAAATAAAGATGCGCATAAAATTTGGCGAATGTACGATGCACGATTACCTCTGAACGACGTTTTTATAATCCTTTCGTGGTTCTTTTTTGTCGAGTCTTACGTGATTTGTATTTATTACGACTGTCTGACCGAGTTGACGTGACTTTCCGATCGCGAATCCGACTGGCTCTGGTTTGCGTGATCATGTTTATGTTCGCACGCGTGCAAGTTTGAATATCGCGTGTTACGATGCGTGCATGCATGCAAAGTTTATGTATCGAGACACGTCGATGCAAATCTTTCGACGAATGCGATTTAACTGTTGAATGGAATTTTAAGTAGGTTTATAATATTTGTAAACAATGATTTATAATGCAAAGGTTGGCAGCAGAATTTTTCAACTTTATTTTAGTTAGATGACTTTCATAATAATATTATGGGCGGAATTTAAAACATAGTATGTACCTACTTACTTTAAGTTAACCTTTTGACTAACGATCTATTTTAGTCACAAAACGTTTAAAACAGCGGGGTAAATGCGTAACACACTAACAGTAGCAATAGGTTTCATTTTGACAGTTCAACAACATTCATTGCGTTATATTTACGTTATTGAGCAGACAAATTTATCGAACATATGTAGCAATGGATTAGTAATTTCTTTCAAAATGATTCAGATTGTGGACTGATAGTGTGTTACGCAATTAAGGTGCAAAAAGGTTTTAATTTTCATTTGCGTTCACATTTCTATATCGTCGTAAGTACGTCTTACAAGACTTCTTTCAAAGCACACGAAATATTTTATACATTTTACACGTGGGTGTAACATAGATACCTACGTATGTACTCCCACGCTCATTTCTGAACAACGGTACCTATATTATCGATTTCTTTGCAGACCCTTCTTGCACCCGTCACCTACATGGCAGAGATGGAAAGTTTTACGATGTTTTAAATTGCAAAAACAATGTCACTAAACCTGTATGTATTATTTAAATATCCTTGAATATCATTTGGTATTTTCCTAAAGCCTAAAAATCTATGTATTGAATATAAACATCAAAAGCAATAAATAACTTCTCAATGTAATTTCGAATGCCAAATCATAGATTTTTTATATTTATTTTAACACGGATTTTATCCTCTTTATTATAATCACTATTGTCTAAGGCCACTTCAAGTTTTAGCTATTTGATGCAAGCTAGACTTGTATTGCTAGTTCTGCCATCAACTGGCTACAGGTAACCAGTTCATGACATGACAGTCAAGAACACCATTTTATATACTATAATATTATTATGTGAATTTGTATGTAGGGGCTAATCTTCGGAACTACTGATCCGATACTGAAAATTCTTTCACGAATGGAAAGCTACAGTATTGCCAAGGGTCATAGGATACTATATGTATATTTTAAATTAAATTCAATTCAATCTTTATTGCATCCATAATGTACACATAGAGGTGGTAAGTATAAACCAATAAAAACCCAAAAAATTTATAGAATCGATCATGGACCCTGTCGGGCATAGCAGTTTTAAATAAGTAGGAGAGAAGCGCTTTTATGGTTTTCCTTATTATTAAATAGTTATTAGACCTTCTTTGTGTGAGCCAATCTATTTACTATTATTTTTTGAATAGATATAGTTTATTTTGTATTGCACTTAGTGTATTTAATATAATAGAGTAGATGCCTGGATAAAAAAATAATTAAATTTAGTCCGTCAGTTAGATTATCGAAAAATAATGGACATGTATTTTTTCTTTTGTCAATCAAACAAAAAATGACAAAGATAAAGCGCGTCTAAATTTGGGAGTGGCAAGGCGTGACGTCACGCGGAACTTTAACGGGCGATATCTTCATAATTTTTTTTATATACTTAATTGACAAAAGAAAAAATACGGGTCCAATATTTTTTGATAATCTAACTGACGGACTAATTAGATTTTTTTTATATAAATTATATGTTTAAATTATTGTTTAATATAAAATAAGAAATTTTATTTGGAAGAAGCAGGCAGAAGCTAGCTCTAAATAAAATTGAAAAAAGCTAAGAACACACAACATTATACATAGGTGATGCTGATAGAGTTCTTTGTAAAGGAGATTAACCGGGAAAATACTACCACCGTACTGATATGCATAGCCTTTTCCCAACTATTTTGGGGTTGGTTTACAGTCTAACCGGATGCAGCTGAATACCAGTAATAGTACCAGAGTGACTGCCTATCTGACCTAAAAATTGGGTAACCCGATACCCCTTGGTAAGACTGGTCTGACTGACTACCCGTAGAAACCGTACCCGTTAAAGATCTACGAATGACAGCCGGGACCAAAAAAAACCTATATAGATACGTTATTGGTTTTCATAACCTCGTTGAAAAGTGTTTTGGCCATTCTAGCAATTTATTTAGGTATCCAACCAACAGATTCGGCCTACAGACTATTATTGTTATTGTTCAAAATTCATTCAAAGATAGGATTAATTTTCCTTTGTTGACGCAACCACAACCCAACCCCTATTTGTTAAAATGAATCTAGGTACCGTCCATTTATTTGTAACTCGTTTGCAGACTGATTAATTTATCGACCCACCCAATTTTATTAATACGAAAGGACGGCTGTACGACTATCGACATTTAAAATTTGTATTCGTTTAAATTTATATTTTATTTTGTTGAGTTGAACTATAAATATTTAAATTCATCTAATTTATAAGCAGCTTCGGTCTGTTCTGTCTTTAAGGTGTACATAACATTTAACTAAAGAAAAAAGTTCTTTAGTTAAATGTTATGGACAATGCCCATGGATGTATGGAATGCCGTACCATTCTGCACCAAAGTAAAATGTTGTTTTTTATTGACTACATTTATCATATTAACCCCTACAAAAGTTATTTTTGTAAAAAAAAACCTCAGTCTCGGAGATTTTCAAAAATTTCATGTAACCTAAAAACTAGATAGGTACTTTATTTTGTTTGACATGTCATAAACGAACGGCCAATATTGCTCTAAAAAAATGATAATCGTTTAAATAAAAATTCTATTCTAGTTATTTTTAATTAATGTACCTAGAATCGGCAAAGTATAATTTTTTCACAAGTTTTTTTTTTTTTTTTTTAATTCGTAAGACTCGGTCTAGTGGTCGCAAGCGCTACTGCTGTGCATGAGGTTCGATTCCTAGGTCGGGCAAAGTGATATTGAGTTTTTCCATTAAGTTTTTTGCAGTAGCAGCCCGGAGTCTGGATTTGTGCTTAGTTGATTTGTCCTCCTCTACTCTCCTACCTCTGTCCTCTGGCTAACTCTTTGAGGATTGACGGCACGGTTGGCGCAGTGGTTAAGCGATTGACTGCTGCGCTGCGTGTCGCGGGTTCGATTCCCGCACGGAACAAATATTTGTATGACCTACATGTATTTGTTCCGAGTCTGGGTGTTTTTCTATCTATAATACCTATGTATATATTTACAAAAAAAAATTGTATATAAGTAGTTTATCAGCCATCTTGTTACCATAACACAAGCATTAGGTTGCTTAGCTTGGGCCAAATGGTGCTGTGTGAAATGTCCAGGGATATTTATTTATTTATTTTTACAGGCGTTAAGTTATCTTATATTACTTAAAACCTCAAGTCATTTCCTTCACACTGCACAAACTTGCAATTCCCCTAAACCGACAGTACTTTCTACACACAACACAAAGAAATGCTCAAACACTGAAATTTATCCTCGCATTATGAATCATTTTACTACGCAGTTTGGTTATAAAAAGCTCATGTTTACTATCGGAACATGTATGTTTTACATCGTAATATCTTGACCGGCTGCAGACGAATCGGTTGACCTTTGCATATATTGAAGATGTTTTTATTTATTGACTTGTTCAAGGCCAGGCTCGATGGAGCCGGGATCTCGGGAATATTTTTGCGCGTTCATGCATCGGAACTGTTTGGAATTGAATTTGTTACTGAAAATGGGCTCTACATAACGTAGTATTTATTTGCATGCCTCCAGTTTTTAACCGACTTCAATAAAGAAGGAGGTTTTATGTTCGTCTGTACGTATGTATTTTTTTTATGAGTGTTCATCGATACTTTCATTTACGGCTGATTTAGAATTTTAATTTTATTTGATAGATAATGTTAGCTTACATAGCAAGTAGTGGTATAGGAACAAAAACTAAAAAGTGAAAAACCGAATTCCGAAATAAATGTTTTTTTTTTTAAGTCGATTGCTTTTTCTTTGTTACAACAGCTACTTGATTCATCATCAGCCTATAGCAGTCCACTGCTGGACATAATCCTCTCCTATTGCACGCCATTCAACTCGATTTTCGGTAACTCTCATCCAGGTGCTACCAGCTATCCTGCGAAGATTGTCGCTCCACCTAGCCTGAGGGCGTCCTACCTTACGTTTACCGATTCGCGGTCCCCACACTTCTACCACAACGGTCTTCGTTTCTATGGCTAATATGGCCGACTTGATTAATTTCAACATAAGTTAAGGTTAGATAATCAGTAATCACTGAGCTCTACAGGTGTTTTGTCACTATTATTCCTAAAATAGTTTTGTGATCAAGAATCACAAAAAAAATTGTACAGATGACGTTGTCGAGTGTTATTTTTATCTGTATCTCGTTGTGCAAAACAGATTTATAGTTGTAGGTAATACCTATTTTTAATAATATTATGATGCACATCCGAGCACGCCAATCATTGCTGATCAACATAAGAAAATATGAAAAAAAATTACGTACCTACTGTTTACAAAGTTTCGAAAAACTGGCGTAAAAGGCAAGTATAGCTAAGAAGCCCTGACCTGTAGGGCTATTATAACATAACTAGGTTCTGCCCGTGGCCTCACCCGCGTGGAAGTCGGAAATTATCCCACGGGAACGTACTACCGGGATAACAAGTAGTCTAAGTCTAAATCCTGATAAGATAAGTTTCTTCCCTACTTTTTCTAATAACAAATAAGTTTTAAATTCAGCATTTTTAATGTCGTAGTGATAGCCTGCTGGCTTATCGCCCAGCCTCCATTAGCCTACTTCACTTAATCGAGTCAACTTGGATGATAAGTAGGTATAGTACTAGGCACACTGCTTTAGTCCGAAAACTTCCAAGATTTGAAATGGATTTGATGGAAAACTAGATTTGTTAATGATGTAACTACTTAGTTTGGCCTTGTAAGTTAATAGGTGCATGGATCAGATTCAATTTGGATTTAAGAAATGACTAGCTTCTGTCCGCGACTTAGTCGGCGTAAGATTCCCGACCTACCCCGTTGCATTGTTTCGCCGCCCGCGCTATAACTTCGTCTTCGCTTAGAGTTCCTTCTGCGTTTTTATCTATTTACTTAAGGTTTTTTTTTGGGTGGGAAAACATCTAATATCCTCTCCCTCTCCTGTGCCAGGGGCCACGGACTCTCTTTCGAACAACCCGCGGCCCTGGCAGATTTACTTAAGGACAAGGCGTGATTTTTAAAAATTTGATTAATGGACCGTGTTAGGAACATAGTTCTGCACTCCAAAACACATCACCATCGCCGACATCACCAAAAAAACAGTCAAGCTTAAGTGGGACTGGGCCGGACACGTTTGCCGCATGTCGAACGAGTCATGGGCAAAAAGTACCACCATATGGGTAACAGAAAATATCTAGAGACGTCGAGGCAGACCCAGGAGAAGATAGCGGGATGAGCTTGATGCCTACAGACAGGATTGGTCCACACTAGCTCAAGACAGGAGAAAGGAGAAAGGGAAGCTTTTACCCTGCAGTGGGACCATAATTATATGCTAAAAATAAATATATAATCCAGCTTCCACACAGATCAACATGGCGGATAAATTAAGATCTCAACGACTCAACAGGAAACCACAAAATACTTACTATTTATATCATTGTAAATAAACAGCTGAACGCTGAATTAAAAAAATAATCTTCTTCTTCAAAGTATAATTTTCTAGAAGGATATGGAATGAATGAATGAGTGAATGAAAGAACCCGGAATGAGGTTATCTGTCTCAGATGTTGGCATTTCTTTTACTTTTTTGTGTGGGAAGAGAATGCCATTCAGGCAAATATATTTTTTCTTAGCAATTCTGTTTGCGAGATTTTCCGTCTGTTCCAACATCAATCATTCGTTTATCGACTTTATTTTAATTACTAAAATATAGGGTGGCAGGGATATCGACGCACAAACTATACCTAACCACGAATTCAACACATGATTCTAGAACCTCTAACGTAGAAATGATTCATCGGCTACCAAAAAAAAAAAAAATCTACTGTTTCATAGGTGCAATATCTACATGGTTAAAATGAATGGAACAGCGATTTTTTTTTTCATTAACCAACGAAAAATTTCAACGCAGAATCATGTAAGTAATACTGAATCCATGGTAACAGCACCCTAATTGCGTAACACACAATCAATCTCAATCTGAATCATTGTAAAGGAATCTAATTTGCTAATCCATTGCTTCATATTATGTTAAAAAAATGTGTCATGTTTGTGTCTGTTCAACAACGTAAATAACGCAATGAATGTTATTGAACTGTCAAAATGAAACCGATTCCGATTGATCATGTGTTACGCAATTAGGGAGCAGGTTGCGCGTCAATGGTTCTGCCATCCCTGTATATGGGTACAAGTCCACTACAATTATAATATTATCTTTATTCAAAGTTTTACTATGCAATGAAATCATCATTATAGTAGGTAAGTAAAATAAAAGTAAAGTAATTCAAATAAAAGTTAAGTGTCGTCATCTTTCGTGGATCTTTGGCAGTTGTTACGGGTTGTCGGAAGCCCAGAAATCTGACAACCAGTCTTACAAGGGGTATCTAGTATATTACCCAGTTGCAGTGGAGCAGTTGCTCCATGTAAAATACTGGTACTGGAAGCTGACCCCAACATAGTTGGGAAAAGGGTAGGCAGATGATGATGCCGTCATTTAAAATTAAATTAGGTAAAAGCCTACATCCAGCTGATTCTGTTAATCTATAAGTCCACAGCTGGAACCAGAAAACCGTCCAGTCCAAAAAACCGTTTTCTTAAATAGTGCTGACGCGGTTGGCACCCCTTAGCTGCTTCGGCGCCAACGTTCTTCCACCAATACTGAAATCTAACTACAGCCCATTCATAGTTGTTTTACCTCCGATTTTGCATCACTGTCAAAATCACACTATTCCACACACAATCACTCATCTTTGATTTCATTACAATAAGGATGCTTTTGGGCTGCTGCCTGTCCAGTCTGTCAAAATCACAGTGATCTTTATTCTAGTTACAATAAGGTTGCTGTTGGGTTACTGTCAGACGTAAGATAACTGTGAACGGACAGGTCAAGACCTTGTGATTCAGGTATTTATTTATATTAAGAACAGAAAACCTCTGCCATTTTATTATATTCAGCCAGCTATGTTTATACCATGATTGATAATAAAAACTTTTTACATCGTCATATTCAGGTCAAACACTTTTAAGCGGAACGTATGCATGAATACTTTCGTTATACATATTTTTATATTTCAATGTCAGTGTATTATCATGACTATGTTTGATTATGACTGATGCTCATAACCGCGGACAAATAGAGTAATTTTCGATGTTTGTTTAGTTTACAGTTGTTTGTTTTAATGTCAGTCCACTGTTAACTTTTACGGCTGAATTTTTGGAGTTACATTAATTTGTCGGTTGATTAAGCAGGCAACTAGGTAATGACAAAGGTACGAATATAATAAAGAGGTAAAATTTGTGAGTTTGTATGTCGGGCGTAATCTTAAGAACCACTGATCCGATTCCTAAAATAAAATTATTTCACTAATGTGAAGCTACAGTATTTACTGAGTATCATAAAATATACATATTTTATGTTAAAACTAGAAATGTCAAGCGGCCGAAGACGCGGGCAAAATTTGGAATAAAAATGTACAAACATAAATTTATCATAAGTTAATCAAAAATATCGTTTTACAATCAGGAATGTCGATATAAAACTAGTTTTGCAGTGTCAAGCAGCATCACATGATAAAACTAGTTTTGCAGTAGGTATCTATCTGAGAAAATTCAGATTTGGATCGAGATTCTTGCCCGAGCCGTCTTCAATTTAAAGACAATTTTAAAAGAAGCAATTCGCTAAAAGAATGTTGCGTAACACGATATAAACTCGTCTAAGTGGGTAAGAAGGTCATAATTAAGAATAATCGCACCGGGAGAGCGGATTAAGGCAACCTTAAGAATTCTGTGACGTCAGGTAACTAACGGTCACGGCCACTGGTTTATTGTAGCTTCATTTTATAAAAGAAAATAAGGATAATTTAAATATACAGTCCAAGAAACCTTAGGTTTCTGAAAGAGTTATCACCCTCTTGCTCTTATACCAATTTATTATAGCTTAATTTTATTAAAAAAAATAAGGATAATTTAAATATACAGTCCAAGAAACCTTAGGTTTCTGAAAGAGTCATCACCCTCTTGCTCTTATACCAATTTATTATAGCCTAATTTTATAAAAGAAAATAAGGATAATTTAAACATACAGTCCAAGAAACCTTAGGTTTCTGAAAGAGTCATCACCCTCTTGCTCTTATACCAATTTATTACAGCTTAATTTTATAAAAGAAAATAAGGATAATTTAAATATACAGTCCAAGAAACCTTAGGTTTCTGAAAGAGTTATCACCCTCTTGCTCTTATACCAATTTATTATAGCTTAATTTTATAAAAGAAAATAAGGATAATTTAAATATACAGTCCAAGAAACCTTAGGTTTCTGAAAGAGTCATCACCCTCTTGCTCTTATACCAATTTATTATAGCTTAATTTTATAAAAGAAAATAAGGATAATTTAAATATACAGTCCAAGAAACCTTAGGTTTCTGAAAGAGTCATCACCCTCTTGCTCTTATACCAATTTATCTGGGGTCTTCCATGCTTCTCTATCAGTTGTCATCTCGGTAGTCACCTTGCTAGCCACATCATCTTTCACCGAGTCCATCCATCGTTTCTTTTGTCTCACCCACTCCCACTAAAGCCGTCCATTCATACTCAACTCAAAACTTTCCTCACGACACTTGCCTCAATCCTCCGCCGTTACCATGACAACCGATTTCTGAAAGATTCTAAGCACTAAATCTATTGCCAAGTCTCCGGTCAGTTATTATGATTAGTTGACGACAAAAACAACTACCTACTGCTCCTGGGTACAGAAAGCATATCTGATGAACTTCCTGATTGAGTGATCAGTATTGTGCTGTCAACTTTCATAGTTAGCCTAGAAAAGCAGATTTTTTAAATTTATTTTAATATCAATTCTGCCGACCCTTTTCCTAACTATGTTGTGATCGGTTTCCAGGCTAACTGGATGCAGCCGAATACCGGTGTTTTACACGGGGCGATTGCCTATTTGACCTCCACAAACCAACACGATACCCCTTGGTAAGACTAATTGTCAGAGTTTTAGGCTTCTGTCTTCTATCCTTAACGACTGTTAAAGATCTACGAATGACAGCCGGGACCAACGGCTTAACGTGCTTTGCGAGGCACGGAGGGGTCTTGATAAGATAAGCAATAATGCAATACCATTAACCAATCATTAACAATTTAAAATCTGAGGTAACTTTTCAAAAGTTCAAACATAACGTCTGTGCTTCACAGTTTCTTAACGCATAAACTACGTTATTTTTCAAAGGGATTCATTCCATACTACATGCCCTACGCTGTTACATAATACGGTGTTTACCGGGTGCAAGGCTTCAGGAAGTACAGGTAAAGGTCAAAAATCGTGTTTGTGCCGTGCTGAGCTGGAACGTTTCATATGGCAATCATGTGCTGGGATATTGAGGAATGCCTAGGGAGCGTGTAAGTCATATTGAAATGCAGTTATGAGAATGTGTGTTATTGATATACTTACATTGATATTTTTAAAGGAGGAACGGAAAGGAAAGGCCGTTCTAAGGATTTCAGTAATACATTTATTACCCTTTTATATTTATACATTGGAAGGTGCTATTAAACGTTAGATTACCTTTATTTATCAAAACCTATTGCACCAGTAAATAAATATACAAAGGCAGACTTAATGCCTGAGGCATTTTCTACCAGCCAACCTTAGGGTAATGCAGAAATAAAACATTGCAGGTGCAACATACGGAATTGATAGTTTGGAAATAAGTATAAAATACAAGAATAAATACTAATACAGAGATACATATAAATTAAACAAACTATGTCAGGAGAATCTTTGGCATCTGTGCAGTCGACCCCACGTCGATGGTAACACTGACCTTGAGCTGGCGTAGTGCGAGTACGCAGTTTCAATCAAATAAGAGGACAGCTTTTACTGGTCTTTTTACCACTGACATGCTAACTATTGCAAACACCGAAATCTTCAATAAATAATTTTGAGAAAGTATTTAAAAAGGCAAATTCTACCTCTTTAACGTGGCAAAGAACATTTAATTCATCATTTTATAAACTACTTATAGGTCAGAGGGGAAATTCTCGTAATTTTGAGAACATTTTCAGTCTCAATCTGTAAAAATACCTCTAATTTCAAGTTTTTGACTTTGATTGTCGCTGAGATGAGATTGCGACTAGATTTTGTACGTTTTTAATGACGGGAATTGGCCTTAAGGTATCGTATTTTATCGTCTTTACATTGTGACTTGCGTATGTGTCACATTGAAAAACTTTCATCATGAACAGTTTAGGATCGTACTCGTAGCCAATGAATGTCAATAGATTCATCCCCTAATTAGGTTCGAATACTGGATAACATCATGCTGAGATAGGAGCCTTTTCGCCTCGTAGGACTTTTTACTTTCATTCTTTTTTAAATAGGTATATATATTTTGTATGTTCCTATGAGTGTGTTTAGTTTGTAATCTTCCTGTGCGGGTCCTAAAGAATACTTTGTCTTTCTTACTTTCATCACTGCCAAATTGAAATATACTAGCTCTTCATACGCCGAAATGCGTTTTTATGTTTTTATTTTTAACTGAAACATTATTCTAAGTACACTCAATGAAATTCCTAATACTTTTAACTTTTTTATACGTTCTCACGAATTACGTCAGCAGCCACGCCACACACTGGCTGCAATACATAATTTATGAGCTTACTCCAAAAATAGCCAAGTACGTGTGCCGACATCATCCAATTAACTATTTTGGAGAAACTGACTATTTTCGTCCCAATGTATGCGAAGTTCAGCTTTCTTTCACGCTAAATAGTGGCGGTATTCGTGTGCCATTTTATGGCTGTATTAGCAACGTGTGTGCCCAGGTATGCGTGGAGTTTGTTGACATGGAGTAATAGCATTTTTTCATTAATTTGATTAAGTGTTTACATGGTATTGAAAATGGTGAAAGGAATTTTGCTTAGGCGTGCATGATGTTATTTTTGTGAGTTTTATATAAAGGTAAACTTACGTTTTCATTTGGAAAACTGTTTACTATATAAACCAACTTTGATAAACAACCACCTGTATGTGGATTATGTTAATAGGAAAGTGGAAACGAAGCAAAAGGAGTATGTAAGATGGCGTTCTGTAGTTTCTGCCTACCCCCATGGGAAAGTGGCGAAAGTTTATCTATGTATGTAAAGGTAGAAAGAAGGCGGGGGAGAAACCTCCACCTTCCTTACAACGATACCTGACAATAATTTGAGCTGCTTAATAAGGTTTGAGTTGAGCTGCACGATTTTTGACAAATGCGTGCACTGGCTGGACGGGTCCACTCAATCCGTGTGTTCCTTTCCTCAAAAGAGCATTTCAGACACCAATCTACATGGTCTCAACATGATCAGACCAAGATTATACTTACATAAATAAAATCATTTATCATTATCAATCTATCTTTCAAACGTGGCTATTACAATTTACCTACATGAACTATCACAATTCTCCCAGTAACAATTCGTCCACTATGCCATAAATAAGATAATTCAATAAGATAAGGCAGTTTATATATTTATTTTATTACGCATTTTTAAAGTTAACTTTTACGTAATCTGGAATATGTATGTTCTAAGACAGCTGTCAAAAAACGGTTAACCTAATGTACAGGGTATAAGTAGCCACAACCTCGAATGGCGCAATAAAAATATTTCCAGCTTCATAGTCAGCGCCACAAATTTAGAAATTAACACTCGTGTACTAACCTAGGTTCTTGAAAAACAATGAAAATCGAAACGGCTTGTTTAAATTGTCGTGTGTTGGCGACTTTGGCACGAGTGCGATCTTTATTCCGAACTGAACTGCAGTCGTGTTGCTGGAATGAGAATTCCAATTGGAGTTTTGCGCTGACCTTACGGAGCCAAGGTCTCTATTAGTGAGCCATGTTTTCGTATTTGTAGGTAGATTTTGAGTTCGAACATACATATACATTTATGAAATTCTGGCTAGAGTTATTATCATTATTGGCTTAAAATTATACTGTTTTCCTAATTAAAAGCTTTAAAGATTGAACACAAACCCAATTAAAAAAAAAAAAAATGTAGGCGCATGTGTTTCATGGGTCTTAAATTAGCCGTAGCGTTATTATTAACCAATGTTGGATGTAGATATTTATGCTGCTGGTGTTATTAGAATTAATTAAGATTTGAAGTATTTTTTTTTTCCTAGAATATATTTAAGTACAAGCTGCACCCCGCAGTTTCACCCACATAAGTTTCGATCCCGTGGGAATATCGAGATAAAAAGTATCCTATATGTTAATCCTGGTTTTAAACCAAATTTCATCCAAATCTGTTCAGTAGTTTTTGCGTGAAAGAGTAACATACATCCATCCATCCATCCATACAAACTTTCACGTTTATAATATTAGTAAGATAGGTTAAACATACGCTTTAAATCTCAACACACGCAACGTCCTAGGGCGTGCAAGAGAATAATTATAGTGGTAGATACTTATGCGTTTGACGATGAGCAATAGGCTCATGGTGAATAACTTTAATGACCAAACAAATAAGTCTATTAACCACAGTTAAGATAATAATCTCGAATGAGTTCAGTAATTACTATCAATCATAGAGGGCATGGGAACTGCCATAGAAGATGAGACAACAAGCAAGCAGATATTATAACTAGTCTAGATATACAGGGTGGCAGGAACGTCGACGCGCAAACTGTAACCATGGATTCACCACATGAGCTTAGACCCCATAGCGTCGAAATTTTTCGTCGTTTATTAAAAAAAAATATTGCTGTTCCATACGTTTTGACCGCGTAGGTATTGCACTTTTCTAGAAACAGAAGCTTTTTTTTTGATAACCGACGAAAAATTTCTACGCTATGGGGTCTTAACTCATGTGCTGAATTCATGGTTACAGTTTGCGCGTCGATGTCCCTGCCACCCTGTATAGTTGTATTCACAACATTTTCATTACAAAAGTCTCATAAGCTATTTGTTATTCCTAAGAAACGAGACACAGTGTTATATTAAACTAGTTTATGTTATCACAAGAACTGAAGGAAGGAAAATAAAGCTACAGTGTTCTCACTGTTCATGTTACAACAAGTAAATATGAGAAATCTACAAAGTTCCTGCATATTGTATGAAAGCTAGCATATTGTGTTATAAATATTTTAGCTTCATTCTTTCAGAGTACACAAGACAAAAGAATAACATTACTCTTAGGGGTACTACGCGCATGTTCGGGTCGGCACGATTCGGCACAGCCAGGCAGCAACATCGAATATATGAAGATATTTGTTTGCGAAAAAGCGTAAAGCACGTTAAGCCGTTACTCCCGCCTGTCATTCGTAGGTCTTTGACAGTCGTTACGAGTAGTCAGAAGGTCAAAAGTCTGACAACCAGTCTTACGAAAGGAGTATCATGTTAGCCAGTAACTGGGTCAGATAGGCAGTCGCTCCATGTAAAATACTGGTATTCAGCTGCATCCGGTTAGCTCGACCCCAGTTTAGTTGGGGAAAAGCTAGGCAGATAGATTGATGTTTTCGAAAAAGCCGTTCGGTTAACTCGAATTTTACCGAGCCGACCCGAACATTATTCAGCGAGTAATGTCGAACGTAGTTTGTCGATCGGCACAAGCCGAATCAACCCGAATATGTGTCGTAATTGTTGTTCAACAAATACTGTCGAATCAAATGTGCCGACCCGGACATTTGTGTAGCACCCCTTATATTCGAGACAAAATAAATTGACCCTATGAGTCAAGTGACATCTACATACTTTAGTAAAAGATGCAGATCAATCAGGAAATTTCTAGAAGCTTTTAAGAGATTAGGGTCATTTATCTACGTGAATGGACGGAAAATAGGGGGGAAATATATATCTATATATACATACTCTTATGCGAATTGTGGGTGTACTAGAAATACACCTCTGTCGAACCCTTCGGGGAAACAAAGCGTGATGTTATGTGAGAATGAAAAAAAACGGAATAGATCTACTTTTATAATGTTACATACTTACTTCAGAGGGCCAATTCCCGCAATTAAAAACGTTCAAAATCTAGTCGCAATCTCATCTCAGTGACATTCAATGTCAAAAACTTGTCAAAAATGAAGGGAAATCAGAGTATTTTTGACAGATTGAGACTGAGATCAGACTGTGAATGTTCTAAAAATTACGAAAATTGCCCCTCTGTTATGATGATATGATATATCGTGATTTTATTTTGGACGGATAGTATGACTTAACTCAAATCATAGGCGATCTGTGTGCCAAAGATGTTTGCAGAGCTCATAATTAATTAAATTTAATTACTCACATTTAGAGCTCTGTAGCTCCTAGCTGACTAAAAATCGAGAGAATTCGTCAAAATACGAAATATTTCTCTTTGAAGAGATCTATTCATCGGCAATTTGGCATTCTACAGGTTAGCCTAATCTCCTTTCATCGGATTCCGTTCAGCCGTTAAAGCGTGAAAAGGTACCAGACCGTGTTACCCAGTAACTGGGTTGAGAAGGTCAGATAAACTGTCGCTCCATATAAAGTACAGGTATTCAGCTGCATCCAGTTAGAAACCGACCCAAACACAGTTGCGAAAAGGCTAGGGAAATGCTGGTTGAATGGAAGTTGTTCCTCTCTTCTACTTTGCTGTGCCCGACAGAGTCCACAATGAGCATGTCTTTGTAAACATACCACCTCAGTTCATTGTGGAATCCAATAACAAAAGAGTCAAACTTAATTAGCTAGTGAAACTCCTCAAACTTGATGGGTATCTCTAAACATGATCAAACAAAAAAACAAATTAATTTAATGATTTTTTTCATTGAAGTATGGATATGAATAGAAAACTTTAACAGCACCAATCACCTGCCTAGAAACTCCAACTAAAAAGTATAGGTACCTCCATTATACTCGTGTCACCAATTACCTTGTACATAAAGTGTAACATGCCACGAAACGTAATGGAAACAAACAAGTATTGAAATCAAGGTTAAGAACCACTTAACAAACTAACTCGAAGCATTACATTTTTTTTTTTTACTTATTGGTGTAACTTTGTGAGTAATTCGAAAGCTGGCTATCAAAAAAACATGTCACGATAACGGCCGGTAGATACTGTTATATTATTATCATTTATTTCATAATTATCTGACACAAAACACGAGTCGAAAATTAAACCATTAATGGTACAGTTAACGACTACAGGCAGACATCGACTCTAATAGAACTATTTCTATGAAAACTTCATGGCAATTGTTCTACAGATACAGAAACCCAAACAAAATTAAGGTTCTATAAACAGACACCTAGGGACCGTAATAAGCCTATAATGGTCCCACTGCTCGGACTCAGGCCTCCCGAGAGGGAGTGGGCTGGTATCTACCACGCGGGCCCAGTGCGGGTTGGTAGATGTCACATGTCTTCGAATTTTTGGTTCTAGTAGGACATGCCAGTTTCCTCGCGATGTTTTCTTTCACCGTTTTGAGAGCAGTGATGATGAAAGTATGTACACTAAGTAAAGCCTGCCTGGGTTCGAACCCACGACCGTACCTCGGGGTCGTTACCACTCCGGGCCACCACTGCTCTGTAGCTACAGAGCGGTTAGACATTAATAAATCGGACTCGGGACCAGTTCGATATGAACCCAGGGGTAAATAAAGCCAAAAACAACATTTTGGAAACATTATAGGAACAGAGAATTAATAATTCATTCAAAAGGACGATGAAAGGATTTCTCTCGGGACGGAAAGTTTACTGAAACCGAATGAGGCCGATGCATGCAAAAAAATAAATTGTGCTCCTAAAACATGTGAATTTCTGACGGAGAATGTAATATTTTACTGTTACCAAGACGAGAGTTTATGGTTCACTTGGGGCTAAAGTACTCTGTTTAGGTCAGTAGGTTAGGTTATATTTTTTGTGGCGTAACAATATTTTTTCTTACATAACTTTTTCTTTTTGTTGCCACTTCATATGTAGTTTTATTAATTATTATGAACCAACCTAGATATTATTAGATTCGTTAATAAATTATGAATACGTTACCGAATAAGTCATAGTTAGTTTTATAAGACCAATGAATAAATTAGTAACCTTCAGAAAATCATAATTATTATATTAGTGATTGTAGCAATGTGGCGTAGCACGCGTAGCCTTCGTAGCGCGTCGTAGGCGATTTGAACTTGTAGGGCTACGCAGGTACTTATGGCTACGAGTAAATACTACAACTTGTTATGAGGTGCTAAGAGTAATTTATACTCTACTAGCGAGCCCCAGCTTCGCACGGTTTTTACGACTTGACAAAACGTCGAGATTTCAAGTCATAATATCTATAGATTATCATTATTTTACACTCAAATAGTTACAAACTTAAAAATACATCATTTTTAAGTTACCATTAGTAAGGAAAAAATGCCGTTAAGAATTACTTTGAAAAGCAACATATTTGGCAAGTATCGTTTGTAATACAAGGTGGCAGGAACATCGACGTGCAACCTACCATGGATTTAGTGCATGATTCTGAAAGCCCTGCGTTGAAATAAAAAAAAATGCATGTCTATACATCTTGACCGCGTAGGTATTGCACTTTTATGAACAGCAGAGTTTTTTTTTATATTCATCACCCATCCCATTCATCTTTGTATCTGTATAAAACCACATTCCCAAAGAAAAAAAATAAATGACTAACACAAAAAATATTACTCTATATAAATTTTACTTAAGTACTAAAAGGACCGTAATTAATTAAAATTAGCCCTTTAGACTTGACGGCACTGGAGTAGATACAAACTTCAAATAAAATTACTTATTCATGAATAAAAAATGCAAAAGTTGCAATTTCTAATTAAACTTGCAAGTAATAATATTCTATAAAAGGGAAGCTGTCCCGTGCCCGAGATATATATTAATTAATGTAAAAAAGAACCGAGTAAAATTGACTAGAAATCTGAAGCTCAGAAAGTGTATATCATATTTTTCAGTGACGTCAGAGCGACTAGAGCTTACTTTTCAGGTGGATAGAATAAATATTCTACTTTCAGAGGCTTTTACACAGATTGCTTTGTACCTTGAAGTTTGTTGGGTCAAAAGAACAGCGTTAAAACTATTAACAAATCTAACATCTGAGGGCTATTCTCGCGATTTTAAGAACATTCACAGTCTGATCTCAGTCTCAATCTGTCAAAAAATACTTCTAATTTCCCTGCATTTTGACAAATTTTTAACATTTGTTTGAGACTTGACTTGAGACTGCGACTAGATTTTGAACGTTTTAAATTACGAGAATTGGCCTTCTGAACTAATACTAACTACTAATTGTTGTTTGAAAAATTTGTCTGCTCAACAACGTAAATAACGCAATGAGTGTTGTTGAACTGTCAAAATAAAAGTCATTGTTACTGGTAGTGTGTTACGCAATTAGCGAGATAATTACGTTGCAACATTCACTGAGTTATTTGCGTTGTTGATTAGACAAATTTTTTAAACATATAAAGTTTGTATGGATTAGCCTAATATCTTTCAAAATGATTCAGATTGTGATTGAAAGTGTGTGCGGCTTTTAGTTTTAATTTTACATTTTTTTGCAAAGAAATGATGTCTTTCGCGAGCTACATTTTAAAAGGCATAACATGGCATAATCAACCTATAACGTTCCCGCTGCTGGGACACAGGTCTCCTCTCCGTGAGAGGGACATTTTAAAGGAATCCCCAGTAATGCTAAAGTAGTGATTGACAAGTTCTCAACTTCAAATTCTGAAACCGAGTATAAGTATCTAGTCTTAAAACTGGCCACGTCAGGACAAAACCAATCAATCATAAGCTGGACACGGTGTGTCAAAACTTCAGGAAGAAATGGAACGAAATAGTGAATTATGTAGTTGGAACTCCAGCTCCCTAATTGCTGAACACGAAAGTGTGTTCAGTCATTAGGGTTCACTATCTAATGTTTTGAAGGATACCTATTCCATTGCTTCATACGTTTGAAAAACTCGTCTGCTCAACAACGTAGATGACGCAATGAACGTGTCTGAACTGTGAAAATGAAAGGAATTGCGATCAATTATCATTGTAAGTGCAAAGAGTGACAAGAACCTATGAGAAATATACGTAATCACCGTTCGCGATTCATTTGCCAAACATGAGTATTTGGAAAAATACCTTTAATGCCCACACAATAAAGTTTAGTTTACGCTACAAATTGAATTATTTTTAATAACTTTTTAAATAGTGTTAGTCACTCTGAAATCAACTTAATTACCACTAGAATAACGTTGATATTTGTTTAACTTGAAATAACAACAATTGGAAACATACATTTGAATAGACCGTATCAAAGTTGTGAAATAAAATAAACTCTTGGATTCGCAAAGCTTACTAATTAAATAAAACAGTTACAAATAAATCACAACCTTAAGTTAAGCTCACATAGCATTTATTTTATATTTACATTTAGTATAGTATAGTTTTACATTTCACTCGTCGTCCACAACTCAAATTCTCACCCTACAAAGAGAATATTCCGTCCTGGAATTAAACCAATCAATCTATTTCTAGGAAGCTGTGTTAAAACAAAGCAACTAGGTCAAGCCTGTTATATGCATGGTATGGGAGGTCCCATACCATGCATATAACAGGCTTGACCTAGTAGTTTTCATGTCCATACCTGGAACAGGATCGAGCGGAAATCATTACGCCGTTCCTGATATTCATCCCTTGCGGAGCTGCCTCGATATATGTATACCTAATAAATTCTTTATTGAAGGTTCTGAGTAATATTAATGAAGCTGTGTTATTATAAAAAAAATATAAAAAACTACATCTCTCAGTTTTTTTTTTGGCACGTATGACTCTCTAGCTTTAACCCGCGGATACGTCCGCATGGAATTCAACTATACCATAAGACATATCCTATGGCACTCGGATATAATGCAGCTTCCTTTCAGTTAAACAATGCCTGAAATGGGATCAGCGGGGTAATTCCGTAGCACTCTAACAGTAGCAAAAGCTTTCATTTTGACAGTGCAACAATATTCATTGCGTTATTTAGGTTGTTGAGCAGACAATATATTAGCAATATCCTTCAAAATGATTCAGATTGTAATTGATAGTGTTTTACGTAATTAGGGTGCTAGATTCACTGAGATTACCTCTTACAAACAAACATGATCGCTTTAAAGTATTAGTTTAGAAACCCAAGTGATTCTTTTAAAGGTAATGATAATTATACTCTGACTAGGTTATGTTGTAGGTAGTGTAGTGGAATGATGGTGGATTACTCGAGCGGAGCCATGGCACAACAGACTAGTTTATCCTACTAATATATGTGAAAGTTTTCTTACCTAGGCGTTTGTTATTCAATCACGCAAAAGCGGCTGAACGGATTAGAATGAAATTTGGTACACATACATTTCAAAAATTGAATTAACATATAGTACTTACACTTTTTTCTCGGTAAACGCATACAAAGCCGCGGGCAGAAGCTAGTATATTCATATAAAATAATGTTAAATTATCTGTGTGTTACAGTCAAACCAACAAACCGATATAATGTCGAAAGATAATAATTAAAGAAACATAATGGTATTTTTGTTCTGAAAACCAAGTCCTATAATGCAGACGTAGACCCGGGCACAGGTGTTATTCAGTACAAGCGACCCGCCCCTACTTCGCGCGGGTGCAATGGCTACATGTCAAAACATCGATATTTCTGTGCTATATTTAGTTAAAAGTTAATGTAGGTATTATACAGGGTGAAACTGTAACCATGGATTCAGCACATGATTCTAGAGCCCCTAGCGTAGAATCGTTTCGTAGGTTATTACCTACACTGTCAAAATCAACGCTTTTTTTTTATCTACAGGTGAAAAATTTCAACGCAGGATTTCAGAATCATGTTCCTTTGAAACAGGTTGCGCGTCGATGTGCCTGCCACCCCTACTCTAAATTTAACGATGTTTGAACCCGTCACCCGTTACTTATGCTTATAAACCGTATCAAAAATATGTTGCGTAAGTTTAGTGCGGACACGAAAAGCGACTGTATTGAATATTTACTATATGTACAGATATAGCAATCGCATAGCTAACAAGACAAAAATATTATTGCTAATAATTAATCGTCACTGGTAATAATAAAGTTCCCAACTCCATAAACTCAGCTGGGAGATAATGT
The DNA here is from genome assembly GCA_949629185.1 of Apamea crenata. NCBI lineage: Eukaryota > Metazoa > Arthropoda > Insecta > Lepidoptera > Noctuidae > Apamea > Apamea crenata. The sequence goes on from OX451372.1 coordinate 8,627,983, forward strand.
CAATTAATATTGCAATTAAAACAAGTTTGCTGATACCAGACTTTTGTAATTTTTTATTTGAGTAAATGACGGAACTGGCTTTAGTTAGATAATAAGAATAAGTAATACGAGTACATTCGTTTGTTTAATTGGGTTTTTCTATCTGGAATTACTCAGTAACAGCCCGGAGTCTAAATTTATGCCAATGCATAGCATAATCAGCCTGTAAAGGTCCCACTGCTGGCACACAAGCCTCCTCTCGGTCTCTCATCGAGAGGAGGCCTGTGTGCGTCGTAATCCACTACGCGGGCCCAGTGCGTGTTGGTAGATGTCACATGTCTTCGAATTTTGCAGTTCTACGACATACCGGTTTCCTCACGATGTTTTCCTTCACCGTTTTGATAGATTCATGCCCGGTTGATGGCAGTAGGCTCGCTCCCTGACACAACTGGCCACAGCTGGCAACTGGCTGGCTGGCATGGGACTTCATAACTGGTGAAATGTGGGTCTACTATAGGTACACCTCTGCCCGATCGCTCGATGAAATAAGGCGTGATGTTGTTTTATGTTATTCGATGATTAAGAAGAAGACGACACACGTGATGGTAACCTGTATGTGGATACTTTTGTAATATGTTTGTAAGTTAGCGGCGTGATACCCTCGTGCCGCGGAAGTTGGTCCTGCATTTACTCTCTCCGGTCATGTCGGATTGCCGTCCCATCAGACAACGAGAGTGAGGGAAGAGGGAGTGCACCTGTGTCTGCACACACACTTGTGCACTATAGTATCCCCCGCGCCGAAGGTAAGTCTGCGCTGAGATTGGCCATCATGGCCGAAATACGGTCTGGAGGACTAAATATATAATAACGTGGGGTATCGCAGGTGCATTGTCATCCCCGAGACAAAACTGACATGTCTTTGTGTGTGCCTGCAATTATCTACATCGTACGGCACACATTTAGGTAACCTGAGATTACAGTGTGCCTGCCATGCAGAGATAAAGTTTAAACGACTATGTCTTATGTGCCTGCAATTGTACCCTCATACCGGAATACAGCAATTTTTATAGACGACACATGTAGGTTGTTGGTTTCTCCACGGATGAACTATCTCACAAAAGAGCTCTTCAACTTGCATGCAATGACATGTCGGGACACATAAATGTCTATCATGTACGGCGTATTTACCATTTCCAGAGCTCTGACAATGCGAAATATTTGTCAAAAAATTACATAGGTACTTATACCCTGTGCATTAGGTTAACCGTTTTCTAACAGCTGTCCTAAGACAGCTACCGCTAACGTACATATTCCAGATTACGTTAAGAGCGTTGACAACGTACGGCATTTCATACAAACTTTCAAGTCCTTGTTTTTCGAAATGCAGGAACCGATTTTAATGAAACTTCCTGCGCATAAGCAGGATATATAGATGTAAAAACTTAATTGAGAACATTTTTGAAAAATAGTGTTACAGCTAAATTAGACCGATTTTAAATTTTCCATAGAAACAGAGATTTCCAATTATCGTTTTTTAAATAAGACATTTCGAAAATGTTCTTAACTAACTTTTTAGACCTATGTATTCTGCTTATGCGTATGAAGTTTCATTAAAATTGGTTCATGCATTTCGAAAAACAAGGACTTGAAAGTTTGTATGAAATGCCGTACGTTGTAAACGCTCTTAAGTAATAAAATAAATATATAAACTGCCTATCTTAATGAATTATCTTATTTATGGCTTCTTACAGACATTATAATACAGTACGTGTATCAATCAATGTATTGAGTGTAGCTGCAATCACTAGTTCCATCTGTGAAAAAAAGGTTTACAGATGGAACTAGTTTATTGTCACATTTTTACTACAAGTCCTTTCACAACTATTTCACCTCTAACAGCTACAACTTAACAACAACCTTATTACAACAGCAATACAGATCATTGTGATTTTGACAGATGTGACAGTTGTAGCCACGCAACAGCAACCTTATTGTCACGAGATTAAAGATCACTGTACATTGATAGTGATGCAAAATCAGAGAGAAAATAACTGTGAGTGTGTGAATACAGGTGCTGATAGAGCAGAAAACTATGAAAAAGTACTATCAACATTGTCAGATTGTCGCCTGTCACCTGTCGGTTTTACTAAATAGGCCCATGTTTAGACCAGCATTATTTTCTGGCACTTAAACAAATTGCATACCATGTTTTCGTTTATCTGGTCTGCCAAACTAGAGACTATAAAACATTCACGTTCTATTCTTAAATCTACAATTATTTTAACCAGATTTCAACACTTCCTCCGAAGTAAAAATAAAAGAAATACATCCATCAGGTTGTTTATCATTCTGCGCAAGTCACAAAAGTCGATTGAGGGTATTGCACCCTGCGAAGCAGTGATAGACAGACACTATACATATCTTTAGCCATACATATGTTCTGGTTCACCGGAGATGTACCTTGCTTGTTTTATGGTGCTTCTGGCTGTACCATCTTCACTCGTGTGGACTCATATTTAACTAATTATAATCCACTTTGTTTCCGTTGCATGATTTTCGTGTTATGTTTTATTTTAATATTTTTACCTTGTTAAACTCAGTTAGTGACAGACAAGGTAAAATTATTAAAATAAATTACCTAAATTTTAAGTAAATGATGTGGTCTCGTATAATTGGAAGCGCATTCCTTTATTTTTCCCTGTTCTGTGTATACTTGCATGTAATCGTTTAGCCTCTGTTGAAGATCCAATAAATACTTATATAAAAATCACGTAAATCGAACAAGTGGTTCTCGAGATAAGAGCCCATTAAAGGACATGTACAATAAAGTCTTTTGTATTTACGAAAGATTGTTCAAAAATCTAATAGATTGTTTCACGTGGAATCGTGTTTGGTATCAACCGATTTCCAATATAAACCTAGGCTGAGAATAAATCTATTAATTTCAATAAAAATCACGTAAATCGTATACCTACGTGGTTTTCGAGTTATGTGCTAACGAACGAACGGACAGAGAGTTTTATATTTTACACTGTTGATGCTTGTTATTTTTATAATTGTAATAGATTGTTTCAATTCAAATGGCGACCCTATCAACCTACAATAATTTGTCATTACTATAATTTAGGTAGCAGTTTTCTAACCATACAGGGACACCGACGCGCATACTATAACCATGAATCCAGCACATACATGATTCATGATAGACCCCCTAGCATAGAACTTTCTCGTCGGTTAACAAAAAAAAAATCTGCTGTTTCATATAAAATGTGCAATCCCTACGCAGTCAGAAATGTGTGGAAATCAAATGTATGGAACGCCTATTAAAAAAAATAACATAATAAAAAATTTTCAACGCTAGGTTCAAAATCATGAACTGAACCCATGGTACTTAAAAGGTTGTACGTCGATGTCTCTGCCACCCTGTATTTGTTAACAGAATTTACGTTAATCGATGACGAATTGATGATTTCACGTCTTTATGATCGAAGAAGATCACTACGATATTGAAAAGACAACCTACTAGGACTTATCATAATGATAAACGTAAGCTGTTAAATATTGAACAAAACATCAAAGAAATAGAAATATTTAAATCAATATCGTATTTATGTGATAATCTCAGTACTTACTACTCGAACTGTTGGTTAGAACCTGATTATTTTCCTCTAATTATCCGAATTATCCTGATACTCGTAATTATAGTAATCTAAGCATGACTGCATTATATTCTGAATGTCCTTTTGTTTTTGTATTTATTCAAGTACCTATAGTTAGTTCATTTCATTTAGTGGCTAATGTAAATAGTTAGTTATCTACATATAAATACAATAAAATTTCAGAAATAAATATATTTCCAATAAATCAGTTATAATAACATTCTGAATTGTTTCCCTTTGATGTTAACAAATGTACGCGATCACATCATATTTCTTAAATAGTTTAATAATTAGTAGAATCCAGAACGATGTTACTTAATTACAAAAATAATTAATAGGTACCTACATCGTTATAATTGGGTTTGTTTATGTTAAACAAAATTTTATTATCAGCTGCAGAAGATTCTTTGTTTTTCTTGTTTCTGTTATCTTTGTTTTTGATTCACTTGTTTTTGTTTTAAGTATAAATACGCAAGTAGATAATCGTGCATCGCACCTAGGGTCAAACGCGAATTCAGCATATTACGTCGCAATTCAAGCTTGTGTGACTTACATTTTAAAAACATAAAATAAAATTCCGATAGGATGTTACTTTTTAATCGTAAATTATCTTTTTATTCACCGATGCTCATAAATCACGGGCTTCGTCCGACTCAATGAAGTCCGCCTCACAAACCGTACATGATTGATGATCTTCACCTATGAGTCGCCAAAAAAGTCGCGAAAAAACCGTAAACCTTTGTACCAGGCACAGGCACACAATCGATACGAAACCCTTCCGTAAACAATAACATAAGAAACTCCGGAACCTCCTCCGAACACAAATTAACCCACTAAATTGAAAACACCAAAAAAAATACGACGATAACATACCAAATGTACACAATTTAAATTCGTCGAGTAATCAATATTATTGTGACCTACTTTACTCACCAAAGTTATGCGTTATACAACACTCCCAGAAGGCACTGTGTTTTTCTAATAAAATACTTTAAATCACTGGCACATGTTTATTTTATTTAAATTTTACACTTTAGCGTGGATCGATAAGTCTACCATACTGGTACGCCGGCCGTCTGTGATCAGAGCGCGTCCATTCAATACTGGGAGAGGCATGCGTAGAGGGACGGTCGCCTCGACGCCGAACGCGGGAAAAATGACGTTTTGTTTTTTTTTAAGATGAGGAGAGCAGAGACGTTCACGTTCCAGCCAACAGATAAACGTGACACTAAATAAATATAATTTAATGTTGTTTAAGCAAATATGAATAACATGATAGTAACTGTTTTAATTCTAAAATTATCAATGAGTATACTTACAATAGCTGGTAACGTTTAATACTTTGTGAATAAGCAATAAATTAAGTGCCATTGCTATTTAGATTGATGTTCTAGTTCATTATTTATCTAATGACAGTTTGTAGAACGATTTTTCACGCCATCAAAGAAAGAAAGCCGTATTGTTGCATGTCAAGGCAAATAAGCGTTTTTTAAAGGCAATAAAAATGTTTCTTTATGAAAAATAATCCTTTAGTATCACCAAAAGAATTCTTGCAGTATTTAATAGATACATAATGCACTATTTATATACCCTACAAAGCAAACATCGCCTACATTTTCCGCCATTTCCGGGCCGTAACAATAGGCATTTTCCAAGAATAACATTGCGGGTACATCTGGCTGAATACATTGTTATAACCTATTTATATTTTCAAAAAAGTATAATGCTCTATTTTTTAATCTTGTTAGTCGATGTCAAGGAAGCCTTAGTTATGTCAGTTTCAAAAATCGAACGGGAAATGGCTTCATCGTATTGTATAAGAACTCTTTGAAATATCGACGAGTTTTTTTTTTTTACATTTTGTGTTTGCAAAAATATTTTGGCAGTTTAAACCATCCAAAATCAATAAACCCAAACATTTTTATATCAATATTTACGTTATTACTATTATGATATCAAGGTATACAGTTTAGAGCAAGGAAAAACACCAGGCAGGGATAATATAAGCCGTTCCGTATCTGTAATAATGTGAAGCATATCAAGGAAATGGAAATACTTGGCAGCGTAGGTCAGGACGTCTGGCGTCGTCGCACAACCAGTGAAAATAAACACCGTTAGGCTGCTTGCAATACTGACAGTTTTAACGTGGTATTATATAAGTAAATTTCCCTCCCACTGAGAGGGGTTTATGGTTGAATGGCTAACACACAGAACCATGAGACTACGCGGTAGAGTTTTCAGACCTTTCCAGTTCCGGTGGTCATGCGAACAGAACAAACCTGTAAAAGTCGTCGTTACGTTCTGTCAAATTCCCGAAAATATTAGACCCAACACCATAATTGCGCAACACACGATCAATCACAATCTGAATGATTTTGCTAATCCATTGCTTAATATGTTCGAAAAATTTGTCTGTTTTGTTTGAATGTTGTTGAACTTTCAAAATGAAAGCCATTGCTACTTAGTGTGTAAAATTGTAATATATTATATTTATTATTAATATTTTATCATCGCAATTACCTCGCTGAAAGTGTACCACGTGAGCTTGGCAAATGGATGTGCGAATAACACTTGTGCGACAAAGCTGTACTGCGACTCACGATAGTTCGAATGCACGCTTGTGCGACAAGCAATAATATTAAGTCTTCGACGTCTGAGGCACCCCGAGGTTCGGTTTGGTTAGGTTCCTTTAAACCCTGCAGACAGAAATAGGGGCCACGAAGCGGGGCTCCGTCGACTAAGTCTTAATAATATGCTTGTCGCACAAGCGTGCATTCGCACTATCGTGAGTCGCAGTACATTTTTGTCGCACAAGTGTTATTCGCACATCCATTTGTCGATCTCACGTAGTACTATCGCTGATTATTATTTATAACTTAATATCTACAATATGCAGCAGGTATACTTATTAAATGACACTACTGGTTTCATAATCCTACTTCCTACTAATATTATAAACGTGAAAGTTTGTATGGATGGATGGATGTTTGTTACTCTTTCACGCCAAAACTACTGAACGGATTTGGATGAAATTTGGCACACAGATAGTTTATAACCAGGATTAACACATATGATGCTTTTATCCCGATATTCACACGGGATCGAAACTTGTGCGGGTGAAACCGCGGGGCGCAGCTAGAATAACATAATCATGTATCGAAAAACCATCTAGTTCCGAGGGGTTTCGTAACTGGATCTTTGGCTAATCTTGAATCGTGTGGGCGAGTACAACGGTAAAAATCTACAGGGTCAAATGAAATTAGCTAGCGAAACTTTGCAGCCGTGTTGGGTAACGATATCTAAACAGGATAAATAAACCAGATTTGATCTTTTTTTTTTTGGGGGGGGGGGGGCGGGTCAACGACCGCTGTTAGTGTTGTTACTTAGAGTAAAACTGTTTTATTTCTAGTACCTAATCTCGTGTTTAGGTATCGACCAATCTGAAATTTACTCAAAAAACTGAATTGTTATACTGATATTTCAAGTGACTGCTCTAACTGGGGTCGATGACGGCATCAATTTTTTTTTTTTTTTTTATAATCTTTAGATATCGAAACCGAAGCGAAGTTTCGCTAGCTAATCTAACTTAACCCTGTATAAACATGGTAAAGTCACGAAAATAAGGAATTAAAATCCTTCTGCATATTTAATCATCATCTGCCTAGCTTTTTCCCAACTATGTTGGGGTCGGCTTCCAGTCTAACCGAATGCAGCTTAATACCAGTATTTTACACGGAGCGACTCCCTATCTGACCTTCTGCATATTTAATCATCTCGCAAAATTCCCATAATAATATCAAATCTCTCATTTACAAGCAGCCTAACCCACGATTGGATCCATACAGGGGGTATTATACTGAGCAGGCCGACCCGCCGCGGTCGACAACCCTCCGAATGAGGTCAGTGGGGGCGATCTCACTCTCTACTTAAATATTCAGCCTAATAATGCCCTTTGTGATGCAAGCGGAATTATAGAAGCGAAGCGGACTGAACTGCTTGAACAGTAAGCGTTATTGTGAGCGATTATAATTTGCCATTAGGTTTTGTGGCTGCATGGAAGTTGAGAGGCTTGTGGCTAAGTAATGACAGCCGCACGGGTCGGTCGACCAGGTTCAGCAACGCTTGCCGCTGTTGGTCCGTGGGTGGGTGACCATCTTTATATATCAAGACCCCTCCGTGCCTCGAAAAGCATGTTAAGCCTATGGGCTATAACGACAAAGATCGTGGATCTTTGGCAGTCGTTACAGGTCGTCAGAAGCCCGAAAGTCTGACAATCAGTCTTACCAAGGGGGTCTCAGTATTACCCAGTTACTAGGTTGTGGAGGTCAGATAGGTAGCAACATGTAAAATACTGGTATTCAGCTGCATTCGGTTAGACTGGAAGCCGACCCCAACATAGCTGGGAAAACGCTAGATAGATAAGGTTGAATGGAAGTTGTTCCTCTCTCCTACTTTGCTGTGCCCGTCAGGATCCACAATTATCATATATCTGTGAACCTACCACCTCAGCGGGGAAATCGCGTAACACACTATCAGTAACAATGGGTTTAATTTTGACAGTTCGACAGCATTCATTGCGTTATTTACGTTGTTGAGCAGACACATTTTTCGAACATAATTATGAAGCAATGGATTAGCAAGATCCTTCAAAATGATTCAGATTGTGATTGATTTTTTTTTTTTTTTTTTTTATTGACAATGGGCTCACTCTTGACCTCAATCCAGCAGTGTGTTACGCAAATTAGAGTGCTGTTCACATTGTGAGATGCAATAAATACGGGGTCAAAATTAGCTTAGCTAGAGACGTGATGGTATCGACATCTAAACGACACGGTTGGCGCAGAGGCTGAGCGATCGACTGCTGCGCTGCGTGTCGCGGGTTCGATGGTTCGATTCCCGCACGGAACAAATATTTGTATTGCCTATTGTTCCGGGTCTGGCTGTTTGTGTATGTGAGTTTAAATGTTTGTAAACGCATCCACATATTCATTGAAATTTTTCCTTTTTTGTGTCGCTGGCACGACTGTGTTTTAAATGCTGTTTTCCCAAAACTTTGCCACTACCATTACCTCCTACTATGTATATAGAGTATTGAATTTGGGGTTTGTAGGCTGTTGCCATGGACGAAATCATTACGTAATCATCTAGTGCTGGACAGGAAATTCCGACAGCTCTAGCGTCGTTGCATGTTAGCCCATTTTTCAGCTTTGTTGCGGTCGATTTTCGGAACAACTAGCGTTGGCGTTCGCTGGCTAAGCGCCTACTCCTCGTTAAATTGACGTTAGTTGCGATACAATCATGTCTACGCTACGGTAACGCAGCGTCTACACGGTGTCAGGACGTCGTCAACGTCCTTTGTAAAGGCACCCTACGTCGGACATCAACATACGAGTAGATATCTACAAACATATGCACCCCACAACACACTTTCTATGACATCTGAAGGATTGTAAAGGAAACATCGAGATCCATTGCTTTATATGTTAGACAGAGGTGCCAAATTTTGTCAGTCACGCTTAGGTATAATAACTTAAACTCAAAGCATTTTATTTTTATTTTTATTTTATTTGATAGGAATAACAAACAGCAGTATATTAAATAGTAGGTACACAGTATAAAAACTTATAATAATAAAAGTAACAAATACACTACTCAAGACGTTATCCACAGATTACTATACAGAATAGCTAGCTGTTAGCAGAACAAATTAAAAAGCACTTATTAGCTACTTATCAGGGTTATGATCTCTTAAAATAGTCGTAATTTCACTCTTAAATATAGCTTTGCTGAGAAACATAATATCAGTAGAGCCAAACTGTTTATTATAGGTATCAACCAGGCGATGCATTGTCATTGGTTGTCGCCGACACGCGTCGACGCTTGCAGTTGCTTATGTACATTTATGTATGGTATGTTCTCTTGTTCCTTACATAATTTCTTTTATAGGGAATTATTTAACCGATCCTCAAAAAAAAATATTGACCTTCTAATAATGGACACTTATTTAAATGAGAGAAAAGAGCTTCAATAGCTCTTTTAAACTTTCGGGCCTTTTCTCACAGTTGGTCGCAGTAAGTAAGCTAGGGCACCCCGACCAAACGGGTTAGATTGAGTTAGAACTGTGACCAACCGCGCGCGAGCTGAGCGAGCGAAGCAAGCGGTGCCGCGACAGCGACCGGCGAGCGCTACATCCAAGTTGGTCGCAGTTACTTGGCTATTTAGTATTTTCAGGTCCCCAAAATGGGAATTATTTGAGGTTCACAAAAAAGGCGCAATCATTATATTAGAGTGTTCAATAATATTTTTAGGAGCACAAAATGGGAATTATGAGAGGTTCGATTGAATTCATGCCTTTGTTATTTCTTATCAGACATTCTAAGGTGCCAGGTATGAAATATGATGCACTGAGTATATCATTTGAATATTAACGCTGTGTTTGAGCAGTAATTAGCAGTATCTAGTATTTACTCATGAACAAAGCCGTTGGCAATTGTTATGCGAATATAATTATTGTTGCAAACTTACACAACATAAGGACAAACTTTGAAGACACAATGTTGCCAATTGTAATCTATGGTCTACCAACTTCTGCGCTTAGAATCGTGGGTTTAATTCCTGCATCTTACTTATTTGAGTTATATACGTGTTTTTTTTTTTGTAGGTATGATATATGATAATGTAGGGAACACCAGATTTTTGTTTCGCGATTTCGGGTTTGGTCCCATGGTAAAAGTTGTTCATAATGATGAGTACAATGACCCCATAGAGTTATGGGATATCAAAAAAAACACGTTGTATATGTCTAGCCTTTTCCCAACTATGTTGCGGTCGGATTTCAGTCTAACCGGATGCAGCTGGATGCCAGCATTTTACATGGAGCGACTGCCTATTATCTGATCTCCACAACCCAGTTACTGGGCAACACGATACTCCTTGGTATAGATATTTCGTGTTTTATATTATCGTGCTTTGGTAAGATTGGTGGTTAAACTTTCATGCTTCTGACAACCTATAACGACTGTCTGAGGAGGCGGACCCCAGCAGTGGGAACATTACAGGCTGATTATGATGATATAATAACGATTTCAAGAAGACGTGCTCACTTTTCTGTGCCTATCACATAACTGTTATTAATGAAAACAATCGCTGCAGTTTCTATTTTTAGGGTTCCGTAGCCAAATGGCTAAAACGGAACCCTTATGGATTCGTCATGTCTGTCTGTCTGTCGGTCTGTGAAACTATAAGAACCATACTGTTGAAACTTGGTAATTAGATGTACCTATTCTGTGATCCATTACGATTTTCACACAAAAATAGAAAAAAAAAATTTGGGGGTTCCCCATACTTAGAACTGAAACTCAAAAAATTTTTTTTCATCTACCCATACGTATCTATGGATAGGTCTTCAAAAATGATATTGAGATTTCTATTATAATTTTTTTCTAAACTGAATAGTTTGCGCGAGAGACATCCAAAATGGTAAAATGTGTGTGTCCAATGTAACTTCTAAAATAAGAGAATAATAAAGTAAAAAAAATATATGATGTACATTACCATGTAAACTAACTAAGGTTTTAACGAGATCTAGTAAATAGTTTTTTTTTAATACGTCATAAATCGTAAATTGTAATTGTACGGAACCCTCGGTGCGCGAGTCCGACTCGCATTTGGCCGGTTTTTTTAAACTAATTCTAAATTCGATTGAGTGCTCGAATGCAACCGAGTAAATCGAGTAATTTTCTTACCAGCCTGCATGATGTAAGGTTCCCTTTTGGAGACAACCTTTACAGTACTGTAAGAGAGCTTTACGTGCTCTCAGGGTACCGGGAGCGGCGGCGGGATCTTCCGAAAGGGTTACCGCTGCCCTGGAACAGAAAAGGCTAAGGAAGGAACACGGGTGGGTTTTAGTCAGTAAGAGTCTGACACTCCCTTCCGCTCCACCCAGAGCGGGAGGGGTCATTTGATGATTTCAAATCCTCAAAAAAAAAAAAAGCGTACCGGGAGCAGTCAATTAAACCACGGTTTGTCGTAATATTATGTTCAAGTTATTCCTAGAAATGTACTTTTAAAAACAAAATCCTTGTCACCTGGCTTGTGAGCCAAATCTGACGAATACTGTTTTCTGCCTTCTCAATTCGTATTAGCGTTTATCTAATAACGTTATGCCACTATCTTATAATTACTAAAAAAAGGTTGCATGCCAGAAATCATGCAGATCATTATCTCTACAGTACCTATTCTTAAAACAGTTGATTCACGACACTATTTCCTTACTCTTTTGAACTAGGTATATACACCGTGTTGTAGTCCATAAGCTTTGTTAAACGCTTCTATAGCTTTTACAAATCAAATCCAACAAAAAAAGTAGTACTTAAAAAGGCTTCGTTACAAAGATATTTGTATTTTCATTTAATGAAATTTAATTGCAGTAAGAGTCTTAATTTGGCCTACGTTGCCGTTTAGTGCAATTAAAATGATACATCTATCAAATGCTATTTGCATTTCATTTGCACGTACGAGTGGAACCTTGATTTACGTCCAGGTATTTAGTTTGTATGAAAATTAACAAAAAATAAGAATCGCTTATTTCCATGGTCTGAACGTCTGGTCGAAATTTATGTATATCGTCCGGAACACGGTGTGTATATGTATATCTAGAGCTAGTAACTGCATCTCTGAATATTTTATTCCCACCTCCATCGTTTTCTATCGATCAGGCTCGCCATGGTAATTTAACTGCTTCGCTGTCTTTATATTTAAGTAGTTTAGGCAAGAATAGTTAAGAGTCATCGATTGTCAGTCATAGGTTAATGCACTAGGAATACCTTATTCATGCTACGAATTTTCCCAAGGGATCTAAAAAACTAATTTGAAAAGTACCTTCAATCGAACATCTCAATCAATTTATTTCATGTAGATAGGAAGAATATATAGATAGGTCTAATACGGCCTCCAAAAATTAGGCCAAGCCAAGCAGCACGCGAAGTTAGCTTGTACAAGTTGTACAATCACGAGCATATTTTTTTTTCCTAATTTTTGCTGTGCCCGACAGGGTCCATACTGATCTATTATCTTGCAAATACCATTTAAATAACACATATGCAATGCAATAAAGATTTGAGTATTGAGTATTGCATACGTATTTATACACTTGGCTTTCTTCAAAAGCGATTAACTCTTTTATTTTTTAATGAAATTGTATTTAGCTACGAACATAGTATTTTCGAACACATAGGTTTTTGAAATGTGTCGTATTTCATCGTTGTTTTCGTTATTTCATGCAAAAATCGCTATTGAAAGTTTCCAAATATTACTGCTTGTGACTGTAACTAGATGTAAAATAAGTAACCTTATAGCCAGGTAGGTACTATACCTACTTCTGAATTATCATAATCTATTATAAATAAATAAAATTCAAGTGTCTGTTCGTGATGTCAAAATAACAGCTTTTTACTAAATGCATGCAGGTACCTATGACATTGTCTATGAACTGTATTAAAAAAAAACAATAAAAAAATATACTTGTCTGTCTGTGTTTGTCCGGCTAGTCTCCGAAACGGCTGGACATAACATCCGGACGGGTCGATCGATCAGGTTAAGCTACGCTTGCCGCGGTTGGTCCGTGGATGGGTCGTGGCCATCTTTACATACCAAGCCCCTCCGTACCTCGGAAATCACGTTATGCTGTTGGTCCGGTTGTCATTCGTGGATTTTTGACAGTCGTTACAGGTCGTCAGAAGCCCGAAAGTCAGACAACCAGTCTTACCAAGGGGTATTGTTAATCCCAGTAACTGGGTTGTGTAGGTCAGATAGGTAGTCGCTCCATGTAAAATACTGCTATTCAGCTGCATCCGGTTAGACTGGGAGCCGACCCCAATATAGTTGGGACAAGGTTAGGCAGATGATGACATGGCAATTTAATAGGCTTGAACAAATTAAACAATTCTGCCAGCCCCTTCGGGTATAACCAGCTCAATGTCATAATCTGTCACCCCGGAACAGAAAGGAGTTTACTACCACCCCCCCTCATACCACTCTCCGCCTCATAAACTGACGATTACCACATTCTATCAGCTCGTTACTCAATCGCGTGAGCATGAGGTTATGACCCCGTGGACGCCTACGTAATCTATTGATTTCTTCAGCAAAGATAGAATTAGGTGATGGGGCATAGTAATTTATTTGAGTGTAGTGACTTTAGTAGATATAATATAGTTCGTCGGTAATGTAATTGTGAAGACATGATGTTAAATAGGCCTATTAAAGTCAAACTTCATATCGACGCAGCCAGATTGCAATGTTTGAAAAATTGCTAATTAAGTTTGGCATAATCATGGATGAGACTAATACAGGGTGCCAGGGATATCGACGCACAAACTGTAACTACATTCAGCTCATTCTGGACTTCGGTTATCAAAATCTGCTGTTTCATAAAAAAGTGCAATACCTACGCGTTCAAAATGTATGGAACAGCAATTTTTTTTATAACCGGTGAAAAATGTCAACTCATTCATCACTAGGATATTTTGATTTATTCCATTCTAATACCAAAAACTAATACCACTGGTATTTGATTCAACTCTTATTTTTTTTCTATTCCGAACGGATACCACTTTTTAAATAATTTAATTTAATGTACGAACGAATACCAACAACTTGAATTTGGTACAGTCAGCGCAGTCAAACCTAATCAAAGTAAATTTATTTTTCAATATTTTTATGTAATCGTAATATAATGCTTAAAACTTTCCAAATTTGTAAGACTTTCAGCTTTACTGCCTTTACTTCCTCGTAAATTCATATCAGAAGGATGGTGCTACATAATGGAAGACTGTCCTGATACTGACGCCATTCAAACATTTAATGACTACATGGTGTCACAATGGCTAGAGAACGAGAGTTTTGTAGACATTTCGTGCGTTCATGGTGAACGCCATCGAACCACAAATGCCGTAGAATCTTGGCATAAGAAATTAAACTCGGCTGTGCCAAAGAATGCTAATTTATATCAGCTTCTGAACGTGCTGAAAGAGGACGCAGATTTACAAACAGTGGTTGTTACTCAATATAAATCAAACGCACCCCCCGCAAAACGATGTGCACAGACAACTATTATGAAAAATTCGTGGATCACATACGTAACTGACCAACTCCTCAAAAACAAAATCTCCGTAGGTCACTGCTTAGAAAAATTAAGGGTTTAGCTACTAATTGTTGAAATATAAGAAATTATTTACACGTCATTTAGCTGATTATACTAATAGTTGATTTTCTGTGATATTTTATAATTCTTAGATTATAAGTGAATTATTCATATATGACGTTTTTGCAAAAAAAAATTGCTGATTCATTGCTATATAGGTGAAGAATGACTGATTTGATTAAACAAAAAGTTGATTTTCTGTGAAATTTTACAATTGTTAGGTAAGGTTAGAATTCATTGCAAAAAAAAATGCTGATTCATTGCTATGTAAGTGATGAATGACTGATTTGATTATACAAAAAGTTGATTTTCTGTGATATTTTATAATTGTTAGATTTAAAGTGAATTTTTCATATTAGATATTATTGCAAAAAAAAAAAATGCTGATTCATTGCTATGTAGGTGATGAATGACTGATTAGATTATACAAAAAGTTGATTTTCTGTGATATTTTACAATTGTTAGATAAAAAGTGATTTATTTTTGTTAAAAATTTACCTGAAATAGTTGTTATGAGATAGGTAGACGTGAATAATTACGTACCTATCTAATAATAACTATGTCAGATAAATTTCAATATAAATTAAGAGTTAATTTTTTGAGATATTTTGTAATTTTTAGATTGTAAGTAAATTCTTCCTGTTTGATGTTTTTGCAAAAAAAAATATTATACAGGTATAGAGAGGAACTAAAATTATATTAAAGTTGATTATTTAAGTGATATTTTATCATTGAACAAGACGTTTGCTAACAAAATTTGATTTTTTTGGAGTTAGCTGTTTTTTTTTTCAATTAAAGGTCTTATATTTACATACAAAGCATTTTTACTGACTGTACCTTATATCTTTGAACTTGTTTTGGTATTAGTTTAAACAATGGTATCGGTTCGGAATAGAAAAAAAATATGAGTTGAAACAAATACCAGTGGTATTAGTTTTTGGTATTAGAATGGAATAAATCGATATTTTTTTCTTTGTTGTCTTTATAACTTTGTTATTACGGACGCTTTAACGTGCACGTCTTTCTACATGGTTCTCACATGTATAATTTCAACATGAATAATGTAACCAATATTTAGTAACAATTTTATGATTTAAAAGAGTGTCCGTGGAGTTTCTTGCCCGTTCTTCTCCATAGGTACCTACTACGTTTTGGAATGGGCAACTAGCTTCATTTTTCTGACTGACCAACCCCTTGGTCAGTCAGAAAAATTCAAAAGTGGCTATAATTGGTTTATCTATCTATATAAATAAAAATGAATCACCGAAATGTATGTACGCGCATAACTTCCGATCGACTGCACCAAATTGGATAATTCTTTGTTTTTTCTGTGTTTGATATTGTCAGGACAAGGTTTGTATACAATTGGACCCGGTAGGTGGCGCTGCTTTTTCGCGCAGGACGATGTCTGCCGGGTCCGCTAGTTTGAAATAACTGCTGTGAATTGTCTAAATGTAGCAAACTCGAATTACTACACCATTCTACGAGTATAAACAAAGTTAAATGTAAAATAGATTAATTTCTGCATTCCAACCTTAACTAACCTTACCCTCTTAGATATTATCTCGTATCCTCAACGACCTAATCGAGCCACGAGCCCCCCTACCATGTATTTACGATATTATTATGATATTATGATTACCTATTTACCCGATACGCCACAATGTTTATCTTTTTGCGTAAGTCTGTGTCTCCAGTGATAAACAATGTTGTTTTTGTTGTGTTTACTAGATGCGTGTGTTTTAGACGTGTCATAAATGAGTAAAGTTAAGAAAACATTATGATGTGTAGGTATCTTGATAAGTTAACCGGGTTCATTTGCATGCTGCAAGCAGAGATTTAATGTAGCAGAAACTTATCTTGGTACTTAGCATAAAGGCTTTTTTTTTTTTGTTTTGGATGGGAAATCATCAAATGCCCCCTCCCGCTCTGGGTGGAGCGGAAGGGAGTGTTAGACTCTTACTGACTAAAACCCACCCGTGTTCCTTCCTTAGCCCTTTCTGTTCCAGGGCAGCGGTAACCCTTTCGGACGATCCCGCCGCCCTGGCAGGCTTCGGCCCTATCGGGCCCCGTCATCTGCTGACATCTCTTTGAGGCGCGCGTGGAACACAACGCGCCGTCCGGCACGGGCCTGGTCCTGATCGGACGGTGAGCTACCCATTACTCACCGCCCGCAGGCCCGCGCCTACGGTGGCCGGGAGTCGTCACGCGGCTCCCGACGCCCGGAGCGTCTCCCGCGGCGGCTGAGGCGTGAGGTTGTTCTCCCTCAGCCTTCCCGCCACCTCCTTCGCTAGCATGACTGCTTCGCAGAAGGAGGTGACTGCCTCCCACTCCCTCTCGCCCCGGACCATGGCTTGAACCAGGGCCGGACGCGAGAGGTCGCCGCCGTTGCCGATCGCCTCTACGAGGACACGGCGGGGCTCCGCCCAAGCAGGGCAGACCTCCACCGTATGCTCCACCGTGTCCTCTGGGCGTAGCATATAGGCTTACAAAGCATTCTTGTGTTTCTTGCTAAGCGTTTGTTTGTAATCATTCTTTTAATTTTCAGACATGCCTAGTAAATTAAAGTTAAGAATAAAGTTTTTTTGACTAAATAGGTTCTCCCTAATAAATAGATTGTCCCTATCACAGGAATTAGAACCTTTACCTTCTAATTCATTTTCTAGGTAGAATCTACTTTTAAAGGCCACGAGCCCCTCGCTCGTGGCTAAGTAATAACAACCGAGGTCGATCGATCAGGTTAAGCTACGCTTGCCACGGTCGGTCCGTGAATGGGTGACCATCCTTACATACGATATTTGCACATTAAGACGTTGGTCCCGGCTGTCATTCTTGGATCTTTGACAGTCGCTACGTGTCGTCAGAAGCCCGAAAGTCTGACAACCAGTCTTACCAAGGGGTATCGTGATACCCAGTAACTGTGTTGTGAAGGTCAGATAGGCAGACCCTCTCCATGTAAAATACTGGTACTTATTCCGGTTAGACTGGAAGCCGACCCCAACATAGTTGGGAAAAGGTTAGGCAGAATGATTGAGGCATAGAATCTATTTTACGTGTGCTAACTAAAAAAGTTAAGAAAACATTGTAAGGTAATTTCTATACTGCAAGCGGAGATTCCCTCTCACCGAGAGGAGGCCTGTGTCCCGGCAGTGGGAACATTATAGGCTGATTATGTATATTATGTAAGCGGAGATTTGTAGTAAGAACTTATCTACTTAGCGTTAAGGTTCACAGAGTAGGTATTCGTGTTTCTTGCTAAGCGTTATGTTAAGCTAACTAACCCTTAATTTTCCGACACACATACTCGAACTTAATTAAAATGCCGTTAGGTATAGCTGTTTTCAAAATATTTTTCTTTCACAGAAAAGTTCCTGTGTAGAGAGTTAGTTCTCATTTGAGAGCTACCTCATGGATTACCGAGGCCCTGGCACAGGCCACTGAAGGAACACGGGTGGGTTTAAGTCAGTAAAAGTCTGACATGCCTTCCCGCTCCGCTCAGAGCGGGAGAAGTTACTTGACGATTGCCCAGCCAAAAAAAAAGGACTGCCTCTTTGTAATAGGTCCATTTTCTAACCGATTGTTGATTCTATTCGTAATCAAACCATCATAGATGCTGCCTTTTTAAATAGATAAAGTAGGTAGGTAGGTATCATGACTTGATAAATCTTCAAAAACAACCAATCTTCACCAGCAAATAAATAAAGACTTTTATTTCTGCCCTTACCATTTCGTCGTGACAAACGTAGTTTCCGTAGTTTCTCACTGCGTGAAGCCTCACTATGATGAAATATTTGCTAAGTTGATTGAACGTAGGCCCGGGCATTGTGTGGACGGCAAATACACAGCCAACTAGATAATGACTGTTTATTTTGATCCGGCAAACATGCACGTTATTTATAAAAGGGGATATATGTATCTCAAGGTCTCCATTAGTGGGAATGTGTAGGCTTTCCCGTATGTCTTACATAATAGGGGATACAGGTACGAAATTAATCAATGCACCGGCGTGAAATTAAATTATTTAAATTCTTGGAAGCAGAAAAGCGTTCAAAAACGAAGATGTACGTACGAAGCTTCCCTAAACAGAAGAGTTAAAAAAAGTTAATTAAAAAATCCGACTGGTGACTGATTATGATTAACCATTTCACGACCTAGACGAGTCGATGTACACCAGCTCATGTAGGTAGTTGAATCCGTACAGCAGTTGAATGCTTCGAGGGTATAAGGAATCCCACTTAACAAGATACAGAGATACCTACGCGTGAAAAGCGCATAACCCGTCTTTGTGGACCCTAAGGCCGTTTATCCACCGCCACGTCAACGGGACGTCAACAAGATTTCAACAAGAACGAGATGACTTGACGGCGCCGAAGTTGCGGTGAAGTTGTTACAAACATTTACTGTGGCCGCGTGTCCACCTGTCCACTGCACGCCGTCACCGGGGACGTCACGCGTGGTTTGAATAATCTCGTTTCTCGTTGACGTCCCGTTGCCGATCAGTGTCGGGTGGACAAACAGCGTAATGACAGTCCAGAGCACCGATTTCTGACTATTGTTGAGCAAAGAAACTTTCACGTACCTACTGAAATAACTGTCCGGAGATTTGAATCAACCTAATTGAAGGTCTTCTCTGTGTGAAACACCGGCCTTTGTCTTAAAAGGCTGAGTTACAGACCGTCTATAATTAAAAGACTCTGTGCCTCGTTTGCGGTTTCAATTTTCTCTCTATAACATCCGAAGCCGGGGTTCCACGCTCGCATAAGCAAACGGTTCAAATTGCTCCGCCTGCCGGGACGTAGCCCAGTGCAATATTTGGAGCACTGTAGCGTGTGCATTGCGCTTCACCAGAGCCGCAATATTGCTACAGATGAGACGTTACAGACTCCGTAGGTACATCTACTTTGATGTGAAAATATGACCTACCTATCTATACAGGGTGGCAAGGACATCGACGCGCAAACTGTAACCATGAATTCAGCACATGAGTTTAAACCCCATAGCGTCGAAATTTTTCGTCGGTTATCAGTCGGCGTCCTGCTACGAAGTTACTGTTTGGTTCGGTCGGTTCCGATCCTACTGAGCCGATCCAAACTTTTTTCGAATTTTTCAATAATATTCGGTTCGGCCATGTGTCGGTCCGAACCGAAAATTTTTGCACTTTGCACTTCGGAGTAGGCCCCCTTTTTTTTGTGGATGGGAAATCATCAAATGACCCCTCCCGCTCTGGGTGGAGTGTCAGACTCTTACTGACTAAAACCCACCCGTGTTCCTTCCTTAGCCCTTTCTGTTCCAGGGCAGCGGTAACTCTTTCGGACGATCCCGCTACTCTGGCAGGAGTAGGCTTGTATAAAACCGAAATTAAAACATAATACAGCCAATTGCCATGATGATGTAGCAACAATGTAGAAGCATCTACAATTCCTCTTAATACCAAGATGTCACAGGTCATTTCCATCAACGGCTCCAGTGTTTAGAAGTCTCCGGTGACCTGTCATTGACTCCTTATTGATCGCATCGCTTTTTTATTAACACAGCATTAGGATTGGTCGCTCGCGCATGATTTTTGAATGTTTCAATTGCATTCGATAAAGCAGAATATTGAATGACGTTAGGATATTTTATTAAAAACAATTATACTGTTTGTTGAAATAGCTATGGTTACAATGTAAGAATGTATGAGAGTGTCCATGCAATTTTACTTTTTGTGGAAAAAATTCTAGAAGATCCTTTATTTATGACGGCAAACAGTTAATCGTTAAACTTGCGGTCCTGGGTTCGAATTCCAGCTCGGGCAAAGTGTGATTGGGTTTTCCTTCACGAATTTCTCAGTAGCAGACCGAAGTCTGGACAAATCCTGGCTCTGAGCTGCTACCGAAAAATTCCGGTTAATATAATACCGACGAAAAATTTCGACGCTATGGGGTCTAAACTCATGTGCTGAATTCATGGTTACAGTTTGCGCGTCGATGTCCCTGCCAGCCTGTATAATGCCTTTGGTATCATTTGCAATACGACAGTGGCCATGCACTTAAATAAAAGCAAGAGTGAACAGGCATCTTCTGGGCACACTCGTTTCATCATAGACTTCATCCATCGCTTTCCATCAGGCGTGATCCTCTAGTAGCAGTAGTTCGGTTGTTAGTCCAGTCGACCGAACTACTGAAACTTTCAGTTGCGACAGTTCGGTTCTAACAAAGCACCGAACTACTGAAACTTAAATATTTACCCTACCTTTAGTTCGGCAAATAAACTAGGCCTATAATGTAAACAAACTATATCTTGATTTTATATTTAACACTTAAAACGAGCGACTTTGTGTATCAATACCTGTAGGTACCTACATATAGCAACAGTTCGGCAAATAAACTATAATACTCGTATGTACAAACTATTTACATTTTAAAAAAGTACACGTAAATGCAGTGATCGAGGTGAAGAGCAGGCCCATTTAACAATAAAAAATAATCAGGCACCTATACTTTACCACCCAATATTATCTTAGATATTCTCATAACAAAAGCAAACATGTTTTACCAAGGTGCTCTAGTTCTCGACATAAAGAAAACCTTTTTGATTATTATCTTACGTTGCGAATGTAAATGTGTGTAAGTATTATGATGACGCAAATCTTAACGTACATATCGTCAAAACAAAAAAACCGTCAATAGGATTTCCTGTGCGCTCACGCTCACCAGCGATCGAGTTGTGATAATTTGTGACGCAGGAGAACTTGGGAGATAGCATTATTTGCGCGTAATCAGGCGTGAGAGTGGATGAACTATACTTACAGGTATTCGTATGGACAAAAGCTGAACAGAGCTGAATAAGTGTGGTTAGTCCCTAAGCCGTGTTTTACTACTTATAAATTTCTAGACACATTTGCATGTATGGTCGAACGTATGTAAGTACAGTTTTTCTCTGTTTACTCTGTGTTAGAATTAGAAGATTGTAGCACTATTTTCGGAAAGAATCATCATCTGCCTAACCTTTCCTAACTATGTTGGGGTCGGCTTCCAGTCTAACCGGATGCAGCTGAATACCAGTATTTTACATGGAGCAACTGCCTGTCTCCGTGGTCTGACCTCCACAACCCAATTACTGGGTAAATACGATACCCGTTGGTAAGACTGGTTGTCAGACCTTCGGGTTTCTGACTACCCGTAACGACTGTCAAAGATCCACGAATGACAGCCGGGACCAAAGGCTTAACGTGCTTTTCGAGACACGGAGGGGTCTCGGTATGTAGAGATGGTCACCCATCCACAGACCAACCGCGGCAAGCGTACCTTAACCTGATCGATCGACCTGTGCGGCTGTTGTTATTTCGCCACGGGCCCCTCCATACACAGGTACCCTCCATATACAGGGCCAAATCAAATTAGCTAGCGAAACTCCATAGACGTGATGATCGATATCTGAACATGAAAAAACACAACAACAAAAAAATTGTTGTTTTTTTTTTGAGAGGTCATCGACCACTTTTGTGTCAATGTAGTTGAAATAACAGTTTAAAATGACTACATTCATGCTAATTTAATTTGATCCTGTTTATTAATGAGTGAGGTGAAATGAATTTACCCAATTGATTAGATGTTTCCACTGACCCAGATTTGTGTAGGTCCCTAATTGGATTTGGGTGTGTCCATCCCATCGTAATATTATTACCTGTGTAGGTGTTTAGTCTGTCTGTTCTTTATCTAGAGTGTTCATTAACTAATTATTAGGTATTCATTAGCAAATAATGATTACTTACCTCCTAAAGGTAACACATAGACCGGGCTCATTTTCAAATGAGAATAAGATTTGATTTCTTTGAAAATGGCGGCTTTGGTGTGTAGACACCTGAAATCTTTTTCAAAGCAGGCAAGCAGAGGATTAAGTAATAACAGCCGCACAAGTCGATCGATCAGGTTAAGCTTCGCTTGCTGCGGTTGTTCCGTGGATGGGTGACCATCTTTACATACCAAGACCCATCCGTGCCTCGGAAAGCACGTTAAACCGTTGGTCCCAGCTGTCATTCGTGGATCTTTGACAATCGTTACGGGTCATCAGAATCCCGAAATTCTGACAACCAGTCTTACCAAGGGGTTTCGTAATATTCAGTAACTGGGTTGTGGAGGTCTGATAGGCAGTCGCTCCATGTAAAATACTGGTGCTCAGCTGCATCCGGTTAGACTGGAAGCCGACCCTAGAGGTTTCGCAAGGTAACCTGTGAAATCCAAATTTACTTTTTTGCAGGTTGTAGATCAGTTACAAATATGGCTTTATAGAATTAAAAATAATCATTAGAATCAGCGCAACACTTACTGCTTGAGTTAGAATTGACTTCAAATGTCATGATTTCATGAAATAGTCCTTCAATAGGGTAATATGAACTTAGCGAGTTGTATTGATGATTTTTATTATAATAATAATTCCGGCCATTAAATTTTTATTATAATTAACGGCCGCGAATCATATTTACATCGACATATACTGACCTGCAGATTGTAAAAAAACGTACCTACTTAAGGTAATTTGCATTTCGCGGGCTACACTGACGCTTTCGCCATAAGAACCGTGCACAACAGTCATTTAGTTGCAAGGCCTTTATTTCCCAGTAAAACGCCTGATGTTAAAAAAGACGTAGTAGTTATTCTAAGCCACAATAATACGTGGAAACCTGATGACTCCTAGTTTAGTCAGACGTCCTAGCATAACTTGTACTACAAAAACAGTTCAGTTAGCCCCCATTATTCTATTACAGTTTCGAATATAGACCCACGTGCAGGTTATTATTCAATAGAGTGAGACTCACTCATGCACGTTGCAATTGTACGTGCATCCAATTGGTAGAGGTACTCGTGTGTCCCTGCCTTGAGGGGAATAAAGTTGATAATATGTTATGGTATGTACCTATCATGTGTGACCTCGTTGGGTTGTTGTAAGGTTCGCTACAGATCCTACGTTAAAAGATGGTGTCAAATTATTTTCAAAATATAAAGTAACATCACGCCTGTAATCTTTGAAGGGGAGATCTAGGCAGAGGTGCGCCTATAGTACGGAGTAGCTACACCCACATTTCGAGAGTTATGTTTAAACTCCATGTAATAGGGGATGAGCCTATTTCCTATCAACTGGGCACGAATCCAAACTCCGAGCTGCTAGGTACTGAGAAATTCCCGATGAAAAAACCCAAACACACTTTGCCCGGCCTAGGAATCGATCCCAGGACCTCATGATCAGCAGTAGCGCTTGCGAGCACTAGACCAACGAGAACAATTTTATTTTTGTGTCAATATCTTAATGGATTCCATATGGATGTATAAAAAAGATGAATAATAATATCCACTGTTAATAGAAGGCCTTGGTTGTGTCTGCTCATACCAAAAAGCATACAATGGCTTTTTACAAATATCGACATATTTTCCATGGTGGACTGCACTGGTGCTCCTTTGCAACGCCTGCGTAGTTTTAAAGATAGATAAACGCACAAGATAGTAATATTGCTTTACCAATTTATATAGGCTCTTAGTCAAAGTCAAATCATTTAATTCAAATAGGCACTTAGAAGGCACTTTTGAACATCATTTACAAAAAATAAAATTGATTCTATTTGCCCCCTCCAATAGGTAGTTAAAACACCCTTTAGGTAACCTGGAGCTACTGACAAGGGATGGGAACCAGATAGCACCAACGCACCTCAAAATAAGGATATATATCTAATAAGGCTAATTTTTATTATAATTATTACCTACTTTTTACAAATACATATTATTGTTAAGAATTTCATTTAAGTTAGGAGACATGTTGGATTAATGTATCCTCTTAATTTTTTACATGTAACGTGTTTAAATATTTGTATGCCAGTCCTTGGCGAAACATGTAAGATCATAATTCTATTTATAAGACCTTAATGTACCATGTTTTAAAGCAAATAAATATATTCTATTCTATAACATTTTCTTCTCCTCAGTAAACTAGAAAGGATTGGTGGAATTGGCCTACCGCTTAGTTTGTTTAAGAGTTATCTTAGTGGTCGCTCGCAAATCATCAGGATAAACAACCACACTAGTAAGGAGGCATTCCTCACCTACGGAGTTCCGCAAGGTAGTGTCTTAAGGCCTACCCTTTTCCTGGTTTACATAAACCCGCTCACTAGGCTGAGTTCAGTAACCTTGATCTGAGAAACTCCAAAGTAAATGCTTACGCTGATGACACTGTTGTCCTGGTTCGTGGCAGTGACTGGAATGAAGCTCGGCTTCAGGCAGAGTCAGGCAGACTATTGCCGACGCATGCTCATCGGAGCCCATGACGACTACAGGGGTCTGTTCTCTCTGCAACTCTCTTCCTGCTGCATATGAACGATCCGCTTATGCCCGGAATCTATGGGTATGCAGATGACAGCACAGCTGTAGAGAGATACCTACCGAGTGCTCGGGCTTGTAAGGAAGAAATCCGGTCCGAAAGAGAGGCTATGGTAGAGCGTAGGAATGTCGCACTTCAGGCAGTCTCCAAGTGGGGCGAAGCCAACCTTGTTGGATTCAACGCCGCCAAAACACAAGCGTGTCTGTTTACCGTTAAAAGGAGCCCGTTCACCTTGGCTCCTGCTTTTCAGAATGTATCCTTGGATTGCACCGACCGCCTTCAACTATTGGGAGTTGAAATTTCTCCTAACCTAAACTTTGGGCGGTTCATTGAGTCCAAAGCCATGATGGCTGCTAGGAAACTTGGCGTTCTTGCAAAGGTCCGGCAGTACTTCACACCGGGACAGCTTCTAATGTTGTAGTCGTCCTTTCTATGCGGTCGTGCCATGCTGTGGCGTTAAAAAAACGAGCGTTTTTTTTATCTTCTAATAGATCCAGTAAGTTCATGACAGAAACGATCGTGTTTTTTTCGGTGACGGCAGGTGGGATGGTATATTTTATTGACCACCACAACGGCGAATGCAACTGTTGCAAAGGCATTTCTCTTACCCAATAAACGGTATCGTATTGCAATCTACTACCTGGGCTCAAACCTTTACCTTTCCAAGTTTAATTAATTAACTAAAATCAGCTAGTATCCATATTTGTCCCAGGAATACAGCTCATGGGAAGCTTTGTTTCAAAGCTAGGAAAAATCCCGGAAATGGAGTAAAAATGGAAAGTATTTATAAGTAAAAGCTATAAACATCGAGTTCGAAAAACTGCATTTTATTTGGAGAGATTTTGGTTTTTAGTCTATAAATAGGCGTATAAACTAAAGTCTACGTTTAGTTCAACTAAATAATAAATTAAACGAAATAAATACACATAACTTAATTAAAAAGAAATACTAAATTAAACTGATGTAGCACAAATTGCATAATTGTGTGGCAAGTAATCATTGAAATCATTCTGAATAATTAACCAATATTAGTTAACATAAATAATGTCCCCTTATTTATTATAAGTAGGTATACATCAATAATTATAATAAATACACTAATCATTCTAGTGTACAAAAAGTGAGTACTTAGGTAAGTATATTTTAAACTTTAAATACAGCAGTTTCATACTTTATGGCGGGTCGGTACATGAGGCGAGTCGCTGCGCACAGTAACAAATTCCCGTGTCAGCGGGGGTGAGGTGAGGGAAAAGGTACTGCGCAGCGAGTAGCGCACTTCAGAGCCGTCATACAGTTTGAATTGGGCATTAACTAGTACAAAAAACCGAAGACATTCTTATACATTCTACTTATAGGAATCCTATAACTATCACTTTGGAATTTATTATGCTTTGGACAACATAGGAAAAATCTTAATTCATAAACTTAATAAATTACATCTTATAAATAAAAATGACAATGTATAAAAATCACAACTGGTATAAAGTAAGTACATAATTAGATCTTAAAATCTATACACAGATAGATTCAAAAGTTCTAGTAGGTCTCTTACTTAAAAATCTTCTCTTTCTTACATTTAGGGCTGATTGAAAAATCAGCCCATTAGGGGCTGATTTTTCAATCGACAGAATTTTTTTAAATCAATTGCCTTGCAATCTGTATACTTGAGCATATTAGCTCAAAAATATTGAAAAATGTAATTATTGACAGGGCAAGTTAGTGCAACAGTCATTAAAAATAATAATAGCGCCTCTAATGTACAGCTGGGACAGGCCTCCTTACTCGAGAGGGAGTGGGCTATAATCCACCATGCGGACCCAGTACGGGTTGGTAGATGTAATATGTCTGCGAATTATTGGTTCTAGAACATGACTGCTCTCTCACGATGTTTTCCTTCACCGTTTTGAGAGCAGTGGTGATGAAATAATTTACACAAAGTAAAGTGCCTGTCTGGGTTCGAACCTACGACCTACTTACAACTCGTAAGTCAAGGCCATTACCACTGCGCCACCACTGCTCTCCTTTTCCTTACATTTAATGGAAATAATCTGTACATCCATAATTCCTCGAAAATATAAAAAATATGATTTCTAGAATTCATGGATAAATGATTGCAACAGTCATTAAAAATCATGATCTACCAAGTAAATTATTTCACATATTTTGCTGCAAAAACTTCCTCTCATTGATACAGTTCTCCAACTCGTCATGATACTTATCAATTTTAGCGTCAAACCCCGGGCTCTGGATGTCATCATCAAAACTGTTCCCTGTAATTACTTTCTCTTGATTCAATGTCGAGTCGAACCGAACTTTCTTACCGGGAGTAATTGTTCTATTGTTGGATACGTCAGCATTCTCGCTTCTTTCCTTCAAAGGAGTAATATTCATGTTAAGATGTGTATTTCTTAAAGTTTTTACTGTTTCATATTCATGTTCCTGATCATCAATTTCTTCTATCTCAATTTCATCTGAATTGTCCAAGTTTAATGCTGGGTTTTCAATGCCAGATTCTTTTGTTTCAGTCTTCTGTTTCGGCGGTTTTCGCGGCACTTCATAAGGATTTATTGTGACATTATTCTCACTTTTCTCACTTTTAAATGTTTTTCGTAGAGTCTTAAAAACTCTTTTGGATAATCTGTTGCCAACTTTCAAGAAAGAGTTCTTTGCTTTCTTGCTGTCATTAGATTCGTTGGACGAATCTTGGAGCTTGTTTTTATTCAAGTTTATAATGTCTACAGCACTAAACTGCGATACATCATACCCTAAAATCCTGCTTTGTTTATTAAATTCGTTTGCTTCATCTATATTTTCATAGACTGGGCTTTCAGATCTGTAGTTATCAATATTTTCATATTCATGTTGACCGTCCAAAGATTCATTTGACATTTCAGTTGATATTGTGCTGCTGGTATCTCCAAATAATCTGCGAGGTTCAAGTACCTTTTCAGTTTGATTTGGTACTTCCACAGGCCTGTTCAGAACTTCTTCATTATATTCCAATTCTGGTTTTGTAGCATCCAGGTTCAAAAAAGGGTTTTCGCTAGGCGCTATAATAGGAACATTTACGTTACCTATGTTCGGATCTAAGAAAGGATTAGTATTCCTAGTATTAATCCTTTTCTTCTTAGTTATTATTGTAATAGTCTTGATCTCCATAATATTGCTCTCATTCAAATCATCATCATAGAATAAAGATTGATTGGAGAGATTTGGTGAGTCCAATGCAAGTCGGTCTATAAAACTGAGATTTAAATTGCTTGAATTGTTGATAAAGAATTGATTTGTAACATTTGTTTGTATATTAGTTATAGGTGAGATTACTTTGGTATCATCATTTGTCATAGTCATAGCACTTAAAGACTTTTGTTCTAATACTGAAATACCAGAATCCATGTCTTCATTAGGAACCGACACTTCCATAATATCATTCCTATGCACCACTGTTTGTGAATTAAAACTATTTTGAGTTATATCTGTTAGATTTAAAGAATTATCTTGCCTCTTTGCTAGCTGCGGTACTTCTGATAAATTAGCATAAATCGGTTCATTGGATTCCATACTTGTATCGTCTGTGGTATCATGTCTGACATTCTTCCGTACATTATCAAGTTCTTTAGCAAGTAATTTGTTGATGGTTGCCTTATTAACTCCTAAGTCTAAGGCAGAGTTATCAAAGGTAGCAGTGTCGCCGCAGCTTCTGGTCCGTTTCCTCTTCTTAATAGGTATCTCCATTCCAGTGTTGCACATTGGATCTTCGTTGGCAAGGATATCTAATGCTGGGTTGAGGTATGCGTTAGAGCAAGGAGTTGCAATCTTCCGCTTACTCTTTACGGGTTTTATCTCAAATTGGTTGTTGTCTACCGATTCCATTGCAGGCTGAAAATAAAATAGAATGCTTTTGAGTACATACATAAAAATAGAATAGTCTTTATTAAGTACACCATACAAATTATAAATATAAATTTAAAAATCCTACATAGGGTGACACAATAAGTACACATTTAAGTATCTATGTATTCCTTTTTTGGGTCAGTGGGTCATCTTATTGGTCTGCTGAGATAATAAAGTTGTAAAACAAATTCATATCATTGATTTTTATCCATGAGTGCAGCAACAACATGCCTCCCCATATAGATATTTTGAAATTAAAGTATTATTTTGTTAGACAGGTTTGATGGCAAAATACTGCTGACAGGGTGAGTTTTTTTCAACATTTATTTATTTACAGACTGCAATTCAGATTAAGTAGGGTTATTCCTGTAATTTGACACGATTTTTTCGGCAATTTCACTTTATTAAAAGTGTGACTATGAATAGAAATATTCATACCTTGAGAAATCCAAAATACCGCTGCAATCATCAAGAAAACCAATATATGCACGCACAACACTATAATCTTCAATTCATGTCAATAATTTACTAACCGAACAATAAGTTTCATTCATAACTTTCCGTTTGAAGATTGTAAACAAAAAAATCGGCAGGTGTTGAGCAACCGTTAATATTTGACAGTTAAATCCAGTTGCCATACATCAAAAAATATTTTCTACCAATTTATTTTTCCAAGTTTTTGCGAAAGATGGCGTTAGTCATTGGTGATGTTACGTTTTCTTTGCCGTAGTTTGATTGCGTTTATTGATTTTTTTTTAATGAGAGATTCAAACCAATGGAGACAACGCTTTTACGAATAACCATGAAATGTCTAACCATTCACTGTTATTATTAGGAAAACCAAAAATCATTTAACTTTTCTGTAACTAACCATCAGGTATTTCCTTGGTATTACGATCAATAAAAGTACAATTTTATTGCATAAAAATATATTTCTAGTTCAAATCACAATTTCCGATTCTTGGAATCAACATAACACATTTTTTCAGTAACACAAGCATATCACAAACTTTGATAAGGAATTAAGTGGAATTTTCAACTAAAACTAAACTACTGTGCACATAAATACAAAATCTTAAGTATCTACGCTACCGCCACCTTACAATGACGTTAATTTTATAAGAGAACTTGTTAAAAATTAGGTACAGAATGAACATGGAATACGCGCGTTTCTCACGTCAGGTTCCATTTTTTTTTTTGTCATATTGGCTCATTTAACTTTAGCGCACTTCTATTTTTTTTTTAAGTTTTGTGGTAAAATTACCATAAAATGTTCTTGAACATCAAAAACATCAATCACTAGGTACGTGAATACTTTCCACATAATAATCAGTTACCAGTGTAATGCTACAAATTAACCTTTCAATGAACATGACCTTAGCTCATTTTATTTTTTAATGCATAGTTGAGCGTCAATTAAGTTGAATATCGTCAGACATAGATTTTAGAATGACTTAAGTACTACTTATATACACAAATCTGTTCAGATTTACTTAGTACATTGAATAGACAATTTAGCAAGATTTAAACACAGAGATAAATAATACATTAATTTTTATGGAATATCGACTAAATTGGAATATGCAGAACATAAACAAAATCATTCATTATCAGATTTTCAAATATTTCATTACATTAATCTATTCACCTGTTTATCTTATCGATTCCGTTCACAAACTATTTTTATTTCAATCTTTCAACTTTATTTTTTAATTAGGTGCTTGAATACCATAGTATTTAATAGGTCATTAATTTAAACCAATTAATTTGTCTTTTACTATTTTCTCACTTTTGTATCACATCATTATTTCGATAAGATTATATTTTTGATTTTATAAACAACCGTTACATATTATTTCAGTGTGTATGAGGCGGCATGTACTTGGATCTATATAAATGTAACATTATATTAAGAAGTATTTAGTACATTCAAACTAACGAAGTAAGATTTGCAACTATAGAACTATTAGCCATCTACTTATTAAAATGTCTTAGTAAGAGGAACACAATTGTTCATTAGTGTCTTAATTGTACATTTATTTATTTAATCATGTCTTCACATTCAAGCAGTCAAAATACTTTTTTTTTTAATTTCAGGTCAGTGAAATAATACAGCTCTCAAATGCGGTGAGTAAAAATGGACATTTTTTACGCGCTTCCTTCAAAGTCGAAAGAAACCTGAACCTATAAGATTAATGATTTCATATCGCAAATTAACAATTGATTACTTGCAAAGTTATTTTGTATCAGATGATAACAGTTGGGAAGCATAGCTAATCCTTTACGTGTCATTTATAATTAACATTTTGTTTTTACAATGCTTAGCAACAGTGATTATCACTGCCTGTAGGTATAAGTAAAATTTATGGAAGAGTCCGCAAAAAATGGATGCCAATAATAGTAAGTACTTATCTAACTTTAGCAAACTATTCAATAGTTACCTAATTTTTGAAAATTATGATTATATATATTTCAAGCACGGTAGTTAAGAGATAACATAGACATATTATATTAAAGATTGGTTAAAATCCATATGAAGCAATATACATAGACTGTTGAACACTTAACAATTTATTTATAAATATTATGCCAAAGTTTGGCGTCATGTATATTGTTTAGCTTAAAGCTAACTCTAACGAAAACTTCTGTCACCTCCTAACATTGACTTCCTAACATATAGACAATTTTTCTAATAAAGCCATAATATTCTAATCAATTGTAACAAAAATAAAACTTTCTATGTACACCAATAACTGATCTGCTTTTTATTATCTCATTATTTACTACATTATTGTGTGTAATTTATTATAACGGGTGTAAAAAACACCCCATCACCAAGCCATACATATTATTCCCGTCATTGCCATTTGTTTGTAGTGGAACAGACTGGTTTATAATGGAGATTTTGGTGATAGCTCTCTTACACCCTCTATAGCCGAATCTACCACTACCTCAATCCTTATATATTGTAATTATAGATTCATAATTGACAATATTTGAAGTACACATTGCTAAGATCACGTGAAAATCTTTTTCAAAGATAAAAATAACCCATAATAGTTACGCACCTATGAACATAACTTACTAAACACCGCTATCATTGAATTTTATTACTTCCAACTTAAGTAACACTGAAATGCATATTGTACTAAATATAAAAACTCCTTCAAGGACTGAACTGGCAATATAATGAAAACGGAAACCAGCGCTGTTAAAATTTCCTCTACATTCTAAATACTAAAAGAACGTTTAAAAATAGAAAGGATTACATTTAAATACACGTTATTAGGAAACAAGCGGTATATCCATCGCCAAATACACTACTTTTTTAAAAAGAGAGCGATTACCTTTCCCTTTTTCATTATAGTACCAGGATAACATTGATTTGAAGAGTTAGTCGATATCCAAGTTCTTGAATGCCCTTTCCATAGCCTTCTCTCGCTTCTTGTCAGGTAAAGCCGCGATCCTCTGGTCCTCCTCAGCTTTGAAGTAGGGCTCCATAACTTGGAGCTGCTGCATGCACTTCTTGTGCAGAGTCTGGGTGTCAGGTAGGGTACCGCCGTAGTCTGGAGGTAGGGCCGATCGTGGCACCACAGTCTCGTAGAACTTCTCTAAGTCTTCGTTCTTGTTGTGGAATTTTAGCTGAAAAGATTAGGAAGGAATTTGTAGTAAATTATGTAAATTTATTTAAATTAAATATGGTAGTTAAAACGTTTGGGTTAAACCAAACTAACTAGTGCATAAATTAAATGTAAATGGTGTCATTTGCTTTTATAATAAATATTTCGCAACCATCCTTTTTAGGAACATTACAGTCACTTTTTCGTAATCGACCTCAAATCTATTTATTAAGGCTAGGCTCCCAAAAATGGATTCAGATTTTACGAATTAATGTAGGTACTGTCACATCCAACATATGTTCGGCATCTTGATGGCTATATTTTCTATTTGTCTGTACTCAGTGCCGTAGCTCCAAAATGCATTATGTGTCCTGACTTGATAAAGGAAAGAATTTGAAAACTGACGAAGATATAAAAGTCTCAACTGTAAAGCACCTATACTTGTATTATAGGATACAAATGATGCAACAGAATTCCCTTGACACCGACCCGCGAAGTTAAAGCACCATCGACTTTAAGGTATAATTAATTCGTGAAACTTGTTTAACGCACTCCTATAATATGACGAGGCCATGAAAATGTCAAAGGTATGGAG
Source organism: Apamea crenata (assembly GCA_949629185.1). Classification (NCBI taxonomy): domain Eukaryota; kingdom Metazoa; phylum Arthropoda; class Insecta; order Lepidoptera; family Noctuidae; genus Apamea; species Apamea crenata. The sequence continues at coordinate 8,661,280 of OX451372.1, forward strand.
AACCTATTGCAAAAAGTACAAATTGACTCTTTGTCATGTTGTATTAGTTTATATTATATACACATCATAAACCGGTAAATCGCATTTTAAAGATTGTTTGCTGAAGGTCAAGATCAGAGCCCAAAGATGAATTATTCATTTTTGTTAATCGTCTATCATTTTAAAGAATGGAACTGATCATTTTAATGCCACGAATTAGCCTGGGATTTATCTTACTAAATAATTCGAAGTTAGGAACCTGTCTAGCAAAACAAGCTCTTATTCATAGCATGACATACGATACGTACAATGACTGATATGTATAAGAAATGGATAGAGAATTGATTTTATGCATATTTCATGGAACACCAGTAACAACGATAAGATTACTTCAGCATTATGTACTGAAAACAGAATAACAGCTTCCTACTTCAAAGATTTAAGAAAAAAATGCATTTACCATATTGTGTACCGCTTTTTTATTCGACAATATTTCATGGAAAAAAAAAGGTTTCAGGTTCAAAATTCGTTCGTTCTTCAGATATTTTTTTATTGCATTTGGTATTTAGACTGTGCGGTACGATGCTTACATAGCAATAATAATTAAAACTCATTAATATTTATCTAAACCTAGAGTGATTTTGACGGCACGGTTGGCGCAGTGGTTAAGCGATTGACTGCTGCGCTGCGTGTTCGATTCCCGGACGGAACAAATATTTGTATGACCTACAAGTAGTTGTTCCGGGTCTGGCTGTTTGTGTATGTGAGTTTAAATATTTGTAAACGCACCCACGATACAGGAGAAATTCCTAGTGTGGGGCACCGTTTTTTATTAGAAAAAAAATAATAATTAAGGAATCAAAATCACGTCTAACGTCCAGAATAATGTTTGAATTGTCTGTATTTTTTATTTTTATACTTATAATTTAATTTTAACTCATAGCCCAGCGAAACCGTCGCCTATATTAATTTTTATGTTTTTCCTCATAGAAGTGAATAATGGCATTCTTTCTGATTCAAATAAATCTTAAACCGTATTTAAATAAATACGATTTAAAATAATTTAAAATGTATAATTAATTCTTTATTTTAGGACTTGGTTATTCGTTGATTTCTGTGAATTAATAACTCTAGTATATTTTTTCTGTTAAACATGTATCCTAAACTAGCTTAGTTACAACTTATTTACTGTCACACAGAATCATATCCAAGTTTATAATTTCAAATGGAACCCACAAGTGTTTTCCAAAAAATGTGGAAATAACCGACTCTTGTGTCTACCTGTTTCTTCTAGACATAAGACTCAAAATTGTATCTGATGTGTGCCAAGGCCAAATGACCCATTTGCAAGTTGAATAGTTCGAAGTAAACACTTACATAAAGTAGTGTCAGATCAAACAAATATTACCAACATAATATGTACATAGTAGTACTTATAGGCACATTGTGCGCAGTTCCATAAAATTAACTGTTTTATGACAAGGTAAAAACCGTGACTTGCTCCTTGCATAATAAAAAAAACTTGTAACATAAACTGCATCAACAGCAGTTTAGGTAAGGAATAATAAGGCATTTCAGCAATTTGTTTTAGTCCAAGCAAAGAAAATGAAAAGGTATATAATTAGTATAACTTTGGAACGTCATGACGTCAGTTATAAGCTTCTTAAAATAAAGATCCTTCCCTTACTTTAATGTAATAATTGCACTGACTGCAATAAATGTAGGTACTATCAAAGATAAATTAGACAGATAAGTCGACCTCTAACCTTAATAATGTTAATGCAGAAACGAGCATTAAAGTTACACCTACAATTTTTACAATAACTAATTTACGAAATGCATTACTCGCAGTGCATTACTGTTACCTTGTGACTGTAGATGCTAATTTATGGCTTTAAAATGCTAAGTTAAAACGAAGGAACACTTACCATATCAAAGAACTTCTTGTCCATAAACGGCCTAATGAGCAACATTAATTTGTCTAAAACTGGTTCTGTGTTCAGTACATGTATCGCGCGCATGCGTACTGGCATCGCCTCCTGGACATACTGGAAGAATTTGCGGAGGGTCCTGAAAATGTTGGAATTTTTGTGAATATTTAGAACATTTTGTAAAAACTTGTGGATAGAATGTATATAAGGACTCATGATGGGTTCTCTTGATTTATCGAGGTCATGTTATTATGTAACACCAATAGATGCAAACATGGGCTTTAGAACATCAAAACTAATTAACATATAAATTAATAAGTTCCTCGTATGGTGTGTCTTTTTGTGTGTGCTAAATAAATGTATTTTCTTTCTTTCTTTCATATTTAGTATATAGAGCCATGTAATACAACTGAGGGGCAATTCTCGTAATTTTAAGAACGTTCACAGTCTGATCTCAGTCTCAATCTGTCAAAAAAACCTCTAATTTCCCTACATTGTGACAAGTTTTTGACATTTGTTTGTCGCTGAGATGAGACTGCGACTAGATTTTGAACGTTTTAAATTACGAGAATTGGTCTTCAGGTTTGTATGGTGTAATTTGCAATAAAATTAACTTGAACTTAATGAAATTTAAGTTTTCATTAGAAGTAAAGTTTTTAAGACTCATCGATTTCTTCGTTCGGTAGTATATTCTATTTATTGAGGAAAAAGATCAACTATTGGCCCCTAAACAAATACATGAATAGCCACTTATTGTATATTAGAAAGTAACCAATCGTATGACGAAAGTGTAGGTGTTCCTTTTTGTTACCACTATTTATAGCTACTAATTTAACACTACATTTTAAATAAATCATTTAAATTATTATAACAAAAAAACATATGTATGTAGAATCATGATAAATGATGATATTAATTTGGACAAATACAAGCGAAAGTAGGACATTGATGTGCACGTCGTTTACCTTTGTCTATCCTTTTGAAAGCTATGAAAATATAAATATGTATACTATCATAATATTTATATTGAAAACTTTATACTCTTTCATTGTTTTGCAGCTGTGAATCCATTACGTTGGGTTGGCCGAGATAACTAGGTCTGTATCATCATCATCATTAGATATAACTATAACTTACACAATAGGACTGTCAAGCATTAAAAGGTAATTGCAGAATAATTAATCATAATATTTTATCAGTTCTTACCGACCACAGTAATACGTCAGTAAAACTACATTACGAAAATTTATGGCCGAAGAATAATGGATCCACAGTGCGAATTCAAACACAACTTTATTATACTCACGATAAGCTAACTCTTGTGAGATGACCGAATTTTACTCCGCGCATGTCGAAAAGGAACATATAACCTGGCTGTGGACCCCTCTTGGTGAGACATAAGTCTGAAAAGAAGAAAGGAAAGAATAAATAAATGTGTTAGGTAGATTAGGTACTTGTGGAAACAAAAATCCTACTAAAATGGTAGTTTGCATTGGCGGGATCATTGATTTTTCGCGGGCTTCTTTCGTCTCAAGGCTAAGGAAATTTTTATAGCTGCCTATTCAGGATTTTTACGATGTTTACGTATCCAATAAGTACCTATCCAAGAGGAGAGACATTTGTAGAGATGACTTAGGCACTCAAACCGAATGCCTAGACGTACAAGATAACTTGTCATCTATGGAGAAAATACCTTAATTAGCTGGCTAAACTTGATCTTTTCATCTTACACCCATTAATTGTATCATTAAATCTATCTAAGATTAACTTTAATTTTTATTACTATTATAGGTAATTATTTGTAACCTTTTACTGTATACACGTGTAAGTACAGCAATTTATTCTGCATAAAGTTGTGCAACAATATAATTAATAATGAATAAAACATTAGGTATATTATGTATACTGATTATAATTACATTGTATATGAATTTTGATTACATAGTATATCAAGTCATCTTTAAAAATGCCTAGATTTTACTTATATTACGCACCTCCACGTCAACGCGCGTATTTTGTGTATTTTATTTCAGTAAACACATTTTCATTATACCATTCACAAAGACTGTTGGTACATCAAGGTGATTCATATATACAAGATTTTACTTATAAAATCTAGTTCGGTACCATACCTACTGGATAATATGACGCCATAAAAAACAAAAAGGAAAAACTGCCTTAGCTTAATCAAATTTTCTTCTACCTACACTGACCTATAAGGTACAAATCATACCATAAAAAAATACTTCCAGGCAATATTTATGGAAACGCAGGCAGCAAAAATAGAAAAGACATCAAATATTCAAACAGAGGTCATCTAGTTGCCTTCAGCCCTTCAGGCGGTACCTGCGAGCAAAGGACAGTAAAAAATGATCAAAATTCGTTAGCACGTCATACAACCATAGGATCTATTTTTATTTAGGTATGGTACCTACATAAATAATCTGTAACTGTGACCCGACCCTGCTTCATAAAGTTTGTACGTCATGACATGACAAAGCATCGAGAATTCTTTATGATAAGTAGGTAAGGTGTATTAGTTTAATATTAATGTATGCACAAAAATACACGGAATCTTTCCGGAATAAATTCTCTAAATACTGCTGAAAACCGTATAAAAATCCGTTTGCGAAAAGAAGAACAACGCGGTCACAGACAGACACGAACAGCGAGTTCAATTTATAATAATATATGTAAGTATAGAATTAGATACAATATGCTGTATTTTTTTTTAATTATTTCTTATAGTGCTAGACAGTACGCGTTCCTACAACAGAAAGACAACCTATTTGTTGTTAGGAAATGTTTTATTTTATTTTCTTTATTTAGACAACCAACAGCGTTACACATAGTATGTGTATTACAGTATTGTATGGCTAATAATAGGTTTCCCTGTATAATTAGGACTAGCTGCGCCCCGCGGTTTCTCTCGCATAAGTCTCGACCCTATGGGAATATCGGGATAAAAAGTATCCATGTCCTAAACCAGGTCATGGGCTACCCATGTGCCAAATTTCATCCAAATCTGTTCATCCTTTTAGCGTGAAAGCGTATGAAACAAATATACGAAAAATAAAATGTTTTCCCTTTTTAGTATTAATTTAGGATAAGTATAAACCATGCGAAAGGACTACATAGGTACACACGGCTACACATCAAGCTATGCAAAACCAGTATTGGCTGACCGTTCATTGTGAGAAAATATCATACAAAGTGAGGCCAAGACAAACTGGTTTTGTATAGCTTGACGTGTAGCCGTGTGTACTAAGAAATATTAAAATTCAAAAGGTGCAATTTTAGGTACATTAGAAAGAAAGAAAGAACATGAATTAATTGCGACTCGTACACGAAAATCCCGAAGTAAACTAAACACAATCAAAAATTAAAAAAAACAAAATTATATAAAAATAATGCAACAAAAAGACAAAACAGAAAGTCCTATACGAGGCCAAAAGGCTCCTATCTCTGCATCAACTCAACATTAAGTACTTATACTTAAGTTACACCCTATCCATTAGGTTAACCGTTTTTTGACAGCTGTCTTAGAACGAACTATTCCAGATTACGTAAAATTTACTTTAAAATGAGTAATAAAATAAATTAATATAAACTGCCTTATCTTATTGCATTATCTTATTTAGGTATGGTTTCTTACAGACATTATAATACCGTACGTGTATCAATCAATGTATGGTGTGTTGCTGTAATCACTAGTTCCATCTGTCATCTGTCAATAAACAGTTTACCTAATGGACAGGGTATAAATGATGTCAACACTAATAGACCATATTTTTTGGCCTGATTTCATATAATCAATACCCCGCTATTCAGACACGGGTGGCCTGCAGTGGCTCGTCAGTTTATAGCACTCACTATGTAGTATGTTATAATATTATGTGCTAGGTTAGTTAGTCCATGTTAGATCATTGTTTACGGTGACATCAGAATGGAAACGGCTCGGGGTTAATAACGGCTTGATCGCAATTTTATTGCAAAGGCATTAGCAGGTTAAGTTATGGTCAATGTTGCCAATTAAATATAGTTAATCTACAGACATAAATAGCAGGTCAATTAGCTCTGCATAATGCCACTGTGAAAACTTAGGTGAAGTAGGTTGTCTTTAAAAGAGCACATAGAATAGAATATTTATTTGCCAGAAACATTGTGCTTACAAAGGTGTTCATAACAGTCATGTGTGTGTGTTCCATTGTGTCACCCTTTGTAAAATTTATATTCTTATTTATGTTCTGTAATTTATATGGTGTACCTAATAAAGAGTATTCTATTCTACAGAATAGCACTACAAAGCTGTAGGAACATAGGGAAAGACTAAAGTTATTTTGAGCTCTACATTTTGGAGTAGGTAAAAGATTGTAACACACGTAGTGATTTGCGCGAGTTTACCTATACAGGGTGACAGAGATGCGTAAACTGTAACCATGAATTCAGCACATGATTCTAGACATCCTAGCGTAGTTTGTCGTGGGTTGTCAAAAAAAAACGGCTGTTTCATAGAAAATCAAAAAGACTGAGAGGTTAAAACGTGGAACGGAACAGCATTTTTTTTTTTAATAATTAAAGAAAAATTGCAACGCAAGGGAGTTCAGAATCTGTACTGAATCCATGGTAACAGGTTGCGCGTCGATTTCCCTGCCACCCTGTCTGTATACGGCATTCCCACAGAGCCTGACTTTTGATAGGAATCTTTCCAACAACGCACTGGATGGACCAATAAGCCAATCAATAATAGTATATGTATCTATAAATACAAAATGGCCAACTAATACAGCGACCATTAATCCGCCTGCAATGCGTGCTCATTATGGCAATTTCCCCCGGCGGCTATTCTCGGTAGCGGCACAGATTATATACAAGATACCACAGTGTAAATGATAGTACTATGTAACCACAGTGTAAATATCCACTCCATACAGGCAGTTTTGCAATGTTTCTGATATTGAATTGATGACGTATTTTTGAAGGTAGTTCTGGGGCGGAGTTTTGGTTGACCTTTCAAGGTAGCTATCTAGAATGTTATGATCATTAAGGTCTAAACATCCGTAGGCACAGTACTGAATGTTTACTTTCGGCCTTCATTTCGTTTAATGGCCCATCGTGGCCCACGTTCAGCAGCCCGTTATGCCACCGCGGGCGCTTCTATCACCCGAAAAGTTTGGTAGAGGTGTACCCAGTACACCCACATTTCGGTAATTATGATTATGTCCAATGTAAGAGGAGGCGACCCTATTACCATCAAACGTGCACAAAGACTCGTGGCTGCTACTGAGAAATTTTTGAAGGAAAAACACAAAAACACTTCCACTCACCACCACTCGTTGTCACCGCTTAAAGTAACAAACAAGCTACATCTGTTGGAGGATAGAAGAAGGCTAAGTATGTATTTCCATAGCGGCCGTACTGTTGAAGCTACATCTGTCAGATTGGCCGTGATTTATTCAGTCTACGAGTATTTTGCCAAATCACAATAGACGGATATAGAAAGAAAGAAAATACATTTATTTGGCACAAACTAAAAGACACACAATACACCAGATACATACATCCAATAAAACAAACAATAAAAAAAAATAAAAAATAGATTAAATAAAAAGTGTGAAGTCCTATGTGAGAAATTAGCAGGAAAGTGTGCCTCACGGCTGAGCCAAAAAGGCCCAGTTCAGCAAAAATGCCAGACAACAAGTGCCTGACGCTGGTTTTCAACTGGACCTAAATATGTGAGGTGACGGATGTAAATCAGTTTTATAGCGTTCAACAACACGTGCAAATGATAAAATTGTTTTATCAAAATGGGTGTTCTGTTCGGGCAACGTTCCGCGCGCTTCGCCCATTTTACGGTCGCCATCGTCCTACCGTGAGGACTATTCGCAGTGTGGTGGATAAATTTGAGTCCACTGTCAAGAGCGTTCAATGCATCCCGAAAAAGTCTGTTTAGTGTGGATTTTGAGCTGGCGGCGTCATCGGTGAGCTATATAGGTCGATGATTACCAACTTTTTTTGGCCTGAATTGGATGATATGGACACCAACGACATATAGTTTCAACAGGACGGCACTACGTGCTACACAACTCAAGCCACATTGGACCTTCTGCACGAGCGATTTTAGAGCATGGTAATCTCACGTGGAGGTGATATGAACTAGCCACCGAGATCGTGCGATTTGAGTCAAATCGCACGATCTCTATGGCTAGTTCATATCTAAATATATCTAAAAGTCTAACGGGGTCAAATGATTTGACCCCGTTAGACTTTTTCTTGTGGTGTTTTCTTAAGTCGCAGTTCTATGCGAATATACCACAAGCCATAGCGACCCTCAAAGCCAACATAAACCATGTCGTCGGTAAAATTCAGCCTGATTTATGCGCTAGAGTTATGGAAAATTGGACATTTCGAATGCGCGCCACCCAGAGTAGCCGCGGCGGACATTTGAACGATATCATATTCCATAATAATGGCATCGATAGGCCTTTCAAACAACTAAAAAATTTCGATGATATCTCACATACACTCGTTTTATTTTTTAAAGGTAGGAAGCTCTTACTGAAAGACCCTTTATTGACTGACTGACTGACTTGACATTGACTGCCACCGCGGTCACCGGTGACCGCCAACAATAGATTTTCTATTGTGTGTTTTCTGGCAGTCAACGTGATATGGGCTTTAGAAGTCGATAATTCGGCGCATTGCTCCCAGACGATCTCCTCTGTCTTGTATCTATGCTCCCATGGCAGCACTCCGACGTGCCAGACATATCACCGCGCAAATATCGCGTTGGTCAACTGTATGCAGTTCGAGTGGTTAGACTGTGGCTCGGTCGAAATGCAGTCATAAAGTAAATACTGCATTGTGGTAGTGTAGTGAACTGGGGAAAGCCTGTGATCATTTGTAGGCCTTTGTTGTTGTACTGTGTTCGTAAATAACTATATTTTTGCAATCTATGGCCCAATAAAAACTAATAAAAATGTACAGACGCCAGCACATCAAGCTACTACAATCTGTCAAATTTCTTTAATAGATTCTCAACTTTATCGCTAAAGCATTAAGGTTCAAGGTTGATTGGGAAAATTTGACAGTTTCGGGTAGCTTGACCTGCTGGCGTCTGTACCACTGAAAACACAGTACCTACGATAATCTTTATAGTGGTTCGTTATTAATATGTTTTTTGTCGTATCCCTTACATTTTTCCATAGGGTACACTATTTATACCTTTCATTGCCATAACCGATTGTCATGGGCATTTGAACATTGTAGGCTTTCATATCAATTGGATAAGTCACATAATCTTATCAGCCTCCTATACTCTGTCCACTAGGGTAAGCGTTTTTTGACAGATCGAACTAGTGCAGCAATTATATTTTTTTTTTGTCAAAACTGATACACTTACGGTATTATAATGTCTGTAAGAGTCATAAATAAGATAATTCAATAATAGTAGGCAGTTTATATATTTATTTTATCACTCATTTTAAAGTAAACTTTTACGTAATCTGGAATAGTTACACTCTAAGGCAGCTGTCAAAAAACGGTTAACCTAGTGGACAGAGTATAGACCTATAAAATAATAATAATTATAAAAAGGAAAAAGGATGGGGAGAAAATAGTACCTGCGCGTACCTAGCTGCTACCTTTTGTACCGTATCTTTTCAGTGTCTCCCGACCGTGAAATCTCGAGCTCACTTCACGCAAGGGCTCGTCTAGTAATATTGATTTTGCTGCCTCCCTTATGTGCCATGCTTCCCTGGGGAGCCTCGTGCAGGTTTTACCCGCAGTTTTTTTGAAGGTCACCCATCTGGCTGTTGATCGGCCAACATTACGTCATCAATATGTTTTTTCGTTTAACAAGATACAACTTTGTCTACACATCTGAAAATGGCGGCGTTTATCCGTTAGTATTGTTTCTCAACTAGTGTCCGAAGGTTCGGTTTCGGCCAGAATGTGGTAGAACCTTCGGCCCGACCGAAACTGGCACAACATGAACAAAATTGGAAAAATATGGGGGAGACCTTTGCCCAGCAGTGGGATTAAAAAATTTAAAAAAAAAACGTTTTATTTTTTGACATATGTGTGTCACATGGATGACATGAAAAAAAGCGGAGCGATAAAGCATTGTCGCTAGGTATAGCCAGCTTCCGAAAAGCGATTTAATCGCTGATTGCTAATGCTAAAATTATGCGGTGTTTAGAGTTGAATCGAGCATCTGAAAAATTACTAAATCGCTTATCGGAAATGCTAAGAATAGCTAATCAGCTAAGGCCCTTTTAAGTAAAGACTCATTTTTCAATCGTCACTTTGAAATTTTGACACAAAATCTGGCAAAAGTAGTAGTTCTTTGGATAACAGAAATCTGATAATTGCAAAATTGTAACTTTACGAAAAAAGACGGGGTCTCAGAAAATGATGTCAATTTAACTAACATTTTTCTAAAACTTTATCAGTTTCGGTTTTGGCCGAGAGTTGTGTTTCCGTCGGGCACTACTCAAAACGTAACCCATAAATATACATCTATAAGTACTAGATTAAATAGTGACGAACTACACTATAAAGTATAGATATATTCAACAATATAATAATTATGTACTACGTGTCTACGCAATAACGTGACGGAAGTCGCCAACCTTGACTGTTCAGACAATTTGCTAGAAGGGACCATTTCACAAGACTCCGCGAAGGATTATGTGGGTCGCGTCCTTTGCAAACCTTCGCTAGGTAGTTTTTACGGGGGTAAACATAGGGCGTAGTAAAGTCAAGAACTCTTGAATAAAATAGATTAGGTACAGCTTTATTGAAAGACTAGGAAACTGTGAAGGTAAAACTGGATTTTTAGATTTAGTAGCTATGCGTAAAACGTTGACAGTAGTTACGGGTGCGAGACCAAAATAAAAAATGGTGGATAGTTTTTCTAAATATGCTGACATAGTACTACGGTTTTTTTTGGTTGTTTTAATGTACTTGGTTAGTTTTAAGAGCTCGTTTTTACTATTTGTATTTCCTGTGCGTGACCCAAATAAAATATTTTCCTTTCTTTCTTTTCTTTCAAATGTCTGACAACCAATCTTACTAAGGAGTATCGTGTTACCCAGTAACTGAGTTATGGAGGTCAGATAGGCAATCTGCCTATCTGACCTCCATAACTCAGTCAGTTAGTAGTAGTACTGTTTAGTAGTAGTCACTCCACGTAAAATACTGGTAACTTGCATCCGGTTAGACTGGAAGTTGACCCCAAAATAGGCAGATTGAGTTAGATTGAGGTTGTGATGGATGACAGATAAATAGATAGATTTAATTAATACTCTTGTTATGAAAACATTGTCCTTGGATTGTAAGAAAGAAAGACGCGCAGACTTGCCAACACCTGGATATTTATATTAAATCTTTTCATACAAGCTACACGCGTAACTATTTTTACAGGCGCCTTTCCAGGATAGAAGATAAATATTAGTTTGGTCCTGTCAAATTAGTCAGGGCCTGACGTAAATTGACGTATTTTTAGTAGCCAATTTTTTAATCACGTCTAAACTTGTCTATGGAGTAATACTAAACTAATATTTATCTTCTGTCCTTTTCTTAATGAAATAGAAAGAAAAGGATGCACTGAACTTAAATTTAGTTTAGTTTGTGAACAAGGGAATAGGCGCTATTACCTAATTAGCATTTAACGCCTAAAACATCGCAGAAATCAATCCGTGCAGACTGCAGATACAGAACCACATATTTCGATTGATAACATTGTGTGCAATCAAACTACTACGGATTAAGGTTTTAATCCGTTCCATGTGTTTGATAATTAATTACTTACAATACAAGATAGTAGCGAGTAATTATAGCCATCTATATTCGTTTTAGTACAAGCGTTAGATAAGAATGGACGTGCAAAGTTTAGCATAATAGCGTGTATCAGAAATGTGTGGTCATATTCGGGAAATAATTATCAACTGTCCCATACATTTGGGTTGAATAGGTACTGAAGTTCTATATTTTCGCGATTACGATGTTGGATGAGGAGAAAGTTGTTCAGTTACCGTACCGTACAGTTACCACATCCTAAGGGTAATTACATGCCAAAGGATACCTCTCGGCGATACATCGCGGGCTGCTCGTATACCTCGATGCCTGGCATGTGCGCGCGTGTTTATCAGCATTGTCATGCATTTGTTTTACATGGAGGTGACATCGGGGTAGCGAGCTAAACCGCGACCTAATTTTACCCCAAAATATGCATTAGGCAACCCCATGGCAACCCCTAATGCGCTGGAGGTAAACGGGCGAAAATACAACCCTACTTTGTTCTTTTACAAGCATAAAAATGTGTCATCAGAAATTTCCATTAAACTTCTAGAAGCCATTCTAGAGTTTTGAGTGCATTTTCCCAACTCAGGTACGTGTGACCTTTACTTTTACTTGGAAAAACCGCGCGCTTTCTCATTTGCACTCTGCAGTCTGCGGCTATTTCCCTAATTTGAGACATGATGAGTTTCTTGTTTGTAAATTGCGAGGCGTCTGAAATCTGAGTACCTAGTTGACTACCCACTCAGCTACTAGATAGGAGTATCAACATGTTATTACTCTTTCATTGTTGGGTTAAAAGAATGCTGCTTCCACGCTTATTTACCTACATAAAATAGTAAATAAATTAATCCAAATGGAAACCTTTTGCTAACTTTTTTTGTTAAGCCTCTAACAGACGACCATGTACAGACGCCAGCACATCAAGCTACTACAATCTGTCAAATGTGTTTAATAGATTTTCAACCATATCGCTAAAGCATTCAGGTGTAAGGTTGATTCGAAAAAATTGGCAGTTTCGGGTAGCTTGGCCTGCTGGCGTCTGTACTTTCAAGGCATTATTTATGGGTAAAAACCTTGCCTGTGCCGTTTAACCCAACGGTCAGCGGTTCTACGGCTAAAGACACGGTATCTAGAAGAGCGGTGACCGCCATATGCGGACGTACTGTCCAAATACAGCGGGATAATTGTGAAACACACTATCAGTAGAAATGGCTTTCATTTTGACAGTTCAAAGACATTCATTGCGTTATTTACGTTGTTACGCACACAAATTTTTCGAACATATGAAGCAATGGTTTAGTAATATCCTTCAAAATGATTCAGATTGAGATTAATAGTGTTAAGCAATTAGGGTGCAGAGCGTATTTTGACACCTGAGTATCTAATTCTGCGGGGTAATTACGTAACACACTAGGGGCCATAATGCAGAACCTTACTCAAGACTAAAGCATTACTTAAGACTGGTTTCAACCAATCAAATGGCTTGAAACGAGTTTTATGTAATGCTTGAGTCTTGAGTAAGGTTAAATACGGGCCTTACAGTAGCAATGGCTTTAATTTTGACAGTTCAACAACATTCATTGCGTAATTTACGTTGTTGAGCAGACATGTTTTTCATATCAAGCAATGGATTAGCTATAATATCCTTCAACATGATTCTGATTGTGGTTGAAAGTGTGTTACGCAATTAAGGTGCTGGTAAAAATTACAGATTTTAACGTTCGTTATAAAAATGACGGAAACGCTCTTCTGGGAAATCTTAGTTTAAAATAACATGGCCGACCCAGTGCCGCGTGAGCTTACATACCTAGTCTAATTCTAATTTGGATCTCCCTTGTAAAAAAAATAAGTAGTTTAAAAAAAACTAAAAAACACGCCTTTAAAACGCACAAAAAATGATTAAATTGACTAAAATATAATTCTAAAAGCTTGGAGCGCTTTGTGAATTAATTATAAGCGCACTCCACGCTTTTCCCCTACTTCTAATAATTGTCCTATCGAAATGAAACGGTAGGTTAAAATTTGACTTCTAAGATTTTGTTAGTAGTTAGTTAAGTACAAGTATAGCAAATAAAAGCGAAAAATTGAAAAATCAGCCCATAGGTACAGTAACGAAGTCATGACAGAATGCTCCGTTTTGACAATCAAAATTGAATTGCGTTATTTAAATGAAAATATATTTTATTACCTACTATGTAGGTGGTTCTGTTATTGTTAATATTTCTCAAAAATATTTCATATTTGCAGGAAAATAAAAAACAAGGAACATTACTAATATTGATTTCTTAAAAACTGTCAACCGCCTAGCCTGTAGCCGGTAGCCTGACGGTAAAATATCAACAAAAAATTACCAAAAATCTTATCAAAACGAACAGTAATCTTAGTTTAATTGAATTTGTTTGCTCGTCACATTTAATGCGGTCTTTAAACATCTGCGGCCATTCAGGAAACGTTTATGTAATTATTCTACCATTAAACTTTTTTTTTTGCCAAATGTTTTTTTTTTCATAGTTTTTGTAATAATTTGCAATCGACACCATTTACCCGAGGTACTTATAGATTTTAAACCATGGATTTTTCTCTTAGATTTTACGCAATTTTGTGGGAGAATAACATTTTAATTTGTTTAACAATAACAATTATTAAAATAACCACTCAATCAAGGTTTTTTTTTTGTGATTTGTAGATTGGGTTTTTTTCTTACATTTTATTTTATGGGAGACCATCGTTTTTAATTTGTTTAACAATATTATTCAAATAGACAATAAATCATAGTGTGTGTAGGTAACTTCATATAATTTCTCTAGGTAAAAAAACAAAAGAGTATAACTTACTACTACGAGTACTTAACTAATCACCACTAAATTATTATTAATCATTATTTAATCAGTGTTCTTCCTCCCCTCTCCTACTTGATCTGTGCTGTGTCCGACAGGGTCCATAATATTGTGACTAATATAATTATTTCCCTACCAACTATATACATTATGGTACGCAATAAAGAATTGAGAATTGAATTGACAGGTAGTAAAAAAAAATTACGTCGTCGTCAAATGTTATAGAAGACTGTAGAAACATTTGTTTGTAACAATTACCTAACTTTTGAACGTATTTATAATTGTCTTTTATACATATAGGACATGACCGTAGTAGAATAGGTATAGCCCGATTCAAACTTTATGGTATGATAGAACAAAACAACACTGGGATCTGCAACCTAATAAATTGTAACACACTATCAATCTCAATCTGAATCATTTTGAAGGATAATGCTAACCCATTGCTTCATATGTTCAAAAAATGTGTCTGCTCAACAAGGTAAATAACGCAATGTGTGTAACGCCACCACCCCGCTGTACTTCCGATCTGAAATTCGTACCATTATCTATAAAAATTACGTCTGTTGTATGGGAGCCCCCCTTAAATATTTATTTCATTTTAATTTTATTATTTATTATTAAAGTAAAAATACAACTGAGTATTTTGTGAATATTTCAAGTGCCTACCTGTTGCCATTATTGATATCGAGCAAAAAAGGGCAAAAAAAACGCGTTTGTTCGTGTGTCCCTTAAATATTTATTTTATTTTGTTTTTAGTAGGTACCTATTTGTAGTTATAGCGGCAACAGAAATACATAATTTGTGAAAATTTCAAGTGTCTAGGTATCGCGGTTCTTGAGATACAACCCGGTGACAGACAAACGGACGGACAGGCAGCGAAGTCTTAGTAATAGGGTCCCGTTTTTACCCTTTGGGTACGGAACCTTAAAAAGAGTGAAGTATTTTATTTAAGTTGGTTATCTTTTACAACAGGTTTTACCCGACTGCGGCCGAGCCTAAATGAAGGGTTGTGTTTTGGTTTATAAGGACGTTTTAAATTCTAATATTTGCAAACAAATTGAAGGTCATACGCGGGACATACCCGACCGGTGATTTTAATGCAATCAATATTTGCCTATTCAACAATAAAACGGAATGTATGTTCGAGAACTTACATAACCTTCACCAACCTTGTAATTTCGACCGGTTCACAGAGATCGATTACTTTTTTTTATAAAAAGCGACAGAAAAGTAAACCTGTACAATTCCATACAGGGTGGCAGGGACATCGCACAACCTGTTATTTTTTTTATTTTTTTTGGAACCCATGCGCTGCGCTGACATTTATCCTCGGTTATTACAAAAAAAAAATTAGCTGTGGTGTGCTTCTAATGATGCACACTTTTTAAAATAATTAAGCTTCTTTTTAACTTTCGGACCTTTCGTCACAGTTGGACGCAGTAACCAGTAATACAGGGTGGCAGGAAAATCGACGCGCACGCAACCTGTTACTATGGATTCAGTATAATTGGTTCTGAACGCCACTGCGGTGAAATTTTTCGTCGGTTATTTAAAAAAAAAAAAGCTGTTCCATACATTTTGACCGCGTAGGTATTGCACTTTTCTATTAAACAGTTTTAGTTTTTTTTTATATCCGACGAAAAATTTCTACGCTAGAGGGTTTCGAATCATGTGCTAAATTCTTGGTCTTAATTTGCGCGTCGATGTTCCTGCCACCCTGTACCTATAGGTACAGGGTGGCAGGAACATCGACGCGCGTAATAATTATGTAAACCAGCTAATTAAACAATCCATCTGCGACTGGCACCGTTGGCGAATAATACGTTAAATGTTAATCAGCCCAGACACTTTTGTTTTACAAATTTTGGCAGCAGATACAACCCTTCTCTTCCCTTTTTATTTTCCTTATTTCCCTTGGGCTCCAAAAAGCAATCTCGACCATAATATGAAAAAAATTGATTCAATTGATTGCTTTCCACAAGGGGTTTGATAAACTGCATAGATATAATAATTTGCAAGGTAAGCTGCGGTCGGTCTGTGGATTGGTGACCGTTTTGCCATATTTACATACAGTGTGTATCATAAAAGTGTGGTCATATTTAAGGGTGTGGTACAGACGATCAAACTGAAAAACTTTATCGCGGCAACTTTATGCGCGGTCAAAATGTACTTACTGAATTCAGTGTAACAGTCATCATCATTCACCTGTTATCCCAATTTATTTGGGGTCGGCGCAACATGTATTTTTCATCCATACTCCTCTATTACCGCCATCACGACAGTCACCCCCTTTCTAACCATATCATCATTCACACAGTTCATCCATCGTTTCTTTGGTCTTCCCCTACTCTTACTCGTATAGCCATTGTCACAGTATGCGCGTCAATGTCCCCTGGATATTTTAGGTAAATGCCAATTATTTTTTACTTATTTATTCGTATAATATAAAACCAATGTCAACATGACAGTCAATGACTCGCACAAAGATCAATGTTAATGTCCCAATCAAAAATATGCCTGCAGAGGGCATTACGAAACGAATCGAAAATATAATTATGTTGTAAGTTGTAACTTCTGCAAAGGGGACATCGAGGTGGTGAGCTATAACTCGGTCGCGAGATATCGCAGTGAGGTATCACGAGATATCTTCAGCATGTGATTACCCTAAGTATACATATATGTATTTGCAATTCGTGATACTGATGAGCAAAACGACCTCTTCGTTCAATCCAATACACTAGATAGAGTTAGAAAAGCAGGCTAACTCACCGACAGTCATGAAGAGTAGTTTGCATCCAGCTTCCAGGTTGTACCTGGAGGGTTCAGTCTCGTGGAGCCGATGGTAGATGATGTCGTAGCCTTTGCATGACTTGCCCGGCAGGACGGAGAACTCCCTGCAAGCAAATAAAACAGAAACATAGTTAAATCTGGGCGAAAATCGTTGGCAACTTGCGAAGACACCTTGTTTTTTAACCGACGAAAAAAAACGGAGGAGGCTCTCAAGTCGACGCGTATTATTTTTATTTTATTTTTATGTATGACCACGCATAACTTTTTACAGAGTAGTCCGATTTTGATAATTCTTTTTTTATTGGAAAGTGTAAAGTTGGTCCCATATAAATTTGAAAAAAAAATCCAACCGTAAGGGTGGGAAAATAGGGGTGATTTATTGTTCACTCACAGATTTGAATGCTGAGTTGGGTATTATTACTCTACTCGGTGCCACATATGCCTGCCCTTTGGCAAACAATTAGTAGATTATTTATAGTGACCAAAAATTATAAAATAATAACTTTTTACCAAAAAAATTAAACCGCCGAAAAAACTGAAAAGCAAAAAATAATAAACCTTTTTAGGGTTCCGTAGACAAATGACAATAAACGGAACCGAACCGTTATGGATACGTCATGTCTGTCTGTCCGTATGTCACAGCCACTTTTTTTCCGAAACTATAAGAACTATACTGTTGAAACTTGGTAAGTAGATGTATTCTGTGAACAGCATTAAGATTTTCAAACAAAAATAGAAAAAAAAACAATAAATTTTGGAGGTTCCCCATACTTGGAACTGAAACTCAAAAAATGTTTTTTCATCAACTCAGTGTGGGGCATCTATGGATAAGTCTTCAAAAATGATATTGAGGTTTCTAATATCATTTTTTTCTAAACTGAATAGTTTGCGCGAGAGACACTTCCAAAGTGGTAAAATGTGTCCCCCCCACCCCTGTAACTTCTAAAATAAGAGAATGATAAAACTAAAAAAAATATATGATGTACGGTCAACAAAGGAGATAAGTAACCAGGGCCGTATAATATAGTTGAAGTTTTGTAAGAAACTGATGGATATTTTCGAATAAAATAAAATTTAATTAATAGAAAACAAACAGTTCACTTATCAAATTAAATTCCATTCAAAAACATCCATCGATTTCTTACTAAACTTAAACTACATATATCCAACGACCCTGGTTACTTATCTCCTTTGGCGATTGTACATTACCATGTAAACTTCCACCGAAAATTGGTTTGAACGAGATCTAGTAAGTAGTTTCTTTTTTATACGTCATAAATCGTAAATTGTAATTGTACGGAACCCTCGGTGCGCGAGTCCAACTCGCACTTGGCCGGTTTTTTTATTTAACCTTAATAACTAAGTTCTTAAACTAATGTAAGTATACCTAAATAATTTTGAGTCGGCGCCGTTTAAATTTAAGGCAATTTAGTGATCTTTGTTTATTGATTGTTTGGCGCCGACTCAAAATTATTTAGGTATATGTACTTACATTAGTTTAAGAAACTTAGTTATTAAGGTTAAATAAAAAAGGTGTATTAATTTTTGCTTTTCGGTTTTTTCGGCGGTTTAATTTTTTTGTCAAAAAGTTTTTATTATTGTAACATATAACATTTCCCGAAATTGGGTAGCGATGTACCTATCGTTCACCCCATAGATATACCTAAGAAAGAAGATACACCCATAACTACGACCCTAACCGAGACAGAGCCACAGCGCTGCTTACCTCATTCATGAGCGATGGTAAGCTAAGACGTGATCTAAACGTTGTTTTGTGGCAATATGAGCGCTAGAAATAAATTCCATTTCTAAGCTATTCTCGTAATATGGTAAGGCGAAATGCTTCGTCGAGACGCAGGTATGTCAACAACGTAAAGATGAATCCTGTAAAGATATCTGTGGTATGAAACTCAATTTAAGGCTAGACTTGCTCGTCAGGAGTCAACAACTGACTCCCGGCCACCGTAGGCGCGGGCTTGCGGGCGCCGAGCTACCCATTGCTCGCTCATACCCCGCCCGCAAGCCCGCGCCTAGGTGGCCGGTGGTAGGGACCAGGCCCGGGTCGACGGCGCGTTGTGTTCCACGCGCGCCTCAAAGAGATGTCAGCACGAACTGACGGGGTCCGCTAGGGCCGATGCCTGCCAGGGCCGCGGGTTGTTCGAAAGAGATACCGTTGCCCCTGGCACAGGCAACTGAAGGAACACGGGTGGGTTGTAGTCAGTAAAAGTCTGACTCGCCCTCCCGCTCCGCCCAGAGCGGGAGAAGTCTTCTGACGATTTCCCGACCCAAAAAAAACAGGCTAGACTAGCTGTGCCTGTGACTCTCATCATTTGCCCAGCTTTTTCCCAACTATGTTGGAGTCGTCGGCTTCCAGTCTAACCGGATGCAGCTGAATACCAGTATTTCACATAGAGCGACTGCCTATCTGACCTCCACAACACAGTTACTGGGTAACACGATACCCCCTGGTAAGACTGGTTGTCAGACTTTCGAGCTTCTGTCGATCCGTAACGACTGTCAAAGATCCAGAAATGACAGCCGGGACCAACTGCTTAACTTGCTTTCCGAGGCACAGAGGCATGTAAAGATGGTCACCCATCCACGGACCAACCGCGGCAAGCGTAGCTTAACCTGATCCATCGACCCGTGCGGCTGTTATTACTTAGCCACAAGCCTTTCTTAGGTTCAAAAGAATTCGACCGTAAAAGCCTTCAGACCAAGAGCTCTTAAAGTGGTCTGTAAAGGCACTTAAAACAAGGCCTCGACTGCTGCCAAAAGCAAGCAGGTGCCACCGACGCGAAAGTTATTGCCGACAAAGCCTTGGCCGACGAGAAATGGGAAAATAAATAGTCGTGTATGTGAAAATAAAAAGCGACACGAAGGGTTCCATAAGGGCGTAAAATATTTTTATACTTAAGTAAGTACTTAGCTGGATGAGAGTTGCCGAAAATCGAGTTGAATGGCGTGCAATAGCAGAGGCCTATGTCCAGCAGTGGACTGCTGTAGGCTAATGAAGTACTTAGTAAAAATAAATAAGTTTCTTGTATGGGGACTCCACCATCGATATATAATTATGTACATACAGTCACGAGCAAAAGTATGCATACACTCGGCTTTATTCAAAAGCGATTTACTCCTTTATTTTTGAATGAAATTTTATGTTGTTACGAACATAGCATTTTCGAACCCATAGGATTATCTAATGTGTTGTATTTCAACGTTGCATTCGTTATTTCACGCAAAAATCGCAATTGAAATTTGCCAAGTGTTGACACATTTGCTCGTTACTGTACTAAGACACAGAACAGAAAAAAACTACTAAGACATATGGGAGAAAACCCCTTTTATTTTTCACTTTATTTTATTTTTATTATTTTTATAGCAGCCATAATAGGTATACACTCTGTGAAAACACTCACTCATTCTCACTTCAAGTGTCAACCTAGGTTCAAAAGATACAACCCTGTGACAGACGGACAGACGGACAACGGAGCCTTAGTAATAGGGTCCGGTTGGCACCTTTTGGGTAAGGAACCCTAAAAATGATAATTCAATTTCCTGGGATTTCACAGGAATACGGACTACGCGTTTACAAAAAAGAGAAAATGCTTTTGTGAATTAAAATAGTTTTATTTTTTCTCTAACGCCAGTTACAATGCTATTGAGAGGTCCCTTTTAGAAACCTCCAGCTTTATTATAATTACAAATTATACAGGGAAAGTTTTGCTTTTGTTAGTTTAGGCCTTTTATCGAGGCCAACTTTTATCTGGGTAATTTTCGTCTATACAGCAGCCAGGTGTGATCAAAAAGGGTACAGACCATCAAAACGAACAACTTTCTCCTTGGGACCAACATCGTAATTGCTAAAAAATATCAACCGTTTCATACATTTTGGTCCGAGTAGGTATTGAATGTTTTGTATGGGACAGCTGATAACTTTTTCGCGATCACGATGTTGGTAGTCAATTCATTACGCTGTATAAGAATGGCACAAAAGTATTTCCTAAATATGGTAAAAAATACTTCATTTTGGTCTCAACTAATAATGAGGCAATTTAGCCTTATTTAGCATACCTCGGTATTTCTCGAGAATTTCGCAAGTATGTGTGATTCTAAGTGCGTAGTGTACCTACTAACGATCGATACATTTTTTCCTTCGCTCCGTTCTTTTTCCATATTTTTCTAAGTAAACACTTTATGGCTTCATCATATCCGATTGAAATCCATATCACATAACATACACATAATATAGCACTGCCCTTAGAGGAGGCACGTGTACGGCACTACGGTGTTGAATACCGGTTTTGCGACGTAAATTGTGGTAGGTTTAATATCGGGCCATAAATTTGTAATAAAAAAACGTTGCGGCTACTGTAATTTAACGACTAAAATTGTGTAACTAAATACAGACGCCAGTACATCAAGCTACTACAATCTGTCAAATTTCTTTAATAGATTTTCAACTTTATAGCTAAAGCATTAGGTTTAAGGTTGATTGGGAAAATTTGTCAGTTTCGGGTAGCTTGATCTGCTGAGTCTGTACTTGGTTTATGAAATATTTTAGGCGAAAATGGCACTTGAACTGGATCATGTTCTGAAAACTTTTGTTTATTTATAGGAAACTAGCTTTTGCCCGCGGCTCCACCCGCGTGGTGGTCGGTCCCACGGGATCATACTACCGGGATTAAAACTTGTGTTAATCCAGTTTATAAACTATCTGTGTGCCAAATATCTTCCAAATCCGTTTTTTGCATGAATGTAACAGACAAGAGAGACATCCAAAAACTACAAAATTTTCACATTAAAATATTAGTAGGATTTTAGACGAAATTGTGCACTTGAATTCATCATGTTCCGAAAATTCTTGCGTAATAGTAATATGAAAAAAAAAGACAATCTGAATAATTTACTCAGTTTTATAGCAAAATACATATGTTTATATAAATAATTGTTATTTGTTTTGGGTTATATGTAAGATTTTATAGCTTTTCAAAATCCTAACATATCGATACCAGAAGTATCAATTAATGTAAGGGACAAACCACGGTTTTTCAGGAAAGCCAAAAAACTATTTTTCATTTTTTTATTTGTCTATAACTTTTTATTATTTGGTCCAATTTTAATTTTGTCTAGAGTAAAGTTTATTAGAATTTCATCTTCTTTCATGGTATAAACTAAAGATTTACGAATACCCAGTGGTTTAAAATATAGCATGTCCCTTACATTAAAAAAATATGTTTAGTTGTTCCTTACGTTACTAATATTTTATGTGTAAACCGTCGACCATAGTGTAAGCAGCAACAGAAATAGAAAATTATACGTAATTCTATTGTAAAGGACTTTTGCAGTGTTTCAATTTGATGTAACTCTAGATTATCTACTAAAATGTATGGTATTTTAACACCATCGAAATGAATTATTTGCATGATTAATGTTGGTGTTAACCAACATTAATAATTCAAAGCAAATCTATATGTTAGTTTCAGGTTTTACAGCTTAGATGTCACAGATTTAAATGAAATTTAGGAATGCAAAAATAAAACAATTGTTAATACTTATTTTTTTTTATTTTGGACTTTTATGTCTGCGTAATTATAAACATAAAACATTAAACAGTCTCTATAACTTCGTATTAAATTTAAAAGTTATAAAAAGTAACAGTGAACAGTAACTAATTAACAGTTTTACAAACTGTACTTTAATGATTATGTTAAATTGACTCTATGGTCTCTTTTAATTAACAGTCTTACAATCACAGTACTTATAATAATTATGTTTAATAACCTTTATAGTTATAATCACCAATTGAATAAAATAAAAGAAATTCTCAGACTTTATCAACAGTCTTATTTATTAAGTAATTGAATGTAGAAACAAAAGACCGATGAAAAATAGAATATCAATGTGTGAAAGATGATTAGTATGATGGCAGAGAAAGTTGAAATGACGAATAGAAGGAACGAATCGAATAGAAAACGAAAAAAGTAAGTCACCGTATTAAATAATTTACACCCTTACCGGGTGTAAATTATTTAATACGGTGACTTACTTTATTTTTCTGGTAAGAAAAAAAATTAATGACTGTTAAATCATTTTTTCTGTCAGAAATCGTTTTACGCAGTTCAAAAATTTGTACTGTAAGGGACATTTTTTTGAAGATAGAGATAATTTAATAATACCAATCGATAGAGAGGGAAATTCTGAATCCAATGATGTATATAACTCATTTTCGACAAAATGTCCCTTACGTTAATTGATACTTCTGGTATCGATATACTTATCACAACGTAACCCTTTGGTGCCTAAACACGTAATTATCTAGTTATCAGAGCAAAAACAAGCCTGTTGTTTGTTGACAATAAATGAAAGCATGCGTCATAGACCATAGACCAAAGACCCACAATAACTAGTCTAACCTCTTTGAAGCAAAATTAATGTTTATTCATTTTAAATGCAAATTCTATATCAAGGTTCTGTGTGTGCATCCATTATGTAATTTATTTACTAACTTACATTACGATTATCATAATGAATTTTTTGTATGTAGGTAATGGAGGATTTACTACTACTACATTGGGTCGATTTTCGCAGTGCGACTGGTCGCTTACCAATCCGTATCTCATAATAAAATACACGGTGCCTACGAAAATCACGAGTTTTCACATCAAGTTCAAGTATTAACTTCTTGAAAATTATAAGACTCAACAGTTTCTTTTGAAAGTTATTTGACCACTATCTTCTGCCCGACGGCGACGGCCGACGACTTCATCGTGAAATTTCTTGTTTTAACATACAATATACCCTGTGACACTCGGCAATATTGTAGCTTCCCATTAGTGACAGAATTTTCGGAATCGGACCAGTAGTTTCAAAGATTCCCTCTACATAATAACTCACAAATTATACCTCTTTATAATTTGAAGTATAATGTAAGGCAAATAAGTAAAATGAAAGGTCATCTGTAGCACTAACTATTCGGGACATCTGGTTTTTGAAAATGTAATTTATATGAAGAACAAATATACAAAATTGTACTCATCAATGTTTAGATAATCTAGAGACTGTCTATAATTTATTCAGTAATTTCCAATTGTAAGCATGACCTGGGGCCTGGGGCAGCCCGAAATTTGCAAAAGAACATAATTCATGCCATATATGGACGTAGCATAATCAAAACATACAAAACATTCCCTCGAGTAAATGGTTCACTCAAATGAATGGTTAATTTTTTCCACGTTCACGTAACACAAAATTACATACATTTGCTCGTTTCATTCGATTTTTTAATTATTTAGAGAGCGAGTGAACGAGTCGCCGAATGCCAAGATCCAACATCGTTGGATCGATTCTCTAATTAATTCATTTTTCACTTTTGTTTGATTAATTTTGTGTTCACACGTTTCACTTCTGATATCAGCTTTAGCTAGGTGTTTATTTTATTGTTTCCTGATAAATTTTGTTTTATTTACGTGCATACGCCGCCGGTTTCCTGAATCGTTTTGAGAGGAAACCGGCATGTCCTAGAACCAAAAATTCGAAGACATGTGACATGCTACCAACCCGCACTGGGCCCACGTGGTAGATTAGAAATAGGGGGCCTGTCTCCTAGCACTTTCTAGGATATATAGGAACATTATAGATTGATTATGCTACGTCCATATCATCATTCTCCTGCCCTTATCCCAAATTATTTGGGGTCGGCGCAACATGTCTTTTTCTTCCAAACTCCTCTATTAGCCGCCATCTCGACAGTCACCCCCTTTCTAACCATATCATCATTCACACAGTCCATCCATCGTTTCTTTGGTCGTCCCCTACTCTTATAGCCATCGACATTCATACTCAAAACTTTCCTCACGACATTTTCCTCATTCCTCCGTAATACATGCCCATACCATGACAACCGGTTTCCACATAACTTTTCAATTACCGGTGCCACTTTCAAACTTCCTCTTATATACTCATTTCTTATTCTATCCATTCGTGTAACACCACACATCCCTCTCAGCATTCTCATCTCAGCTGCATGCAATTGCCTTTCATTCATCCCTTTTGTGGCCCAACATTCTGATCCATACAAGACAGCAGGTCTAACCATGGTTTTGTATATTTTCCCCTTAAGTTTAAGGGGAATGCGGGAGTCGCAGATTGTTCCCGTGACCTGCCGCCATTTCATCCATCCAGTGTTAATTCTGTGCTTAACCGTCCGATCTACTTCGCCATCGCTTTGCACGAGTGAACCGAGATACCGAAAGTCGGAGCAGACTGGGAGAAGCGCGCCATCAAGCGCTATGGCTCTAGAGTTGGAGAGACCGCCGAAATCGCAGAACATATGTTCAGTTTTGGTTCTGCTGATTTTCAAGCCAACATCCTCCAGCTTCTGTTGCCATTTCTCCAATCTGCTCTGGATCTCGGATCCATCTTCACCGACAAGAACAATGTCATCGGCAAACAGCATGCACCAGGGGGCCTCTTCCTGTATGTCCGCCGTCAGAGCGTCCATAATCAACAGGAAGAGGTAAGGACTTAAAGCCGATCCCTGGTGCAAGCCTACAGCCACACTGAACTCGTCGGTATTGCCAGCAGCCGATCGGACGTAGGTACGAGATCGATTGTACATAGCACGAATTAACTCTACATACTTCCCGGGCAAACCTTTCTCTTTCAAGGCCCACCACAGAACATCCCGAGGTACCCTATCATACGCTTTCTCCAGATCAATGAACACCATCTGCAAGTTCTTATGTGCACGTCTGTACTTCTCGCACAACTGGCGGAGTGCAAAAGTGGCGTCCATTGTTCCTCGACCTGGCATAAACCCAAACTGGTTTGGGGTAATCTCACTCTCCTCTCGCAGTCTTTTCTCTATTACTTTCTCCCATACCTTCATACTATGTGACATGAGCTTTATCCCTCGATAGTTGTTGCAGTCCTGTACATCACCTTTATTCTTGAAGATGGGCACTAGCGAACTATTGCACCATTCTTGTGGGATCCCACCTTCATGCAACAACTTATTGAAGAATAAAGTCAGCCACATACATCCATCTTCTTTTAAACACTTCCATACTTCTACTGGTATATCATCTGGGCCCATAGCCTTCCCATTCTTCATACCTTGAACTGCCTTTCTTACTTCATCCATGCTAATTTCCCTCACCAAACCCATATTTACTTGTACCTCTTTAAGCACACCATCCCATTTATTCTCTTCGTTCATTAGCTTTTCAAAATAAACCTTCCATCGTTCTTTTATTTCGTCATCTTTATACAGAACCTTACCGACGTCGTCTTTCATACATTTAATGTGAAGAATATCTCTCGTTCTCCTTTCTCTTGCTTTTATGCTACGTCCATATATGGCATGAATTATGTTAATTTTGTGTTATGTGAACGTGGAATGAAACAAAAATTAACATTCATTTGAGTGAACCATTTACTCGAGTGAAGCGTCTTATATCAGCTTTAGGAAAATGAACTAACCAACTACTTTTACCAGTTGCTAGGGTTCCCACCTCTCCCAGAATTGAGAAATGAAAACTTAAATATCCCGGCTCCCGGAAGAAATTTCAAATAAACAAAATTCTCCCGGAATTTAAAATTCACGCGCGCTGGCGCAATATACATAGTACAGTATTCGATATATGGATAAAAGAGAGAAACCGCGAACATGTCAAGGCGAAAATCCAGACGTTATTCAATTTTAAAATGGGCTGCGAAGAGTTTTTTTTTTAATTTGTTAGTTCAAGACCAAATATTTTGAAGTCTGTACACATAAATACATTGTGTACATTTAAATAGAAAACATAGGTTCAAAATAAAATAAAAAGTTTAAAAAAATGTTTTATTTTTCTCCTGAATTTAGACTATCAAGATATGGCAACCCTACAAGTAGCACGGGCTGGTATGACTTGACTTAATTGAACGTCTAGGAACCCGGTAACCTATTTTCAGCCATTTTAGCGGAAGATTCTTACAGGGTAGGTAATATTTCATGAAGTCACGAAGACAGTCACGATAAAAGGGCCGACACAGACAAGCTCCATTATAAGTTTAGCTATTTCATCGCACCAGCCGCTCTTCATGAACTAGGCAGAAGGTAAAGTCAGGAAAATCAAATGTTAAGCAAATTGACTACCGACTTCAATTATCCGTATTGTAAAATCACAACTGTCATGTCAACAACATTGCAATTTGGTGTGTGTCAATTTGCTTTATAATAAACTAGCTCCTGCCCGCGACTTCGTTCGCGGGGAATTTCTTATTCCCCCAACCCATCCCGTCGCATCGCATCGCTTGCCCGCGTTATTAGGTACTTCGTTTTCGCTTAGCGTTCTTTCTGACTTTTTTTCATTTTGCTCGGCTCCTAAGGATCCTAGATGAAAGGACGTGATGTTTAATAGCCTATAGCCTTTCTTAAGAATTAGGCTATTAAATGCAAAAATAATTTTTCAAATCCGACTGGTAGTTTCAAAGATTAGCGAGTTCAAACAAACAAACTCTTCAGCTTTATTATTAGTAAATAAATAGATTTCTATGACTGTACCTTCTAGGTCCAGGAACTTCGCGTTCAGTTCGCGTGTTTGGTCTAGACTTTAAAAAATGAATTTTGATTGATAGGTAACTAACACGAACCTTTTTTGTAAGCAGTATCGGAAACCACAGGTAATAAATAACTATAAGAATAGAAAATAGGATACTACCACAGACTAGCTAGACTAGTTGATTAATATTTGATCATCAATGACCTTTTGTGTTTGTCAATTATTAACTACGAAGTTAACAAATCAAACGTTGCTTGGTTTCAAACCGGTTATAGGGTTCGTAGAATTACTAGGTACATAACAATAACTATTGATCTATAATACTGATTTGTTAAAGTTGTTATTTTTAGGATTCCGTACCTCAAAAGGAAAAATTTCACCCTTATAAGATCACTTCGATGTCCGTCTGTGAAGAACCTTTTTCTCAGAAACGCGTGGAGTTATCGAGTTGAAATTAATATCAAATACTCAGGGCTACAATCCATTGAAGCAGTGAAAAAATCAAACTTCTAAGTCAACGCAATGAAAAAATACGGGCGTTTATGTTCCGTTTATGCCGCATATACTCGCAAGGTAATCAAAACCTACTTCCCGTTGACCTACAATCATGCATCACTTCGCATCACGGGTGTCAGCAGCGCTACCAGCCTTGCTAACGGCCATATTCTGCATGACATGAGCTTGAAGGCACGAGAAAACTCGAAGAAAAGCAACACGAATTTCTAATTATATGCGCGTTTGCCAACGATCTGCTCTCGAACGGTGAAGAAAAACATCGTGATGAAACCGGCATGTCCTAGAACCAAATATTCGAAGACATGTGACATCCACCAATCCGCACTGGGCCCGCGTGGTAGATTATAGCCCACTCCCTCTCGAAGAGAGGAGGCCTGTGTCCCAGCAGTGGGAACATTATAGGCTGATTATGTTGCCAACGATCCAAATCCGTGTAAATACCGAAACTAGTACAATTTGTACAAAAGCTTCTGCACTACATCCGAACTTAATTCAACTTTACATTGCCCACCAAGTTTACAGCACACAAGACACAACAACTTTAAAAGCTAAAAGTGTCTCCAATCCCATAGGGATCCCTCGAAGGCTGGTTACTCGAAATACACCGACAATGCACCAGTGACCTGATTAGCAGTCATTATAACGCGCAGTTAACTAGGTTCCCACTACACTCCGCAGTTTTGATGGATCAATAGGCTTCAGAGCATATTGGTGACCCACCACTGACTGGGGTGTTGGGGTCAGACGGTACTATAGCAGGTAAGGCAGTTGATCGATGACAACAAAACATTTAGGAAGCTGACCTTATATGTAGTTGGAAAGAGGCTGAATTGATGATGACCAACTTTCCACCTTCAAAGATGAACGCTAATAGCAATTAGGACTTCTACAAGGCTCATTTCGAATGGGAAAGCTGGAGGTCAGAAAGCACTATGGCCGAAATAGCAGGTGCTCTATACTAAGATATGTGTTTAGAAGAGGTTGGACTGGAAATGCTTTCCCACTTGAAAACATGCTGGATAAATGACTAACAGACCAAGATGACTTGAAAATGAAGGACATAGCAAATAAGAATTCTACAAAGCTTATAGGCTTCGCCCGCGTTGTATTTTGATAGCAAAAACAGATAGAAAAAGTATTTATTGCGACTCGTACAGGAACATTATAAAACTAAACGTAAGAAGACTATACTTCTATATATTTATTTATTTATCACAAACACTACTAACATTACAGGGAATTCCTATGTCCTTCCCCAGGGAAGGTCCATAGGAATTCCCTGATACTGATACCAAATGTCATCCAAATCGGTCAAGTCGTTTCGGAGATTAGCCGAACCAAACAGACAGACAGAAAGCTCTCGATACAGAAGGAATTGATACAGCGCATCAAGCAGCGAAAGGTCAATTAAATCAATTGGATTCAAAAGCATAATTGGAGTCAAGTAACCCAAGAACTTCACAGTCGTGAGGAGTCAAAAGTTTCAGTTTCAAAACAACAAAGAAGATATACTTACTTTTCAACGCTACCTAAACATAAAACGTTGACAAATAACACAATATAATGTACGTATTAGCATATTTACTTATACAAACTGCTGACAGGTCAAATCGATAGTATCTTTGTGTACCTTTGTATACGAGCGCGCGATTTCATTGTAAACATCATAATCACGTGTCGAACGCTTACGCGAA
Organism: Apamea crenata; assembly: GCA_949629185.1. Classification (NCBI taxonomy): domain Eukaryota; kingdom Metazoa; phylum Arthropoda; class Insecta; order Lepidoptera; family Noctuidae; genus Apamea; species Apamea crenata. The sequence goes on from OX451372.1 coordinate 8,691,378, forward strand.
GTTTTTTGCGCGAAAGAGATTTGCCTTTGCCTTTTGTAACCGATTGTGACGAAAGAAAGGTAATGCCTTTCCGCGTGTGTGTACATCTCTCCCAATCGCAGTGTAAATAAAACTTGATATCGCTTCTTCTTTGTGTCGCTAGCACGACTGAATTTTATATTTTGTTGGCCCAAAACTTTGCCACTTTTACGGCGTCGGCGTCGTCAGTGGCAGCGCAGAGGTCACTTTGACTGCATGTTTTGTGACACAGAGGGCAGGATAGGAGGTGGAACATCGTTTGCGACATAGCTCTACAATCACACTCTACTGCCGGTATCGATATATTGATTGATATCACTTTGACTGTCAAAGCGATATCGTTAAATATAACGTACTCGTATGTATTGATGTCAAACTTTGACATCATTCAGGGTCGTTCCAACGTTAGAAATATGTATTGATGTCAAAGTTTGACATCAATACGTATTTTTAACGAAGGAAACGGCCCTGAATGCGGACATTTATAGCTTTAAAAGGGTTTCTAGAATTTGTCACGTCTCGTAGTCGTTAAAACGAGATGAGGGATGGCAGGAGGTCTTAAATAGCATTCTGAGTAATGTCCAGACATCTAGCCAGATGATTAAGTGAATTCATTTAAATTTCCGTCTAGAGGTCAATCCGGAACAGTTACTTAAACGAAGGGTTTGACCCTGATCCTTTACGAGCATATAAAGGCGACCTTTGATCTAGTCCTGTTTTCTGGAAGAGATTTAGGATTAATTTGATGGTCCTTGGTAACAAGTCGTCGTAAGATGTATCCTATGGTCAAGTATCTTGGCAGAAGTACATTTGGACACATGTCTAAACTCCGGGAACTACGAACAAATGTGTTGTGGTATTCGCCAAGAGAGTTTACTATGCTTCAGTCTTCAAGGACTTGTGCAGTTGTGTACGAGGGGGCCAATTATTCCTTCTGCAGTTTGCAGTTCAAGAACGTGACTGTGATGTATCTTCGTTTGTAGTCTGCGATCTACGTGGTAGATAATAATTCCGAAACAGTCTTGAATATCTCTTGGGACGAAACAATGTTTAATACAATGAGAGATCGTATACCAATGGCCACGACCTTTGCCCTTTTAAAAGTCCATGGACGGTCGGGAGGAAAGTGAGGTATTTCGGCGGTTACTGAATTTCTAAATACTTTTACCATTTGGTTAAAAATTTTAAACTGAATATGCTGGTGGCAGGGATATCGACGCACACCTATTACCATGTATTCAGTGCATGATTCGGAACCTCGCAGGGGTTAAATATTTTGTTGGTGATTAAAAAAAAAAGTGTTTCCATACATTTTGACCACGTAAATTTTTTTAGGTCCAGTATACAGTACTGAATCCATGGTAACTGGTTGATCAATACAGTACTTGCCAACCTGTATATCAGAGTCGGTTGCTGAGCTGCCCGGCGAAATTTTTCCGAGACAAATAGGACTGCGTAGATCAATTAAAATATTCTGCCTAAAAGGTAATCCCATAGTCGAAAGTTTCTCATAAATGTCATCATAATTGATGTCTTAACTTAAAGTCAAGAGAACTTCCTCAATATTCGAAGACACAAAATGTCAACTGATTTCCTACAACGCTAAAAGTCATAGGAAGTGAAAGGGTTAATGTTGCTTACTTGGCGACCTTTCACCAAGTAATTAAGTAATTTCATCATATTAATATTGTAAGGAATCGCGTATCCATTGGAAGAGTTTTTGTATCCCACTAATCATATTATAAACGTGAAAGTTTGTATGTTTGAATGTATGTTACTCAATCACATAAATTACGAAAGATTACACGTAAGATTTGGATGAAATTTAGCGCACAGATAGTTTATAACCTGTATTAACACATATGATACTTTTAATCCTGGTCCCTAGGTACGTTCCCGTGGGATATTTTTCGACATCCACGCGGGCGGAGTCGTGCGCAAAAGTGTGTTAATGTTACTAACAGCAAAATACTAACAAAAGTATGGACATAGTCTGAAATAAAGTTTAATTTAAATTTAAAAGCTACTCAGACGTAACTTAGGAGGAAAAAAGTGTTGGATATATGTTATTTATAAATAAGTAACAGCATAACCTGTTTGCAAGCGAAACCTTTTCTTATAAGTTCAGACATTATGTCGGGACTCGGGAGGACAAGATTATGACATCAGACGAAATTGCATTACAGAACTTTTTGATACATAATTAATTCCATATAAATTGTATATTGAATAGACTATCTAAAGGTTGGTTTTAATTTCGCGGCTAAGCAAACACCAATACAATACTTAATACGGTAACCATCATCATCTGCCTAGCCTTTTCCCAACTATGGGGGCAGCTTCCAGTCTAACCGGATGCAGCTGAATACCAGTATTTTACATGGAGCGACTGCCTATTTGACCTCCACAACCCAGTTACTGGGTAATACGATACTCCTTGGTAAGACAGGTTGTCAGACTTTCGCGCTTTTGACGACCCGTAACGACTGTCAAAGATCCACGAATGACAGCCGGGACCAACGGCTTAACGTGCTTTTCGAGTCACGGAGTAGGAGTCTCCGTATGTAAAAAGATGTTCACCCATCCACAGACCAACCGCGGCAAGTGTATCTTAATTCTTAATCTGATCGATCGACCTGCTCAGCTGGTATTATTTAGCCACGGGCGCCCGGGCGTAAAGGATAAGAAAATGAAAAGAAAGCAGACGCTTTCAATTCAGACTAACGCGTTGCCAACAACCGATCTATTCTGTAAAAATCTCACCGCAAAAAACTCAGGTGAAGGGTATCCCATGAGGATCTCATGAGGATTTCCCCGAGGAAAAAAAAGGTGAAGTGTCAAACCTAGAGATTCAAACATCAGGTGGTAGGACATCTCAGTTCAAGCTCACTTCACCTAGGTACGAGTATGTTGAGACGTACGGTGTACGGTGAGATTTTACCGAAAGGACGGGACTTGTTTTCTGTCTCACTCCAAGATCAATACGCGTTATAAAATTGATCTGACTAGCCCTCGTTGTCTAGGAAACCCTCTTAATAATTCTACGCATTTTACTCTTGAGTGACACGGTCTATAAATTGACGTAATGGATCCTTTCAAGTTGCCAGACGGGTCTTTAGTCAGGGTGTAATTGCGTAGTGTAAGCTTGCTTGAACTTCAAATATAAACTTCGCTTTGACCGAGGCAACTGACAGATGGTGGGACGCTCCAGCGATTTTCGTTCATCTAAGAAAATCAGGGGCATTAGAGGATCCAGAGAAAATTATATATCCTATCTTGCGACTGTATAATATCACACGTTTAAATATAATCGTGGCAACAGCTGGTTTAGATTCGCGATGGTAAATCAAAAAAATTGGAGGAAAGAAATATTTATTCTGAAAATGAAAGGTGGGTAAAATAACGTTGAGAACCCATGATCTAGACTTCTAGAGAAAACGGTGGTCTTTGAATGATACGATAGATTTATGAAGTTAGAACCTTCTCCAAATCTTCTAAGGGTTTAGTTAAACGTGATAAAAATATTCTGGCTTTTCCTACGTATACAGGGCACAGCGTGGCAGGAAGCAGGAACATCGCCACGCAAACTGTACCAAGAATTCAGCATAATGATTCTAGACGTAGCGTAGAAAATTTTCGTCGGTTATCAACAAAAATCAGCTTTTCATTCATTTCAGTCAAAATGATTTTTTTTTGAAGGGCGGGCGTTTTTGGGACTGTCTTTTGTAATTTTGACGTTCAAAAAGTGCTGATTCTCAGCCTAATTTGAATAAATGACTTTTGATTTTTTTATTTTAACAGCAGCCGAAAATTTTCATCGCAGGTTCAGAATCATGTAGGTACTGAATCTATGGCAACAGGTTGCGCGTCGATGTTCCTGTCACCCTGTACACCAGAACGTCTGTCCATCAGTCTGTAGTCAATAGCTACGAACAATCCAGTCACAATGCCTTTCAAAATGTAACGCCCAATTCTTCATTTAACCGATACATTACAAACATAATTCAACAAAACAGTTATTTACAACGTCAATACTGACTGATTGATGACAAGTTCATCTACTTTAAATAAATACAATTTACATGACAATAGAATGGGAAGGTACAATATTCAAATATTATAATAGTTAAAGAGCTATTTGTGTACCTTGCTACAATTATTTAGCTAACTTAATGAAAGTTAAACAACTGTAAGAAACTAAGCAGTTTATACTCGTAACTGGTTTTGTAACTGCCTTCAGAGTATTGGGTCTAAAGTTCGTTTGCTATTACTAGAAAAGTTTTCCTTCTATTGTTTTCTACTATGGAAATATTCAGTAGCAGGTATGGGGCCGAGGGAGTGGCCCAAGCGCGGTCCGAGGGGGGGGGGGGGGGGGGTCAGTCGAGAGTCTGCAATCTGCATGATTTACTTGCCTTACTAACTTACTACTTGGTGACCCCCCCAAAATCTTGGGCTGCGACCGCGCCTGGAGTGGCCTGTAAACTACCACGCGCGCCCGGTGTGGATTGGTAGATGTCACATGTCTTAGAATGTTTGGTTCTAGAACATGCCGGTTTCCACACGATGATTTCCGTCACCGCTTTGAGAGCAGTGGTAATGAAAATATGTACACAAAGTAAAGCGCCTGCCTGTGTTCGAACCCACGACCTACAACTTGTAAGTCGGCCAGATACCACTGGGCCACCGCCCTTTATAACTTTATACCATCATCTTTAGAGCGATGACCTTGTGAAGGCCGCAGGCATCCGTTGGATGGGAAAAGCACAGGACCGGTCGATATGGCTACGCTTATAGCCTGCGCAGACGACGGATTTTTGTCCGCTAAAATAGATCGCTTACAACTGTATCGAGTAACGCAAACGAGGGACTAAAAGTACCGCGTACATTTCTTTTTACTTTGCAAATCTTTTTTCTCCGCCGCGGAGAAAAGTCCGTCGTCTGCGTAGGCCTTTAGGGTAGGCCTGTGTCCAGAAGTGGACTTCTTTCGGCTGAAATGATGATGAAGATGCTACCCTCGTCGTTGTCATGAGGGTCTATGACATTTCTAGCTATATATTTACACAATACGAGCAAAACAAGTTTGTTAAGATGTAGCAAACATGTTTTGCTTGTATTCTACTCTCTCTGCTTGATAACTCTGAATTTCCAATACCCTTCAAACGACATAAGACATACATATACACATATATTCCTAACAGTCTCAACATCAGTGTTGATTCAGACCGAAAGGAGCAAAAGAGCCTTTCAAGAATTTCATTCGCGAGCGAATCATGTCTGCTTTCGTAAATACGAAGAATTTAATTAAAGGATTTTGATTCGCTGTTCAAAGAATGTTATATTGGGAACTGAGCCTCATTTTCAGGCATCCAATAAAATAAACAGACGACCTGCTGAAGGGCGTGAAGCTCCAGTTGACGACCTTTGATATTTGGTTTAGAACAGTTAGAAGGGAGCTGAAATTAGGCAACCTAATTGCGTACGCCATAACTGGCATAATCAGCCTGTAATGTTCCCACTGCTGGGACACAGGCCTCCTCTTGGTGAGGGGGAGTGGGCCGTAATCCAACTCGCGGGCCCAGTGCGGGTTGGTAGATTCGCCACCCACAAATAAATGGAAAAAAAATTGCTACTTTTTGTCATTATAAATAAGTCCTTGTACAAATACCTTAGGTAAGCAATTTAATGTTAATAATGACTATAAACGGCTAACTACCAGAACTTTATTTTTAACATCTAACAGATTATAATTATGTATACCGAAAACGTTAATGTAAATGGAAATCGAAAGTTCAGCCTAAATTGGGCAGCTTGGGTCTATGACCGCTAACCATGCCAACTATTTCGCCTTATTAAATACCAAATAATTGTTAGATTGGCCTCATAAAACAAGCATAATCAGCCTCTAATGTTCCCACTGCTGGGACACATCCCACCTCTCTGTAAGAGGGAGCGGGTGTACCTAATCCACCACCATTCGAATTTTTTGTTTTAGGACAAGCCGTTTTTCTCGTGATGTTTTCCTTTACCGTTCTGATTGGCCTCAACTGGGTTTTAATGCGTCAGCACATTCTTCTCAACTTTACCATATATGTAGGTACCTATTACAAAGTGAAAGCTGCAGTATTTTTGATATAACAGAGGATCATGACTCTTAAACTAAAAGCGTAGTTATTTTAAGGGCTAAAACATCACAATATAGCTCTCTTCCTATCCTGTCTTTTATATCATTGTTAGGATGATACCGACTATTGATCATACCTACAGAGCGAATCTCTGACGTCAGAGCAAACAGATGCCTATAAAAATAATTGGTTGTTCAAGAAAGGATAATTTTATTGCTCATTGTAATTTTATTGAGCATACGACAAATGACGTGTGCGGTAAAGAAAGTTACCGCTAATGTGTTGGTCAATTTGTAACACCATGCTGATTTGAAATGGGCGGAAGTTTTAATGGCAGATTTTCCCATTGTTTAATCCAGACCGTATAGGGATCAAAGCAGGTAATCTGCACATAAAAGAAGCAGAAGAAAATACAGGCAGGACCAAAATCAGATGGATAAAAAAGTCCGCCACTTGCAAAATTTTCGGGTAATGGAACGAAAAGGGATGACGTCAACCTAATGCCAAAAAGACGAGATTAGTGACAACGCTATGCTAATAAAGCGCGAACGACGAGTGACCTTTGCCGCCCAGAACAGAATACCTGTAGTGTTTCGAGAAATCGAAACCTTGTACCATGGTACTTGAGGTCGACGTAACAGTTATAAATCTAAATCCGTAGTTTCGGCCCAAGTTACGGGCGCTTAAAAGTCCGTATCTCTTACGGATATATGATTAGTTCAAGACTAGAATGGCAACTTGATTTGACAGCTATCCTTACTCTCGATAAGTATTTGCCCTTCCGAAAAATTTAATTTGACACTTGTTTTGACGGATCAGCTACTGGCCGGGCCCGTATCTTCGTTAACGGGCTTAAAGGGTAGACCCCTAGGGCCGAGTACGTATACTATACGCGATTCAGCGCCGAGTATACGCGATTCAGCGCCGAGTATACGTGATTCAGCGCCGAGTATATACGCGATTCAGCGTCGCCGACCTATTGGAGCCGAGTACACCCGATTTATCGTCACCAATCCGAGCGTGACGGTTCAGTTTCATTCATTGTTGACAAAGAGCGTAAAGAGCGCCTAAATAAGTTTTCACTTCAAAAACAGCGGTTATTTTAATGGCAAGTCCGCCGTATTTAGATTTCCTTCCATTCTAAAACAAGCACCCACGACACGAGGCTGCGAAGCTGCGACCTTGGGCTCCTGTATCGCAAATTCCAGTTCGAGAAGATGTTAATTGAATATTTCCGTTTCAAGTTCTGTGAATGGTTCCCGATAATTGGAAGTTGGCAGGGTTTGATTGAAACTTGAGCGTTTCAGAATATTTTCAAAAGGGTTAATTAACTGAGAAGTTTCTGGTTGGTTAGTTTTCAGCTTTATGCTATTTCCGTTGTTACTCTTAACGGTACAAATTTATAAGTTACAGCACATGGGAGCAGTGTTGGCCCCGTGGTATCGGTCTTGTCTTACGAGTTGTAGTTAGCGAGTTCGAACCCAGACAGGCACTTCACTTTGTGTAATTAATTTCATCACCACTGCTCTCAAAACGGTGAAGGAAAACATGAGGAAAGCGGCATGTCCTAGAATCAGAAATTCGCAGACATAATGTCATCTAACAATCAGCACTGGGCCCGCGTGATGGATAACGGCCAACTCTCATAGACAGGAGGCCTGTGTCCCAGCAGTGACAACATTACAGGCTGATTATGCTTTTTAGGTACCTACATGGGTACTATATAAGCATGCATATTATTACAATACCAAAAAAGGACACTAATCTTGATTTAAATCTTTTCGCATTTACTCACTACTCGTAAAATGCATTTTGAACGCGATAAGAAAATAGGTACTACCATGTCGAAGGACGCATTCAGCTTATTATGCTTATTTAAATTCGTATGATAGGTATCGCGTAATCGTTGGAATCCATATTTAATATTATAAATGCAAAAGTTACACTGTCTGTCCATCTATACCCTTTTCACGCAACGGCTGAACGGATTTGGATACAATTTGGCACACAGATCGACCATGACCTAGATTTGGACATAGGATACTTTTTATCCCGGTAATATGTTCCCGTGGAATCATTTTCGACCTCCACACAGGTGAAGCCGCCAGCAAAAGCTAGTTGTTCTATATCTGCACTTTGAAGTGAATAGGTATCAGGAATAGCCATTGACGTATTAAATCTATGGGAAAGGTCGCATCTGTCGCAAACCGGACGCATCTGTCCGCGAAAACTGGCTTTCTTGAGCATAATTTTCTGCTATAAACTTTTATAAATAAAAAAACATCATAATAAGAAAGCCCTGCTATGCAATTGTCAACTTAGTTGTTAATAAATGTTAAGGTTTTTGTGTTGTGTCAGTTTACTATAGAAATAAATTAATTGTATTTGTATGGTAGGTATGTACCCCACAAGTGTTTGTATGTTAACTAGCTAACCTTAGCCTCCTTGGTATTCAAAATTCAAATATGTATTTACATAACATAACATTATTCCTGTATGAATCACACTAATATTCTATAGGCGAAAGTTTGTGAGTGAGTGTGCGTGTGTGTGTGTTTGAATGTTTGTTACTTCTTCACGCTCAAACGGCTGGACGGATTTGGATGAAATTTGGCACACAGATAGTTTATAACTAGGATTAACACATAGGATACTTTTTATTCCGATATTCCTACGGGATCGAAGCTTATGCGGGTGAAACTGCGGGACGAAGCTAGTAGGGTTATACAGATATGTGCATTCACCCCCATTTCGCGAATGTTGTTAAATTCCCATAATTATTATGATAGGGGAAAGCCTAGTGCCATCAACCGGGAACAGATGTAGTTTCTTCTCCTTTCTCTTTCATAGGTTCCTACTATGCTTTGGAATGGGCAACGATCTTCATCTTTCTGACTTGTCAATTCAAAATTTTTTTTTTTTTTTAAATACAACCGACTTCCATAAAATCACTACAAAGTGAAAATAACTTTAATTTCGGAGGTCGGCGGCGTCTTTGGTTTTTGTATTTCGTTTTTCGCCACCGACTACCGAAATTAAAGCTATTTTTCACTTTGTAGTGTTTTTATGGAAGTCGGTTGTTTTTTTTTTTTGTAAAAAAGTTATTATTTTTCACTTTTTTGTTGCGATACATTTTTTAATTTTTTGTTGATTTTTCAAAAACTGCTTGTCCGATTTCGATAAAATTTTCATGGGACCATTTGAGAAGTATACCTACCCTTTTTTTTTTTTCCAACAATAAAAGATTTTTTCAAATTGGTTGGCAAGCGACGGAGTTATGCGCGAAGCGCGAACAACATAAAAAAAAAATACAAAGATCCAAATTGAGACAAAGAGGTTACAAATGCCTGTAATTGGTTTATTTGAAATGTTTTTAGTTCGAGAAATTCCTCATCTTATCACATTCAATATCTTTAATTTCTCATGCAGAAGGTTAGGTTCAAATTTGGGCATGTACCAATGGAAAACTTTTGATATAAGTATACTTTCCAAGTTTTTTATGGACATCACTAACATTGGTGAAGGAAAACATTGTGAGGAAACCTGGACTCATAAGTTTTAAATTTCCCATCCGCCTTGAACTAGTGTGCTGATCAATGCTGATGCCTTCTCTGTATGAGAACAGGCCTTTGCCCTGCAGTGGGACAATAATAGGCTTGTACTCATGACAGCTGCAGTGTTTACATAAAATTATGTTTACATAATTTATTACAACGTAACTAGCTCTATTGTTTCTGTCAACTGATTATAGACTTGTGTGGGATAATAATGATAACTTTAACATGTAATTTGTTTTAGATTTCCGCATGAAAATGATGGTGTAGGTAAGTATAAGAAACAGTGTTATTTATCAGCCTGGAAAAAGGTTTTTTATTTCATAGATTATAATTTTTTTGTAGATATAGGGGTTTATTCATAAACGATGACTAAAGTTAAGTAACGCTTAGTCGCTAATCACTGCTTAACTTTAAGCAACGTTTATGAATAAAGGGGATAATGTTGTGCCTTGGTGGGCCAGTTTTGGCTTTTGTTTAAGTCACAACTAATAATTATTTTTTGCCAATGCCATCATTCAAATGCATAGAGAGAGGATATTATGTTATGGAATAACCTATATGTACCGAAGTACTGACAGTATCTTGGAGAGATACTTTTCAATTTTGACTAGCTTTATTTTTAAATACCTCTATTAGCAAAAAAATGTGTTCTATTCTGTTCTAATCATAAAAAATAAAGAGATCAATTAACTAATTTATGCATTTTACAATAATAAGCAGAATTATGTAATGTATAATGTTCTAAAATTTCATTATGTTTTTAGATTGTTTTAATTCATGATTTATGTAAGAGAAGTAAAAGAGAAATTGGTTTGTATTACAATGTTGGCCAAAGTTAGATAACTAAAAATATTTGCTGTTTGCCAAACAGCTGCCAATGATCACAGATTGTAAATATCGGGAAGATCAATATTATCAGTTTTACAGTCTGCGTGCATTTTAAAAACATTGTATTATTAAATTAGAGAATTTTACTCACAGAACATCCGCACTTTGTTTCAACTCTTCAGTCTTCAAGATCCGATTGTCGAACAGTTCCGGTCCATTTTTTCTGCATGAGTAATACTTTTCTATACACGCTTTCGTCTTGTCCATGTCCCCGTAACAAGCATTATAAAACAGCACTAATTGTTTATCTGTTAAATCCTTAGGCACATATTTTGATTTATCCAATTTCTGTGTCCAGTAACGTAGCTCGTTTATATCCTCCTGTGAAAATTTATCCATGGCTGCTGTCGCCTCATTATAATCGAATTCTAAATCCACTTGCATGTTAACGCTTTTTCAATCTATTTTTGTCGTAAATCGTATACGAATTTGTTTATGTTCAACATACACCCAACCTCGAACGCGATAAATTGACAACTAGTGAAAAAATTTAACAATTAAAATGATGTCTTAACAAGTGTTGCCACTGATCAAAATGAATTTCTACCAAATATGTTCAAACATAGTAGCTTTTTTTTTCAGGCAAAACTGTAAAATAATTATTTACTACAGACATAAACTAATTTTATCTTTTCCTAGCTGAACCATCGTGATTACCGGAACCTTCGTGACTTATTTTGATGGTCAGAAATGTAAAATATAAACGGATTATCACTATCACTCTTAGCTCAGTGACATTGTAATTTACAAAGATGGATTTTGATGCCTCGTCGTAAGTTGTACTTTATAAGTTTAGAACCATTACAATAAACGTGATTTCTGTGTGTACAATTTATCACGTGGTTTCTTTCACAGAGTAACTAACCTTGTGATAATCACCAGAAGGGATCGCTTCAAATTATTCTGCAGGACATATTGGAGAACATTGGCTATATTGATTGTTCCAATTATGTTATTACCAGTTACTTTTATCAGTGATAAAATTGTTAGTACCTGAGTTATATTACAAGTTCAATAAGAGCACTGCAGGACCTTTGAAACTACCTTTTTTGAAATAAAGTTTTAACTTAGACCTCAGTATAATATATTACTGGGTACCTGCTGGTACTCAGCTACTACAGTCCACTTTTGGAGATAGAGATCAATTTAACCGAATTAGGATAAAGGTTTCATAAAACTAATTGCAACTTTCACTGACTGCCGACTGGACAAAGTGGACGTCCAAGGGAGAACGGTGTTGCCAGTCTATTTACTATGTAGTAAGTCGGTTGGTGTTAATCTGCCTTCGATCTCTTGCTTTTAGTAATTTAGACTTTTAGTGTAATTCTAACTAGTGATCGAAGTCGTTAGCGTCAAAACGCTTGTCGGTAGCACTTCCTCGGACGAGCTCCTGCAAAGGTCCAACCAAGACCAATATACTTATTTTCAGGCCCAAGAGAAAAGTTCTCAGTAGTTTTATTTTTAAATATTTCGTAGGCCTACAAGAGTTTTTACGTGTTTCTGCTGATGGTCGTTTACTGGACCTTGGATGTGCACCATCCTGCTGTGTTGGCAGTCATGCCCATTACCTTCTCGTGCATCATGACCGGGATCGGCAAGAGTTTTATGAGTGAGGTAATTGAGTATTTGACTACTACCAAAAATATCCATGAATGAATGAATGAACTTATTTTGAAGATATCAACAAACGGCTGTTTGACACTTCCCGTGGCCCAAGGGCTAGCTGTCACCTTGGCCACAGGGCCAGAGGCTAAGCATTGCCATACGAAGTGGCAATGCCGCCAGTCTCTTTGGTACCTACATTACCAGTTGATAGAGATGCAGAGGAATTTTCTGGCGCCATATTTTAGTTTGTTATTAGTTATAATTAATTTACCTATAGGTTATTATTTTATTTTTATTTTAATAGTTTGTTAGTTAACTTGTAATAATACTTATGTACAGACGCCAGCAGGTCAAGCTACCCGAAACTGTCAAATTTTCACAATTAACCTTGAACCTTAATGCTTTACCGATAAAGTTGAAAATCTATTAAAGAAATTTGACAGATTGTAGTGGCTTGATGTGCTGGCGTCTGTACCTAGATTATTCAGGTTCAGGGTCAGGCCGCCCTAGGTGCTTGTGGGTCTGTGGCGCTCAAATGTGGTTATTCCCATTCCAATGGTAAACTGCCTCACCGAAAAATGCCAATTGCCAACCATTTTATGGTGTGGCAATTTACCATTGTAATCCACATGCACTTGATAACGACGACGACGACGTACGACCACTTCATGCTGTATTTTTATCATGAAATATGACGGAGCTTTATAAATAGGTACAATAAATAATGTAGGTAGTGTACGTAACAAAAGTTAACATGTCGTCTACCCGAATAATTAAACCTCCATTATGACACGCGGAGATCGTAAAACAATACAGACAGGGGGTCTACTCCGAAGTGCAAAGTGCGAATGTTCAGATCGGACCGACCGACACATGGCCGAACCGAATATTATTGAAAAAATGCGAAAAAAGTTCGGATCGGCTCAGTTGGGTCGGGACCATAGTCAATATTCGAAAGAGTGTAGGAGTGTAGGATCGGAACCGACCGAACCAAATATTCGTAGTAACTTCGTAGCAGGAAACGGCCGAACATTCGGCCAATACTACTTCGGAGTAAACCCCCTGGTGCTATCAAAGCTGTATTCCGTTTAATTTATAGGTGTCATAATTTATTTGTCATTATCAATCGTGCTGTGTATGTGTTTAGTTGGTAAGCATTTATATAAATAAATAAACAGTAAACTCTAGTAGGTACGTAATACTTTCAGATGTACATTCGTAATGACCTGCTGGACTGTATGGGAGTGATGATGATCACGATAGCCATAGAGAATTGCAATGTGCACAGAAGAGTCGCACTCAAACTCTTGCTAGTGTTTGGGTGTTCACATTATAGGTAAAACCTTTCACCATCATTTCAGCCGAAAGACGTCCCCTGCTGGACATAGGCCTCCCATCAAGCAACGCTACTTCGAACGGTTATGTTCTTACAGAAAATAAATTACAGCTAATATTGAGTTTGATCATAAATTACAAACATTTGTACCTAACAGTAGACAAATTGAAGGGTCAACCTAGCCTGGCCAAAACTTACAAGTAGACTACTTATTACGGATGGCGTGAATGTTCAGCACCCTAATTGCGTAACAGACTTTCAGTCGCAATCTGAATGATTTTGAAGGATATTGCTAATCCATTGCTTCATAAATGTTCGTAAATTCAACAACGTAGATAACGCAATGAAATTTGTTGAACTGTCAAAATGATAGCCATTGCTACTGGATAGTCCTGTTACGCAATTACCCCTCTGGTTGTCATATCCAAAAATCCTAATTAGGCAAGTGACAAAACAGCCCCGGCCCAAGGTTCCTCTCAAAGAGAGGAATCCTGGGGGACCCAGGAGTGAGAAGAAATGGCTGTCTAAGTGACAGAGTCACCATGAGAGGTTGTAAGAAAAATTCTCTTTGCAAAATTCCAGGTGATCAACTTTGTTTTCAGGTTAAGCTTTCTTCTGTTCTTCTCGAGTATGTTCCTATCAATGTGGATATCTAATATCCTGGCATGTGGACTGATGATGCCTGTCGTCAAAGCTATTCTTACTGAACTTGAAAAGGTAAGCAGGTATCTTGTTTTGAGTTCTGAAGTGGAGACCGCGTATCGGCAAGCGTAGTGTGAGACGCCCCCCAGATAGATGGACCGACCACCTTAAGAACGTGGGTGGGGGAGACTGGATGCGGAAAGTGGAGGACAGGGTGTTGTGGCACAGGGTAGGAGAGGCCCTATGTCCAGCAGTCGTTGATTGGTTGATTGAATCTTATCTTCGATCTTTGAGCAACATCCTGCGGCAGTCATGAAAATGGCTGATCTTACTTAGTCACTTTAGTTATTAATTTTAGATGGGAATCGTGGAAATCTATCAAACTATTGGAAAGGCTCAACAGAAATCTAATCGGCATGAACAAAAGTAAGAATTTTAAAGTGTTACTATCCTTCTACAGCGCAATTGCGTAACACACTATCAGTAGCAACTAGCAGTGCCTCTCATTTTGACAGTTCCACAACATTCATTGCGTTATTTACGTTGTTGAGCAGAAAAATTGTTCGAAAATATGAAGCAGTGGATTAGCAATATCCTGCAAAAGTGTTACGCAAGGGTGCAGATCAACATTCATTAAGTAGGTGCTTGTTCGAAGGTGTCATTAAAGATAGTTACACTTCAGCACGTGTAATTGTTTTGCTTACTAAGACAATTAATTAGTTATCATAATAACTTAAATTATAAAACAATGCTAATTGTTGCAGTTTGCCAAGGCCGTCAGACTTCACCGTATTTTATTTTCTCGGAATTGCGTATTCGTCATCCATTGGTTAGTGTGACAACTTACTTTTACTAACGGTTTCTAAAAAGCTGATCAACGCAGTTTACTAGAGTGCTGCTGATAGGAGGGTGTTGTTGGTGAAATCCATAGATTTTGGTGAAATCAGAGGGGCAATGCTCGTAATTTTAAGATCATTCTCAGTTTGATCTCAGTCTCAATCTGTCAAAAATACCTGTAATTTCCATATATTTTTGACATTTGTTTGTCGCCGAGATGAGCCAGCGAGCGATTAGATAGCCACTCGACCGATTTCGGTCACGGTGGCCAATCTCAACGGAGATTAGCCAGGAGATATTATAGTGCACAAGTGTGTGCGTAAACACAGATGCACTCTCTGTTCCTTTACTCTCATAGTCCGATGGGACGGCAATCCGACACGACCGGGCAGAGATCAGGCGCAGGACCTACGGTTTTACGTGCTTTCTGAGGCACGGGGGGTATTAAACCACCAACTTCCAAACTCCGGACTGTTATTAAGAAATTCCTAATGGAAAACCCAATAACACTTTGTCCGACCCGGGAATTGAACCCAAGACCCCACGCTCAGCAGTCACACTTGCAACCACGAGACCAATGGAGCCACGGGGGATGCAAACTTTATGGCGGCTCTGAACACGAGGCGAGTAACTGCGCAGTCACTAATGCATTGTGACCGCGGGACCCAGGGGTGGGGCAGTGCGCAGCGAGTAGCCCACTTCAGAGCCGCCATATTTGACATTCACTGTGCCTTAACTTACCTACGTATACCTACTAAGAACAAAGATTACGTACAGGCATATTCCAGGTGACATGGCGACAATGATGGGAAGCCAGACCAATCAAATGTTCAAGATCTACTGTGAAACGTAAGTTTTGATAATTTGTACGAATATTTATAAATTTTACATGAAAGGTAGGTACTCGTATACTTAATTTGAAGAGTGTAAGTTACGGCAGAATTCTGAAACCGCAGCTGAATTTTTAGTCTACGCGCGTGCTTATACTTTCTTTGACTTTTTATGAAAATTTTAGTTAACTCAAGTTGAGTGCCGTTTGAGAATTCTGAGATTAGCCTGAACGTGACTGAGTTCAGATAGACCAGCAACCCTATTTCATAACGCACTTTCAATCACAATTCGAAGGATTTCGAAAGAAATTCCTAACCCATAGTTTCATGTTTGAGAAATTAGTCTGCTCGACGACGACGTAAAACGCAATTAATTTTGTTGAATGGTCAAAATAAAAGGGCATGACAGTTTGTAAATGTGTTATTTTACAAAAGAATACAAAAGTTTCCTTAACCTCCTAATTTTCATTATTTGACTTGACAAAAGAGTCTCGGCTCTTTGTTAGAACCTAAATGAGCCCTTGCTTGACACAATGTCGTGAAGGTCGCCATTGTTCTCTAACTACCCACAGGGCCCTCAACCTAGGTTACCCAATACAATCTTCGAGTTCTACCAGACAAACGGCATTTTGTCGACGACAGACGTAATTGCAGCCGTCGTCACATGTCGACGGCTGCGGTCCACGCGCCAGCAGCTGCCGTCGACCCGTCGGCGGCTGTCGTCATCACGTAGGCGACTGCAGTCGACTTAGCTTTTAGCGACGCTATTGGTAGTGGTAGTCGCCGACAAATGCCAACGGCGGAGTTATCTTAGTCGCCCTTGCCGCGGCAAGTAGCCGCTCGTCTGTAAGCAGTCTTAGCAGTAACCATTGATACTCGTACGTAAGTAGCATTCTATTAAAATTATTAAATTATGAATAGTGAATTGTGGGTGCAATAAAGTTACACCTCTGCCTTACTCTCTCAGGCAATACAGGCGTGAAATAGTGTTAATGTTTTGTTTGTAAGGATATTCCCCGTCGGACCAAAGATAGAGTTTCCTCACTTCATGCTCTTGAATCTCCCAGGAGTGCTGATCATGGAGACACTGTTGTATTTGTGGATGAACTTCATTTTCCTGGGGATGTTCAGGTAAGTTAGAATCAGTACCTATTGGAATGAAGTTCCATAGCGCACGTATAAGTACTTACCCTGCACACTTGGCGAATGTGTAATAAACACCGAAAAAAGTGTAAGATCTTGACCGTCACCACATTTTTATTCACATTCCTTAGTTTCTTTGTTTTGCATTTTGTTACTTTAATTTACTTTGTTGTTAACTTATTTCATTGTGCCCATGCAAGGACGTAAATACATAATTGATTGAGATAATGATACTGATGATTATTATATTGCGAAAGGAACATCGTTTAGATAACAACCGGGTGTCCAACGACAACCTCTTGATTTTTATATTATTTAATATTTGTCACCTGCACACACATGAGGACCATTAAGGCTGTGTCAGCTAATGCTATCCGCGTTACTGAATTTTGGGCCTCACAATATTATGAAAATAAACTATATTTTTGCCATCGACACGCTAAATGGATTTCCATGTTAAAAATAATTCAAAACACTAATAAATAGATCATACTCGTACCTATCCCCTATTCCAGTTTGGATTTGCTTGATCACCAATGTGAAATAAATAACATTCAATCTTCAAAAGGCTCTTTTAGCGATGTGAAAATAGTGGCTAGTGGCTGATTTAGTGGAAAAATTACATTCAAAGCCATGCAAACGTGAAAAATAAATCAATTAAAAATAAAACTTTAATGGCATTTTTGTGTTTTTTTCACGAAGAATGGCCAGGCTACCGACGTCCCTGTTTGTTGTGCACGAGAAAAAAGTTTTAATGTAAAAAGCTTTTTACAAACTTTTTTTATTTAACATCACTTATTTTTAGAGGGAGGAAACGCATATGACAAAAACAGTGATGAATTTAATAATGTTGTTGGATGGAGAGAGAGAGAGAAAGACCTATGAAAAGATGGATGGATTGTGTTAGGAATGATCAGCATCTGCCTAGCCTTTTCCCTACAGTGTTAGGGTCGGGTCGGCTTCCAGTTTAACCGGATGCAGCTGAGCACCAGTATTTTACGCGACTGCCTATCTGACCTCCACAACCCACTCACTGGGTAATACGATACCCCTTGGAAAGACTGGTTGTCAGACTTTCGGGCTTCTGACTACCCATAATGATTGTCAAACTTGTCAAAGATCCTCGAATGACAACCGGGACCAACGGCTTACGTGCTTCGAGGCATGGCAGGGTCTCCGTATGTAAAGATGGTCACCCATCCACGGTACAACCGCGGCAAGCGTAGCTTAACCTGATCAATCGACCGCAAGTAACATGGCATTGGCAGGAAGACAATGATAACTATAGACGCGAACATACATATTTACATATAATAGTTTATTTGAAAGTAAATGTTACAGATCCCGAAGCAATATAGAAATCGGGATGACAGAAGAAGAGGCTCAATACATAGACGCTCTGTTAGCAACGCAGTACCAGCAGCTTGGGAAACTGCGGTTCCACGAGTTTGTTAGTACAGCAGTCAAAATAATCTTGTCATTTGCCTCATACTGGCTAGATCTAAAAATAGGCTAGATAAAAAGGGTGACCCGTAAAAATACTGTCAAGGAAATAAGCAGTTTTTGAAGTGACACTTCTTAGGCGGCGATTTTGTAATTGGACGTGAATTGAGTGTTTCAAGGACGCGTCACGTTTAGGCACATTTCGTTACATGAGAGAGAAAAAAAGATAATTTATATAACTTTCTGTCTCTCACACAAAATCTCTCTTAAGAATTAGTTTGAGTATCACGTGCACGGAGTAGCACACGCAAAAAAAGGGGATTTTTTCATTCTCTTTCCGTAGGTCAAATTTTTTACCACCCTCCCCGCAATCTATAAATCTCTAGGCACCCCGTGATCATGATGCAAGTGTAGTTCAAAACCGTGTAAGTTTATAAAACAAAAGTTTGACAACATCAGGTGGTATCCGCTGTTGTGGTGCTAGCTTGTCTGCTGCAGGCTACGATCAGCACTGCGCACATCGACCAGACCTTTGATGGCAGCCCCGAGTTTCACAAGTAAATATATGCTACTTTCATTTATACAGAGTTGATATGACAGAGGGGCATTAAATTACACTAGTGTCTACTATACGTAGTATTAATTCGATACGGTATAAAAATAAAAAGCGCAAAAAGGAGATTTTTTTTTTCAAACAAACTAAATAGCTTACAAATCAGAATAAAACGCAACCACCCTTTGTAAATAAATTTGACTGGCCTTAGATACCTAGGTAACAAAGTGGCAACGTCTTTATCGTTGAAAGGTGCATGACCTATGCTTAGACATAATCAGCTGTTAGGAAAGATACATCGTATTCAAACGGTGCAAAAACTTAAAAAATCATTTGCGACAAACTATTGCTCCTATTTAATTGATTTTTGGTACAGAGCTTGAAAATTGGATCTAGTATAGGCAGTTTAAAGGAAAGCCCCTCTATCGTATCAACTTTGTATACCAAACTAGCTTCTGCCCGCGACTCCATCCTCATGAAATTTCGGCCCCTGAGCCACCGCGACGCATCGCAACGCCCGCCCGCGCTATTACTTAATTTTCGCTTAGCATTCTTTCTGACTTTATTTCCTCTTACCCGGCTCCTAAGGCTCGGAAGGAAGTTCCAGAGATTAGCGCGTTCAAACAAACAAACTCTTTATACTAAAATATATACACGCGTAGGTATGTGTCCTAAGGTTGACTGGTAGAAAATGCCTCAGGCATTAAGTCCGCCTTTGTACGGTATTTATTACTTGTGCATAAAGTTTTAATGAATGACTAGGCTAAAAAACTAGCAAACGGCATTACTTGATGGTAAAGTGGTCAGCAACACCGCGTACCAGGCATCTTCAACACCAGAGGTATCGCAGATACGTTGCCTGTTGCCATCTCAGCGAGACAAAGCGGAAAGTCTTGGGGTCATCCATATTTACCTTGCATGGACTAAATGCCAATACTCTCCCTTGAATTTTTTAGCAGTAGGCATAGTATGCAGCCAGATCTTCGTAGTTTATATACTTATATATGATTTCCAACAGCACAATACATGCCACATAAGTAAATGGTAACATCAGGTATTAAGTATGTAGTTCGTTTAATTAGAAGAAATTCGTAAGTAGATAATGCTTAGTGGTTGATTTCTCCACCTTGCCTTCTTAAATATTTTCAATCATCTTTCTTAATTCCAGTCACTTCAGAGTATCGTCGCCCTGTGTCATGTGTGTGATCATTCTGTTCCTGATGCCTGTCAATCTGGATTTCATGAAATATTTCAGGACACGAACAGGTGAATTTATTGTTAGCTATGCAACGCACAGGACTACTGTCTGGCGTGCGCGAGGCAGCCGGTCTGATATCTTCCATAGAGCTTCATTCGACTAATCATACATTCCTACACAAGCAGGAATGTATGATTTGATACCCTGGCTTGTGTAGGAATGTATGATTTGATACCCTGGCCTGTCTAGGAATGTGAGATTTGATACCCTGGCTTGTGTAGGAATGTATGATTTGATACCCTGGCTTGTGTAGGAATGTATGATTTGTTCGTTTAGTGGGTTCATCATCATCTTCCTGTCCGTGTCCCATGTTACTTGGGGTCGGCGCAACACTTTTTCTTCTTCCATTCTCCCCTGTCAACCGCCACGCTATCATCCACTCCCTATTCTTTCATATCATTCCTCACACAAACCATCCATATTTTCTTTAGCCTTCCTCTTCCTCTCCATCCATCAATATTTATCATCAGTCTATTAGTCACATGCGTTTTCTCCCTCCACATCACATGCACGTACCAAGCTAAACGATTTCCTTTCAACTTTTCTGTCACTGACGCTACTTTCAAACTTCCCCATATGGTAGTTGGTTTAGTGGGTTGCTGACTCTATTTTGAGCAACAAGGCATTGAGCAAATATGAGAACATTGTGTCCCCCTGGCGAACTTATTATTCTCAGATAGGATCTAGTTCTGGACCCATTGTAGGAAGGAAAAATATACAGATACAGGTTCAAATCAAATTAGCTAGCGTAACTCCGCAGATGCCATGGAAATCAAATATATAATAACAATGACATAAAACAAAAAAAAATCTTAACTCATATAGGTCTATACCTACATTATAGACAATATTGGTCTCAAAGTATTACTTCTGACTACTAAACTAAAACACAAGTACCTAAACACAAAGAAAAACACAAACACAAAAAAACATAAACATTAAGTACCTAAAAATGACACATGTAGTCTTAACTGTCTTAGTTTAGTATTCAGAAGTGTATTCTAGTGATAGACATAGACAGTAGTAGTGTCCAGATAGGTGATCCATTACCCTGCAAAATACACTGCTGGAGTCCTAAATCGACGCACCCTGCAGATTTTCGTATGGATTAGATATTAACCTTTTTAAATGTTCGTGAATTCAAATTTGGAACAATGACGATACCAAAATGATGGCCAGTATGGCTTCAAAACTGCATAAAAACTTTTTCTTTGACTCATAATTATTTTGAAGTTTTAGACCTTTCATAACTTACATGGATTGGCACGGTGGCTCGATTTAGGAGTCCGGCAGTGTAATAACATCGTCTATACTACCCCACGTGTTTCACATGAATGACGCTCGGACATAACAAATAATCAATACCCTATATTTAGATCGGAACAGCGAACCCCTGCCCACCACGCAGACCAAATCGTGTCTGAGTTGGAACATGGTTCGGCGGGATCTTCACTGGAGCATACTCTTAATTATAGGTAAATTTACAGAAATAGCTACCCACCTCAACATAACTAATTAGGTAGCTATATATAGCTGTTCTTAGAGAGAAGGTTTTCACATTCAGTTTGATCCAATCTAAGTTAGCTTGATAAGTTACCTTCTTAGATGTTGAACTTTACAGCCCGTAAGTACCCGTATTTATCCTGAAAGACCTTTTGTCTTTCAGGATAAATACAGCAGACAGACAAAATATCTAGACTATACAATTATGTCCTAATATTATGTTATAAATCATCATAATCAGCCGATTATGGATGATCTATGACATAAAATAAATAAATAAATAATATTAGGACATAAGTTCTATGTAAGTGGGAACAATATAGGCTTATTTATATTGTTCTCGCTGCTGGGACACAGGCCTCCTGTCTACTAGAGGAAGTGGGCTATAATCTACCACGCGGGTCCAGTGCGGGTTGGTAGATGTCACATGTCTTCGAATTTTTGGTTCTAGGACATGCCGGTTTCCTCACTTTCTTCACTGTTTTGAGAGCAGTGGTGATGAAATAATTTACACAAAGTAAAGCACCTGTCGGGGTTCGAACCTACGACCTACAACTCGTAAGTCGCGGCCATTACCACTGGGCCACCACTGCTCTGTCTGTCTGTCTGTATATTAGGGCATAAATTCTATGTTCTATGTCGAACCCGAGGTCGGGCAGTGTTGTTGGTTTGTCTACGTTACGAACTCTACTTCGCAGTAGCTGCCCGCGGAATCTGGATTTGTGTTCGGTTAATAGGGTGGTTTCCTGGGTAAAAAAATAATAATTATATTTAGTCCGTCAGTTAGATTATCGAAAAATAATGGACACTTAGTTTTTCTTTTGTCATTCAAACAAAAAATGACAAAGATAAAGCGCGTCAAAATTTGGGAGTGGGGGGTCGTGACCTCACTCCATGCTAATAAGTGTCGCAGGCAAGTGACGTCACACGGAACTTTAACGGGCGATATCTTCATAATTTTTTATATAATTGACATTAAAGTAAAAATACGGCTTCAATATTTTTTGATAATCTAACTAACGGACTAATTAGAATTTTTTAGGAAACTAGCTTATTGTAGGACAGGGTCACCCCCTCGCCCCAGGTTTCGAAAGTTGGGTGTACTATCCTGTATAGTACACCCACCAGCTGTTTTAGTACATTTTGACCTCGTAGGTACTGCACTTTTCTTTAAAACAGCAGATTTCTTTTTGATAACCGACCAAAAATTTCTACTCTAGGGGGGCTAGAATCATGTACTGAATCCAGAACAGTGAATAGTGAACAGTTTGCGCTTCGATGTCCCTGCCACCCTCTAAACACCATTGCGCTGTTTACCCCTGCGAATATAGGCTTGATGTTATGCACCATTTAATTTATGACCTCGACTTTTCAGCCGGCAGCAGCACTCTTTTCGAGTCCCTTAGAGATTCGAAAATGACAGAGGAGTTTGAAGAGTTCCTGCTGTACTTCGAAGGCTGGTATGCGTCGGCCGTGGTCTTCATCGTAGTGGTGTTCTGTAAAACCCTTACGGAGTTCGCGCCCAATTTCTGTGTGGTCTATGCACTGTTGCCTAGTATTGCTAAAGTGGTAAGGATATTCTTCATCATCATCAGCCGAAAGACGTCTAAATACTGCTAGACGATGGCCTCCTAAGTACCGCCACTTTGACCGGCAAGGACATCGACGCGCAACCTTACCATGGATTCAATACCTGCAGTGAGATTCTGTAACAATCTCACCGTGAAAACTTAGGTGAAGCGAGCGTGGAGTGAGCTGTCATTCCAACTAATGCTAGGGCTGGGGTTAACACTGTTGACAGCTCACTCTAAGCTCAGGCGGTCTATTCTGTAACACTTTCACCGTAAAAACCGAGGTGAAGTGAGCTTGAAGTGAGTGTCATTCCTCCTGATACTAAGGGATTGATACTATTGACAGCACACTTTAAGATCACTTCACCTAAGTTGTCACGGTGAGATGATTACGGAATAGCAATACAGTACACTTAACTTTTCACGGTGAGATTTTTACAGATTTTTTTTTACCGACTGATTCTGAACCCTCCTTAGTTGAAATTTTTGGTGGGTTACTAAAAAAAAATTGCTGTACAAATTGCGCTTTTCCATGAAACAGTCTGTTGATTTATTTTTTGATAACCGACTAAACATTTATATGCTAGGGGTCCAGTATCATGGGCTGATTCATTCTTATAGTTTGCGCGTCAGATGTCCCTGCCACCCTGAATTGGTTACTCCTGCAGTGCGATTCTATAACCATCTCACCGTGAAAACTTAGGTGAAGTGAGCGTGGAGTGAGCTGTCATTCCAAATAATGCTAGGGATTGACACTACTGACAACTCGCATCAAGCTCACTTCACTTGAGATTTCACGGTGAGATTTTTACAGAATCGACCGGCAGTTCTTTTTCGGAGTCCTTCAAAAACTCCGCTCCAGTGCACGCACGAGCACGTTTAACCTAAATAAAGATTTATTTGTGTTGTTTAGAGTGTGTTCTGCAATATAAACCCACACTACCTGATGATGGCGGCCACGCTGGCCAGCTCTCTGCCGTTCCACTTAGTGACTGGTACTCCAGTAAACGCGATGGTTTGCGCTTATGTGCACATCCCGCCTTGGAAGATGGTTAGTCCCTCTAGTAGACTTGTCGTATTAGCTATTATAGGAATTTTGTTCCCTTTTAGGTATGTATTACTAAATAGTTAATCGATTTGGGTTTGAAAAACGGTGTCATAATTATTACTAACGAAGAAACATATGGCATACCAGTGACCAGGCACATTACACGGTATTTTAGTCCTTTGATGCTGTTCTAGAATTTTTACTGAATTGTGAGTGCATTTAAATGAATGGGCAAAATAAACCAAATGAAAAAAATACATGTGACCGAACAACTGTTAGCCAAGCCCATTTCCATCACAAGAAAATACTGTTCTGTAACAGTATTCAACCTGCATCCGGTAGCGCAGCAGCTGACTTTTTACCCACAGCGCTTCAATCAAGTATTCGAGTCTTCAAATCTCATCGATTTTGTAAAAAGGCACCCTTCAGCATCTGTCTCGACGGTGACGAGGAAGCAATCCAATCAATTGAAACATACAAAAGATTGTGGGTCCTGTGTACACCTATCTCATTGTATATTAATAGTTGGTCGCTGCCTGTTCACACACGTGGCGAGTAGGTACCGTACTTGTATGTCGCGGCGACAAGATATATCAATGAGAGTAATTGCTCAGCCACGGTTGCTTGGCGGGCATAACACTTGCTGAGAGATTCGTGCTTGGTACAGACGCCAGCACATCAAGCTACTACAATCTGTCAAATTGCTTTAGTAGATTTTCAACTATACCTATCGCTAAAGTTTTAGGTTCAAAGTTGGTTGGGAAAATTTGACAGTTTCGGGTAGCCAGCTGCTCTAGCACTCGATGCTCGTTGCTCGCCAACTCGTTTTTAGTTGCTAGCTCTACTCGCTTCTCGTTATTCACCGGCAGTGGAACAGGTGCCTAAGGGTCAGTTCACACCGACACGCGACGCTGCGCGCACTCTTTAAGAGAGAGAGCTGCACGGCGCAACGTATTCTGAACTCTCACAATGCAATGTGTACCTTTTCGTGTAGAAAATAAAGTATATTTTGAGTCACTCTTTTAAAGTGTGCGCGCAGCGTCGCGTTTCGGTGTGAACTGACCCTTAAGCTTGGTATTTCTTTTATCAACCATCTGCAGTCTGTGAAGCCCTTCCTACGTAAATGGCCTTTTCACGGCTAACTTTCATACAGTCCATGATATTATTACATTCAAGCAGTTTTTCCTGACCCTTGACAGATGTACGCCGGCATCGGTCCGTCAGTGATGGCCATAGTGGTGGTCTGGTTCACAGTGACGGTGTGGTCCACAGCCATATGGACCGACATCACCCTCGACCCGGAGTGGGCAGACGTCAACGTCTTCAAGATATTTAGGCAAAGGAGTTAGGTAGCATTATTAGTTGTTTAATAAAGTAAGTAATGGTTGAATGTAGTTTTTCTTTTCAATTATTAGTGTAGCATAGGTTCTTGGTCAAAATAGTAGTAGAATGTGAGAATGAAATGGATGTGACGTCCCCCAACTTGTTATTTTTTTTTGTGTTTCTGTTCTTTTTATGCGTCATGTTTGACTCAAATAAACGTGTTTTCTTTCTTTCTAAACAAGGTAATATAGCACCTTATATTAACCTTGCACCTTGTATTTGACGAATAAAACAAAAACGGTGATTTATTTGCAACATATTATTTATTTAACAACACACTCCATCGATTCAATATTTACAAAATGAGCACATTACGTACATTTATATATTTTAGTTTTGCATTATATGATATTGAATTTTTTCTAGGTACGAGAAAGTATCATCAGCAACCTTGTAAAACATTATTTTTGTTTTTTTGCAGTACCATCTTTTATCTTTTAGGTAGGTACTTAATGAATATAAAATCAACATTTGTGACAGTATTATTAGATCACAACCGACTTAATTTGGAAAATGGTCACTTCAGACATTATTCAATACATTTTCAGTCAATGAGATAACAAGGATAACTTTCAGGAATATACATGCTATTAAAAGCACACTTTAATAGTATTTTGGTACATTGGCATTTCTTCTATTATACTTTTAAAATATCGAAAAAGCTACAGTATACTTTCAATCAATTTACAGACAGATTCATTGTAAATTGTGACGTTCAAAAGTGCCTTTTATATGTGTATTTAAAATAAATGCTTGGACTGTGACTTCATTATACATATTTTTTTTTTTTTAATATTTGGGACAGCAAAGGTTGGTCAATTATCCTACGTAGGTAAAATTTTGCATAAACAGTTCATTTTTTTTTTTTTCATAAACAGTCGTAATTTGTACAGGTACTTATCAAAATTGGACATATTGTAATTATTAGAATATTATATGAACACATCGATTTAAAAGCCATTGATGATAATCACAGAGTATTTTGATGACCATGATGACTATTTAAATTTTAGATTCAAGATAAAAATGTATGAACATGTAGAAAAAAGGCATTAACTATTGACCTTAATAAAATGGGGAGTGTATAGGGTTAAATAAAATTAGCTAGCCAAACTCCGCAGACGTGATATCTGAACACGATGATCTTATCAGCAAATCATTTTTTTGTGTCTTATCGTGTTTAAGGTATTAACTGCAGTCACCGGTGACCGCCAACAATAGATTTTCTATAGTGTCTGTTGTCTGGCAGTCAACGTGTTAAATATCCATCAAGTCTGCGGAGTTTCGCTAGCTAAATTAAATTGACCCTGTGTACTACAAAGCAAAAATTCTGTTCGTAGTTTATACAAAATTGGGCAATTGTATCGAAATAATTGTTTTCAAAAGAGCTCGTATATTTATGTACGCAATAAACATTCACACACACACACACACACTATTAATAATAATTACGACTAATTTGCACTTCTTCACACACTTATATAAAATGCATCACAATATTACTTGTCTCACAAA
The DNA here is from genome assembly GCA_949629185.1 of Apamea crenata. Taxonomy (NCBI): domain Eukaryota; kingdom Metazoa; phylum Arthropoda; class Insecta; order Lepidoptera; family Noctuidae; genus Apamea; species Apamea crenata. Next base: position 8,718,630 of record OX451372.1, read on the forward strand.
CAAAGCACACTTTGTTCTTAATGGACTTAACATTAAGGCACCTATTTAAGCTTGATTAACTAAGGAAGCCTTTACATGGAATATTTTACATATGAAAAGGTCCAAAAAATAAATATTTTTATAAAGGCAGACTTCCTGCACACTTAATAGGGTTCATCAAAGTCCACACACAAAATACGATTCACACACCACACAATATTTTACACAGTATTAAAACTAGGGACCCTTTACATAGGGATTTTTAAATAAAGATATTTGAAATACACCTTCACATAAACACTTTCTATATAAAATATATTTTTGTTGCTTACACACTCGCAAACGTATTTGGTAAACGTTTCATGAGAAATGGTTCACTAGTTTTTACTCGACTGCGGCGAAGCCCAAAAGGAGGGCACTTATCTAATAATTTTGGTACAATCTTTGCCTTAATTTTATTTTATTCGGGACACTGAGATTCTATACTTCTATATACCTACTTTAAATAAACCGCACCAACAATTTTGCTTCTCAGATATTTTTTTTTAAAGACAAAGATCACTTTATTTGGTTTGAAAGAGATCCTGAATTGCCCTTTTCTGTTCCACTGTAATTTGCCAAACGAAACGAGTCTTTACACTACTGACATAAAACATACCGCCATATTAAAAACTTTCAACTACCTTTCTCATAAAATTCGTTGCAAGTGTGAAAAGCGTAAGTTTATATAAATCCTCACCCGCTTTATTCCGTTACGATACATAATTATGTACTAATGTAATAATAATAATATATTTAAGCATTATTATTGTCCCAGTAGGCTGGATTGTGTAAGCACTAGGTTTTGGCCATGATTTCGTTACTTAGGTTACAATTGGACATAATTTTAAAATGTTAGAGCAATTTTTATGAATGTGCAACATGCGTGAACAGGGTAAAGGATGTTTTTTTACAAACGGTGACTTAAGTTATTTTATCCAAAGCAATAAATACCCATGTAATGAATTTCCTTTATATGTTTACTAAGTCCATTGATTGATGATCATAAGGGTGCGCCTCCGCGTGTACTAAAAGTTACACCTCTGCGTAACCCTTCGACAATACAGGCGTGATGTTATGTTTATGTGAAACTCATATTCTTCATCATATAATAATTTATCTCTCTTTCTCTCTCTATCTTTGCTAATTATTTAAAATTACGTCCAAATGTATTTAAAATATATATTTTATTTGTTATGTATATATTTTGGCAATGTACTAAGTCGGTGGGGCGACTGACATACATACATAAATGCTGTTTTAATATTATTTATCATATAAAATGCTTTTATACTGTAGAAAATACGAAAATATAATTTAAATTAATCAATGACTTATTGGCGAATTTGCGGGATAACATGGTTTCTTTATAAAATGCCCTTTCAAATAAGCACTATGCTGAATTTTGGGAACCTCGTCTAGATATAAAAAACTAACATAAAAAAATAAACATCTCATCATTTCCATTATACGAATTTTTCGATCATTTTAAGTACGCAAAAATAAGCAAATACATAACGTAAATTCAGACCAAAAATATAAAGCGACCTCGCCAATTGTCTATGATTTACAATTATCATTTTGTTGGCAACATTGAATCATTAAATACAGATAATATAGGCCAACCGATTCCCTTCAAAACTAGGTTCTCTTGTCACAAAACAAGATTTATAAAAAATATTTGAAGATATATTCACACTGAGATTGCATTAAATAAATCTAAGGACTTTCCCTTATTTTGAAAATGGTACAAAATGGCACATACCTGTACATCTTTCTATCTATGTAGACATTTAACCAAAGGCTAGTTTATAGCCTTTAAATCCCTTCACATTTTACCGATTAAATTACCTATATTAAATTGGATTTAGCTTTTAAAAGGAAGGTAGTTGCATGAGATACTACCCGTATCATTGCTTAGCAATGCGGGTAGTGTACAATTGAAGTTCGGGAGGGTAGTCAGAGCGCTAAGCGATGTATTGCAGGCTAAAGACACGGTGTTGATGGCTGAAGCTGTGCTGTTGGTGAGGTGGGTCACTGGGGCCAAGAAGGGGAAGATAACTGAGCCCCATGTGGGGTAGGCGCCCCATACGATGAGGGTGGTGATGATTTTCGGGCCTATGCCGCCAACAGCCTGGAAAAAAACAAAAACAGTTGTATTTAGAATAGCGGCGCGGCGCGGTCCGCGCGGAGTTCCTTTGGCAAATTGTAGGTACTTAATTTATAAATTAACGGACTTATAGAAAAATATAACGGAAGTTCACGAGTCCGTTGACAACTTAACAAGTTAACTTAAAAGTTAATCCGTTACTCGAAATGTTAACTTTGTTAATTAACGATTACGTGTAAAAGTGTTTGTACAGAAAGTACTCACCATCTTAGAAGTAGGTATATGCGCGACGCCGGCGACGATCGCGTTGGGCGGAGTGCCGACCGGCATGTGGAACGCCATCGAGCACGCCAGCGTGGCGGGTATCATCAGGTACCGAGGGTCCATGTGCAGTACGCGGGCCTGAAGATACACGATATTGTTAAAACTTGGTCATATTATGCACGTATATCAGGTTCAATATGGTATTATAATAAATGCCAAGACAAAAATGGCAGTCGCGGTTTTAGAGGTATGAGGAACAGGGTGTAAAGTTCACTCAACCTCCATTGAAAAGGGAGGATCCTCCAACCAGACGGGTGTTATGTCTGGCGGGCAATTGCCCAACGATTGATATTGGGAAATTGTATCTATGCTAATGGCACGGTAAACTCTGCTTGCGAGATGCAGGATTTGCGTGACGTCAGTATGACGCGTTGTTCGCATGTGGCGTTGTAGATACCGCTACATCACTCCCCTCCGGAGACCGGAGGTCGATAGTTGGCTGAGTCTTGTATCTTCCGATGCTTGCCAGGCCAGCTGAGGTTCCAGTGAGTCGGAACCAGTTGCCGCATAGTTCACGGTGAGTCGGAACTGTCTGCGGAGATGCCCCAGTGAGTCGGGGTGGCGCATAGTTCGCGGTGAGTCGGAACTGTCTGCGAAGATGTTGAGTCGGGGTGGATGGCGCTGCGTTATACTCCAGTGCGTCGGATGTCGTACAGCGCCGGGTTGAGGCTGGCTGCTGCGTCGACCAGTAGAGGGTGCTCTGCTTGTTGACCGGCCGAAAGTGCAGTGTGCTGTGCCAAGGTTGCTGATGAGGCTGAGGGTGATGACCAGGTATGCGCGGTCGCTGCATGCTGGTGGTCAGGATACCCGTTGAAGCCGTGGATGCTGGCTGGCTGGGTGACCCGCCGCTAAAGCTTGCGGGAGTGATGATGATGACGTCACGCTGAAGTACTTGCACGAAGGCTGCGCTGACGTTCATGCTCGGGGTCACCAGTTTAGAGGTATGAGGAACAGGGTGTAAAGTTCACTCAACCTCCATTGAAAAGGGAGGATCCTCCAACCAGACGGGTGTTATGTCTGGCGGGCAATTGCCCAACGATTGATATTGGGAAATTGTATCTATGCTAATGGCACGGTAAACTCTGCTTGCGAGATGCAGGATTTGCGTGACGTCAGTATAACGCGTTGTTCGCATGTGGCGTTGAAGATACCGCTACACGGTCATAAAAGTTGCGAGTAGGGAGGTAAATTTAGGTGTTGTCTTGCTCCCACTTTTTTTGACCTCGACTGCATCGCACGTTTGTATTCACATGGCATTCTGTTGCGATAACTGAAGGCCAATTCTCGTAATTTAAAATGTTCAAAATCTAGTCGCAGTCTCATCTCGGCGACAAACAAATGTCAAAAATTTTTCAAAATTTTACGTATTTTTGACAGATTGAGGACTGAGATCAGACTGTGAACGTTCTTAAAATTACGAGAATTGCCCCTCAGCTGTCGATAATAACATAATTATTATTATTATAAAACGAGCTCGAATGAATGAAAGGGATATGGGCAGTTTCAATTCGCTATTTTTTTCTAAAGTCCTGGTAGCGAATTGTTCTTTCAGGGCGCCCGTCGTTTTCAGTGTTATCCTATAAATTCATATAAATTCGCCCACCATATAAATTCTATTTCTTAACCTATTCAGATTGAATTCTTACCATATTAGCCAGCACAGGCAGTATAAGATTAGCGATGGCGACATTAGAGGTGAACTCAGTGATGAACTGGGTGACTAACACCACCACCAACAACACCACGGCGTGGTTCAGACCCTGCAGGCCTTCTAGTGAGGAACCGATCATGGCGGACAGGCCGGTGGCCTTGCTACCTTCAGCGAGAGCGAAGCCGCCACCTGTTGGAAGAGAGATTAATTAGACACCTAATTGATCATCAATTAATTAAAAGCAGCATTGGTTTCCTAATAAAATGGTGAACTGTCCAAATGCAGAGCGTTTATTGACACCTTAATGTCAAATACATTAATATTCAAGAAAAAAATACAGCATTCGTGAAAAAAAAAACGTATTTCTTTATGTCATATTATCGTATTCGAATTTTTTTTTAATTTCTTATACCTAACTGTTTTAAAAGATAAATAAATTAATCTTAAAGACATGGGTGTTGTCCTGTGACGATTTAGGATCCATAGTATCCCAAAGTTATAAGATTGTCGTATTTTACTCACCAAGTAAGAACAGTAGTCCCCAAGGGATCTTTTCCTTGAGGATTCCCCAGGTCACGATGCTGGGTGAAGGCTTCGATGCTCTTAGTTCTTCGTCTGTAAGCAATGGAATAAAACATTTACTAACCAGCCGCGTTGTGTAAACTTGCTTAAAAAATATCGAGGTGAGAGTGAGTAGACGCTTAGCCTTTTTTTTAATTTTCATTGATCCACTGCCTATCTGACCTCAACCACCCATTTTTTTTTTTTACTTTTTTTTGCGAATTGGCCGTCTCATGACTTCGATCTCGCCTGGTGGAAAGCGATGGATGAGGTCTATGATGAAACGAGCAACTCCTGAAGATGCCTATTTACTCTTGCTTTGAAGCCTGACGGGTTATACGTGGAAGCAAACACGATACCGACTTTTGGGCTTCTGATTAAAGATTAGAAGCATAGACTTTTTATAAAGTGAACTATAAAAGCAACACTGTAGGTACTTACATGAAGAAGAAGCAGAGAAGAACTTGAGGAAGTCGCAGCACATCGGCAAAATGAACATCAGAATGACAATAAACATTGATGTCACACCATCCTTCACTTTCCTGTGGCAAAGAAAACAATATGTGTCAAATAAATTATAGGCCGGCCGCTTAACTGAGACGTTGCCTGAGGTAACTGCGCGGTGCGGGAGGGGTGATAGTTGTCACAAGTTGACGAATCACTGAGCTCTCGCATCACGTCACCACACCCCTCCTCCATTTTGCTCCGATTGCTACAATTCAACTGACTCTCATGATATTTCAATACTCGAATAGCGACATAATGTAGTAATGTTACTTAGCAGAGTTCGTTATGCGGTTTCTAATAATTATTTTTGCGGCGGAGGTGCGCTAAGGCCCTGAATGCCAAGTCTCGATACTAACCTTGTTCTAGACATCCAAAAATGTATTAATTTAATCATAACTTACATGTCAGTGAGTACGTTAGCCCAGCCGGGCATGAATCCAGGGCTACGGAAGATGTACAGGAACACCGCCAGGATAAACAGGAGACCGGAAGCCTGTGACCAAACACGTTAATGTTAATATTGGTTTACTGGTTTGTGGAATAAAGGCTCATTTATACGAGATTTGTTTTTCGACCGATGAGTCGTAGGTAGAACTTGCCATGCGATTATCTCACTTATGTGTTAACATCAAGCAAGACACAAAAACTCAAATACGACTATGTCTTAAGTGATTCGTCAGGCACTGTCAATTGTTTTACTTTAGATATTTGCATGTTCAAGGCGACCGCTTATTTCTTGTAATTTTCAAATTCAATTCGTCTCCTGGGATTTCCCATCGGCAAAATTGACGAACTTTCATATAAATTTTCATCCATATACACTGTCCATTAGGGTAACCGATTCTGACAGCTGTCTTAGAACGTACACACGGCTACACATCAAGCTATGCAAAACCAGTATTGGCTGACCGTTCATTGTGAGAAAATATCATACAAAGTGAGGCCAAGACAAACTGGTTTTGTATAGCTTGGCGTGTAGCCGTGTGTACATATTCCAGGTTACGTAAAAGTTAACTTTAAAATGCATTATAAAATAAATATATAAACTGCCTTATCTTATTTATGATTTTTTACAGACATTATAATTCCGTACGTGTATCAACCAATGTATTGTGTGTTACTACAATCACTAGTTCTATCTGTCAAAAAACGATTTACCGAACGGACAGGGTATAAGGAATAAATTTACATAAATTTGTGTTAAACGAAGGAGTTGTTACATAAGAAACTCTTATGAAAAATTTCATGTTTCTCGACATTGCGGTTTAGCCTGTGCGCTGTCGGTCAGTGACTGAATTTAAGATTGTTATTAAGTAGATTTATTATAGCTTTTTTTATAAACTCACCCTTTCGTGGAAAGTGATAGGTCCAAGATTCCTGTACTGTTCCTTGATGACCTTCATCGTAGTCGTTGATCCCGACGACGCCATGTTTACTTTCTTAGCGGCTGGGCTGTTCGGCCTGCAGAAATTAATGTCGTAGATATAAGTTAGTTGCCTTCAACAGCGGTCAATTCGCGAAAAATCATTGATATTCTTGAGCAAAATAAACAAGTTTTTCGGACAAGTTAGATTTTTCTTTTGACCATTCATACAGAAATAGGAGTTACTTTGTCGACTAGTGCGTAAGATGTTTTTCATCGGACTAACCCGAAATGTGACACCAACCAACCCGCACTAGGCCCGCGTGGTACTAATAAAAATAATTATACTACAGAAAATAAATACTAGCGCAAGCTCTGTATGGCTTGCTATGACCCCTCATAAGTTTGCCCAATCAAATCAAAAATCATTTATTCAAATTAGGCTGAGAATCAGCACTTTTTGAACGTCAAAAAATAATTAGGCGCATTAATTTTGAGGGTTACATACCTGAACAAGCCCATGAAGGTGACCTGGAGCGCTACCCATACAAGAATCTGCATAATAAGCATGGGGGGCGTACTGTACGCCATGAACCAGAAGAAGTTCACCGAGCTTCCGTATTCGGGGAATTCGCTGGAAGAAAAACAAAACATATTTATTTAATAAGCTCTCAACTAAGTTTTTAGGGGGTGATATATAAGTTTCCAGGGCAGATCTACCCATCATATGCCATTGTATGTAAAAAATTCAACACAACATAACATCACGCCTGAAATCCCCAAGGGGTTATTCAGAGGTGTACAGTATGTACCCCCACATTTCGGCAGTTATGTTAAAGTCCCATGTAAAAGGGGGAGACTGGGGGGGCGAGCCTATTGCTCTGTAGAAAATTATACTTACGAATCAAAGATTCCTTTGAAGGCGGAGTTGGTAGCAGTTCCGACGAGGGTACCGCAGCCTCCCAGGGTGGAAGCGTAGGCTATACTCAAGTAGTAGCATATTGTTATGTCACTCGGCATTGGGGCTCTGAAACGGGAAAATTTCATGTTCTTCATAAATTATAGGAGTTAATTAATGAAATATAGGGAGTTAAAGGATCCAATAAATTACAGAGTCTAGGAAAAAAAAATCGGGTTTGTAGAGACGAGTAGCGTCAGCACGAAACACACATTTCCGACTTCGCCATTGTCTAAGACGGTACCGAGAGCTCCTGCGCTTACACACACATTCACAGCGTGTTTGTACACTGAGTAACCACAAGTAAAGCGCGCGCCGCTTCTTTCTAAATCTCAATGTGTTATGTTTACGCCAAGCTGTACACTGTAGTTAGAGACTTAGCAGGATTATCATGTATATCCGTTCAATTTCTAGATTTTTTGAACTAAGCTAAATTTGAGTTAACTATAAGTAGACTATTTCATCATCTGCCTAGCCTTTTCCCTTCTATATTGGGGTCGGCTTTCAGTCTAACCGGATGCACCTGAATACCAGTATTTTACATGGAGCGACTGCCTATTTGACCTCCACAACCGAGTTACTGGGTAATACGATACCCCTTGGTAAGACTGGTTGTCAGACTTTCGGGCTTCTGACTACCCGTAACGACTGTCAAAGATCCACAAACAGCCGGGACCAAGCCGGTGCTTTCCGAGGCATGAATATAATAATAAGTCGACACTATTTGTGATCCTTTATTTTAATTGGTTTATGGTCGTCTTGACTGATTCATGTGTCAAAATTAAAAGAGTTTAGAATGTGACTTACTCTTCTTCACCAGTCTTAGCGACCGCCTTGGTGTCCTTGCCATTCTCCGCTGGTGGGTTCTTCTTCTTGTTTATATAGACATCACCAAGTCCTTGCTGTGAATTAAACATGATTATGTAAAGCAAACGAAACAACTGTATAACCCATAGTAGTTACATTTAATTAATGTTTTTTTTGGGCTGTTGTAATATTTGACAGCGGCCTGATACAGTGACCAGCTTTCCAGAAATTGATGGGTACTTTGTTAGAATCTATACAAGATATTGCAAAATATTTACCTGTTCTAATACTTCTAAAATGGCCTCAACGATTGGCACCATCATGGTCGTGGCAGCGGCGTTCGACACCCACATGGATATGAACATGGTCACGAATGTTAGGCCGAAATTCAGTCTGGAACAGAAAAGAAAATATTAGGATGTGGAAAAACTAATATTATATAATTTTTAACAAAATGGTTAAAAAATTAGTCAATATTAGTAAAGCTATACCATGAAGAATGAGAACTGCTTAGAGTAAAAAAATATGATGCGTCTGATTACGCCATTAGAGACTTATCATAAGGCTGGAAATTGTTTTACTTTGACGTCGGTCACATGCATAGTGTATCACAGACGATTTACGACTGCGAGCCCATATAAATGTTAAGAAACCGAAGTCGGCGTTAGACAATATCCATTATAAAAAATAGAGATGCAAACCTTCTATGAGAGCACCCAACAACTTGCACAGTCCACAGGGCAACTCTTTTTGGCAACCTCGAATGCTGTACCCCAGCGGCTATCATAAGACCACCCATAAACATCATGTTCGTCTCCTTCATGTACGCTGCACAGGTCAAGTCAGAGTCTAAGATACCCATGGTCGGGAACAAGACGATTGGCAGCATAGATGTGACGGGTAGAGGAAGGAGCTCCAACACCCAGTATATTGCCATTATTAGGACTACGTACATGCATCTGTATGCCTGAAAAGTGAAGGATGTTCATTGATTATTTTGATAGATTTTAACCCTATGCATTATGTCTTTGTGTGTTAATAAAATAGACAAAATAAAGTAGTAGCTGTGGTATCTGATGCAGACTATTGTCCTCTCTCTTTATTATACAGAAATTAAACAAAATGACAAGGACAGGTAGTGTTTATATGAAAAAAAAAGTGTCTAGCTTGCCTTGTGAATAAGTGATAAGAAATACTTATTCAATTTGAGTGCCACTTTAAGATTATTATGCTAAGTAAATGATTACAGTGATTCATAATTACTACAAGTAGTGTGTCTGCTGGTTAAGATGCCATTTCTTTGATTTGAGCAGAGCAGAGCTGATCCAAGGTTTTAGCATGATCTTGAAGCTTTAATATAGCTAGATAGAACTTGGCTGGATCAAATCAATGGCTGGAGATCACAAAAATTATTTGAAAGTCAATGCAAGTTGTTATTTATTAAGAGTTTCTATAAATAAAGAGATCTCCAATTATTATTTGTTTCTTTTTTTTTATATCAAATATTATTCACTTTATTTTTAGTTTCTAGCCTATAAGAAGTTTGTTTGTGTCTTTGTACTTAATTATTTCAGTAGGTATGGCTGTTCCCTTTGTCGATTGTCTGTACATAATTTGTAAATTATTAAATAAGAGTTAAAAAAGTTGTTACTTACAGGGTCATGGTTCAGAATAGGGATAGGCAGCAATATCAATGGAGTCAGCACCACAATGAGTGCCTTCCAGTATATGGACAAAAACAGACTCAATCTCTGCCATAGTGTAGCACTGGAACCAGTCTTTGGGAAGTAATATGTAGTGGAGCTGAAACACAATTAGACAAAAATATTTATAGACTGTGGCATACATACTCTTAAACAGCAGTCTGAGTACCTGCATAAAAAGTATGAATGAAATGTAAGTGTGCTGAGTGTGAATACACACAAAGCGAAACGCGTCGGCGACACAGGCAACTACAGCCGACGCGTGCCGATCGTGTGTATGAACAATTGCACACTAAGGAGTTTATGCACATGGCATTTTGTATTTTTTGTTTTATTTGGGGTGTGAAAATGCCTTAAAATGGTCTAAGTACTTCAAATAAATTATTTGACTTTGTCTTAAAATATTTAAAAAAAATGCTAAAAATAATGGGGTGTAAGTAATTATTATTTTAATAATGCCATACAAATGCTTGCTAGTTGCTATTTTCCATGCTTATATTGAATTTGAAACACCTAATTTTCTGGCAATTTATTTGTAAAGCTTCGCAATACGTGCCTCATTCGTCTTGCTGGTGATTTTTATTTTTAAATAATACCATGCTTCCAATCTATTTTTAAACTAACATATAAATGATGCAACAAGCCAACAACCATACAAACGCAAGCTGTTTTAGCGGAGAATAAGGTAATGTATGGGTAGCTAAGCTATTGAATTCATTTGAAATGTAATTATTCTATCTTTGTGCAATGAAAAGTAACTCTATCAAAAAATTTGGATACATTTTCTACAGTTTTGGGTGCTTAAAGTAAATTAACAACTTACCGTTCTTCAGGCATACCGTTTTCTATTACCGGGTTCGACATGATGATCTATTATGTTTTTTAACTCTCCAAAAATATTTAATGTTTATTTAGGTTTCACAATTTCCACATTCTTGGCACCATCTGAAAAAGAAGCCGGGAATTAGCCATTATTACAATCTTAATCAAGTAAATATCATGATAATTCTTTGGCAAAATTAAAATTACCCGCTAAAATTATTCAAAATTTCAAACAAATCGTGAAGTCACTATAAAATCAACGCACATTCTTCTCCAATCAAAACCAAATGACAACTAAAAATAAAATGTCGCAATTCGAGACGCTTGTCAGTATTTTACAGGTAAACAATCATGGTAGTTTCAGCTAACAACAAAACGCTGTATGACTTTCGTCGTATTATAATCAAAAATGATATGAATCTTATTTCATTTCTTGAAATAATTGAATTATTATTTTATTAGTTTAATTTTAAAACCGCTAACACGACTATTGATCAAGCCATGATTATTTCAAATACGCGAAACGTAACGAAACGTTTAATGGCCACAAGGCAAGGTAGGCAACACTAAAAAAAATAATTATTTAATGTCAATGTCATTGAAACCAAAACAAGATTTGATAATCAAAATATCTTCCACAAAAGCCTGTTTTATTAGTTTAATTTATAATAAAAACCTTAAAATCGAACTGTAATCTATTCTTTGGTGTCTTTCAATGTGCTAATAGTGATATAGTGTCTACAATGACAAAGCACGAGACTAAAGGCGAGGTGGAAGGTATGTACTCTTAAAGCTCAGTTTTATCAAGTCCAAGATCGTCATATTATTGTAATTTACTTAGGCTTAAGGTAAAACTATGGATATTCGGTCCCTTGGCATGTTGTCTAAGTATTATTTACTGTAATGGTACAATTCTTACTTATCGGTTCCTATTATCAATTTGAGGTTATAATTTTGTGACCAATCTTGATAGAACTCAAAAACTGCAAAAAATACTGTTAATCTTTAATAATATTAGAGTGGAACATCACATTATCAATATCAACATAACCTCTTAAATCTGTAATGCATTATTCTTGAAACGGGTTTACATTAAATTATAATAACTATAAGCCGCTTCTGTTGTGAAAATGTATGAGATAAAAAATTAACATAACCTTCAGATTAAAGTAACACACATTAGACAATAGATATATTGCTTAAAGAACATTGGAGCCCAGTATGCATGGCTTCATTTTATTTGTTAATCGCTCCATACTTAATTAGGGTAAAATACTGTTCTAATTGAGCACCCGGATCTGAACTGTTCATTCAGTCAAAACTACAGCTTTGTTAAGCTTATTTGGGTATTTCATTTCATTGTTATTTCAAATAGCTTGTTTATAACTATCACATTACATTTAATTCATAGAAATTCACTGTTTCTATAATGTCTTCTGACAATACTACATTCTTTGTGTATGCAATATTATAATATTGTTTCTGCCTACCCCCATGGGAATAAGGTGTGAGTTTATGTATGTATTATCAAAGTAACTGCAAGTTGTGAGAAGTAAACAACTTACAATACTCGTACAAGTTTTCTGCATTCGGAGGAATATAATAGAATACTCTTTATTATGTGCATCATATTAATTCCAGATTTAAATGTAGAAATTTTACAGAGGTTGACAAAATGGGCGGTCTTATGGCCAAGAGTGATCTTATAAAGACAAACTTTGGATGGATTAAAAAGGGGAAGTAGATACAATACTGAGGACTTTTGAATCCTCTTTATATGTATATGAAGACAAAACTTTGAAATTCAAGAACTTAGTTGCAAAAATTTTATTTTTGAAAAATTTAATTTACCTAGTGCATAATTTCAAATAATACATACTTATATTATGTTTTAAAAACAAAAACTATGAAGAAGTTTAAAGGATACTTATAAAAAAAAATGTCTATTACACGAGCAGGTTTTGATGAAATCACACATCTATCAATACACACCCACTACTTAGGACTAAAGACAGTCCTTATCTTATCAGCATTAAAAGCATTTGCAAAATACTTGTGAGTATTAGTATATGGTCTCATTACTAACACCTTTTCCCACAATTGCAGTCAGTCAGAAAATTTAAAAAAACCTCACCGTCTTGTTCCTTCCAACTTTTGTTTATCTATCTATACTATTAATAATATTATAAAGAGGTAAAATTTCTGAGTTTGTATGTAGGGATAATCATCGGAACTACTGATCCTATTCCAATATTTTTTTTCACGAATAATAAGCTACAGTACCGCCACTACTGTAGCTTATTCGTGAAAAAAAATTTTTTCATAAAATAATATTTTATGTGAAAACAACTAATTTAACGCGGATGAAGTCGCAGGCAGGACCTAGTTTTTTTTTGGCTCTGCGTTTACGCCAACTCGTTTGTTCACACTTTCCAGTGAGAGACAATTTTTGTCCAGCTGTTAAATAAATAAATAATTTACTAATTCACGAATCTTTTAAACTCTATTTATATTCATTCGCCACGCCTTCATACATTCCTGTTGTGTATAATGATAAGCAATTTAACTTTAAACTGTCAATAATCCTACTAATATTATAAATGCGAAAGTTTGTATGGATGTATGGATGTTTGTTACTCTTTCACGCCAAAAGTACTGAACGGATTTGGATGAAATTTGGCACACAGATAGTTTATAACCAGGAATAACACATAGGATACTTTTTATCCCGATATTCCCACGGGATCGAAACTTATGCGGGTGAAACCGCGGGGCGCAGCTAGTATTTACATAATAATCAGTGATAACTACTGACGCTCGTGGGCGACCTATACAATGCACTAACAAGTCTCACGTGACTTGTCGTGGGTAAGACTGTAACACCTTGTTAGGAGGGAAAATCTCTGTTCGAAGAAAATTAGCACTTACTGTTAGTAGTACTTGACGTAGATATTTGTAACCATAACATCACATTCACACCTGTTTTCTCCGAAGAGTTAGGCTGAGGTGTACCTATGTACCTACACACATTTCACCAGTTATGTTTAAGCCCAATGTTATAGAGGGCGAGCGTGTTGCCATCAACCGGACAAAAGTCCAGGGGGTCTACTCCGAAGTAGTATCAGCCGAATGTTCGGCCATTTCCTGCTACGAAGTTACTATTTAGTTCGGTCGGGCCTGATCCTACACTCCTACTCTTTCGAATATTTACTATGGTCCCGTATCTAAAGGTGCCTATTACAGATGTGCTCAATTTTTGACGATCTGCACGTGTTTTCTTCTTCGTCATTGATGAGGGGCAGAAGTATGCAGGTATGTAGTAAAGAACGAAGCACGTATCGATTGTCAAAAACCAAGCTAATGAGTAGGAACCTTAAAAACAATGATAATTTTAAGTGTCCTTACTCCAGTCTCGGGGCCTACTCTCTAAGACCGTCAACAAAGATACAGGTCCATCCGACGACAGTACTTTGGAACTTCGTAGTGAACCGTACTCCCGATTAATTATCTTTTTTGGGCAAATACACATCGCGAGTAGGGACAGTTGTATCGTGTTGTCAATAATTCTTAGTTCGGGCCCCAAACTAATTTTATCTCCGTAGGTGTAAAGTGATATCGGTATCACTAACCCCGATAGCCGTTGTTTCGGCCGAAGATACGGGCTTAAATCAGTCCGGTAGGACACGCCAGTAACTACGGCCATCACTGCACAGTTCGTGTTTAGAGAGTGCTCATTCAGACAAAGCCGTAATTTCTTGTAACAAAAATTATTCAACTACATAGTAGGCGTAGGTGTTATAATTTCCCGCCAAAAGCTTCGTTTTCACATTGCCGACTCACTACTGGGACAGCCCTGTGTGTGTATTAATAAAGTTTCTCATCAGACAAAGTCCAAAGGAAAAATATCTTGTGTAACACCTGCAATATAATGTGTTGTTTTCATAAGATGTTATGAAATATTTTGTTCAGCAAATGTTACAAGAAAATTCCATTCCACCTCTTCTCCAGGTTTAGAAACCTATGGAGATAAAGATTTAGTTCTTCTTATAACCTATTTGCTGTATGATCTTTGTGACTAAAAACAACCATTAAAGAAATGAGGCTCGCTCCCTGTTACATGGTACTTAAACATAATTGGCGAATCCCTTCAGGGATTACAGGCGTAATGTTATGTTATGTGAATTAAAGAAATGAATCCTTCAAAATTATCAATTCCAAGACAAAACCGTATTGTGTCACCCTATGTAAAATTTCTACATTTTTATCTGTAGGTAATCCATAATTCTAAGGTGTACATAATAAAGAGTGTGTATTCTATTCCATTCTGGAAGTAATTTCGGTAACGATTGTAATTTGTTTAAGTACCTATACAATCATTACAAATAGAAATCAGGAAGCTGGTTGTCGACGTCCCGCTGTAACCCAAACAGCTGCTAACAAAATACAAAACATTTCATTATATGAATAATTGATAACATCCGTTTATCAATAAAACAAAACAATAACCAGACATATTGCCGCCAACCATATCTCCGTAATGTTTAGACAACGATTCAAACTATCTTAATTAAATAATCAGAATGCTTAGGACATCAATTATGTCTGTTCCTACGAAACTTCATCTGATGAAAAACGGACGACGAAAATGAAAACTTTGATTCAATGTAGGTAGGTAGGTAGGTGCGATCGTAAAAACCTATTTCTGACCATTTTGAAAACAAAATCCCGTGCACATGATAACCACAGCTGCGTCCGTAAGTAAAACAAAAGAGGATCCTTTTTAGGTCGACTAATAATATGCGTTGCAAGCAGGAATAGCCCTTACGGTGTGGTCAGATAGTTTGGCGATAGTAGGTACTAATGGTCAAAAGAGGAAACTGTGGCATCATTATCACCACGCATCGAGCATGAGGAACAGGGTTTAAAGTTAAAGACAGACGATAAAGTGAGCCCATTTGGTTATTGTTAATAGACAGCAAAAGAATGCTGCTTTTACCATCGCAATAAAATATCTGGGTGAGTAATTAACAATACTGTGGCGGCATCTACTCACACTGATGTCATGCATAATCCTGCAGTGTGCAAGCAGAGTTTGCCGCGTAACTAGCACATATACGAGTACAAAGTCCCGACATAAATCGTCGGACAGTGGCCCTAATGCAACTATTGAATGCCCCTCTTTCTTATTGCTACACATTCCTTTCGATATCTAAGATATGCATGCCACATTCATACTCCATTCATGTTCAGAATAGCGTCACAGACTAGGAAGAAACAGTATATTAATTCATTCAGCTGTGATCGTCAACTTTTATTATGACAGATAAAGTTTTGCGTCCAATTTCATTTGTTCTTGACCGTTACGCGTCAGAGCTTTATTGCTTTTATTTTTAGACTAGCTTCTGCCCGCGGCTTCGCCCGCGTGAATGTCGGAAAGGATAAGAAGTATGTCCTTCCCCAGGATGCCATCTATCTCTTTGGCATCTGCTGGCAGGCAATTTTATCGAAATCTGTTCAGTGATTTAGGCGTGAAAATGTAACATACCTACAGACAGAATATATAATTTTATATAGTACCTATAGCTGTTTCCCGCGACTTCGGCCACGTTTCCGCCGTTTTTCGTAAAAAAGAGTAGCCTATGTCCTTCCTCACGGTTCAGTGGTTTTGATGTAACAGACAGATTAACTTTCGTATTTTAGTAGGGAAATATAATAATTATGTCAATCTACAATACTGTTGAAAAATATCGCAATACGGAACCGCACAATATTATTGTTAATAGCTGTGCCCGCGACTCCGTCAGCGTGTAACTCCTTGTGTGTTATTAAGTTAATGTATTGGTAATATGGTTTAGATCACGTTCACATGAGGCTTAAGTACCTATAGAAGGGGTAGCGGGATCGTCCGAAAGGGTTACCGCTGCCCTGGAACATAAAGGGCTAAGGAAGGAACACGGGTGGGTTTTAGTCAGTAAGAGTCTGACACTCCCTTCCGCTCCACCCAGAGCTGGAGGGGTCATTTGATGATTTACCATCCAGAAAAAAAAAAATATACCTATAGAACGAAAATACTTCAGCGCAAAGCTTCCGGGTAAACTATGTTGAAAGTTGACCCGTCCGGCACGTGAACATAAAGATCTAGAACTGCGAATGCGAGAAACAACTGCCACCGAGATCTACTCCAGCAACACGAAAAGTTTGCCCTTGAGCCTTATTAACTGTCATTGCATAACACACCGGTACTGGGAATTGCGTTCTTTTAAATTGGAATGGAAATTTTTTTGGTATTATGGGAATTCTGGGAATAAAGACGGTTTCTCCTGCACCGCAACCTGTTAAAATTTGAGCCTCGATTATATTTTGTTGCAACTGGGTTACTTTTAGCCGAGTTCCATTGCAAAGTTGTGGTGGTCCTAAATTTCCGAGCAGAATAATCGGAATGCCAATTTTTAAACAAATTTCATGAGAAGGAAGTCCGGGCATATTTAAAGAATTTAAAAATTCTATCGGGTAATTAGTGGCTTCTTGTTCATCGACCATTCTATTTATTGAACTATAAACTTTGCTTTCCCCCTGTATATTCGACAGTATTTTGCGTCGAGCGTGATTCAGTATTCACGCGCGATGGCTTATTATTAGCGTATTTCATGTATAACTTTGGTGTTTCTATACCGATTTCTATGATTCTTTTTTATGGAATAGTTAATAATGTTAACTTTTTTAATTAAGAATGACTGAGAGTGTTATAAATGTAAGAGTAGACAAATATAATCAGAAAGCTTCGAACTGCTAAGCTATCGGGAGTTACACGTGTTATTGTGAGTCAACCATAAAAGATAGACATATGCTGTCGTGGGATATTTTTTATATAATTTTAAGGAGAATATTTCCGTCATACATGATTTCTGTGTAGCTTTAACCATTAAGGTTGCACAGGCGACGGAAGCGTAAAAAATGGAGTAACTTCTCCCGTTTTCCCAACATTTCCCTTCACTGCTCTGCTCCTATTGATAGTAGCGTGATGAAAAGTATACTATAACCAGCTCAGGAGTATGAAAAATAATTGTACCAAGTTTCATTAAAATCCGTCGAGTAGTTTTTGTTTCTATAACGGTTATACAGACAGACAGACAGACAGACAGACAGACAGACAGACAAAAATTTTACTAATTGCATTTTTGGCATCAGTATCGATGCCTAATCACCCCCTGATAGTTATTTTGGAAATATATTTCATGTACAGAATTGACCTCTCTACAGATTTATTATAAGTATAGATATGTCATTGATCATAGTGACATCAAGTCTACGCGGTATCATCTCGTTAGAAGCTTTCGGTGGGGGAGCACTGGGTGGCAAGCCAACCGAAGGCCATACTGTGGGAAAGTGTTTTCTTGCAATTGAGTTTGTCGATGTGCCAACTTTGAGGCAAAATTGAAAGTTGCCTGTACCTGAAGCCGTTACCCTTCTAAATCTAACTGGAACACACCAATCCTATTGGGCGGTAGAAATAGTTAGGTGGTATAAGCTCTGTATCTAAATGAAGATAATGGATTTGGAACAATTCCAAATACTATCATCCTAATCGTTCATCAATGATACGTACGTTAGGCTCTCACTTCCCGTGTATCACGTTGTAGATGCCATTTCTAGGTCGAAATCGTAGTTTTCCTCTTTGCATGTTGCATAAAACATTAAAGAATCTGACGTAACATAGTTTAGTAACACTGTTATAGTCAGTCCGTGGTACGTCTTCCTGTCACGTTAGCCGCAATCGTTCCTATCAGATCTATAGTTTCCGTCATTGTTGTACTGCTAAAACTCCTGACTCTGTTGCGCGCTGCTTTATCTACATTTATGTTTAAAAATGCCGTTTTAAAATCCAATATAATAAGTTATGCGCACTGCCATAGAAATCGGTTCAGCAATATTTTAAATCATTGTACGCTTTTCTTGTCTGTGGTGTTGTGTATTCAGCACAATAGGGGGTTGTCTTTGAGGATATCTGTCAACATCGCTAATTTTAGAATCTGACTTATGCATGAAAGATTACCTTTAGTTCAAAATATGACATCATTATTGTTGTGAGCCAGAAGCTACCTACCTAAAGTAGTCAAAAAATAAAAGGCCCGTTTTGACATTTGAGAATGAGTTCTTGACACCTGTCAGTTTCATACAAACGAATACGTGTTTTACGAATTTGATCTTTATTAATTACTAGAACTGTCAATGTCGAAACGGGACTTTTATTTTTTGATAACTTTAACCGAAAGATTTTCACCATTTGTCATCCATTCGATTGTATGTCTGTTTTATAAGATTTTAGTCTTGTTTTAACGGAACGGCCTTCCTATCCTGCCCTTTGTGCCCCTAAACAGTGCTGTTATGGGACACAAAGGATTTGGAGGAAGATTGAGATTGATAGTGTGCTAATGCGTAACACACTATCAATCTCAATCTGAATCATTTTGAAGGATATTGCTAAACCATTGCTTCATAATTATGTTAAAAAAATGTGTCTGCTCAACAACGTAAATAACGCAATGAATGTTGTTGAACTGTCAATATGAAACCCATTTCTGCTGATAGTGTGTTACGCGATTACCCCGCAGTGCAGTGCTGCCAAAGTGCCCTCTGAGCTGCCACCGATAACGCCGGGGAAGTGGCGAAGTTTTGGGCCAAAAAAAAAATGACTGTCGTGTATTAGAATATCATTGATGTCGGTCGTGCCAGCGACATGAAAAAAAAACTGCACTCCATTCGTTCCAAGTATTAAGTCACTATTCCTGCTAATATGCGCATAACTAGAGCTGAGTAAGCGCAGGGCTATGACAGGAAGCAATTTAAAAGGAAAAAATATGAAATACTTTACAAGTCAGTCACGTAGGCACTTTTTATGTATAATATGGGGTTTATTTTATAAAGATGATGACTTTCAAACGTCAAAAATGTATGGTTAAACAGTCGCTAATCACTACTTTATGTAACGTTTATGAATATGGATAAATGGCTGGCGAGTGTTGCAACATCATTCGCTTTACCGCTTGGGGCTGCAGTTTTGGAAATCCTTTATAAGAAGATCGCGGAGGCTGTGGCGTGTAAATTGTTCTGACTGTCAGGGAACTCTTTCGAAGATATAGACAGTGATACTGTTTTGTATCATTGAGGGTTTGTTAACAATTACAATATCAGCAGCAAACGTGTCAGGAATTCAGGATATATATTTACAAAATGTACCAATTTTCATATTTCATATCATTATTTTTCGTCGTCATCGTTATGTTAATTTGTTAGTCACGACGCTCACTCTCAAATGAGAAAAACGTGACGAAAAGATTTCTTCCCAAGTATAAAATTTTTCAATATTTATTTATTTAAAAAGGTACACCAATAGCTTCTGTATATAATATAAGTACCTTAAGTGGGTACGATATGCACATAATGTAGAAAAAAGACACTGAGGTATTTTCATTTCAGAATAATGAATTTTCACAATAAGGCACGGTGTGATAAAATGTACTTATATAAGTACCTGTGGACAAAAATCAAAATATTTCTAGTCATAAAATAAAATGACATAATATATTGAACATTATGAACATAATGAAATGAAAATTACGTTTCATTAGAAAATCTTCCGCGGTTTCGTAATCTGCATAAAATAAGTATTTGATTCATGTTTTCAAACGCGTGATTCCGTATGACGACAAACTAATGTGTGTTCCCTTCTCGCGTTTTTATTACCTACATTATGTAAAAGTTCAGCATATGTACGATTTAACTCACTTTCAGATTTTAAAGTTATAAATATAGTGTTTATTGCGCATTTTACAATACAATATGTGGCTCTATGTGCAATAGTGCACATAAGATGGTAATACGACTTTCACGGTATAACAGGGACATAGTGAAGACGCACGAAGCACAAACTGTAACTTTGAAATCAGTGCATGATGCTAGACTGGCAGAGTAGAAATGTTTCGTCGCATATCATAAAAAATCTGCTGTTTCATAGAAAAGCGAAACAGCTGATTTTTAAACCTCAAAATGTTAATCAGCAATGTTTTTTTTACAATAACCGACGAAATACATATTTCAACCCAGGGTGTTCAGAATCATAAACTGAATCCATGGTACAACAGCACCCCAATTGCGTAACACACAATCAATCGGAATCTGAATCATTTTGAAGCAAATTGCTAATCCATTGCTTCATAAGTTCGAAAAATTTGTCTGCTCAACAACGTAAATAACGCAATGAATGTTGTTGAACTGTCAAAATGAAACCGATTCCGATTAATCGTGTGTTACGCAATTAGGGTGCAGGTTGCGTTTAATTGCGTGTCACTTTGTTCTTGTCTGTGTCGTGTCTTGTTTCCGATGTTGTACCATATTTATGGTCAAGTACAGTACTGCAGATTCTAGTTTATGTAACAATTTCCAATAACTCATTCAATTAAATTTCCATTAGGGCTGCCAAAACGATATACCATGTTTCTGGTATTACCATAAAACTTACACTAGTAATACGCAAAACTTATCATAATAACACCAGTTGTGTTTACATTACACGACAAACAATACACATTTCATGAAAGAACATAACGGGAATGTTGGTTTGGGACCAAAACTCGTGTCATATAAAAGACAATGACAGACCTTCTTGGATACGAATATATCCGCCATAGCGTGCGGTGAGCCACCTATTTAACACAACTTAACTGGGGGAAATTATCAGCAACCTCGCGAAGTCCACACACCACACACCACACCCCTATAGATTTTGATTTAAGTACTTATTTTGTTTCTTTGAGTGTGATGGCAACAGGAAGCTTGAGCTAGCGTTAAAAATATTAATACAAATATTGCAATGCATGTAACACCGCAAAATACTTGCATTGCTTACCCAAAAAATACCGACAGAGGATTCAAAGATAGTTTGATAAAACTTGACAGGTTGCGCATCGATGTTGCTGCCGCCCTGTAGTTAAACTAAGCAAAAACAACTCTCTATTCTGCATATAAATATATGTAGACAGGATGCCAAAAGTAGCCAAAAAATATCAATACTGATAATATAGCACTAGCTACTGAAATTAACAGTTTATCTACACTCGAGAGCAATGAATCCGGGTCACTTAAAGAATGTTAAAAATCTCGGAAACTAAAAATGATAGGTTAATGCAATAAATTGTATTTAATAGACAATGTAATACTCCTTAAATGAAAGTAAAAAAAATATGAGTCACCATACATTTTATTAACACAAAATTACATAAAGAAAAAAACTGCTGATCTCTCCTTAAAACAAAAATAGGAAACATGAAATTTTTGAACTTTATTACGATTTTCTTGAATTTTAATACTTCGTATTGCCTCCTCGTGCTTCCATTACTGCGTTTACGCGGTTTGGCATGCTGTACACCAAGTTCCTTATACGATTTTGGGGAATATTCTCCCATTCCTCTGTGAGAGCAATTTTGAGCTCACGAAGCGTGATTGGGGGAGGGTTTCGTTGTTTTACGCATCTGCCTAACTCGTCCCAAGCATGCTCGATCGGGTTGATATCCGGGCTGCGCGCTGGCCACTCCATACGAGTAATGTTCATCTCTTGAAGGTAGTCATTCACAATCCTGCCTGTATGAGGTCGGGCATTGTCATGCATAAATATAGCATCCTCACCTAAATTGACCATAAATGGACCAACGTGATCATTGAGGATTTCTTCCACATATCTTACGCTAGTTAAAGAGCCATTTTCTATGATCACCAGCTCTGTGCGACTTTCAGAAGAAATTCCGGCCCACACAAGTACAGACCCACCACCGTAGGCTACTTTTTCTTCGATGCATGCTTGCTTGAATCTTTCCCCTGGTCTTCGATACAGTCTGTGTCTTCCATCGTGCTTGTAGAGCATAAATTTTGATTCGTCGGAGAACATAACTTTTGACCAATCTTCAATACTCCAATTTACGTGGCTCTGGGCATATCTTAGTCTTGAAATACGATGCCCACGCTCCAGTTTAGGGCCGTTTGCAGGTCTAAGGGGTTTTAAGTTAGATTCAGCAAGCCGACGTCTTACTGTCCATGCACTTGGGTTACTTCCTCCGAGGCGTCGAAACTGATTTGTGAGTTCAGTTCCTGTGAGAAAGCGATTTCGAAGCATGGTGTTCACCAAGTATCGGTCTTCTCGTGCTGTGGTACACCTGGTTCTGCCCGTTCCTGGTCTGCGTAGGTTAGAACCAGTTTCTTCGTAACGTCGGAGAACTCTTTGTACTGTTGACAGCGACACACCGACAGTCCTGGCTGTATCGCGCTGACTCCGGCCGGTTTCCAGCATTGTAAGTATTCTGGTGCATTCTTCAGGCGTAAGCGACATAATTTCAGCTTGAATAATGAATATAGAGCACTATCAACATGGTTTATGTACCCACATAAATGACAGATTACAAACAAAAGCAAAACCAAATGCTGTAATTTCGTAGTTACATCTTCGAAAGTGGCCCTTTTTCAAATTTGATTTTTTTATGATATAACTTTACAATAACTAAGAAGTTTTAATAACTTCATTTAAGGAGTATTACATTGTCTATTAAATACAATTTATTGCATTAACCTAGCATTTTTAGTTTCCGAGATTTTTAGGATTCTTCAAGTGACCCGGATTCATTGCTCTCGAGTGTATTTTAATGGCTTCATCAAGTTTCCTATAGTTTTCAACTGATTCGTGATGATTGAATAGAAAATGTCTATTTTTCTGACAGCCAACTGATAGCTATCTATAGGATCAGCTGATTCAAAGTCCAAGGTTAATCGTAGACGCCTACACGTTAAGAATTCACGTTACTCTGTGACGCAAGCCCTTTGGGATTTTATTAATAAAACGGGAGGCGTGCCTTTTACGTCAAACCGGCTGTTTTTCTGGTCTGAAATTAAATTGTTTATTCTGTAAATAGAATATCGGAATCGGTTTTACACGTGTCGTTAAATAAATAAAAAATAAGCTAGACGGAGTCGACATTTACTATCTGACTACCCCTGAGAAGGAATGGCGTGACAAACTAAGGGGTCAAAGTCTCTTTTAAAGTGTAGGTAGACATTATCTTTGTCAGTTCTTAAAGGACCATTTCAGATTAGTGTCTGAAATGGTCTTTTAAGGAAATAACCACACAGATAGGAGTGGACCTGTCCAGTCAGTGCAAGCATTTATATTTAGGCTCGACCCTAATACATGAGACTTAAACACTGGCGAAATGTGGGTGTATTATAGGTGCACTTCTGCCTAACCCTTCGGGGAATACAGGCGTGATGTTATGTTATTTTATTATATTACTTAATTATTTTCCTATGGGCTGATTTTTCCAACGACAGATATCTTTATCGGAGGAATGATTTTAAATTTTTGACAGTTCTTCCATACAAAATCTGTCAGACGTCAATTTTATTGCACGAATAAACATTATCTGTCGATTGAAAAATCAGCCCTAAGTACAACAAAGAAACTAACTAAACAGGTAATGGTAATTTATACACGGCGTGAACGTCATAAGCAACCATTTTGTTAATTTTACTTTTAGAATAGTGATCAGCAATGCCAATTATGTGTACTTTGAAGCTGTTGACAACTAAATCCAATTGAATTTATAAATAGCCATTGTAGTCCCCAAACTACGATTTTAGTAGAGACATTTTTCAGGAAATAAATGTCTGGTTCAAAAACCTTTGAACTAGTTCTATTTTCTGGCACGTACAGCCAAATCTTTTATACCTTCGTCAGTATTCAAATTCTTGTCTTTATAAAGTCAAGACACATAATACCTTTTGAAGCGACGGCACTGAGCAGATTATTGCATAGAAAACTATATTGAATTACTTGATACCAGAGATCATACTCTTAATAGCATAAATCTGTGACCAATGTCGAGTTGACATCAAACTAAAACCTGTTGCGACGAACTTATTATGACTATGCCTGTACAACGATACACCTTAACAGCTTCCAGACACAATAGAAGTTTTATTGTTATGACGGCTGTAGCCGTATAGCGCCCTTGAAATTGTTAATTGACAGATCTTCCTGCCTATGTCATTCCCACTATCATGGCTCATTTATCATCTAATTGATTCCGCAACGTTTGAAACTCCTGCTCAACAAGACCGTAGCGTAAACAGCGTTTATCGATCAATTGCACTCTCAATTGTACGTAATAATGAGACTTCAACGGCGCAGAACTTGATACGCAAACAACTAGTAATTGTAGGAAGTCGTGAAGGACATGTTTTTATATGCCTTGTCTTTTAATGAGTAAGAATGAAGGCTAAAAAAATTAACTAAATGCAGAATTAACGATTAAAGATGAGGCTTCCAGATTTTCATTAAAGTTTTTATTGTTTCATCTCTATCTGTGGAGTTCACTATGTTCACTTATTAGGGGCTTGGGGTTACCGATTTATCAGTAAGTACACAACAACTCAAAGGGAACGTCTAGTCGCCACAGGGGATAGAGCGGGACTCTCTCGAGGCGCTACCGTTGAGTTGTGTGCTACATTTAATAGTATATCACACTATCTAGACATATTATAAAATAAAGTCGCTTTTCGTTTCTGTCTCTGTGACTGCGTTGTTCTTCTAAACTCTGCAACGGATTTTGATGCGGTTTTCACCATCATTAAGGGTATTTATTCCGGAAAGTTTATGTGTATGACACATTCAGATTTAACTTATTTATAATGCGATGTTATGTAAAGTCATAAAACTGACAGCAGAAACTGGTCGCTACTCTAGCTATAAAGGAAGATATAGTCGTCTGATTAATCAATGAACTAGCAATCTTAAAGTCAAGCCAATAAAGTTTTTTTTTTATAAAATTGCTATCTAACCCTCAAGTCTCGTAATAGATTTACTGGATAGCTATAATGGCAAAGACAGTACCTTCGCACGGTCAAGAGCAGAGACAAGGTTGAGGTTGAGGCCGACTTGTGGCTGTCTATGGTCGATATCTGTTTACCGGTTATCAATCTTGTATACATAATTATATAGGTTTTATATCCTTTTCTGTAGGGACAATCATAAATCTCTCCGTATGAGGAGGTTACAGGTTCATTATTGCTAAGTACCGTCAAGATGTTGAGTATTTTGGAACCATATTTTTAGTTTCGTTGTAATACGAGTTTTACAAACGTAGACGCCAGCACATCAAGCTACTACAATCTGTCAAATTTCTTTAATAGATTTTCAAATTTATCGCTAAAGCATTAGGTTCAAGGTTCATTGGGAAAATTTTACAGTTTCGGGTAGCTTGACGTGCTGGCGTCTGTACTAAGTGCTGAATTAGTAACCTTCAGTAATGCCAAAGTTGAGTTTGACGAGTTCTCTACTTGAAATTCTCGATTTTGAGAAACAGCGGGGCCATTGCGTAACACACAATCAGAAGCATTTGCTTTCATTGTGACAGTGCAACATCATTAATTGGATTATTTTCATTTTTGCTGACAGATTAGCAATATCCTTCATTATGATTCAGTTTGTGATTGAAAGTGTGTTACGCATAAGGGTGCTTCGCTCGATTGAAAGCAGAACAGATGTGGGCCCAGTTAACCATTATCAATTTTTAAAAGAGGTAACTGGTCCGCGGTCCCAGTTCCATAGTGGGCCGAATGACCCCTAACCCGCTGGTCATAACGCTAATTTTTCAGAGGTAAATTTAATTCACATCCACTTATTGTGCTGATAGATTAAACACACTTAAATCGCAGTGTCATTTTGTACGAATAATCAAATATTTACAGCAATGACGTAAGTGTTAGTACTGATCATTGAATACATATATTCGGTTTTCGGCACCCATGTAGAGGCGTTAATTAAATTGGCCTTTTTCCTCATAAATATGCTTTTGCCACATTGTCACTGTGGATAGTCTGGTAGTGTTGGTTGGCTCTCCTTGTCTCTTTAAACCCATCCAAAGATACTTTTAGCGATAAGACCGCCCATCGTGTCACCCTATGTAATTTTTTTTTATTTTTTTATTGCTAACTGATCCAGCTCTTGACCTCGATCACGCCCGATGGAAAGCGGGGATGAGGTCTATGATGGGACGAGCGTGCCCAGTAGATGCCTGTTCACTCTTACTTTTATATTTGTAATTCATATGGTGTACATAATAAAGAATATTCTTTGAATAATATTATTATTTTGCAATCTACTATTGTAGCGGTATCTACAACGCCACATGCGAACAACGCGTCATACTGACGTCACTCAAATCCTGCATCTCGCAAGCAGAGTTTACCGCGCTATTAGCATACATACAAACTTCCCGACATCAGACACAACACTCGTCTAGTCGGACGATCCTCCCTTTTCCTATGGATGATGAGTGGACTTTACACCCTGTTCCTCATACCTCTAAACAAGAATAGAATCAAGTTTTTCTAACTGAACAAACATCTGTGCTACTGGGGAGTTTGTTGCGCCAGTTCTTCCCAGCGAAAGCACTAGGAAGTGGTAAAGGACGGGCGTTTTGTGGGACTGTCTTATGTAATTTTGACGTTCGAAAAATGCTTATTCTCAGGCTAATTTGAATAAATGACATTTGATTTGTATTCCATTCTATCCTTTACTTTGAGAAAGCAATTTCGTGTTCTGTGACAATATTGAAACAGCGTTTGCTTAAATCCTGTCTTTCGTATTAGTTGCACGTGCAGACAATGTGTGTATGTGATGATCACACATTTGGCAAGGCATATTGTGCATTGTTTTTACAGTGCAGTGATATCAATTACGTGCGGCAATGTCCTCTTATTGAAGTGAAAACTTCTTTAGGCGCGTTGAGAAATTTTTGGCAATGGAAAATCTTATGGGTTCGCGTAACCGGCTGAGTTTATCTGAACTTATGACTATGACGTGTGGCGCCAAGCCAGCAGTGAAAGCATCACGGTTTAAGTTTTAGTTTTGCAGTTCAAAGTTTAAAATTTTCACTTCTATCGGCATCCCCATGACTGGCTTTGTTTTTCAATCCCTTTAGAACCAAATTACTCCTAGTGATATATGTATAGATACCTGTATGTGCATGTATTAGGGCTTCCAATACCGGGGTCCGGGGTTGTCATTTTTCAATACCGGTATTGAAATATCCAATAGGTACCGGAATACCGTTATTGGTGATTTTATTTTATTTTCAGTAGAAACTACAGTTAAGTACACAATTTCGTTCTATGGCATATTATATTTCCAACCAATTTTTTAAGTTTTAAAAACTGCTTATTTGAATTATATCGTGGTTTATTTAGACAGTTACTTATATTTTACTACTACTTGCGCAGGTAAAAAAATTGGGATTAAAAAAATGTTAGTCTTTGTATTTGCCTCTCGGCCAAGGCGAGAAATACATATAACAATAGAAGTACTTTCCTGAGATTCCTGAGGTGAGAAGGAAGGTGGCGAAAGGCGCGGGGGAATATCCCATGCGCTAAAAGGTGCATCCTACGGAAAATACACCCTATACATTTTTAAAGTATGTATACAAAATTTTAGCGCAGCCATAACTCTGTAGGTCCAATAAAACTCGAGATACATTTTTGTATACTTTAAAAAGTATTAGGTGACTTTTCCGAAGGATGCACCTTTGAGAAGTTATACAGGCTGGCAGGGAAATCGACGCGCAAACTGTAACCATGGATTCAGCACATGAGTTTAGACCCCATAGCGTCGAAATTTTTCGTCGGTTATTAAAAAACACCCTGTATAAGTCAAAAACTGAAATAAGTCCGAAAATTTCGAGGTTTATCGAGCACCACGCAGTTGGCACAGATCTTGAAACTACAAATTTAGTTTTACACTATTGGTATCTATCCTAAGTATCCTAACAACATCCCAAAAAATCAGTACAGTGCAATTTTTTGCGACCTAACTCGATTTTTGTGTCTACGGCGACGGTCTACCTATAAAGTATATTTATATTAAAAAACTGTACACTGTGTACTGTAACTGTTGTTTTGTGGTGAAACTTAACTTAGTTATTTTTTTTTTTAAAACAGTTTTGGATAAAAATAGAGTCGGATACGAAACCCCTAGTATACAAAGTATGTGTTGCTAGTTAAGCTCAGGAATTTATAATCTTCACCATAAGCATTTAAGCACTGCAATTATTTCATTTGATTTTCTCAACTGTCGATTTTAATAAGCAAGATGTTTGTCTTTAGAATCTTCTGCTAATAAAACGACTAGTCACGAAAAAAAAAGTATAATAACAGCAATCAATTTGTTTTCAAACACACCAACGCTTCCGCATTCCCGTAACGTTTAGTTAAAATCTAGTTTGGCAGGAGAAAAAGACGTTCGTCAGTGTCAATACGGTTTCGACTCACTTCGTCATTCATCTTTCAAGTGGCGCCTCTATCGTAGGTATATGTTTTTGTCTAACCTTCATACGCGTGCGGGGCACACTGTGCGATGTTTCGCATACATCTATATCTGTGATAATAAAGCTGAAGAATTTGTTTGAACGCGCTAATCACTGGAACTGCCAGGCGGATTTGGAAAATTATTTTTGCATTTATAGCCCAATTTTTGAGGAAGGCTTCCTAACATCAGACACGGACTCTTAGGAGCAGAGCAAAAATAAAAAAAAGTCAGAAAGAAGGCTTAGCAAAAACAAAGTAAAGCGCGGACAGGCAATGCGATGCGACGGTGTGGGTCGGGGTAACAAGAAAGAAAACAGAAGCTAGTATAATCTGTAGGTGAAAGCTAAAGGACCTTATATAAATTATTCA
Organism: Apamea crenata; assembly: GCA_949629185.1. Classification (NCBI taxonomy): domain Eukaryota; kingdom Metazoa; phylum Arthropoda; class Insecta; order Lepidoptera; family Noctuidae; genus Apamea; species Apamea crenata. The sequence goes on from OX451372.1 coordinate 8,748,225, forward strand.
GTAGAGCTCATCAAAGAAGGAGAAGAAGTCTATACGCGAAATTAGATATTAAATCGACCGTGTATAAAAAGTAAATAGTGTATCGTTGTAGAATAAAAAATATGATTATGAAGTTTCATTAAGCTATTATAAGAATGATTGAAAATACAAAAATGACAAAAAATGAACTTAAGATCCTTTAGCTTTCACCTACAATATAAATGCGAGTAATTCGGTCTGTCTGTTATCTTTCACGCCTTAACGAATTTTGATAAAACATTTGGCACATAAGTAGCCATGAACTGGGTAAGGACACTTTTTATCTCTGGCGTATCTACGTTCCCATAGGATGATTCCCACGACCTCCACGCGGGCGAAGCCGCGCGCAAAAGCTAGTAGTGAAATAGATTTTAGCAGCAGGTAATTATTGTGTCAAGTTTTATCAATGTAAAAAGATAGCTGCATTTCATTTTTGATTTTATTTAAAAATGAAAGATAAGGTATAAAATATCAATCATTATTTATGTAGCCGTATCGAGTCGTAAATATCACAAAGAGATTGGCGATGAGTTTTTCACTGACTTACTCCTAAAGTCTTAATTATATTACTTATCGATTGTGTGTTGATTAATTGATTGATCAATCATCATCACAAGCAATTGAATTTACGCGATCAATGTTTTGACTTTGACCAGACAATCAGACGAAGATATATCTAAAATGAAAAATGTACTTTTAATTTATTTTTGTTGCAAATTAAACAAAAAATATTAACTCATTTAATTTTGTACTATTCATTATAAACAAAACTGATACCCTATTTTTTCAAATTATTAATCGATTCAATTATTACATTATCCTTGCAATGTTTAAGAACCATTCATATTTTTCAAATAATATTTTATGTTCTATACCCACATCAACAAATCATTTAAAACCTAATCCTTGTACAGACGACAGCACATCAAGCTACCCGAAACTGTCAAATTTTCCCAATCAACCTTGAACCTTGCTTTAGCGATAAAGTTGAAAATCTATTAAAGAAATTTGACAGATTGTAGTAGCTTGATGTGCTGGCGTCTGTCTGTACTTATTGACTGAGGTCCTCTATCTTAGCTATGGTTTGTAACAAATAGATTACTGTGTTTGAACTAATTACTCATATATAGCCACATAAATATTGCTAATGAATGTGACCTACATATCAGTAACGGAAGGAACAGTAGTACTTATACTAGGGTATGAGATAAGAACAGTATCGTCCTCGAGAATTCTAGTAGTACAAAACTAGCGGGGTAATTGCGTAACACACTTACAGTATTTCATTTTGACAGTTCAACAACATTCATTGCGTTATTTACGCTGTTGAGCAGACAAATTTTTCGAACATATGAAGCAATGAATTAGCAATATCCTTCAAAATTATTCAGATGGTGCGTTACGCAATTAGGGTGCAGTATAAACGGGCCTCTTATTCTATTGCAACTCGGTACTACGCTAGACCAGTTTTAGGACTAACTGATACCACCATTGGTCGACTGTGCTGCCCTTGTGCTTAAGGGGGAAAGCACCAGGATAGCCCGCGAAATTCAAATTTTCTTTGCTGAAGAGTAAAGGTTATATCATCATCATCTGCCTAGCCTCTTCCCAGGGTCGGCTTCCAGTCTAACCGGAAAGGTTATATATTAATCAAAATGTGATTCGCGACCGTTCATGATTGATTTTATTCATGATGGATTGGTATTTCAGGAAATAGTCATTCAATAGGATTATATGAACTTTGAGGTATTGATAATTTTAATGATTATAATTCTGTACATCCATTCTTGTTACGGTCGCGAATCATATTTTCTCATCAAATTTTGCGGGCTACCCTGGTGCTTCCCCCGGGGTACTACACTCATGGTTGTGCATAGGCAGGGCAGCAAAATTTGATGTATATTTTCCCGCCCGGTTGTGCCGAATCATGCCGACCCTAACATATGTAACATACCTTACGAAGCATAATTATGGAGTTTTGCCAAAAGTTAGTTTGAAGGGAAACCAGGAAAACGTGCCATCAACAAAGATTTTCTCGTAAAAAATGCGGCAAGAGCCACCAATCTCTCTTTATAAATACTACTCTGGCAGAGGTTTAGTACTAAATCGGTTGCCGTTTGGACGAGAGGCCCGAAATAACCCGACAAAATCAAGGTTCCCACGTGATATAGGCGTGGAACCGTGGATATCTGAATGCATCACGTTTCAATTTAGCATTCGCATCTGAGCACATAGCTTTCACTGTCGTATGCATTCCTGTAAAGAATTTGTTCTATTAAAAAAAAATGCTTCAATTTGAGTGACTGACATGTTGGCATTCCATCACTGTCAAATGTCTTCGGACTCCACTATTTAAACCGTCTGGAAAAGCATTTATTATTCCACCAGCGGGGTAATTGCATACACACTGTCAATGTCAGTAGCAATGGCTTTAAGGTTTTGACAATTCAACAACATTCATTGCGTTATTTACGTTGTTGAGCGGACAAATTTTTCAAACATATGAAGCAATGGATTAGCAATATCCTTCAAAATGATTCAGATTAGTTTTACGCAATTAGGGTGCAGTTAAAATAAAGATAAGTTAGTACCTATATGTGGAATGGAAGAACAGTTACAGCTTTATCGAGCTATCCGACATCTTGTGTGCTACAATTTTATTACTGCCAGTAGCCATCTCAATGCACATTGTATCCAAATTATGTACAGTATGCTTTGTAAATGCCAAACGTTCTGCAGAATTGAGTATCACTTGTCACTATTGCATCGAGTATCTTGTCCAGCATAATAAACTTGATTCAATTTACCAGTAACAACTGGTTAAAAACCAGTTTTATCTACGCTTCATCTGGTATTAAATAAAAATATATTACCTATTATTAAACATTGGCTTTTTTTAATGTCAAAAATAAAATATCAATAAACTCAGTAACCTGTTTTGTAATAATTAGCGCGTTTTTCAAGGGCGTCGGTTTGCGATAAACTCTAAAATGTCTGGTTTAAATTCAGTTTTATTTTTAAACTTTTAATCTACTTTGTTAAGTATGCTAATTTGTAGTACGAATATTAATAAAAGAATAACAATTCATTTGACAAAATATGACCGAAAGTGTGTATCTGAAACACAACACAAATCAAGAACATACATACAAGCCGTCAAAATCGCTCCACTTTCATCATGACGAAGGAAAATTAAAGTTCACGAAAATCTGGTAATGGACAATGTCTTTACAAAAATCGTTAGATTTATTTTCATCGTGCACTTGAACGTGAAATATAACATCACGAGGAAATCTTGCCAGTTTTATAATAAACGCGAAATGATACTAGAAACATATACGGATAACCTTGGAATAATTAACGTAAGTTCGTATTAAATGGCACACCATTCTGCTCCAAATCCCGAAGTAAATAATGGTGAAACTGGTGATGACGTTGGAGATCTTAATGATTCACAAGAAACGTCACCACTTTCCAAGGTGACAAAGGTATATTGCACTTCAGCTGGCAGAGTTCCAAGTGGAACTATAATGGAATTTTGTAATCGAAATCCCAGATCACGCTATAAGCATGATGTTATAAAAAATAAAGAACTCTAAGCCAAAGCTAAAAACGTACTAATTTATAGGAGACTCGAGTGTCTATATTAAAGTCCGCTATTCTTTGTGAAATTACTACTGCATGCAATGCATCTTGCGTTTCGTTGCTAGGAGGAATATTGGGAATAGAGGGTAATTTAACTGTGAAAAGACTAGAAACGACGTTAAATCGGACGGTTTCCAGATTACATAATCGAAATAAACAGACCTTATCGTTTAAGTAGTAAATAAATAAATAGACAGTATTTGTGGCGTGCAAACAGTAGTTATCGTCAGAAAACACATTAACTTAAACTGTTGCATTTTACTGTTACTAGGTTTTGCTCCGTATAATGTAATGGCGACCTTTTAATCATCATCATCGTGAATGACGTCAGTATCGTTTATAGAGGTATCATGTTTTCTATTACTTCCATTAATTTTATGAGTGCCATAAAATTAATGGCAGTAATATAAATGAGAAGACATTGTCACGGTGACATTGTCATGAATTTCATGAAGAGTTTGCGGTTGAAATGTTATAGCTGTTTATAGGTATTTCATCGTTCTTCACGTTATCCATAAACTTTGGCAAACGGTTCTATAGCTTTTACAAATCAAATCTAATACAGGAAGTAGTTCTTAAAACGGCTTCGTTACAAAGATATTTGTAATTTAATTTAATGAAATTTAATTGATCTATGCAGTAAGAAAGGGTCTTAATTTGGCCAATATTGCAGCTTAGTGGAATTAAAATGATTAATCTATTAAATGCTTCGGAAAAAGAGATAAAGAGGCATGCATATGGGGTGATTTACGTTAAGGTATTTAGTTTAGAAAATTTAGAAAATTAACAAAAAAAAAACGAATTTATTATTGTGTCCATAATGCAAAATACTTATTTATATGCTCTGATCATCTGGTCGAGGTTTGTGTATATCGTCCGGAACACGGTGTATATGCCAAAGGCCACAGATAAACAGAAAGTATACTCGTATCTTATTACAACTACTACACTATCTGTATTGAGATATTTTTACGACATTGTCACAAATATTGCCTCATGCAGTTAGTCATTGTCTTAAAAAAGTCACCAAAATCATATCAAATCAGTCAAAATAACAAGACAATCAACTGAATTCTACTATCTAATCTATCATCATCTTCTACCTTATCGCAAACATGACGTCAGGGCGTGACGTCTGCAACGCAATTCAGGCATTATATGTCAATGGCAAATGACTTCCTTGAATCACTTCCATGGCTAGATGACTTGCGTATTTTTCCCGAGAAAAGATAACTATTTTCACTGTATGAAAAATTCAAAGCTATTTTCCGTCACTACTAGGTCATTGTCTTTCTTCTTTTCGATGCCAACAAATCAAAATGGAAATATGTCACGATGGAAATCTCCTGTGTGTTCACTGGTATCACAAATCCGGTTTCCAAGAATCTTGGTTTTTCTTTCTTTCGAAACCTATGAGGAAGCCTACGTATAGCCCACATATACCATTAGAAGTTTTTATCTTGAGTTCTGATAAGGATACATGTCATTGGATGTGCCGTTCCTGAAATACATTGATAACGTCAGTGTAACACAACACGAATATTCATAATAGGTTTTAGGTTACGCCGAAACACACCTCCCTGACCAGAGCAACCAATGTCAGATATCTAGGCATCGTGAAAGACTATATTATGTCGTGGAGTATGCAGATGAAGGCGTTGTCTGGCTGAGTGAGGAAGCTTCTTTGATTATGGAAGCTTATTTCAATCTTTAAAAATCTACTATGTAGTGTAGATTTTGATACCCTGCGAATGGTATATTTCTCGCTGTGCCAGTCAGTGCTATCGATTGGTGTGACGGTTTGGGGTGGCGCTTCAAACACAAACATTTTACATTTGGAAAGAGCGCAACGAGCTGTCCTTAAAGTTATGACGTTTAAACCTTTTCGGTAAAGCACTAAACAATTGTAAAAAGACTGTCAAGTCATGAACTCATGACCGTTAGACAGCTCTTTGTGTTCAATACCATTTTGCACAAACATGCATCTTTGGAATATAGTACCTGTCATCTGGCAAAACGAAGATCGACTGATTTGTGACCTATAGAAAGTCATAGAACCAACTTTGCTGAAAGAATTTTCCGAATTCTGGGAAGTCGCTTTGTACAGACGCCAGCAGGTCAAGCTACCCGAAACTGTCAAATTTTCCCAATCAACCTTGAACCTTAATTCTTTAGATATAAAGTTGAAAATCTATTAAAGAAATTTGACAGATTGTAGTACTCGTAGCTTGATGTGCTGGCGTCTGTACAATGCTGTATGTATGATAAAAATAAATTTGAGTGTAAAAAGTTAGCGAGTAAATGAATCATGACTCTTATGTATGAGGAGACAGAAATGCTATTAGGAAAGTTACACTAAAAGAACCGACTTATTTATTCGTGCACTCCACCATATAATTCACATAATAGCGCAAACATATACAGTGGGCCCGCGCATACACACACACGCATACATTCACACACTCCCATATACACACTCAGAGAATGCCTACTGTTATATTTTTATAGTTTTTTTTTATAATTTTTATTCTATTCTTTTGTTTTTGTATTAAACTAACCATACTGCTTTCTCCGGCAATCGCTAGTGATACTAATCACTATGTTACTCCGAATCCTGTTTATATTATCTTGGTTAATGATTAAAGAGAGAGCCCTGACACCCATAGCAGAAGTGTAATCTCAGCGTACCAGAGGTTTAAACTCAGTGGTTGTATTATTAATTTTTTTAGGTCTGTTCTACATAGTGCTATTCTGCTAAATTGTAAACTTGTAAATAAAGCATTATTATTATTTATTTGTGGGTTTTTTTTTTTCATATCTCGGAACCCTGGGGTCCCGGTCCTTTGCAAGGCGGACGAGGGGCTGAAGCCAACTCGCTGAGGCCCCTTTGTAAATTTTAATGAAATGCAGCCGACGATTGCAAGTGCACTCAAAGACAACCCACGGTTGGTGTAGAACTATTGCAGGATATGGAAAAATAAAAAGTTGGACTATGGGTTTGGGTGGCTAACGTCGACTGGTTACCAAGAGCTATGGAACAACCATGGCCCCTGCCAGATCAATGTTTTATATAAATTACACGGATAAATAGCAGGGGGTGACTTGCACACTCAATAATGGGCCCCGAAAATGGTCGCTAGCACATATTGTCGTAGCGACAAGGGGGCAACATATCCTGAGGTGCTTATGAGGAATGAAGAGGTATTCCACGGCTATCAGAACAATCCCGGAATCTTACTGGAATACTTCCTTCCTCCGAGCACGTTTGCTCTTGCGAATCTCCACTCAAGCCGGCCAATAAAAGCAAGAATGAGGTGGGAGCTCTGTTCCTCGTCATTGTTCACTCCAGCCGGCCAATAAAGGCAAGCCAGAGGTGAGAAACAAGACTTCTCCCGGGAGATAGGGTCCGTGGGGTCGCTACTGCCCAACAGCTCGCCACATACTGCCCTGCGGGTTTATGTATCTCTCTTGGTCTGGCTCCTCACCCTAGACCTGTTTCGGCAAAATTAACTCTTCCGGCACAGGCCTAGAGTTCGGAGTCCGCAAGCCCCACCACGACGTCAACGTAGAGATACGGCAATATTATTATTATCGTCACGTGGGTGCAGCCGGTGCTTACTGCGCTCTGATTGGTCAAATAAAATGTGTGGCGATATGGTGCGGCGTCGTCTGATTACATTTTACTAGCACGATACGCTTACGAATCGTGCGTTTGTTTAATATTGATTAGGATTTTAGTTTTTGTGATGACTACATCAGATTTAAGTCTCTCCGAAAGATTTAATAAGAATATACTCGTAGCATGTCATGGTGCCTTTGGTGACTAGGCATTTAAAATAACAAAAGAAATATAATTTCAAAAAAAAAAAAATATAAATTCGCATGTAACTCTGTCTGTATGTTACCTTTTAACGTCTAAACCATTGAACGGATTTCGCTTAAATTGGCAAAGAGATAGATGGCATCCTGGGGAAGGAGGCTACTTATTATTCTATCCTCGAAAACGAGTGTAAACAAATTTACAGCTCCGTTGAGCAAATAGGACTTCTGTACTTAGCCAATCATAGAATTTGCTAACTATTACATTAATGCACACAGAAGCTTCGTAGCTATTTTGTTTACAACTTAATAATAAATTCCAATCCTAATTTGGGAAACCGTAGGAACAAACAACACCAGCATTTGAGACTACCTTTACATAAACACGACATTGCTGGTTTAAACGTGTAGAAACATGTTGCACTGATAAACGTCAAACATATCGATACTGGAAATATGAAATAACGTAAGGGACATTTGGTCGAAAATGAGTTATATATATCGTTGGATTCGGAATTTTTTGCTCTATCGATTGGTATATTTAAAATCTCGATATCTTGAAAAAAATGTCCTTTACATCACATATTTTCCGTAGGCCTAGACCATTTTTTTTCTAGAAACTGGCTGTATATGACATTATAAATTAATATTTTTATAAAAACTAATGTAAGTCTCTTTACTCACAGTATTTGGTATTTACATTAAATAAAAATCGAGTACATTTTACAACGGGTCACATAAGTTACTCCATAATTTGAGATGTTTTATTATTGTCTTATACATTAGTGTTCCCTGAGAAGGTACAAATACTATGTCCCTTACATTAAATTGTGACTCAAATTATCATAATTATATTGACCCTGTTTTTTTTTTTTGAGGATGGGAAATCATCAAATGACCCCTCCCGCTCTGGGTGGAGCGTAAGGGAGTGTCAGACTCTTACTGACTAAAACCCACCCGTGTTCCTTCCTTAGTCCTTTCTTTTCCAGGGCAGCGGTAACCCTTTCGGAAGATCCCGCCGCCCTGGCAGGCTTCGGCCCTATCGGGCCCCGTCCTCTGCTGACATCTCTTTGAGGCGCGCGTGGAACACAACGCGCCGTCCGGCACAGGCCTGGTCCTGATCGGACGGTGAGTTACCCATTACTTACCGCCCCCGCAGGCCCGCGCCTACGGTGGCCGGGAGTCGTTACGCGGCTCCCGACGCCCGGAGCGTCTCCCGCGGCCGTTGCGGCGTGAGGTGTTTTCCCTCAGCCTCCCCGCCACCTCCTTCGCTAGCATGACTGCTTCGCAGAAGGAGGTGACTGCCTCCCACTCCCTCTCGCCCCGGACCATGGCTTGCACCAGGGCCGGACGCGAGAGGTCGCTGCCGTTGCCGATCGCCTCTACGAGGACACGGCGGGGCTCCGCCCAAGCAGGGCAGACCTCCACCGTATGCTCCACCGTGTCCTCTGGGCGATCCTGGTGGTGGTGACACCCAGGCGTCTCCTCCCGCCTGATTATGTGCAGGAACCTCCCGAAACACCCGTGTCCGGAGAGGACCTGCGTCAGGCGGTACGTGAGAATGCCGTGACGCCTCTCTAGCCACTCCTCAAAGAGGGGTGTCTTATCGCCACTATCGTGGCGTGCCCTGCGCTGGGTTGCGATAGTCGCGCCTTCCATTCCGCTATGAGATCGCGCCGGAGGTCCGTCCACTCCACACCGATTTGCCACGGGTGCAGAGTTTCCCCCCGGCGTAGTGCCTCCGCGCGCCAGTCATGCAGGCGCGCGAGGACTATCACCTCCAGATCCCATGGCGGCAGTCCGGCAAGGAGGCTTGCCGCCTCACGCGAGATCGTGCGGTAGCCCCGGATCAGCCTTGTGGCTACCACCTTCTGGGGCGCGTTCAGGTAGTGTGCGGCTCGAAGCCGCAGTGAACGCGCCCACACCGGGGCCCCGTATAGGGCCCTGGACCGCACGACCCCCGCGTAAAGCCTCCGGCAGGAGGCGTTTGGCCCCCTCAGGTTGGGCAGGAGCCGCTTTAAGGCGGCCCCGGCCCGTTCCAGTTTGGGGGACAAACGTCGGAAATGCTCGACGAAGTTCCACCGGCTGTCGAGGACGAGACTCAGGTCGTCCCTCGTCGTTGCCTCGACGCCGATGTGCCAATTTCAGTTCCAAAGTTTAAAGATCTCAAAAAATTATGTGACAATGGTATAATTCCAAATAAGTTTCACAATGAATATTTGAATCTTCATAATAAGAGTATAATTAAAGATAGGCTCAATGACACCGACGATGATGAGACTGACAAAGATAATGACTAATTTTTGAGACTTTTTCAATTTATCTGTAGGCTTTCTATTAAGGAAGAAGTTAATTTGGTTTTTTTATGTTTAATGATTACTATTTACTTAAGAAAACTGATTTGTTTATTTTTTAAGTGAATTTTATTTTTCTTTTGGGTCAATGAGTCTAATTTTAGTAAGCCAAAATAGCTATTTTTATTGTGATTTAAAACAGAATTTAATAATGTTATACTTAACATAATTTATGAGAGTACCTAAATTGCGTTTATAAAAGAGGATTAGTGAGCACAAATAAAAGTTTTGATCTCTTTTATTCCTTTATTTTTTATCCCTATGAGTCAGCAAGTAGTTTTAAACTGTATGGCATAGGCATAGTAGGTCACGAATGTATAAAATTCTATTTTTTTTATTTGTTAACAGCATTAACATTATAGAGTGTACCATTAAGAGACCTTTACTTTGAAAAACTCTAAATGTTTATTTCCTTAAGTGTCCCATACATCAATGCCGTTTATTTACATCTAAAATTTTGTAAACGTATATCACTCGTATTCATTATTATTTAACGTAAGGGACATGCTATCTCTGAAACTGTAGGCTTTATTGATTTTTTACTATTTTAGCTTCAAAGAATGAAGAAATCTAAGAAACTTTGTCCTAGACACTTTTTACATAAAACATATAGTTAAAAAATTATAGGCAGTTTTGTAAGAAAAATATCTTATTTTTGCTCTCCTGAAAACCTTAGTTTTGTCCCTTACGTTATTTCATATTTCCAGTATCGATATTATTCTGCATTTCATTGTAAAATCAAATTCAAATTATAATGCGATCATCTTTAAGTAGTAAATTAACAAAACAATGGCGTATAACATTACATTAAAATGTCACTTCCACGCAAAACTACCTGACGACGAGTGCGTAGATGAATATAATTATAAACAAGTTAATGCCAGACGAAGTGCGCCAAACGGACAAGACTAAAATGAACAGTAATTAATTCAGAAATCAGGACTTCTGGCAAATGCGCAACACGTGGCAAGACTAAATAGGCACACTTTACCATGAACGTATAGGAACTTTGGTATAAATGGTTTAATCAAAGGGAAATAATAATTTTTTTATTCAAGTATACTTTAAAAAAAAAGTAAAGTAAAAATATGATTTACATTAATTACAATCGAGGAAAGTTAAATTCTAACTGTAATGTAGACCTGCCTGATCTAGGTTTATGAAAAACCTGTGTTTCAGGCCATCAATTTACATCAAATATTTAAAAAGAAGACAACAATAAATGTATTAGAAGCTAAATTGAAAAGAAGGTATAATATTTTCAGTGACTTAAACAGTTACTATTTGGATATATTATTTTAAAACTAGATTATGTAAGATGAAAGCACTCATGAACTCTTTAACTAGGTTCAACAAATTGCTGGCAGGTCAAAAATCCCCCTGCATCGAGATTAACTAAGAGTTTAAAATAATACAAACTACGTCATAAAATTTGAAGGGAGTTTTTACGACTTTGCTCTTAACTCCAATGGAATTCTCAAGCCAGACGAAACTTTCGAAGCCAAGCCCCCAAAACAGTTAAAACCGACATTCAAATGAGTCCATTAACAAATTATGCAATTTACACTCCACAGTCGATAACTCGATACCAGTCAAGCCACTTTTTTGTTACACGCGCCCGTGCTGGGTCAATCAACTTCTCTTCTAATTTTACCCGCGTCATAATATTATGCATTAATAATTAGCCTTCCTCATATCTAGGACATTTCCAATATTAGCCGGGTCTCTTACAAAATGGCTGCCATGCAAGATTCATTTCGCAGCACTTATGTGTTGGTCTCTTTAGTTTTTTGGAGATATTAATCATTAAGCCGTATTCTACGTCATCGTCATCATCTGGTCAAGTATTGTTAGTTCATCGCTCTTTACCATCAGCAGATGCATATAATAGGTACAAACTCTACAAGAATTATTATTGTCGTTGAAAATTACTCCACGAACATGTGTTGTCTTTTAAGGTTTACTGACTTCGAGGGTATCAGGAAAAGATAAGATTTTTGCAGTTTTTGAAGGCGTATAAGTAATTTCAAAACGTACAAAAGTAATGACGATATCCAACGCATTGTTACATCAGCTGCGTCTCGTCCCGAATTTGTTCAGTGTATATTTATACAAGTAATAAAACGTATTTTATCTTTAATTGTACCTACAACTACATCCCGATTAAAACGAGACCTTGTAGTACTATTGTAAATGTCATTGAAGTGTCAAATTGCAATGCATTTAGCTATCAGGCTAGTTGATATAAATATTTATGTACATGAAGAAATCTGACACCTGCTATTTATTGAAACTATTGTCTTAGCTTATCAAGGCTATTGCTGATTTTCACCTATTGTTCCGTTAAGGCCTATGGGGATGAATTTATTAGTAACAAGAACCTTGTTTTCAGATCCTCCTCTGCTCGTGACAAAAAGCAATTTCACACCTTATGATAAGTCTCAAAACTTCCGCAATATATTCAGCTTAGCTACATTCAAAACAGGTAGTTGTCCTTGCTGCAGTTTTGCTACCTCTCTTTTTCTGGTCTCGGATATTACTATCACCTAGTCTGAACAGGGTCACTAGTGCCTATTCCATCTTATTTCTATTTTGTTTTGTCGTTGTTGTTTACTTCCTGCCTCTGATTAGGCTACCACGTTTCTGATTGAGTGTTTTCCGACTTCCTGTATTGATATTCAAATATTATTCACTGCATATAATCTTATATTCTGTAACTTTTTCTTAAGCATCGTCAAGGTACTTAGGTACACAATTCTTATCGAAAGCAGTTTTACCTTAACTTCTTATCGCTGTTTACAAAAGTGCAATATTGCCTGTTCTGCTTGCTCATAGTTTGGAAATATTTAATCCACAACCGGCAGAATCGGGCACGAAAATATTTATGTCATGTTTTTTAATAAAGTGTTTTGATGTCAGTATTTCAAAAAAGCCATTTGAACCAAGGCTTAGCTAACTGGAACTCTGGTAAATGATTGGTAGTCTTCTCTCTAGTCACGTTAATAAATTCGTGTCTTCTTATCATTCCCAATTAACCTATTAAAATTAAGTTGTTTTTTTTAATCTTACTAATTCTGTTGGGGTCAGCATATCGCGTGCGAGACGACCCCAATCATGAAAACATCACGTTTTGCATCGTGCGATACTACTCCCTTGCACTTTGCCTTATAATATTAACCTTACGGCAGATATTGATGTATACTTTGAAAAGCTCTTTATTCAAATACGAGTAGATTCTCTCAAATATTTCAGGTGTCTATGAGTTAAACAATCTATCATTGCTCCTTCTATGGTTTCGTTCATCGATTCCAAATACATACTTTACGATTTTGTCGATATGTTAGCTTTATCTTCACCTTTCTTTACTATTGGTATTTGTCGTTAGGTGTTCTAGTCTTCAAGACATAAATATGTTTCAACACCTGTAAACTACTATTCGTGTTAGGTAAAGTCACGTTAAGCTATAACCGGCTAACTTGTAAATTTTAGTTAGGTACAGATAAAATTAGTAGAATAACTAGGTCGTTTAACAAAGTTCCACTACAACCGTAGTAACTATTCAGTAATCTGTGCTACAACTACTTGTTTCGGTTAGTTTACTGTAGGGTTAACGAGATGATTAGGCGGATTCTGTTAGAAAATTCCTTGACATGTCAGAGTCATATAGTCACTAGACTTAAATTATAATAACCACATAGAAATCCAAATTCATAGCACTTGAGCTATTTTTTCTACTTCTTATTTTATATTTTTAAGGGTAAGTTAATCTGGTGACGGTTGTTGGGAGACCTATGTATGTCCACAGATTACTAAATAGTTACGTATGTCTAGCAGTGGACTGCGGACGTTTTTTTGGCTGTTATGAAGATGAATGAATCTGTATCTCTTCTCAGCATATCTAGTTAAAATCACTAGATCAGTTGAACCCTGTCTGGACAAATTCATTTAGGAGTCTATAAAAACTGTCGTCACATCTTTAATTGTTCCGTTTCATCGCAAACTCATGTCGTCAAGTTTGGGACGTGCGCGCAAATTGAGTACTATATCAATGCCTATTGTCTTCAATCAAAGCCATGCCAAGGTCGTCTCTGTGTCTACTATTACTATATATTGTGAAATCAAAGCTAGATCTTACTGCGTCTATTTATTGTCATTACTATCCTTCCAATATAATGGCCATGTTTATAAATGTTCCTATAATAAGTACATTTTCAAAATATTTGCGTCTTCTTTTGAACTTCCTGATATTTTCATTCGATTAATACATTATTCTGTACTCCATCGCAAAGCATCTGTAGCCAAAAATAACATGCAGAATTCTAAAAATAACTTTTACAAAAACATTTTATTATTTGTCTCCATCACGCAACCGGTTTCATTTGATTTATTTAAAGAATTCCTTGTCGTCTTTTAAAGATCGCCTTTTTGTGAAAGGATAGTTGCCTAAGGAGTAAGGACCGCTAATGTGAAACCGTAGTAGTTAAATCCGGTGGCTTCGTCTGCTTCCTTAAACACTTCACTGTACCAACTGTACTAAACTAACTGCTCCGTTGGTCTCGTTGTTGACAGCGCGGCTGCTGAGCCTGGGGTCCTGGGTTCGATTTCCAGCTCGGACAAAGTGTTATTGCATTTTGTCAATTAGGAATTTCTTAGTAACAGCCCGGTGCCTTGGCGGTGTGATACCCCCGTGCCTCGGAAAGCACTTAAAGCCGTTGGTCCTGCGCTTGATCTCGCTCCGGTCGAGTCGGATTGCCGTCCCATCGCACTATGAGAGTGAGGGAAGAGAGAGTGGACCTGTGTCTGCGCACACACTTCCGCACTATAATATCTCCCGCGCCGAAAGCTGAGGGGCATTCTCGTAATTTCAAGAACGTTCACAGTCTGATCTGTCAAAAAATACGTCTAATTTCCCTCCATTTTGACAAGTTTTTGACATTTGTTTGTCGCCGAGATGAGACTGCGGCTAGATTTTGAACGTTTTAAATTACGAGAATTGGCCTTCAGATCTCCGTTCAGATTGACTGCCAAGACCGAAGTACGATTTGGAGGACTATTACTGAATCCATTGATAAAAAATATAGGTCAGGTTCCTGACTTCTATCTGACTTGCTTAGATATAGCTAGAATAAAAGCAATGATAACCTATGATCAAACCTCATGATCACATGACAATCACACCTTTAGGGGTCATGTCACGTCTAGATATCGCAAATTATAAAGTTGCTATTGACATTATATTATTAATAGAATATCATCTACCGTACAATGATAGATCACGAGTGCGACATGATATTCAGATAAAGACAAGTCAATGGGTCAGATTAAAAAGTATAATTAATTAATCACAAGACAAAAATTACACAGTACCTACTAATGAGAATCTTGTGGAATTACTTATATACTGTGCGGGCGGACAGAAGTTATTTAAAATGCATGAACTTTTCAAATACTAAAGGATTGACAATCAAGGGAGTATGGTTAACTGCATATAAAGACCCACTAACTTATACTGGATTCCGAACACCCCCATGCATTTAATTTTTTCAAAAATTCTGTTGTTTCCTACATGCACTCGACCCTCCTGCCACCCTGTATATGACTACTTTGTGGCGTAGGCCAACTCTAAGCGTCATCAACGAACTATTGATGATACTAGATAGAACTGGAAAACTCACAAACAATTTCTAATGGCCGTGCTTTGAACAACAATGTTTCTACATGTGAAGCAATCCCGAATGGAAAGCAATAATTAGGAACGTCATAGATTGCACCTGTTGCATGGATGAGAGCACTTTAACTAAGACATAGGAAACAAAAGGATAGTTTTTTCCATAAGTGAGAAGATTCTAATGATCATCATATCATCAATGCTGCAAATCTTATAGAAAATCCATAGCCTGTCTGACTGTAGTATCTAGGACAATATAATATCGACTCATAGCAAGGCCTTCGTTTATTTAAATTAATCGCTTAATTGCATGAACATGCAATATCTTCTCATAATGTATAAGGTCAGTAATTTAATCATGTGACATATTTATTATATAACTATTAGTTGCCTGGGGTATCACGATTCTCATTTTTATCTTAATTGAGATTATGGCTATACAGTATACATGCATATGTCTTCGACAGTGACATTCACCTTCACTTTTCTTTGATCAGGAGCCTATAGTGGTACGATCATCCGTCACTAGGGCATGGGTGATTACTGTTTGTTTTATTGTTATCATGCTAGAATTGCGTAAATAAGAATGGTTAATTGAATATAACTTAATTTTCGCGGGGTTCCTTCCAAGCTCATCGGACCACATGTTTTTTTTTTTAATTATTTATAAACATCATAATAATATATCGACATTGATGACATTTTTTGCCAGACTTATGTAAAAGTCGAAAAAAAATGTGATTTTTTGCCAGACTTAACTTAAAGAGTCTTAAAGAAAAAAAAAATGTCTTCGCATTTATCGTTCAAATAATGCACTTGACTTGGATACAAAATTTTAGTGATCCTATTATCAATTTATCATAAAGGTTATCATTATCAATATATTTTGATGGATCATAAAACTTTGACCCTACAGTGATTCTTGATATCAGGCCAGAGATAACGGGATTCAAATGAGAGCGTATCCGCAGACTTGACCTGGGGCCAATACGTGGTTCTCGTACCAAGATATACTTTATAGATCAAGTTCGTGAAGACGCTTTGGTTGAATTGTTGGAATTTCTTATCTTGAATCTTGAATTCCCAAGGAATCTCCGGAGATTCCTTAATAATTCCTTTGAATAATTTTAATATATTGCCTGATTGATACAGCTATGTGAGTATCTTTATTAAAGCTATTAACTGTATTGTCTACAAAGGTGGTCCAAAGATGAAAGTTTCTACTCTTTCCATGTTTCTGTAACACTATATTCCTTACTATCTTTGTTACTAGAATGGCTAGAACAGTCACTTCGAGACTCTTGGCTCAGTTATTATATTGTTTAATTGGTTTTGTTAGAACGTTGCCTGTTTTATTTCCTTCTCAAATAGCTGTTATTGTTTGCTGTATTTAGTAATATAGCTGCGGTTATTCAGCCATCTCTTTATATGCTGTGCGTCCTGGGCCCAATTCTTTGTTCTGCATTCATGAATCACAACTTTATATTTAACATTTCAGTAAATGCATGACCTGATTTATTCACGTTATATTCTGTATGTTTAATTTCTACACATTGTGTATTCATTGAAACTGAAATGCTAGGAATGCCTCAAGGCACTCATCAAAATCCAAAGTTTAACTCGTCAAGTCAACCACAGATTTCTCGTAAAACCTTCACAAGTACAGTAGGTACTTCAAAATATCATAAATAAATTCTCAGTATTTTTTTTTCCACCGTGGAGTTCAATACCATCGTAAAATCAACATCCATCTACATACAAATCATATTGCACAAAAGGTTGATTAATATCTGGCTTCTCAAAATTTCCACCGTGTGCCTGTGAGTCAGCTTTGGAAGATTTAGCCCAACATAATATATCTTTCAACAGAAAATATGATCATAACGTATGCGCTCGCCGTCCAGTATTCTTTTGACGAAAGCCTTCAAATTCATAAATGGTCACACCGTCTATGAATTTGTAAGTGATAAGCAGTTATTGCAGTTTATATATTTTACGGTTTAATTCCTTGTTTAACAATGTACGTACTTTCCATTTCTACGAGTAACATGTGATTATTAGTTGAAACTGCATCGAAATACTAATATGTACTCCTTTCTTGAGCCGGAACAAATCTATTTACTGCAGAGTTTAGAATAAATTAAGCCCACAAAACTATCGTAGATTAGATCGTACAATGTAACGCTACCCTAACATTTGGTGCTAATGCATTAAAATCAGTGCGCAGACTTCTTGTAAAATGGGAGCAATGTATCGCATTGACCTTTTCCGGACCACCTTCATGCAGTGTAAATTCACTATAACAAGGAAGTGTTTTAATATATTTCTTGCTACCACGTCTTGTATCTTTGAAGTTTAACATCAAGTGTCAATTCACCTGGTGATATACAATATAGATATACAATGCGTTACATCCATTATCTTATAGTTGTGCATAATATTCTTGAAGAGTTCTTTGTTTAATCATTAGAATCTTTCATTTTCCTTTTAGGGCTGATTTCTCAATCGAAAGAAAAATTTTAACATTTCATTTTTTCATTTTTTTTTTCATTCATTTTTTAGCATTAGGTTGCTTAGCTTGGGACAAATGGTGCTGTGTGAAATGTCCAGGGATATTATTATTATTATTCGTGGGATAAAATTGACGTCTGACAGATTTCGTATGGAAGAACTGTCTGAAATTCAGAATTATTCCTCGTATAACATTGTCTGGCGTTAATAAAATCAGCCCTTAGATAGATATTTTTATTTACTCTACTCTCCATTCCTTTGTCGCAAACTTGGTATACGAACAAAGTTGTTGGTCTCTCCATAGTCAACCATTTATCTACTGTTCTGGGTATTCCTGAACATTAAGCAGTGCACACTTATGGCAAAGCAAATGTTTATCTTGAAGATAATTCGTTCGGCTAGGCAGTCCTCATGTTTTTCTAAATACATAGATACATAATATGGCATGTAAGGTAACGATGACTGCTAAATAAAAATTTTATGATAACATCTTTGAATTGTATGTACTTTCAATGCCATTTTGACACACCTCCTTTCAACGCCTTTCAGTCTTCGGCTTACGTCATGCACTCATGAACACGAAACAAATAATAGTGCTTGGCGTAAAATATTGACTCCATAAAGAATTGTCTGGTATTTTTGTACAATTCAAAATGTTCTGTATATATTTAAAAGTTTTGTCGAAATTAATTTGAATCAGTTACGGCGTATACATATATCAGAAGCCTCATTCTATGGCCAAACAGTCAATGAATTGATTGTTTTCAACAAATACTTTTTATTTGTTCAGATGATATCGACTTGGAAGGTAAAACCACCCAGGGCACCCAGTCATTGTCTTCTTATTGGGTCACCGTATGTCATTCGTTCTAAGCATCTCTATTTTTCACATCTTTGTTAAATCTAAGTAAATACAAGTTACAATTGTAATGGAGTTATCTTGTAACCTTGATATAGTGGTGTAAAAACTCGTAAAGATACTGGAATTCAGATTTGAGTTAAACTCTATTTGAACAACAGATAACATTGTTTGAAATCTGAACCAGTTGAAAAGATGAGCACTTATAAGAAAAAGCATTTGCACATTGGCGAAGGATGGAATCCGAAATTCAAGCGGAAAGTTGAAACCCGTGAAACATTAATAATAATACGCGATGTAATGTTGATACTACATTCGATATCAACTCTAAACACGAGACACTTCTCACAAAGCGAAACATTATAAATGTTATTTCTTTTACTTCCATTTCCACATTGTTTTGAATACTTATGGCAGAACTAAGTAATTTTAAACGTATCAACGTTTTCAATATACAAGGTACTAAGTTCTATTATAACTATTCACAATAGCATTTTTTATTCTTTCTACTATGGCAAAGCAAAATCTTCCAGAATCGTCCTATTCATTCAAGTTGTTATTGTATATTTTGGAATCTTCCTCAGATTTAGCAGAAAACTTTTATCTTTCCTTCCATTTCCTTCGCATGTTTACGCAGTCTTGGCTGAAGCCCGACCTAGATTTTATTTTATTTGTTTATCAATACTGCAGTAGTGTGAAGACTGTTAATCCTGAGAATTACGGCTTTTTGGGGCTTCTTCTAAACTTAGTTCACGTTGTTTTTGACACTTGCACTGCTGTCAGAATTTGTAAGGTTTGACACCTCTTGTTATTGTAGACAATAAAGGAAGAGATACTTGATGATTAACTGATTTTTTTCATGTAATTTTGATCTGATTAGATTTTTTACCGAGATTGGTTTTATTTGTCCAAATATTAATCTTCCTCAAAAATTGCAATGTCAGATAAGAGCCAGACATTAACCTTTAGAGGAAATACAAAAATATATAGTAGTTTTGTTGATATATTATTTCTGGTTAATGTATCCAAACAGACAAAAGCTTTGAGATTAGGCCCACATAATACGCCTACGCTCGTCGATGATAATTTTAATGAAGTTGGAACTTTATCTATTAAAATGTGCTCTTGAAAATATGTATTATTCTCAACAATATTATAACATTTATAACTGCAAGTACTATTATAAAGTTGTCTAGATTAATCGCAAAATGATAAGGCTCACTATTATCGTCTTAATACGTAGTAAAAGTCTCTATAAGGATAAAACGACGTACAATGTCAGGGCCTTCATTATTTACATTATTATGTGAACATATAACATTAAAATGTTTCCCTTATTCAGCTGCTAGTCGTATGTTTCGATAATTGAATAGGTTTTCCGTTTATGCGTAATATCGTGAAGGATTATATTGGGTAGTTATTCCACTGAGAGATTTGTTGTATACTCTGGTGATATATTAATTGGTATTTTGTAGTTTTCATCATTTTCACCAGGGTAAGTTCTGGCTTTGGCTTGGCGGGTTTTGAAGGTAAAATTCTAAGAACCCAAAATACTTGTAGATTTTTCATTACCAAATATTCTTATTTTTTCCGTCTTTTATGTAGTCAAATATCAGTAAGTATATTTATTCCATTGCCATAGATAGAGTATATTGATGTATTTATATATTCAACATGTTCAAATAATGTGTGGAATTATTTATCTAGTTTTTACGTATTTGCCTGTTGAATATTAAATAGAGCCTGACGTTAATTTGAACAAAAAAAATATCGATGTCATGATTGATTGTATGTAAAGTGATTTTGTATATTCTCTTGTTTTTCTTTACTTTCAAGTGGTTTTCGTTGAAGCCAGTTACAACTGGATGGAGTTTGTTTTGCATTTTGAACAAAATATTCTTTGACTTTTAACTTATTGTATCGTTTACCATTGATAAAGCGGTCTTGATTGGAGAATATAGCGTTTTTATCTTCTTTGTTTATTTTACTTTTATCCAGTTTTCATCGATGTTATTATCCTCACTATGATATCATTAAATTGTTAGTATGTTGTATTAAAATTATAATGTTGATCACTAGAATTTTGGATTTAAGTGAAGCTTTTGATAGTATTCATAAAATAGGAAATATTTTTTCATTGCGTAGAAATAAGTGTGTAGAATCCGAAAATAAATTCAGTCTCACCGATATGAAATTGAGAAATCCTTTGTATCCTCACGGAATCAGTCACCAGGCGTCGCAGACAAAAATAACACCACACGTATTCGTTATTATTAAAAGTTTTCACAGTTCGGAAATATTATTTAATCGCGTAAATACGACGAAGAGTCGTGCAACCCTTACGAACCGCGGGCACACACTGACCCGGCGTCGTTGGTTAGACTGTCTGAGAGCCGGACGCTCCCGCGCTTTTTTTCTTCGACAGTGCTCCGTGTCGGGCAACGCGAACGCGTCGTATTCAGCCTATTTATTTTTAATTTCAATCAGGAGTGTGTGTACGTACCTTCGAGCACGTGACAATGGCAGGTCAGTATTCTACGGACAAAAAATATTTTGCCAGACTGTTATCAGTTTGTGAATGTTTGTCTAAGGTTAAAGTTTTGGGCAGTGCGTTAACCTGCAGAGGTTTATTAATCTCTTTATGCTCTATTCCTGTGACCTCTTTCTGTCAGTGTTGCCAGATTGTCTGTGATTTGTAACTATTATTTATGCACCTGTCTTCGTTCATGGAAGCCGAGTAGCCGACCCCATATAATTACGGAACTAGTCTTGGCGGTAATGTTAGGGCCGCGCCTTATATAAAATGTCTACATTTGAGTTGAGTACCGACATTTTTCTTGGGAACAAATTACAGTCATCCGTTGCCCTGATAGCATTCGAAACGATAAAACGAAAACGAAGGCAAACCCATGGTTAGGACCGATTTTGCATCATTAATGAAAAATTTTACTTGATTAAGTAATGATTACTTTTCCTTCAATACGATATTAGCTGTTCGTTTTCCTGTCCAACTTTAAATACAAATGATTTATCCTGCTCAAACACAATTTTTCACCATATTTTACAATAAGGAAATGAGAAATATTATGTAATTTTTTTAGGTGCAGACGCCAGCACATCAAGCTACTACAATCTGTCAAATTTCTTTAATAGATTTTCAACTTTATCGCTAGAGCATTAAGGTTCAAGGTTGAATGGGAATATTTGACAGTTTCGGGTAGCTTGACCTGCTGGCGTCTGTACGAGTACAAACGTCCAAAGCTTTACCCTTTAGGTAAACTGTCACGTCAGGCACTCAGGCACACGGCCTGACGCTAGAAGGTTTGAGCTTCAATGTTTTTGACCGGGCAGTGTAAGTGTTAAAAAGTAATTGGAGATCCGTCTTCCAGCACAAGAACTCTCTCAGTACTATGAGTTCCATTTTCCAGCGCAGTGCAGAATCCTCTGTGTACTGTCAAAATAAGATACTTCAACAAATACCAGCGTACCTGAAGGCTCTAACAAGCTTTTCGCGTTTTTTTTATCATTCATCACAAAAACCAGCTGTCATTAAAAATGTAAATTAAATAGCTTGAACTTAACTGTGTCCAACTATTTCAATAAGGTCGAGTTTTTAATTTAAGTATTTGTTTTTGTTTATGATTCTCAAAAACAATGGCCGATTTAGACTCACCGGCAAACGTTTAGAGATTACTAACTACTTTATTAGTGTGTCTATACGTTACTTGCATGGCTTCCATCACGGGCCATTGTTGGTAAATGACGTAAAGACTTACGGGGTCAAGGTCACTTTGGGCGGAGAACTTAGATATTATAATGAGATCCATTTGATTACAGCTATAACGGAAATAGTTTTTATACGCAAAATGTTTTGCACGGAAGTAATATTGAACTTATGAGCCCGCACGATAAAACTGGTTTTAATTAAATAGAAGGATATATGACTGCACGCTTTGACCCGTTTCAGTGGCAGTTAAAAAATGAATTCTAAAATGGCGGTCGTGAAAATGATCATGAAACTGAAATCAATAATATAATGAGTGGTCTGAAATTACCTATTATTAATTACTACTTATTAATTTTCTTTATTCACATTGATATTTTAATTGCTTTTCATTTCATTTACCTTGCTTGAGACAGATCGCATGTCGATAAAAATGAGTTCATTAGAATGCAACAAGCACGATTTCAATCTTTATTCTTCAAAGATTGTACGAAAAATATAGCACTGTCTTCACCCGCATCCTGACATGAATTCAGAACTTGTTATCTATAGAGCATTATTGAATCAAAATACGTATAGACATAGTCATATCTTTGTAAATTATTATATGAACCTATGAAACATTTGGTTATCTGGATTACAACCAGCGGGTTAATTGCGTAACACACTATCAGTAGCAATGGGTTCCATTTTGACAGTTCAGCAACATACATTGCGTTGTTTACGTTGTTCAGCAGACAAATTTTTCGACCATATGAAATAATGGGTTAGCAATATCCTTCAAAATGATTCAGTCATTTGAACTTGGTTTAATTTAACCCTATCGTGCATTTCATCATGTTCCTGGCCTTATTTCAATCTATTTAGCGTCGGCGCAACATGTCTTTTTCTTCCATAGTTCTCTAAGTCATCCCCTTTCTATCCATATCATCCATTCATCTTTCACACAGTCCATCCATCGTTTCTTTGGTCTTTCCCTACTGTTATAGCTATCCACATTCATACTCAAAACTTTCTTAACGTTGTTCTCACTCCTCCGCATCACACGCCCATACCATACATAACAACCGATTTCCATTTCATTTCCCGAAAATTATAGCACGTCGCTCTCATTTTGATGCGTAATTCACATTTACGTAACCGCTTTTGTTTTATTTATACATAAATGAGAAGTAATAAAAATATTATTATAATAATGACATCTTTAATGCGTAATATACTGTACGGGTACTCACTGATAGCAATATCCCGAGAGGAATAAATTCCTGAAATATAAGTACCAAAATAACATAACATCACGCCTGTCTTCCCCAGGGGTTATGCAGAGGTGTACCTATAGTATACCCACATTTCGCCAGTTATGTGTATGTCCCATGTAACGAAAGGCAAGCCTATTGCCAGCAATCTGGCTCAAATCCAGACTCCGAGTTGCTTCTGAAATAAATCCAGATGGAATGGATGATGGAAAATTTGGAAGTAACAACCAAAAGATGGTAGAAATCGTATCTTTGACAGCAAATTATACCTCAGCATCTCAATGAAAACGTTATGAACCAAACCTACCTTTAAATGAATTAAAACAAGCCTTCAGCTGATACCAAATCTTCTTCACCTGGACGGAGATGGTGGGATGAGCTGGACTCTTTCAACGAGAACTGGTCCTTAGCAGCTTTAGTTAGAGAGAAGTGATTTCACAGCCTTTTACTAATGGTAAATTTTTTGCAAAATGTGTTTTTTGATCAATTGTTAGTTTATGTAATGGTCACTAATGGTTATTTTTTTAATGGTTTTTTTTTTTGATCCGTTGCTAACTCAACCAATTATTGTTAAAAATAGTAACTAATAGTAATTTTTTTGCAAAATATGTTTTTGATCAATTGTTAGTTTATGTACTTAATGGTTATTTGTTAACTAATAGTTAATTATTTGACCATTAACAATGATATTATATAATTATGTAAACTAAGTATACCTAATGCTATCATTAGGTAAAGGAAGAATACCTAATGCTATCATTAGGTATACTTAGTTTACCTAATGATACCTTTTAGTAAAACCTATTATTATTAAAAGGCTCTAATATCACTTCTCTCTATCTAAAGCTGCTAAGGACCAGTTCTCGTTGAAAGAGTCCAGCTCATTCCACCATCTCCGTCCGTGTGGTCGTTAACAGGTGAAGAAGATTTGATATCAGCTGACCCTAAGTATCTAATTAAAACAATTAGAGTGAGACGCCCCACAAGTCCACAACAACAGTTAAATACGTAACAGTTTACCTTTGTTATATAATTCGGCTAGTACAAACGACTAGTACAAATCTTGGTATGCAATCCGTAGACCGTAGGGAAAGCGATGTGGAAGTCTATGTGAGTGACCCTCGGGTTGACCCCATGGGGAAAAATATTCACCTAGATTCGTAAATCGAGACAGCGTGTAGTAATTGCTGCGGGTCAGTTTTTTTGAAATTATACTGCTGAATATTGACTGTGCCGATCTGAAGATCTATTCTGTAAAAATATGTACAGACGCCAGCACATCAAGCTACTACAAGCTGTCAAATTTCTTTAATAGATTTTCAACTTTATCGCTCAAGCATTAAGGTTCAAGGTTGATTGGATAATTTTGACAGTTTCGGGTAGCTTGACCTGCTGGCGTCTGTACCTACCGTGAAAATTTATGAGAAGTGAGCTTTAAGTGAGCTCTCATTCCGCCTGATGCTAGGGATGTCACTATTGACAGTTCACTTCACCTAAGTCTTCACGGTGAGATTTTTACAGAATAGATCGGCTGAACAAGCGTGTAGCACATCTCACGTCGTGATTTCAATTCAGAACGATTAAAAAGAAACCGAAACGTCAAGGAAAACCATTACGCGAATTCTCATAGCGATTGACTTAAAATAGTTGACTAGTTGTAACCCTGAAACTCTTCCCGGTGCCCTATGAAAAACATTGGTTAAATATAAACTCCTGCGCATTGTTACACAATCGTTTGATATGACGCAAAAAAAATACGTCGCGATTCGCGTAAAACTGTTTGTATTTCCTCAAGATTGTAGTGGACAAGTCGCCTTGTCTATGTGGCCTTGTCAGGTCCCGTGTTATGTCTAAAAACTTCAAGGAGATACTACAAACAATTCTTAGTTTCGTTTGATATTGGACTCCTTACTACTGACTAAGTTTGCATTAATCATCAACACAAGGAACCAGCCTGATTCCTGCACCACTTCTTCTTCCAAGCGATAGCACTAGGAAGTGGTGAAGGGCGGGCGTTTTTGGGGGACTGTCTTTTGTAATTTTGACGTTCAAAAAGTGCTGATTCTCAGCCTAATTTGAATAAATGACTTTTGAATTTAATTTTGATTTTGCACATCCATACCTATTTTTGCTGCCAAGCAGAGTTGCTGTCTTCCGGTTCGAAGGGCATGGTCACTGGCAGGCAGGGAGGACGTACCCTTTCTCTTCACTTTTTTGCTTAAATAAGTTGAAAAAGTAACTCGGTGTTTAAATCGAGCTCGCTTCGCTTGCTCTTGCCAACATTATCTTAAAGATTTGTGCATAACTCGACAAAGCAAGACCTATTGAATGAATGTTCAGAAGAAAACTAACCTTTCCAACGCGGGGTCACGGGGTGCTAAAATGTTTCCGAGTCGTTCCGTGAGTCGTCAAAGAAACTCATGTTACGTAAGAATTAATTATTATAAAAAAATAAAATAATTAATTATTCCGAAGCGGGGTTAAAAAAAAAACGACTTACTCCTATCTGAATCATAAGCTAGCTAGCATTAGGAATGTAATCTTAAGCCTAGACGCAAACAATGAAAACATGAAGAACAATTATAAATTTCTATATTTCTGTATTCAAATAGAAAGTTTCAATGAAAAGTTTACACTAATACTTTTATACTAGGGTACCGCTGTTTACAGTAATACGTCATTCTACAGACATGCGTTTACGCAGGTGTTAGCAAGATTCTTTAATTAAACTTACCATTATGTTGCAATTTGCATTACAATACGGAGTGCTATGTTTATTGTTTATTTATTTATACTTTAATGGTAGAACAAACGGAGGACTCAGTGCCACAAGACATTGCCTGGCAAGCAACCTTTGGGATAAAAAATAATTACCTTCACTAACTACAGTCCGTGCACAAAATCATAGTGATCAGATCTTTATTCCCATTCTAATAAGTTCGCTGTTGGCTTGAATGCTTGATATTCACTTTCGTTGAAATATGGTTGCTATTCGATTGGTAGCAGCAACCGAATAGCGAAGCAGAGGTAAAATAAATGTGAAAGGGCTGTACCTACTGCGTTGAATGTATACTTACCACAGACATGTTTTTGTAAATTTTAAAGAAGGCTAGGACTTTTGCCAAGACTACTCTTTTATTCTAAAGCTAGCCTATATAATCCAAAAATGGATACTTCCGTCTACCCGGAATCTGTCTTTGGACTCCTACTGCTAGTTTCGGGGACAGAAATATTTTTACCTAAGAGGTAATTCTAAAATGGTGAAGGACGTTTGTTGTCGAACATTTTTCCTTATAGAATTCCTATCCGAACAGTTTTCAAACAAAGAATAAACTAATCCTTCTGTGCGAACGTATAAAAATACAAACGCAGTAATGCCGAGTACTGACAAAGGTCACGTTCGCTTGTTGTGCTGACGTCACGAGGGCGGGTCAACCACACCCACGGCTACGCAGCTCGACTGCGAATCAGCAGCCGGCGGCGATGATGGCGGGTTAAGCAAGAGTCGGGGGCTTGGCTGCCGGTCGCCGCACTATTATAGAATATCGGGTGTTCTAGAACTGAAAACTGAATGTTTTGAATTTATGTGCGTTGTGACATTGACGTTTCCTTTTGTTGCGTATTTTGACATTTAAATTAGGTACCTAAGTATATTCTTATGATGATGCATCCGGTTAGACTGGAAGCCAACCCCAACATAGTTGGGAAAAGTCTTGGATGACGATGATTTTTTTATTTTATTTTTTAACTAGCTTCTGCCCACGACTTCGTTCGCGTGGAAGTGGTAAGATACACAGTATACTAGAGTAACTGAATAACAGCCACTTCTATAACTCCCCAAGCTATTACTTCGTTTTCGTGTAGCGTTCTTTGTTACTTTTTTCTTTTTGGTCGTCTCATAAGGGTCGTAGCGTGATGTTGCAATTTTTTCATTAAATTCACTCGTTTTGGTGGAAAAAAAAAACAATTGAAAAGTGGCGGGAAATCGTGTTTACCTTTTTGTTTTTTTTTTAAATGTCATCTATTTAATGGTATCAAAACCAGCCAGATACAAACAGTACAGCCAAAGAGATTTTACTACAACTGTGTACCTATAAAATACGAGAGAGAAAAAAATCTCTGATCCGATATTTGCGTTTGTGGTGCCTCGAAGTCCAAGCAGAAGTGGCAATACATCCACACATTGCCATCACATCGCAACTACGGGTACATTTAAAAGAATATACATATGTATTCCTCATATATTATCGCAACTAGCTTTATTTATGTAATTAGTATTTAATGGACTAATACATAAGGATATATAGATTTACATCACTTACATAAATAATTATGCTTGCCTGATTGACGTCATCGAAATAAACATACCGAGGAAAACAACTAAGTATTGCAAAACTAACAACGAAATGGCTTAGTAAATAGGTACCAACTAAGTACTAAGTTACTTAGTAAATAATTAAATTAAATATAGACACTATTTTAAAAAGTTTTCCATTCCGTTGTACCTACCTCAATCAATCTGCCCAAACTTTTCCCAACTATGCTGGGGTCAGCTTCCAGTCTAACTGGATGCAGCTGAATATTTACATAGAGCAGCTGCCTATTTGACCTCCACAACCCGATCACTGGGTAACACGATACCCCTCGTACCTACCTATTTGCGACCCACTTTTTGGGTCTTCCAGGCCATGAAAAAAATACCGATGAATCCAAAGTCAGACTGTCTGTACTTACTGGTTTTTGTATTGCGTGGTTTCTGTACTTAAAGCAAGATTGTTTGCTTTTGAAATATGAAAAGCACACAAGGAAATATTTACTTCATCAGTAATATATTTAAATTGCAATTCTTTCTCAACATGACAGGCTCACTGAATATAAATTAATAGGAACATTCACCGCGTCACTTGTCATTGAAACGGGCGCCCCCTAGCGGAATATTTAATAAACAGCCGCGGCTGATACTTCCTGCATATTAATTTATGTTGACACATAATCAACAATTCGTCCTTGACCAGTTCTGCGAGCGTCGCAGGCGCACCAAAACGTGCAGATATCCCGTTATCAAAGCTTTTATGAGGTTCAACGACGAATCTGTTATAAAAACATTATCACAGTCAGAATAATTCTGACTGTGATAATGTTTTTATAACAGATTAGAGAGATTTTATAAGAGATTTAACTAACATAGGTAACATTTTAACAAGTTAATTACCATTAATTTGTTAAAATGTTATGTTAGTTAAATAAATCAACTCGTTTATTATGACATCATTTGTACGAGTAGTTTTATTTTCCTCCTAGAGTTTCGTTGTAGTAATAGTTACCGCGACATAATATCAGTTTTGTAATAGATAGGTTCTTGTGACTTTCGCAACTTGCAGGAAAATTGTATCAGAATCCTACACATCTGCAGCGTTTACATTGTTGTATTTTAGTCTGGCTAATCATTTAATTTGGTTGCGTTAAACATCCATAAAGGTCTGATAGGCAGTCGCTCCATATAAATTGCTGAATCCCGACCCCAATTGCGTAACACACTATATGAATCTCAATCTGAATAATGTTCAAGGATATTCCTAATCAATTGCTTCATATGTTCGAAAAAAAATTCTGCTCAACATCGTAAATAACGCCATGAATGTTGTAGTACTGTCAAAATTAAAGCTATTGCTACTGATAGTTAGTTACGCAATGACCCTACAGGTTAGACTAGAAGCCGTCCCAACATACTTGGGAAATACTTACCTAATCATTGAGGACCTCCACAAACCTCCAGTTCAGCATCCTGTTGAACTGGAATCCGATGCCAACATAATTGGGTAAAGGCTAGGCTGATGATGATAATCGTACTTAATCATTTCAAGACTTTTAATGGCTTTTAGTGACCAACACGCGTAGCATGATCACCATAGAAGCGGATTTTGTCGAAGGAAGAATAGACAAAATCATCATCATCTGCCTAGCCTTTTTCCTATAACGGGGTTGGCTTCCAGTCTAACCGGATGCAGCTGAATACCAGTATTTTACATGGAGCGACTGCCTTTCTGACCTCCACAGCCCAGTTACTGGATAATACAATACCCCTTGGTAAGACTGAAGTATAGACAAAATGAAAGATAGAGTAGTCAAAATGACGGATTTCTTCAAAAATCTGTCTACAATTTGTCATATTGTCTATCTTCCGTCGAGAAAAGCCGTTTTTATGGTAGGCATGCATGCTACGCGTGCTGAGAGAGGATTTACTAGAAAACAACCTAGGCTCAAGTATTACAAAAGACAGTCTCCATTTCAAAATATTTCTCAACTACGGCATAGTGCGTCTAAACTCCATTACTCAATCATAATAAAATTATGATCTTTTATGTCGTTACACGAGCTGCATCATCATTGCCTACTCTTCCATCTGCCGATGCCGACTATCTTTACGACTTAATACTCATTAACTTAGCTTTATAAAGTTATACATCGTAACGTAACGTTAATCCTTTTCTTATTACTTTTGGTAATAAAATGTATTACATCACCACGAGTTTTAAGAGAAGTATATGTAGACACTCACTACCTACGTTATTAATTTGTAGCAAAAAATCAAAATTCATTTATTCAAATTAGGCTGAGAAATGAGAATCATCACTTTTTGAACGCCATAATTACATAACACAGTCCCCCAAAACGACCGCAAGAAGAAGAATAAGAATTGGCTCAACAATCTCCCCAGCAGGATAACATGACAGAAACCCTAAAACAATATTAACCCTCAACAAAAATCCTTGTCTGTAAAATTTATAAATAGTAGGTATTTTCTTAAACAAAGTAGGATTGTATCTACTTAATAGTAGCTAGTAGTTGCTTCATTTTTCATCTGGTGTCCGAAAGCCTAATTGAGTCTCTGATTAGCAAATCTTGCGTCCCATATTGTAAGCTGTTGAACGAAATAGTAATCACCAATAAAGCCACTGGCCAAAATTAGATTTGAGAACATTCGGGGTTAGTCACTGTCGATATCTGGGAGTACCAATCTTTCTAAATAATGGGTGAAGGACTAACAAAGTGTATATAGGAGCACTTGTTGATACTGACAGTCAGGCTAATGAAAAGTTTAATGGACGACTTTTCTAGTTGGTTTACCTTGCGAAACCCATCCGTTTTTAATAATCATCATTTCTAACCGTAGATACTTTTGTCGGCTCTTCTCCATAGTAAACGACCAATTGGATACATGCACATATAGCTTCTGACGTTTCATAAGTGCCCATGACGGTTTATGTGAAATACAGCATTTTTAATTTGTTGTGAGCGC
The DNA here is from genome assembly GCA_949629185.1 of Apamea crenata. Classification (NCBI taxonomy): domain Eukaryota; kingdom Metazoa; phylum Arthropoda; class Insecta; order Lepidoptera; family Noctuidae; genus Apamea; species Apamea crenata. Next base: position 8,779,379 of record OX451372.1, read on the forward strand.
CTCTCGTCCCCAAAGAGCAACATAGAGCGCAATTGATAGGATGAAAGAAACTCAACACTTTACCGACGCAAATATTTTCCAGCGATGCTTACGCAAGAGCGAGCATCGAGTTCAGTTGGACTTTGAACATCAATAGCGTAAGGACACAGAAGGTTATACTAACTTTATGCCATGGTATTTATAGTTGCAGTGAGTTACGATCTTCCAACAAAAAGTTTGCTATTTCCCGAAGAGCTATTTTGGCTCTTTTACTCACGCCAAATGGTTACAAGGCAGAACATACAAACATGCATACATGCATGCAAAATATTTTATTTCACATAAAACAACATGGGCACTTATGAAACTTCAGAAGCTAGGTGCACGGTTCCAATTGGTCGTTTCCTATGGAGAAGAGCCGGCAAGAAACTCTACGGTTACTCTTTTAAAAATAATTGCCTTTTACATTGTTTTCAAATTAAAGTTGGTATGTGGCATTGAAAGACCGATTCAAAAGTGTTGAATTACTGAAGCGGGGTAATTGATCCTTTGTAGATTTTTGATTCATCAAAAGTAACAACTGCTTTTTTTTCTTGTTGATTAACACGTAACTACTTAATTTTTTTTTCGGCCAGCATGTCTCTTCTCCTTTTCTGACTATGTATCTGACAGGCGCTTTACTTTGAATAACTTATTTCATCACCACTGATCTCAAAACGGTGACGGAAAACATCGTGAGGAAACCGTCATGGCTTAGAACAATAAAGACATGTGACATCTACCTACCCGCACAACGCCCGCGTGGTGGAGTACGGCCCACTCCCTCTCACTAAGAGGAGGCGGTGTGTCCCAGCAGTGGGAACATTATAGGCTGATTATGGTTCAGATAATCTTACCAAGTTTCTCCTTAGCATTTCGGTCAGCTCATCTATAAAGTAAGTTATCTTCTCTATCTAGCCCACCTGTCACATATTTATAGTTTTAAACATAGGAATTAGCAAGTAATGATTATTTCAAGTTATATTCTAAGCCAGCTATAAACTTAGTAATTTCCTTGGTTTATTAGGTCAAGCTTAGTCATAATTCTAGGCTATTACGCTAGGTCGCAGACGTAGCAATCATTCTTGTTATAGTTACCGCTATAGCGACAAGTTTCGCAATAATTGACACATGAAGGTACTTAGCACAAGACCTTCCTTGTCAGGACTAGTATTAACGTGCCTTTTTTTAAGGATAAAATCTAATATCTATGTAACGTTTATAATGAATACGCTGTGTAGATTGAAAAAGAACACAGTAACACACATATTAGATAACATTTGAAGAATCATCAAACGATAGCCCATCTCATTCTCTCATTCATCATCTCATTCTCTCTCGTAGCACTTTTGAAATTAATGACTATAGCACAAATAAAACATAACATCACTCATGTATTGCCGGAGGGGTAAGGCAGAGGTGTACCTATAATACCACATCCGACAGATATGTTTAAGACCCATGTCATATGGTGCGAGCCTACACTATTCCAGACTCTAGGCTGGTACTGAGAAATATAATAAAGATGATGATGAAGAAGATGGAAAAACCCAATAACTCTTTACCCATCTCGGAAATCGAACCCAAGACCTCATGCTCAGCACTAGCGCTTGCGACTACTAGATCAACGAATCAGACCATAACAAACAAAAACATAGATTATAAACTGAGATAACATGATCAACTAACAGCATTTTCATTTCCATTGTTAACAATCCCATAACTTTATATTGTTATATAATCAAACCAATAAAACTGAATTCAGAGTAAGACAGATCATTCAACAAAGTAGTCTATCTAAAGTTTATTGCATTATATGACGTCAGCAGAAAGCTTTCTGTGCACCAAACCAATGCAAACGCAGAAATAAATCTGACGAGCCTCATGCAAAGAAAACATCTTGAAATATTTTTATGAATGTAATATCTGAATGTGAAAAGTGTTAAAATGTGCGTCAGACGGCAGATTGCGGATGTGGTTGCGTATCATCGGGGATGTGGCCCAAATCATTAGTACTAGCACGATGTTATCTACTACAGACCATGCCCTACTTGCTGGAGTGTCCTAAGTGTCCGTACACCTGCACCTCGGATGACCTAAATAATGCCACTGATGCTGCAATCAACGTGGCAATGGCCACCTACTGGGCACAAACATATTAAAAAAAAAACAATATGAAAACAAGAAGAATCTAATAAACAAGAATCAGATATTTTTGTTATGTGCTATGAAATCCCGTGAAAATTTCCAGGGTAAGGATTATGAATGACACATTCCCAGGAGTCCTCGAGAGCCAAGTGATTCTAAAGAAGCTTCGCAGCATTCCAGTGAACTGAAAACCGTGTGCAAACCGCACTAAAGAATAGAATAGAATATTCTTTATTATGTACGCCATACAAATTACAGATATAAATGTAGAAATTTTACAAAGGGTGACACAATGGGCGGTCTTATCGCTAAGAGCGATCTTTTAAAGACAACCTAAAGATCGTCATTGTAAAGAAGCTACACATAAAACTATAAATCGAAAATGCTGAAATGCATGTTTTTAATGAGATGCAACAGAAAGAAGATAAAGATTTGCTCCTTATTCAACAAGAAGCAAAAGTACGCCAAGAAAAAACTGACAGACACAACACAAGTAACTCTATGTTACTTGTGTTGTGTCGCAATATATCGCCAGATATAACCGGTTCCTAAACTTTTTCAAATCTGAAAAGCCATGTATCAATTGTTAGACAACTTAATACTAACAAATTGTGTCAACATCAACACACCGTTTAAGAGGCCACGTCACGATTCACAAAACTGAGCAAATATGATCATGAAGTTAGCAGATTTGTATACAAATTTTGTGAAGGTCGATTGGATGGAATCAAGGGTCTTAGAAGAAACATCTAGACATTAGCACGTAAATATAATTATCTAATCCAGGTCCAACAGGATCATCAGAACTTGCTTTAGCTGTATGTATGATTAATGATAGACAGATTCGTGTCTATAGATAATATACATAATTATATTTTAGACAATTTGACGGAAGTTATCGACAAGTTATCAACAGACGTTTGGTAGCACTAAGACTGATCGTCCACACCATAGAAATAGGTATATCACTAAACTATTTGTTAGATTTTCAATGAAAACCAAACAGCAAATCATGCGACGACAACCTTGCAGCTTTTCAGGGCCTAACTACGAGAAGAAACTGACAAACATTAATAAATTAGACGCAATTACTCCAGATGCTCATACCTTCAGATGAAACTAACTCCTAAACTTTTTCAAATCTGAAAAACATGATTGCTAGTTAGACAAAATCAAAACAAATAAATTCTGTCAACATCAACCTACCGTTAAGCGCCATGGCAATAAACGTGACCACCTACTGGGCCCAAATAGCAATAAGCAACAATAATAAACATCGAGACGAAAAGAAGATCGGCCTAACTAAAAGGAGATGGCGAAGAAAAGATAAAAAGCATTTTGAATTAAATATGAAAGCCCTCTGGGTATTAGAGTTAGTAAAATTAACCAGCACCCTAACTGCGTAACACAGCACCAACCTGAATCTAAATAATTTTGAAGGATATTGCTAATCCATTGCTTCATATGTTCCAAAAAATCTGTCTGCTCAACAACTTAAATAATGCAGTGAATGTTGTTGAACTGTCAAAATAAAAGAGCCATTACTACTGGTAGTTACGCAATTATCACGATGATCGAAAGCATGACTGGAATCTCCCAGTTTGCGCAATGACACTCAAATCTTAAACAAATTGTTTGCCCTGTGTTTTAAATTTGAAGACAGTTTGGCAGTTGAAGCGATTAAAACCAGTGCGATGTAAATGACACTGCTTGTTATCTGATAAAAAGTCGACTTCATCCACGCGCGATGCCCCAAATTCTTTGTTTATTTATTTTCTCATCATTTCGTATATCTATCTTCTTAGCTTGACAAACAAATGTATGTGCAGACCTGTCGCGATAAAATTTAATTTTAATGCTTCATTCAATATTATTTTGTTTGCATTTATTATATTAGTGGGTGGTTCATCTCGTTTTAGTAAAACGGATACAGGTGATAAGATCTTGAAAATGTAGAGATCCTCGCAATTTTTTTTATTTACTTCGATTACACGGGACATGTTGCGCCGACTCCAAATAAATTGGGATAAGGGAAGGAGAATGATGACGTCGAATACAAAATCTAGCTTTTCTTCTTACTCTGAATCCTAATTCTCATTAAACTGACTGACACTGCACTGACTTTAAGAAAAGTCCACAAACAACTGTCACAAGGCCAAAGGGCTCTCTCAGTACTATACTTCATGCTGCCTTAAATAAAGAGATGAATATGGGAAAGGCAAGGCTCTTACTCTACGAGGGGATTTGGGTTTCAATAAAACTTATTTGTGCCCGATGGCATTTGCCATCGGCAAAAATTACGGACAACTATCAGTTTCATACAAACGAATACGTGTCTTGCGAATTTGATCTATATTGGCTATTAGAATTCTTGCACTGACAGGTGTCAGGAACGCATTCTCTCGACGGCCAGACTATAGTGCTCAATTTCGTAATATAAGGACCCCTTATGCAATTTTTGAATCCTTCTAAACCCAGCCTTTTAGGCGGGGCGTTGTCCGTCAGTAAGTACATTTAAGATTTTTATTATGTAAAATCGAATGCACTTCCTAACCACAGTAACCACCGGATAGTGCTCTAGATCCCGTTAGCCATAGTTGCCATTCATGATGAGGAAAATGATTCTCATTCATAGTATAGCTCCGTAGCTATCATAGTCATCATCATTTGGAGTCGTTGAGTCACCTCCCACCGCCGACAAGGAAGCGACGAGCTATCAACAATTTTGTGCTCAAGGAACGTACAAAAGATTGTAAGTGCCGTGTATGTAAAAGAAATAGTTATATTAATTATAGTTGATCGCTCTCCTCTCGATCGAACCTCTGGCGAGTACTCGTTTTCGCAGCGACAAGAGCTAACAAAGAGAGTCTTCGCTCAGCGACGGTCGCTTGGCGGGTAGAACACTCGCCAAGCGAGCATCTTGAGAGACTTGGTACATACCGGCGAGTAATCGCTCGTTACGCACTCGCTGCTTGTTGCTCGCCAACTCGTTTTTAGTCACTAGCTTCTCTTTAATCGCTGGCGGTGGGACAGATGCCTGACAAAGGAATGTTGCGGTCACAAGTTGCGGTCATATTACGTGCTTCAGCTTCAGAAGTAGCCAATAGGGAAAACATGTGTAGGTATCTTGGACGATGGTGTTTAGAATCATTCCACTAAGGAAATTTCTATTAAGTATTTAACAAAGTTAACATTTCTATTACCGGTATTGGTATCGTAGTCTTGGATGTTGAATACCAAACTATTTAATTAATATGCATCGAAAACCTATACCGTTTACATAAAGTTCAATGATGTTATGGATTTGTCAGTCTGTGAATATGGAAACAACGGAACAATTTGTCACAGAAACACGTGCATACAAAAGGATGTTTAACTCTAGTAATAAGAAAAATAAAACAAAATATATCTTGGATCACGAGTACAAAACAAATAAATAAATAAATAAATAGTCGGCCGCTGCATATTGTGACTGTGACAAGAAGGCTTCCACTCGGTATGATGCTGTGCTATGGGCTATGGTATGTACGGAACATTCACCTCATACTCAAAAATTCAATCTTAATTTTATATCCAAATATGGCATAAAATACAGCGGTTATTGCACTCTCTCAGAAACCGCGTGATTTTAAATGTTTGCTCTCTCTGCTGATGATGTTACTCTTCACAAGACTCAGTCGAGACTTCGAGACTAATCTGTGTCGCAAAGATTATGCAGTCTTTCTACCCTCAATTGTCATGTTAAATATTTATTTATCAATATCATCTTTATATTACTTCCGTATACAAAGGCCTACTTTGGTGGTTGCGATGATAGTGTGATGATAAGCGCTCACTTCGGCAGGTACTGATACGGTTATCAAATAGAAGCTCTATGTGTTTTAACAGAAGAGATTTAACATTGGCTTCTGCCCGGGTTGTCGTCCGCTTGAAATTCCCTGTTTTAACATAAAATATATGCGATGACACTCGGCAATACTGTAGCTTCCCATTCATGATTCTCGGAATCAGATCAGCAGCTCCGAAGATAATCCCAAAATTATATTCCAAATATCAAATAGTGCTTAGATTCCAATTGAAACCATGCCCATAGCCATGTACGCACGTACTCATACTTCCTATAAATAACCTTGCCACCTAAAATTACGTCCAAGTTATCGCCAGATATAGGAGATGACAATATTGTAGCTCAATAAAATACTCCATAAAGGTATTAAATTGTCCTTAAATGCCACAACGTGTTGCCACTTTAACACTTCATATAATACCTATATACACCGTGTTCCGGACGATAAAGATAAACTTCGACCAGATGCTCAGACCATGGAAATAAGCATTTTTCATGATGTACACATTAATGAATTCTTATTTTTAATTTTTTGTTAATTTTCATACAAACTTGACCTTGACGTAAAATCAACCGGTATGCATGCCTCATTATCCGAATTGGCAACGTCATATTTTCATTCATAAGATTTGGCGGGCTGAAACTTGTCAAAACTAAGTTTCTTTGGTTTTTTATCTCGTTCCTTCTTTTAATGCGTTTAATCTTTAATTACAAATATCTTTGTAACGAAGCCTTTATAAGTACTACTTCCTTTGTTAGATTTGATTTGTAAAAGCTATAGAAGCGTTTGTAGAAAGTTTACGGATAACGTGAAGAACATTGTGTATATGCTAGATAATATTGACATCGGCGCCGGTTCCCTTGTTCACAAACTAAACTAAATTTAAGTTCAGTGCATCTTTTCTTTCTATTTCAATGAGAAAAGGACAGAAGATAAAAATTAGTTTAGTCCTGTCAAATAAGTCAGCGCCTGACGTAAATTGACGTATTTTTAGTAGCTATGTTTTTAATCACGTCTAAACTTGCTATGGAGTACCTAAATTTAGTTTGTGAACAATGGAATCGGCGCCATTTCCTTTATGGACTATCCCTAAAAGAAATGGCGAAACAAACTCACTCTTTTAATAATCTTGGTCAGATCACGTAAAGATCATGTAGATTGGTTTCTGAAATGGTCTCTTGAGGAAAAAACCTGTCCAGTCAGTGCTCTCATTTGTCAGTAATCGACCGTGCAGCTCAACTCAGAACTTAAGGAGCTTAACGACTCGACGAACAATACCAAAGGACATTTGTGTAGGCCACATAAAGTACTCAAACTGCCAGACCATCACTATAAAATAACAGATAAAGAAAAATGACCCACATTGTCCTCACATTCACAATAATTAAAGTAATATTACTTTACAAAGTAAATATTCATTTTATTTATGTTTATAACCCTAGTATGTAGGTCACACGAGTGGTCTAGAATAGTTGATCACAATGACCTGTATATATGTCGCAGTAAGATAGATAAAGCCGTAATATAGTTATATCCCTAGGGATATAATTATATACCGTAACATAGTTATACGAAAGCGATTCTTTACTATCTCACTAGGAATATAGTTATAAAACCGTCGAAGTTTAGTGATATACTTATATTACTAGATTAAGTTCAGTGTTATAAATACACTCGAGAGCAATGAATCCGGGTCACTTAAAGAATGTTAAAAATCTCGGAAACTAAAAATGATAGGTTAATGCAATAAATTGTATTTAATAGACAATGTAATACTCCTTAAATGAAAGTAAAAAAAATATGAGTCCCCATACATTTTACTAACACAAAATTACATAAAGAAAAAAACTGCTGATCTCTCCTTAAAACAAAAATAGGAAACATGAAATTTTTGAACTTTATTACGATTTTCTTGAATTTTAATACTTCGTATTGCCTCCTCGTGCTTCCATTACTGCGTTTACGCGGTTTGGCATGCTGTACACCAAGTTCCTTATACGATTTTGGGGAATATTCTCCCATTCCTCTGTGAGAGCAATTTTGAGCTCACGAAGCGTGATTGGGGGAGGGTTTCGTTGTTTTACGCATCTGCCTAGCTCGTCCCAAGCATGCTCGATCGGGTTGATATCCGGGCTGCACGCTGGCCACTCCATACGAGTAATGTTCATCTCTTGAAGGTAGTCATTCACAATCCTGCCTGTATGAGGTCGGGCATTGTCATGCATAAATATAGCATCCTCACCTAAATTGACCATAAATGGACCAACGTGATCATTGAGGATTTCTTCCACATATCTTACGCTAGTTAAAGAGCCGTTTTCTATGATCACCAGCTCTGTGCGACTTTCAGAAGAAATTCCGGCCCACACAAGTACAGACCCACCACCGTAGGCTACTTTTTCTTCGATGCATGCTTGCTTGAATCTTTCCCCTGGTCTTCGATACACTCTGTGTCTTCCATCGTGCTTGTAGAGCATAAATTTTGATTCGTCGGAGAACATAACTTTTGACCAATCTTCAATACTCCAATTTACGTGGCGCTGGGCATATCTTAGTCTTGAAATACGATGCCCACGCTCCAGTTTAGGGCCGTTTGCAGGTCTAAGGGGTTTTTAAGTTAGATTCAGCAAGCCGACGTCTTACTGTCCATGCACTTGGGTTACTTCCTCCGAGGCGTCGAAACTGATTTGTGAGTTCAGTTCCTGTGAGAAAGCGATTTCGAAGCATGGTGTTCACCAAGTATCGGTCTTCTCGTGCTGTGGTACACCTGGTTCTGCCCGTTCCTGGTCTGCGTAGGTTAAAACCAGTTTCTTCGTAACGTCGGAGAACTCTTTGTACTGTTGACAGCGATACACCGACAGTCCTGGCTGTATCGCGCTGACTCCGGCCGGTTTCCAGCATTGTAAGTATTCTGGTGCATTCTTCAGGCGTAAGCGACATAATTTCAGCTTGAATAATGAATATACAGCACTATCAACATGGTTTATGTACCCACATAAATGACAGATTACAAACAAAAGCAAAACCAAATGCTGTAATTTCGTAGTTCCATCTTCGAAAGTGGCCCTTTTTCAAATTTGATTTTTTTATGATATAACTTTACAATAACTAAGAAGTTTTAATAACTTCATTTAAGGAGTATTACATTGTCTATTAAATACAATTTATTGCATTAACCTAGCATTTTTAATTTCCGAGATTTTTAGGATTCTTCAAGTGACCCGGATTCATTGCTCTCGAGTGTATATTAGGGTTTGTCTCAAAAAAGTCATATTGTATCATATTGTTATCATAAATTGTAGTATATTAAAGCTTATTTATTCTCAAACATTTTTGAAAAATTGAAAAATTTCAAAAGTGTGCCACTTTTTTGAGACAGACCCATTACTTGATTAAGCTTAGTGAAATAGAAATCTACCATATATAATTAAATAAAACAAAATTTTATTAACAGACGCGACAGGCAAGTCACGGTCGCAGGTTTCAATAGGCTCTGGTGCTAGTAATATAAGTATATCACTAAACTTAATCTAGTAATATAAGTATATCACTAAACTTGGACCGTTTTATAACTATATTCCTAGTGAGATAGTAAAGAATCGCTTTCGTATAACTATGTTACGGTATATAATTATATCCCTAGGGATATAGCTATATTACGGCTTCATCTATCTTACTGCGACATATACAATACTACGTTGTATTATTATACCGACGCCACTCGCCAGCACATCAAGCTACCCGAAACCACAGATTACTGAATAGTTACCCGAAACTGTCAAATTATCAATCAACATTGGACCTAATGCTTTAGCGATAAAGTTGAAAATCTACTAAAGAAATTTGACAGATTGTAGTAGCTTCATATGCTGGCGTCTGTACTACCTATTTATTGCAATTTGTGTACTCATATTTGTGATTGAAGACACCTTATTGTCATGTAATCTGTGGAAGAATTTATGATCCCTAAAAATTGCATTCTCTTAAGCGCTAGACCGTAGACTATGAATAGAAAAAAACTTTTTAACAAAAAAAAACAACCGACTTCCATAAAAACACTAGAAAGTAAAAGATAACTTTAATTTCGGAAGTCGGTGTCTTTGGTTTTTTTATTTCGTTTTTCGCCACCGACTTCCGAAATTAAAGTTATTTTTCACTCTGTAGGGACCATTTGGGGAGTATACCCTATCCAACAAAAAAAGAATTTTTCAAATCGGTTGGCAAGCGACGGAGTTACGCGCGAACAAACATAAAAAAAAATACAAACATCCGAATTGAGAACCTCCTCCTTTTTTAGAAGTCAGTTAAAAGCTAGTGAAATGTCGTTTTTGGGGCCATACTTTCCTGCGGGTTTTTGTATAGGGGCAAAATAGCCATAAGTATAATAATATGTACAAATATACTTATGGCTATTTTGCGCCGCAGTTTCTGACTCGAATTTTACGCCGAATCCAATCCTGTGCATGCACATAAATAATATGAGTTTTATGTGGCCGTGAGGATGGGTAGAGATGGATGGATGTTTTTACTCTTTTACGCAAAAACTACTGAACGGATTTGGATGACATTTGGCACACAGATGGTTTATAACCAGGATCAACATATAGGATACTTTTTATCCCGATATTCCCACGGGATCGAAACTTATGCGGGTGAAACCGCGGGGCGCAGCTAGTACTTACATAATTATTATTCAATTCAAATGGCCTACATTTGCATTGTTTAAATTGTGATGCAATACTTACAATAAATACAGTGCTTTTCGTGATAGATGGCACGTAGCTACATTAATAACTCTTGAAACCAGTAAAGGTATGTGTTATTAGATGCATCACATTACAAAGTAGTAATCAATGCACCCATCTCTTTCATTCGACTTTGACATTGAGACAAATCTTTCACTCAGGCGCTTGGAAGCTACCAACTAACAAACAGCGATAGTTTATATGTATCTAAATACAATGCTTCAAGAATTTATTTCTATTCAATTTGTAGGCGTGGCACATCAATGTATCCAATGTAAATTGACCCATCACTACGTACAATACGCCCCAGGAAATATGACACACGGAGCTTGAGAAAGATACTCTCACAAAGGTATAAGTGGCAGAGATCACCCTCTACAAAATACTCTTTTTTTAAAATTTTAAGTTCCATATTTACAGCCAGGTACTGTAAACAGTTCACTAGTCCAGGGTTCTGTTATCCTGGTATTTGATGGTGCGTAGTGGTGACGGTATCAATAACAAAGGTCAGGTGTTAAGCACGAGAATGAGTGGTAATTGAGGGCAATTTAACACGAAGTTTTTAATAGATGCGCACGCGTCATTTCTGTGTCGTTTTGTTTTGATTTCGTTGCGATATTGATGGCGTCTGGGGAGGACTTATTAGCCTAGATGCAAATTGACGGCACGGTTGACGCAGTGGTTAAGCGATTGACTGCTGCGCTGCGTGTCGCGGGTTCGATTCCCGCACGGAACAAATATTTGTATGACCTACAATTAGTTGTTCCGGGTCTGGCTGTTTGTGTATGTGAGTTTATATGTATGTGAACGCACCCACGACACAGGAGAAATTCCCAGTGTGGGGCAACGTTTTTAAAAAAAAAAAACTATATTGAGGTCGCTTTCGGCTTTAGTCATCCGGAATCCTTATTCTTTTTCTAAAAGTAGCCTAAGCTACTGCTTATAGCATCTATAACACTATCTGCCCATTAGTTAGTCCCGTCAAAATCGGTCCAGCCGTTTCGGAACAGACAGACAAACATTTTAAAAAATCTGATATTTGTACCGTATAATTATACTTTCATATGCATTTAGAACTCGTAAATGTTGTTATTTTGACATTACAAACAGACACTTCAATATGATTTGTATGTATGTATATGTATAGACAAGCCGTGTGATGGTATTTCCCAACGGCAAAAAGGACGACATTTTATACAAACTTTTATCGCTTGTTTAGATTTTGCACTTTCCTTAGTGGTCACTTTTGTTATAAGATAAGTAACTTTTACGCAAAATTTTATGCTTGTAGACCCAACGGTTTGAGCTGACGATTGTCTGTCAGTGAATTTAAAAATTTTATTAAGTGGAGCAGCCCACACTGTCCCACAACTGGGCAAAGGCCTCCCTCCACTCTTTTCATTTCTCTTGACTGATTGCTGTTGTAGTCCAATTCCTCGTGAAGCAGTCTACTTCGTCCCGCCATCTTCGCCTGGGTCTTCCACGCCTTCACGTTTTGTCCTAGACTTTTGGTTCCGAAAGTCTAAATAAATATTGGTACAGTTAAGCGCACTTCCGTGGTAATAGTACACGAAAGTCACCCTTATTGGTGAGATATAAAGTCGCTGTCAATATCAAATTGTTACCACTGCAGTGCATGTTGTTTTTAAAGGTACTTTGAATTTTTGAAGCAATTTTACTTAACTATTTAAACGAAGATACTGATGAAGGAAAATTATGTGCCGCAGGTTCTGCAAAGACATATTACATTTACATATACATGTGATAAACGACACCAAACGTTAGCGCACTCTCCAAGGCTGCTAAAAAGTTAAAAACTATGACGTATCATCATAATATCCGTAAAACTACTAAATATAGGCCTAAGTACTTAATAGCTCGCTAACAAAATCGGCACCTATGGAATATTTTTGTTATTGGCTACTATTTAGTATAGGCAATAGCGGTCATATCTATTATATAACAACAACGTTTTTTTAAAGTAGTCAAATAAAAGCCCTATTCCTCTCTCCTACTTTTGCTGTGCCCGACAGGGTCCACAATGATCATATTCTGTAAAATCTACCACCTAAGTTCACATGTGGAAGTAATAAATATATTGAGTATTGAGTCATTGCCCCTTCCCTGATAGCTCTCCGTAGAAACCCAAACAATATCTATGTATTGCTATTCGTTATTGGAACATTCAGGACGTTAACGGACTTTATTTCAGTTTTTGAAATAAAATATGGTAGAAAATGTAGGTGGGTCAGACAGACCGCTTTGCCATGCTAAAACGCGACAACTATAGGCCATTTAATAATCACAGTACACAACATCTGCCAGCTGCCTGGTTCCTCTATTTTTCCAGTCATAATTCTGGGTTATGGACGTCGTCAGATATGCAGTCACTCCATGTAAAATACTGCCAATCGATTCTAAAAAAAATCTCATCGTGATATTGCGGTGAACTGAGCTTGAGCAGTTTTCACGGTGAGATTTTTACAGAATAGATATGGTGGTAGATCGGCTTCCAGTCTTAATGGATGCAGCTGAATACCAGTAGTTTTACAAGGTGCGACTACCTATCTGACCTCCACAACCCAGTTACTGGGTAACACGATAACTCTTGGTAATACTTGACCTTCTGACTACCGTAACAACTGTCAAAGATCTACGAATGACAGCTGGAACCAACGGCTTAACGTCTTTCCGAAGCACGGAGATGTCTCGATATGTAATGGATGACCATCCACGAACCGACCGCGGCAAGCGTGCTTATACTCATACTTCGATCGACTCGTGCCGCTGTTATCATTTAGCCACATTATAATTAAACAATCTCTTACATTTTTCCACGGATGGAAACCAGAATATTCCGGGTTAGTTTCTTAGTAAACATAGGTACGCGTGTGTCATGCGTGTGTTGTATTTCATAAGTCATTGTTAGCTGACACGCATTGTCTTCGCGACGCCGATGCCACAATACTAGCAACTGCTAATGTTGTGTAAACCAAAAGAGCTGAACGGTGACCTGTGTCATAATGAACATACTTGTAAGCACACAGTCAGGTCCTTCGTCAGGTCGAGTCTAAAAAAGATGTATACATTGACAAGAATTCATTTCCTTGTCTACAAACTTGGTACCTATTATATTTTTTATTTATTTATTTTTATATTGTGGCGTGGTGGGGTCGCGTTTCCATTTTCCAAACAAGTCGGGGGGGGGGAGTCATTTATTTCAAGATGTTTTCCGGCTAGTTATTATGGTGTCCGGTTAAAAAAGCTTAAAAAAAACAAGCCGTGGCAGTTAACAGAGGACCAGTCCGTACTGACGGCGCCCGTTCACGAACATGACATAATATGAATCAGCACCAGTCAGCTGAGCCATACAGATGACCTGACATAATGAGACCATTTTGTCTAGTTTCAGTCAGGGCTAGACTAATCAGTCATCAATTACTTTCGATGCCTTTTTAATTAATTTCCTAATTGAAAGTTCCAGCGAAAATGTTATTCTCACGCTCTATAATCAAACAACTTTTTAATCAAAGTTATTATCGAACTAATTATTAATATTATAATGACGTTTACTTCCAGAGTCCAACCGGATGTGGGCGAGTGCTTCCTTCGTCGGGGTGCTCATTATCATCGGGCTGCCACTCTGGTGGAAGACTACGGAAGTGTACAGGTAAGACATGTCAATTAGACCTGCAGAAAGGACGTGAGGTAGTGACGTAAGACTTCAGAGTCCCGAACAATACACTACAATGTTATCTACTAGCAAATTCCCTATCAGAATACCAGCGCTGCGACATTTATTTTTTAAATGTCGTAGCATTATGCTGAGATAGGAGCCTTTTGGCCTTGTACAGGACTTTTTGTTTCATTTTTCTTTTTGTTAATTCTTTTTTATGTAATTTGGTTTTGTTACTTTTTTTTGTATATAATTTGTTTTATTATTTTTGATTGTGTTTAGTTTAGTTTAATGATCTTTCTGTACGAGTCGCAATAAATACTTTTTCTTTTCTTTCTTTCTTTCAAATTGGTGTAGTGGTCCAAAGTTCAGCTGCTGTGACCGCCGAATCCAGGCCGGGCAGTGCGATTAGGGTTTTCATTCAGGAAATTCTCAGTAGCAGCCCTGATTTTGTCTCTGCAGTGGCAATTTATAGGCCCCAAAGCCAAACCTCTGCCTAAAAAAATCAAGCCTTGGAAAAAGAGAATTTGTGACCAGACGATAGAAGTGACAACTTACGACTGGAGCCGAGTATACCCGATTCAGCGTCACCGACCCGAGTGTGGCGGTTCAGTTTCGTTTACTGAGGGCTTACCACCAGCTCTTATAGTAGGGCAGAAGTTGAACAGGGGGAACAACTTCTGAACAGGTGGTTCAGAAAGATCACAAAGAGCGCCTAAAGAAGATTCAAAAGGCGGTACACTTATAGGGTTCGAAGCAAAATGATATGAGTATCCAAGGAATGTAGCATTAGGTAACATTTTGTTGTTTTGGGGATAGGATTTGGGGGATAGGTTCCCCAAAGAGCTATGAGCAATGGTGGTCCAGTGGTAACAGCCGCGACTTACGAGGTGTAAGTCGTAGGTTCGAACCCAGACAGCCACTTTACTTTGTGTAAATTATTTCATCACCACTGCTCTCTAAACGGTGAAGGAAAACATCGTGAGGAAACCGGCATGTCCTAGAACCAAAAAATTCTAAGACATGTGACATCTACCAACCCGCACTGGGCCCGCGTGGTGGATTAATGCCCACTCCCTCTCACAGAGGCCTGTGTCCCAGCAGTGGGAACATTATAGCCTGATTATGTATGTATGACCTTACCCCCAAAAGAAAAAAATCTTTTGTTTTGCATGTATGCAGTTAGCTCTATTGCCTTGTCTTACTGGCCAGTGCAAAAACTGTCCATCTGTAAAGATTTAGCAAGACATAGTTGAGCCCAACGGGACTTAGTTTTTAATCAATAGGTAGGTAGAGAAGCCTGCACATCAAGCTACCCGAAACTGTCAAATTTTCCCAATCAACCTTGAACCCTAACGCTTTAGTGATAAAGTAAGATTGTAGTACCTTGATGTGCTGGTGTCTGTAGTTCTTCTTCTTCTTCTTTTCGTGTTGATGGTACTCTACTCCATTGTTTTTATATTGTTTGAGCCCAGCAGGTGGCCACGTTGATTGCGGCATCAGTGGTTCCTTAGGTGTTCGTGGCTTAGGACATTCCTGCAAGTGGTCTGCACTGAAAATCTAAGAACATATTATTATCTAGATTATGAATCTACATTCCTACTACTTTATTCTTGATTAGCTACATAAACAAACTAAGGCTAATAAAAAGATTAAAATGATTAATACGGAACGTGTCGCGTGTCTGGCTAATAAGTATGACATCTAATTGACCCTCCCAGGGCTTCACGCACTACTGATAACTGATATCAACTCTGTATTCAAACAAACCAAAATTTGATTTCTTAATTTATTTTATTACTTATGTATAAACAGTGAAACAAATACAGATACGACATATACAATAAGTAACTGCCCCATTGGTCTCGTGGTCGCAAGCGCGACTGCTGAGCGTGGGGTCCTAGGTTCGATTCCCAGGTCGGGCAAAGTAAAAAATAATGATTGGGTTTTTCCATTAGGAATTCCTTAGTATCAGCCCGGAGTTTGGAAGTTGGCGGTTTGTTACCCCTGTGCCTCGGAAAGCACGTTAATCCGTTGGTCTTGTGCCTGATCTCTCTCCGGTCATGTCGGATTGCTGTCCCAGCGGAGTACGAGAGTGAGGGAAGAGAAAGTGCACCTGTGTCTGCGCACACACTTGTGCTCTATAATATCTCCCGTGCCGAAGGCTAGTTGAAATTGACCGCCATGGCCGAAATACGCTCTGGAGGACTATAATATAAGTATTGAGTACAAAGGTACTGCTTTTTTCTTAAGAAATTTCCAGCAGAACTGCGAAAGGAGAAATGTAGACAATAGTGTGTGAGAACAGGAAGAGAAGAATATGATTCTACTAGCTAATGCTCGTCATGCATTAAAATGCCTTTTAATTATTTTTTTTGATAAGACCCTTCTCCAGCGCGCACACAACAACTTACCAAAGTTTCATCACAATCGGTCGACCTATTTTGTAGTTTTCGCGAGCCTAACGAGCGGCAATTGATTTTTATCATCATGATCTGCCTAGCCTTTTTACAACTATGCCGGGGTCAGCTTCAGGTCTAGCCGGATGCAGCTGAATGCCAGTATTTTAGTTTTAGGTTTAGCTTTTTTTTTTTAGTTTTTTTTATGGAGCGACTGCCTATCTGACCTCCACAACCCAGTTACTGGGTAATACATTAGCCCTTGGCTGGTTGTCAGACTTTCGGGCTTGTGTCGGCATTGATTTTTCTATATAAGAAGAATACCTACATATATAAAGCAATAAACATATATATGTACTTAAATAAATACATAACGCTAATTTATGTCATAATAACATTATTTCCATTATCAGCCCAATTGCTTTATGACCGCGGATAACCTTTTGACACATTTTTATTCGTTATTTACTTTAGATAAATGCATTTTTATGCCAACCTTCAATAACCTTCATTTTACGGTTTTTTTTACCGTCAAGTTAGCTGAGCTAAGTTCCACTCACTGGTGAACGATCGCTGGAAAGACTGACGCTGTGGCGAGACTATGCTTCCTTACCTAAACCTTTCGTCCCACCCGCTGAGGACCTCCCACCTGGACATGAGTTGCCTTGGGTAACCTGGAAGTCTTTAAATAGACTCCGGACCCAGGTTGGCCGAAGCAAAGAAAACCTGTTCAGGTGGAAATTCATAGACGACTCCGCCTTGGAGTGAAAATGTGGTGCTGTTCCACAAACGATGGGACACTTAATATCGTGTCCTGCGTGTCCTGTCAGCTGCACGTTACAGGAACTGATGGACGCTGGTGATGGCGCCAAACAAGTGGCCGAATTCTGGGCCGAGTCCATTTAGACTGCTATCGACACGCTAAGAAGAAGAAGCTGAGCTAAGTTACGGTTTCGTAAAGTAGCGGTGGCCGCCACATAACGAGCGCAGTGAAAGTTGTCATTAAAATTAATGGCAGCTGGATTTGCCTTTCCGGTGTCATAAAACCATGACTGACCGATAATAAACAAGTACGCTGGACTTCATACTATCGATGACAAAATGAAGACATTTGATTTTCGCCATTGTGGCGCTGACAGCAACGTGAGCGTCCGTGGAACTAATGTTTTTGATAGCGAGTTTTACAAGATGCGCGTACTCCCATGATAAAAATGTTCTAAATATTTCGTAGTAAACACAAAAAAGTCTTATTCCACGATTTAGATCTAAATCATCAGAGACGTAGCAAAACAAAACGACGGCCATTTGCGGCAATGTGTCAATTTTAGTTCCTGAGACGCTCGAGCGGGGGGCGCTTTGAATCGGCACAAAAAACACTGTCATTTCATATATGTAGTATATTTAGTCCAGTGTACTTGTTTAATATAGGTTAGTGCAAACAACGCTTTTTAGGAAAAAACACCAACTTACGTTCATAAATACCGTTTCAGTGACGTCATCGCAGACCCTATGTGGTGACCACCGCTCTTCTAGTAAACCGAACCCTAATAGGGTAAATAAAGCTAAGTGATTGGTTTACTTGAAGTGCACAGATTGAATTACGAAACCACTTCGAGAAATCGATGAAGTCTACTTTGTTCAGGCACTCCTTTCGTATCGGCACGAACTGGGGCCGAGATCTACAAACCTTATTTCACACGTATTATTCCTACAAGATGTCTAAACCAAAGCACGTGCTAAGTAACGTTTATAGCCTTGGCTTTAGTTCAAGTGCTTAAAAATGGATTTAAGATCTAAAAGTAACATCAAACAATTTGATAGAGAAAAGTATAATGTTTGGTTTCGAATTCGTCTTGGCCTAAGTGAGATAAATAATCATATAAAATAATAATAATAAAATATTTTAGTTGTAGTTTACTTTAGGCACTATAATTGTATGGGAAATTTGTCACTCTTGGCTAATTGTACACCTTTTGTAAACGTTTTTTTAATTAAATAAATTATTATTATTATATATGAGAATAAATAATCATGCCGTGCATCGAACCGACATTTTAATATAGCAACTTGAGAGCCTTCTTGAATGCAACATATTATATTCCAGGGAGGTATCATTACGTCATTTAGGCTTCCTGTACATAGTGCCATAGCCGCACCGCCGCCGGACCGCAAGTTTGTGTATACGAACGAATATCGCCTCAATACTGCATACTCGGTTCCGGCGGCGCGGCGTCGGCAGCACGGCGTCGGCGGTGCGGCTCATACACGATATTCATTCGTATACACAAATGCTATTGTATCCCTTTTAGCCTAGAACAAAATGTTGATTTAAACCGTTTCTCATTCCAGGGTATCTCTACCGTACGACAAGATCAGTTCATTCAATGCGCTGCCGCATTCGATAACCACTGAGCTGACGGTTTTGGCTAACGACGAAGCGACTGCTGCGGAGATCGTCGGCCTCATTGAGAAGGCCTTTCAAAATTCTAGTGAGTAATAAATCAACCTATCAGTGGGACATTAATGGCTAATAATAATAGGTAAATGTTTCCCACCTTGCACTCCATAAATCAAGTAGCGGATGTTGGAGAAAAAACAGGCAGGCTGAAGTTGGAGTTGGCTGGCCATGTAATGTTATGTAAATGTTACACCGCAAACTACCAAGAGTCTCTCCTCCTCCCTTTACACCGCAGACTACCAGCAGTATAGTCTCTCCTCCTCCCTTTACACCGCAGACTACCAGCAGTATAGTCTCTCCTCCTCCCTTTACACCGCAGACTACCAGCAGTATAGTCTCTCCTCCTCCCTTTACACCGCAGACTACCAGCAGTATAGTCTCTCCTCCTCCCTTTACACCGCAGACTACCAGCAGTTTAGTCTCTCCTCCTCCCTTTACACCGCAGACTACCAGCAGTATAGTCTCTCCTCCTCCCTTTACACCGCAGACTACCAGCAGTATAGTCTCTCCTCCTCCCTTTACACCGCAGACTACCAGCAGTATAGTCTCTCCTCCTCCCTTTACACCGCAGACTACCAGCAGTATAGTCTCTCCTCCTCCCTTTACACCGCAGACTACCAGCAGTATAGTCTCTCCTCCTCCCTTTACACCGCAGACTACCAGCAGTATAGTCTCTCCTCCTCCCTTTACACCGCAGACTACCAGCAGTATAGTCTCTCCTCCTCCCTTTACACCGCAGACTACCAGCAGTATAGTCTCTCCTCCTCCCTTTACACCGCAGACTACCAGCAGTATAGTCTCTCCTCCTCCTTTTACACCGCAGACTACCAGCAGTATTGTCTCTCCTCCTCCCTGTAAATCTGTCTAAAGGTTGTTTTTAAAAGATCGCTTTTAGGCGCCATCTACACGGGCGAGAGTATCGCGGCGATCGTCACGCGCGTCGTGGCATCAAATTCAATAGAAACTGTATGAAGCGATCTCCACACGGCGATATCATTGCGGCGATAATTAGATGCTACGGCGAGTCTATCGCTCGTGGAGATGGCGCCTTAGCGATAATACCGCCCATTGTGTCACCCTATGTAATATTTCTACATTTATATCTGTAGTTCGTATGGTGTATGTAATATATTCTATTCGCATATTTAACACCTGTAATTTTCTGCTGGGCCCCAAATAAATTGGGATACAAGTAAACAGATGATAACTATGATGTCAAAATATCTTCTCTATCATTCTCTCTTCGACTTTTACCTACACAGCCACATTTTACCTACAAAGCTTTGATCTTTTCTGTCCCCAGACGTAACAAAACTGAAGATAACCAAAGCCATCATCTCCAAGCAACTGCACTCGACCCTGGACTCCGTAGCTGATGAGCATGAGGCGGTGGAAGAAGTGGCGGCTGCCTACGACATAAGCAAGCACAATAGCTTCTACGTGGTGCAAAGGAAGCCGCTGTTTCAGGACACCTGGCTGGCTGGAGAGAGGGTCATGTTCTTCAGAGATGCTAAAGGTAATCATGCCAATGCTAAAGGTAAATTGAAAGTTATAAGATGATTGAAAAATCAGCCCCTATACTACCTAACAAAATTTCGGTTCGGGTTTTGGACGTGAGAACAGCGTTCAGAGGACTCGTGCAATAACATTGATTGATGTTCGATACGGTACGGAAGCGTATTCAGTGGTTGTGAATAGCTATGCAGGTGGTTATAAGTTTGGTACCGTGTATGTTACATGCATATTTTGTTACTGAATAAGGGCAAAGGATTTACAATCAAGCTTCACAGTGATATCTCTTCGTTTTTGTAATCATAGCCAAACAAACAACATTTAAAAACACAACTATTCTATGATTACAGCCTCGACAACCGTAGTTGAAGCTCTAAAGCGAGTAGTCTACCAGACGTCGGTGGTGGAAGGTGCCAAGTCGGAAGCAGCCGACACAGCCCGACAGACGAGGTTCCCTCCCGGCGCCGGGTACCATATTGTACTGTCCGTGGTGCACCCCAGACCTGATGCGTTGATGGTCGAATTTGATGCTGGAGAGGCTGTTGAAGGTACGTTCATTTATTTACAATCGGGTAAAAAGATGCTTAACGAAGCCAAGAGAACTTGTTTTTACTTTTTTTTCACGGAAACGACTTTTGAATGTTATAACATTACTTTACTAAAATAACCCCACAGCTGCTGCACAGTTGCATGAACTCATAAGAAGAATGCTTTACGTGACAAAACATTGCGTGCTTTAAAATTAAATTATCTTTTCCCAGCAATAATTTTTGCTCAATGTTACTTAGTTTGATATCCAGAATGCGTAGATAACGGCTATGTGATGAGTCTTGTTATACCCCACCTTTATTTTAATATAAATTATATTTTTAAATATTAGAAAACATTTAAAAATATAAAAAATAGTGGTATTGGTAACAGGGTCTACCGGTGGTCAGGGCTCCAGAGAGAGGAACCTCCTGACAATGGGAGCCGTGTCCAGAAGTACCGCTTTCTGAATCAAACCCCTTTTTTTATCTTTCTCGGCTTTCACGATAAACCCTATATATTGTTACTCTTACTATATTTGTTGATTTTTTGTCCTCAGACTACATTGGATCATTCGTGGATGACCTGAGCGTGCTCCACAACTTTACGCTCAAATCGCAGTGGCTACATCTTATAGATTTCGATTTCCAAGCCATAGAGGTGAGTGAAAATAATTTTATAGAGTCTACATTTTAAGAAATCTTCTTATTTCTTCTTACCTTGTCGACGGCAATATAGGTTATGTCAGCCCAACTGAACTTGTTTTAAAAATAGATAGAGCACAACAAAACAGTGTTTCAATTTTAAGAAGTGAAGACTCGTGTAATTTTCTGAATATCTGGACCCCACCCGGACCAGCGCTGCCTACACTTTAAGCTCAGATTGAACGTAGCTAGGAAATCCTGCCCAGCATACTACCAATATGCTACCTATTAACATGCATTCGACAGGCTGCCATGTCGAAAATGACATCTTCCTTACCCACCCGTCCCCCACCATCATCCCCTTCCTTCCTTCCTTCCCTTCTCCTCCCTACTCTTTTTCCTTTCCTCTTCTCTCCTGCCCTTCCTTTCCTTCCTTCCTGAAGGATAATTCCCGTATTTAAAACGTTACAATGTACAATCATTATTAACAACTTGTAAAAAAATCTAAGGAAACGCGAGTGTTTTCGTGAGTTCGCCACGCAAGCTTGTCGAATAGAATAGCTATGTGCTGTACGGCCAACAACATAACATATTGGTCCTGCCTGCCCCGATACCTGCACATTACGGGCACTATAGATAATTCAAAATGTTGTACTTTCAGGTAAAAGACATAAGCGATTTCGGTCGCCATTTCGCGGTCCGTCAAGACCGCCTGCACTTGCTACTGACCAAGCTAGAAGAACGCATGGCAACCCACGTGTCAGAACTACCTACAATAAACCTTGCGCTGTACGCCGTGCCTTGCGAGAGGGCGCCACTTGTCATCTATGACAGTGATGGTGAGTTATTTACTTTTTTTTTAATCAATCAATTAACCTTTCGTACATCGGGAACGAATTGGGAACAGATGGCCGATGGGGCCGAAAGCTTCTGGAGTGGTGACCGCGTACCGGAAGACGTAGCGTTGCTAGGCCTCCCATAAGATGGACCGACAACGACCTTGTGAAGGCCGCAGGAACCCGTTGAATGCGAGAACCACAAAACTGGTCGAAGTGAAGGTGCTTGGGGGAGGCCTATGTAGCAGTGGACTTCTTTCGGCTGAAATGATGATGATAAAATAATAATAATAATATTTTATTGGGACTAAGAAACACAAATTAAAATAAAATTATGTACGAAAATGACTGCATTAGTTATAAACTGTGTCGCAGCCATTAACGCCCATACAAAAATGGTTATGCGTCAGTGCTCCAGCGTAGAGAAATTAATATTAACTTAAAAAGAAAATTACAGAGGAATATAACAAAAAATTATAAAAAAAGAGAAAAAAATAAAGAAAATAATATAAAAGCGAAAACGTATGGTAACCAAAAATAGGCAAGCGTGTGTGTGATGTGTTGTGCGTGTGTGTGGGTGTGATGTGTTGTGCGTGCGGAGTGTTGTAAAATATCGGGACACAATGGCTTTTTAATTTTTTTTCTTACGTAATTACGGCATTCAACCGGTTATAGGACATCGTTGCCGGCCAGGAAATTAAAATTAGATTGTTTTCTTACGGTAAATTACATAATAATACCAGCCTATTACTGCCCCACTGCAGGGCAAAATCCTCTTCTCATACAGAGAAGGCACGACCATTGATTACCACGCTTACTCAAAACTGGCTGGCGATTTCAAACTTATACACATAACAAATAACCAGCCTATAATGTTCCCACTGCTGCACACATGCCTCCTCTCAGTGAGAGGGGGCATGTAATCCATGTAATCCACCATGCGGGCCCAGTGCAGGTTGGTAGATGTCACATGTCTTCGAATTTTTGGTTCTAGGACATGCCGGTTTCCTCAGGATGTTGTCCTTCACCGTTTCAGACTTATATTAACTATAAATTACATTCTGAACAATTATAATTAAATCTACTATATAAAAATAAGTCGGGTTTTCCTTCCTGACGCTATAACTCCAGAACGCACGAACCGATTTCCACGGTTTTGCATTCGTTGGAAAGGTCTCGGGCTCCGTGAGGTTTATAGCATAGGAGTAGGGTAGGAGTAGGGTAGGCGTAGGGTAGGAGTAGTGTAGGAGTAGTGTAGGAGTAGTGTAGGAGTAGTGTAGGAGTAGGGTAGGAGTAGGGTAGGAGTAGGGTAGGGAGTAGCACACCACGCGAACGAAGTAGCGCCGGGCAGCTAGAAATAATTTATATGGCAAAACAACGTTTGCCGGGTCAGCTAGTAATACATATTATACTAGCACTACTTCGATATGAACACATTTGTGCACTATAATAGCTCCCGCGTAGATGGCTAGTCTCCGTTGCGATTGACTACCATTTCCGAACCTCGGTCTTGGGGACTATTAATGTTAAATGAACCTTTTCCACCCGAAATAAATATAAACAAAAATTTTAACATTTAGATAAACATTTTTTTTCTTTCTTACATAAACTCCATACAACCACCACAGACAAAAAGGTCCAATCCCACGTGCAAGCCTTCATGTCTCCCAAATGGGGTGGTGTGGTGATGGCCGGGCCGAGTGAAGGTGACTGCCGCGACACTCACGTCACCTGGCGGCCCAACGTGAGAGTTGTGATGGGCACCTTCATAGCGCAGCTCAGGGAACTGCTGGGGATCACTGATGCGGTGAGTGTGACTGTGTTATCTTATGTGCAAGTGTACTGAATGTCTCCTAAATTGGGTGATCTCGTGCTGGGCGGGCCGAGTGAAGCTGACTGCCACGCTACCTGGCGGCCCAACGTAAAGGTCGTGATGGGCACCTTAATATCACAGTTCTGGAAACATCGTTTCTCGTTTCAGGAACACATCGAAGGCGGTCACCTGGAACCTCTGCGCTCTGTCACTCCTCGCCAGTGGGAGATTGACAACCTGCTCCGCATCCGGACCTTGGAGCAACTGATATCGGCAGAGAGGACGCTGCAGTCTCTAGCAAAGCTGCTCGGTAAATAAACTATTCTTACAAACAACAGGGAAAAAACGTGTGCGATCGGAGACCCCCGTCAAAAACGAAGTTCCTTACGCGATACTCGCACGCACACACACTCGTATATAATAGAAAGAGACAGAGAGAGAAAGAAACTGGGAATTAAATAGGTACGCGTTTATAATACAGAGCCATCTAGTATAAGTTTTTAGAAGTTCTCATAAAGATGTCGCCATCTTGGATTATTGGCTTCAGCGACCTCGAAAACCATGAAAACTATCTCGCTCTCTCTGTCTCAATATTATATATAGTAGAAAGAGACCGAGAGAGAGAAAGTCGCATGCAGGGGGCATAACGCTTTTTCGTTACCTGAAGATTTCTACCAGTTTAATCCTACCGCAAGCCTCGTTAAAGAACTTTGTTCCAAAAATCTTACCGACTTTTGTGTCTCGCCAGCCGAGTAGTTAATTCTATTGTGGTCATTAGGATTCCGACCGGCCGACTGAAGGAAAATGGAACCTTTATCAGGTCACTTCTTGTCCGTCTGTCACACAGGTTTATTTTTTGGAATTTTTAGGCAAGATATGAGGGAAAGATATTTTAGATCTGCATATCCGTTCAGTGATAAGCCGCTAGTTGGTGGCGAATGTATGGGTAGGTACTTTCACAATACTGAAGTGTTGAAATGATCAACATCGCCTCGCGCTGGCGGCAATGAACAACGGGTGCGGAGACAGCGGGAAGTCAGCCGACCAACGGCCCAGCGCTTGGCCCCGCACCACAATAGTCAGTGGTGGCACGCCTCCACACACGGATGCGCTTGTGCAGTTATTAATGTGATATTTTTTTTTCTTTAAAGCTTTATCGTTGTAATTTCATTTATTTTATTATACATCGTCGCGAACATTGGTGCATCCGGCTCGAAGGACGTAGACAGGTAGAGCAAAATTAAAGTGATAGTGAACTTTATACACACTAGCGGGAGCGGGAGATTGGAAAAGTGGCTTATAGTTTAAAGTATTCACATCACGAGATTAACTTTACCGTATTGTAACCCTTTCCAGGTCAGATCTCAAACATCGTGATCAACGATGAAGTCGGCGCTTCAATCAACTCGGCCGTCGACAGTATCCAACAAGCTAGTGAGCTGATGAAGACGGGGGCGCTAGTTGAGGCGTACAAGATGTCGCAGAGCGCCTTCTTGGCCGCCGAGACAGCCTTTATGGAGCCCAGGCTGTTGGCGCTGTTGTACTTCCCTGATGATCAGAAGTGAGTATGGATGGTCTGGTTCAATGGCCTTACGACTGGCGTGGTTCTTGCATGGGTAAGATAGTAGTGGTTCAGGGGTTTTTTGCAAACATCAAAAATGGATTATGTAATTATGTTTTTGTGAGGAGTAGGTTCACGACAGCATAATTATATTGACACTGCTATGGAGGGTTTCGTGATCAGTAGTCCCTTACAATCGTAACACCCTAACCGTTCACCTATACCGTTTTTAGGGTTCCGTACCTCAAAAGGAAAAACGGAACTATTATAAGACCACTTCGTTATCCGTCTGTCAAGACAGTTTTTCTCAGAAACGCGTGGAGTTATCAAGTTGAAATTAATGTCAAATATTCAGGGCTGCAATCTTTTGAAGCAGTGAAAAAATCAAACTTCTAAATCAACGCAATCAAAAGATACAGGCGTTTTTGTTCCATTTATCCTGCATATTTTGACATTCGCAAGGGAATCAAAACCTATAGGGTATTCCCCGTTAAACTAGAATCATGAACTTTGGTAAGAAGCAGCACAAGTAAAGGAAAAAATCCGAAGACATTGGAAAAATATTCGAGACACGATTCCCGTAATAAACTATTTACATACCTACAAATTTGTACGGAACCCTCGGTGCGCGAGTCCGACTTGCACTTGACCGGGTTTTTTAAGGTCCTACTCTGTTTTATGTAGGATGGTCTTTAGCTGTTACTTTGAATCATGCCATCAGCATCAGCTAAATCGTAAAAAATTGGTAGACCAAGTAAATGATATATGGCTAAGTTATGATATGTTTTTGATATCAATATTTCAGAAGAGTGTACCTATTACGGCAACTTTTATACAACGCTTCCTTCATGAGGTCAACATCCTTAAAGATTTTTGTTATTTCGTTTCCAGGTACGCGATCTACATCCCATTGTTCCTACCAATCATGTTCCCAGTGGTACTGTCACTGAGGAACTTGCTTTCCTGGTTCAGAGGCAAACCTATCCATAAGGAGAAGACGGACTGAACAACTAGTACATTAGTAGTTAATTAATTATATAATTAATGTTAAATGTACTGTCAATAAAGTATTGTTATTTTAACAGGAGTTTTTGTTGTGTACCTAGCTATGTTTTTTTGTGAATCTTGGACGGAATAATTGAAGGAAAGAAGGGATTATAAGAAGTTGGCCCTCAATATTGAGATCTGGAAGATGCTACACCAACAAGAGCATAGCACATATTTTCGTAATTATACATACATTCTAGGGTTTCCCGTTTATTTATAAACGTTGTTTAAAGTTGAGAAATTTTTAAACTTCACAATGTGTATGGTTAAGCAGACATTAATCATTACCTTACTTTAAGAAACTTTATGAATAAACCCTCATATTGGATAATAATAAAACATCACGCCTTCGCGAAGGCAGAGGTGTAACTATTGTAACACCCACATTTCGCCAGTTATGTTTAAGTACCATGTAGTACATGTGTCCCGCGCACTGGAGCGTGACGCGTGACAGTGTGAGATCCGCCATAGGTACTCCAATTTTCGTTTTTTTTATGATACGGCCTAGGCTGAAAACTAATGGGTAATACCCTATTTTCGAAGTTATTTGGGTTAGAAAAGTACTAGATTGGTAAATAAAACAAAATTGTTGCTTCAATTATATAATGTATCATTATTAATACTTGAGGTACTTAATCAGAGTCGGAATCCGATCAAAACATTACTTAAACTAACTATTATATTACGATATCATTGTGCAGAAAATACATTGTGTGTTGTTTCAATTATAATTTAATCTAATTAACGTGTACTGAGGACGGGCTTATCGGTGAAAGGTAGAGGATTTGTTCGTAAGCCAAGTACTTACACAATAAAATAGAAATGATTTACGTGACTTCGAAAATCTTGCAAAAAAATGTATGAGAAGTTTTACCAACTCCAGATAAATTTAATTAACTTATCCTGAAGATATTTATCTTATAGATAGTGCCTGCACTACATACACTTGAAACAGTCCTTTTCTGAATATATTTTTAATATTTAGGTAAATGGGATAGCTTTGGACCAGTGTTAAAAAAATGGTTAAAACACGTACACTAATACATTGTTTTATGAGCGTATAGGCTAATTTACATACAGTAAGTCCGCCTCCAGTACATATTTAAAACTTAATGACTATTGAAGTGAAATTGAAATGTAAACAATGATTGATATGTGGACACGTCCTTCAAGAACTCAACCATTAGCTATATAACAAACTGTCTCGCCGCATGCAAATTAGGTATTTAACAATACTTTTTTTGTATAAGCATAGTTTCAGGACATCTTTTCGCCTGAGAAAAGCCAAATTTTATGATTTCAGTGGATACTGATGAAATTCACAGAGGTATTTTTCAGAAAAAAAAATGGAAGATTTAACACAGTATCAAGCAAATTCTCAAGGAGCAGAACAACACTATTTTAGGACATTTCGTATTCTTTTAATACATTTAATCAATAGGTAATTAGAGCTCCAATTTCTAGCTTATCTCGATTCATTTCTTGTAACTTTCTATATTTCTGGTATTGTAAAGATACTCATAGCTTAGATTCTTGAACACCTTACATTTACTTCTCGATATGTACCGATCATATCGATTGCAAAGCGCACACGAATCGTATGCATTTGTAAATTATTTTTTGCAATAGATAAATACTTAGCAATTCGGAAGTAAATGATCGATAAAAATCGGTACATATCTCACATTCATTTATCTACTAACGAAGGGCAATTCACACGAGTTATCTAAGTACATTAGGATTCATTCCAATCGGTTTCTGTGATCATGGCCACGTTGTCCCCCTTGCCCGGTAAGTAATCGAACTCCCAGAGGGAATTAGCCAGCACGAGAGTCTCCCCTTCTGACAACTCGAAGTTTAAAGTGTAGCAGTCATCTTCGCAGGGAGCGCGCGGTCTCAACTGCATGAACGTCTTGCCTTTCAACTGAGACATAATTATCAACCCAACGTCAAGCTCCAAATACTTATATCTATGAGTATCATAGTTCTTAGACAGTAACAACCAATTGAAATGGGAAGGGGGGATATGAGGGGACAGGAAATAAGGTCTAGGTGCGAGGATCCTAAAGGATTTAACCGCACGAATATCGCAGTTCTGAAAATGGACAAACCAACTCGGTATGTCAGTGTTCGTTATTCTAGAAACTATTTCTTCTAAGTCCATGGGCTGACGACCGATTCGTATGTTGGTGAGGATCCTACAAGGAACTGAGTCGCGGAGTCGGTCATCGTCGCTGATCAGGCCGGTCAGGTTGAGTTCGTCGCGTGAGGACCAGTCGTAGTGCGCATCCACGACGATAACCGGCGCCCCGCGGAGGAGGTGGTGGTTGAAAACTTCGTTGTATGAGGTGTCGGACAAGCGCGCAATGTTTTCTGGAAAAAAGACAATATCATATTGAAAATTTAATTCATAATGACACGACATCTGCTTCCTATCGATTCCTAATATACCAGTTCAATGCAATCGAATAAATTCAATTCAAATAACGACAGATAAATGCAAATGGGACACGCCTGCACACCAAATACGAATTTATCTAATTTGAATAGAAATTGGTTTCAATCGGAGTAAGTGGCGAAAAAAACGCAAGCTGTTACTTACAGTGCAGACCTTGAAATGACTTGGTGGAATTAACTTTAACCTTATTTAACCTTTCTGGGTTATTACAAAAGTTTACATTGCATTCCTTCTAACGGGTGAAAGACTGCAGCAGGTAGTTATCTAAATTTTTGTTTCAACTGCAGTCGAAATCAACTTTACCTAAATTGTGAAAGTATCGATTGATACCAGCTAACCATCCACCTTATTACGTATAGGTATGTACCTACCTACTCACGAAGACCACGAGAAGAAACCTTACTGGCAGTATTCGATATTCATTTATTTTGGCCGTACACAGCATCTGGCTTTCATATCCAGCAGGGGACAGTAATTAAGACTTGTGATTTTGATGGAGCTTCCTACCCTTCTTAGCACATGAGTAGCAATAGATATGCCTCCGTCTGGCTAAAGATTAATATGGCACTAACGCCACGTGTACCAGTGATTGAAAGTTTGGACGCGCAAACAATAGAATTCGGATTCAAATGGATCTCTACGTTACACTATATTGCACTTTGGGTAATAAGTATATAAAAGTGGTTTAAGTACTGCTGATTGCTATCGGCAATGGATTTGTCTTTTGAATTAGGGTCATTCAACTGATACAGGGGTTTAAATTAATCTGCCCAAAAAGTTGATTAAAAAACGATTAGTTAGCATCTACTTTATAATATTTATTGTAAAGATATTCAAATAAAAAACCACAATTCAATCAACTATATACCCTACTATCCAAATTACCTATTGCTCTTGTGCACATTGACTTATATGACCATAGTTTTGTTTTTTTGTTATTTCTGTGCGTTAAAGTTTAGTTTATAATGCCTTTGTGTACAAGAGCATTACAAATGAGCCTCCATGGGTCAATGTTAAACACCTAACTACAGCGGATTTTCTTTTCCGAACATACGTACGAACCATTTTACAAATAATTAAAGCTATCACTCACTACATAGTGCTATGAAAAACTAAAATTAAAGGCGAACTAGATACTGCTAGTGCTGCTACGTATGCAAATCCAAGACTTTTTCAACAATCTTTTTTCCGTCATCCTAGCCATCTGAGGAAAAGAAAAGAAAAAATATTTTAAATCCAAGCGAATGCACAAACGTTATATTTCCAAAGGCATTTACGCTTGTAAAATAATTTAATGATTTTTCCGAGCAATCTTCGGAAAACCTTTAGGGGCGAGTAAAAGTGCTTCTACGTGAAAATCTTCCCTAATAGCGCAAGTTAGACAAAAAGTAATGTGTGGCAAGCGTAATCACCAGTATGATCCATCAATAAGATTTGCAAAAACAATTAGATACTTACTGACTGCCTCACAGGCTATGCAATCCGTTGTTGACGCGCCTCCATCCACATTAGGAGGTTCCGCTGGTCGCGCGATCATACACTTGTTGTGGTACAAAGGGGTCCAGTCCCAAATAGGTAGCAATTTTATCAGCACAATCCTGGCTACCGCCGATGCATGCCACTTGAAAGTATCCGTCTGGCTGACAGTGTATCCAATCGCTATCCCCATAATCAAAACCAGAACCACCCTTGTCCAACGCTTGATAGTAGCTTTTCTTACAGAATTCGTCAAAGGCCGACAAATCAAATCCATTTCTTCATCGCTCATGCCAGCTTCTTTACAATATTCGTAAAAAGAACGCACTTCCGAGTTAATTAACTCGAATTTTTCACGTTGAGACATTTTTGCCCCGTTTTTGAGACTCATCTTGATGACCTAGTCCCGCGGCGATCAATAATAAACTCGACGGTTTTATTGATAGGAATGAAATTTCGCGCGCGCGCGGAAAGCCCGATTAGGTTTTTAATGTTGCAGTACTGTTTCAAAGAAGCCAATGACACAGCAACATTAAAATCGACTAAGCAACAATACATTTTATTTAAAAAATTAGAGCTGTATTCATCTTAGAAAAAGTTTTATATATTATTCGAGATATAATCCCTCCGTGTATAATTCATATTGTTTGTTTTGTTATAATAACGATTTTCTAAATAACACATTTCCCTATAAACATACTAAATAATATAAAACTTACTACATTTTTATCCACATAACTACTGTTTCCATAACTATTACGGTTTTTCTCTTTGACTCTACATAAAATCAATCATTCTTTTCAACTATGGTTAATTTGTTTTTGTTTGTGGACTTCGAATTATTTTGTTTTTTTTTTTATTTTATATTTTGGCAATACTAAAAGTCAAATACCTATCCGCCATATTGAAAGTTCTAAAGTGGGAAGTCGGTCAAACGCTGACCCTATTAGTTATTTCTATTTATTGTATGCCGGTATTTATTAAAAAAGTTGTCCTAAAATTTTCTTACACATTTAGTGACCTATTTGTTGTGATTTAAATATAGGAAAGTGCGTTTATACAAATTTGCAATTCGCTTAATGAATACGTCACAGCGCCATGTTGTATTCCTGCGCTGATTGCAGGCACGAGAAATCTGCCAACCCGTTTATTTTCCGGGATTAGTTCCCGAGAATAAATCGAACTGCGATTTTGTACTCAAATATATTTTAATTTATATTTGTTGGCAAATGTCAAACAACTTTAGTGGAATAGATGAATTCCTGTCATCGCATTTTGAGTGCTAATTCCTAATATCTACTGCATTTTTGTGCATCCGCGAAAGTTGAAAGGACTGTGTTGTAAAAGAAAGAAGTGATAATTAGCCAAAATTCCGGTCCCTACGCGCAGACGAGAAGGTGCCTACCCGCCGGGGCAAGCAGGCGAAACGGACATGAATAACAAGCGCAAAAACCGCCAAGGGCCACCGAGGTAACTACCATTTAACATCATCTTTGAGCATCGAGCTGACATGTCTTTGTTGTTGGGGCTAGTGTCCGCTTAGTAGCGAACATTTTGTTGTCACGTTGACAGATTTTGGGAGGTTGTTAAGCATGGATACGCTGACAGTGTAAACAAAAATGAGATTGTGCGGTGTTGTGTGGTGTGAGATCGGCGCGTGCGATGCCGCGCGTCGCGGCGCTCTAGTCTAGATGTTTGGCCTACTTTTGCTCCGTACTCGATACGATTAATATAGCCGTCTGATCAGCTGTTGGCGATCCCAGTACGCTAGTCGCAAACCGTATTATGAACTGCAATTTACTATCTAAGCTCAATATTAAAAACCGTCACTTTCATATTAAATTCTGCTAAAACAACCAATAACTAGACAGCAGGCCGTGTTAGAAGTGCCGTTCTATAACATACTGTAATAGGAAGTAAGGTAAATGCTTTTATTTTCAATCACTTTCACTAGTTTGTACGATGGTGGATATAATTACTGGCAAAAGTCCAAAGTTCTTAATTAGAATTCTCTTATTGCTGTTAATTTGTGTTTAGTGTTGGTTATACCATATGAAATTTAACTGTGAGTGATAAATTTTCATGAGGTGATTATTATTTGGTGATTTAGGTGCTAACTCATATAATTGTGCGGTAATGTTGGAAGTTTATGGTCCATAACATCATGTTGCACATTATGGGATTATAGCAGAGTTTACCATTAGTTGTCTGTGCTTATATGTTTGGTTACGAGTACACACTTTCTAATTTGCAGTGTACATGTGGTCCGTTGCTCTTTCTGATTTATGAAGATTAAAGATTGATGTGTCAGTGCTGCTCATTGTCATAAAAATATTGTTTTTAAATAAGCACTGTTAGCTAGATCATTGCTTGCGAGCATCACAATAACCCATCCCTTCAATTGTCTTGTGTGGGAAGTTAAATGGATGATTCACAACATTTTTCTTTTATCAATGAACTTAAATTGCATGGTCAATATTAGTTTGATGAGATAATGGTAGCATTTTATGGTGTTTTTAAACTCTACAACATTGATAGTTTGTTACAAACCAATTTATGTTGTAATGTTTGAAACATTCTACAATAACGTTTTCAGATATGTGGTAAGAAATTACCAACATTGTTGTTAACATTTCATTTGTTAAGAACTGTGTAACAGCAGTTTCTCAGAAAGTTTCTATCAATATTCAATTAAGAGACAGGAAATCAATTGATTAAAATTTAATTTAGCTTGGTATATATGGGTAAATGCCAACAAAACATTATACTATAACAAAACAAGTTCTAGTGTTAGGTAGGCAACAAGAGACCTTTGAATTATTATCATTAGATGTCTATTCTTGATCTTAATTTGATCAAAGGCTAGCTAATTTACTAATATATTGTTTTCTAAAAATATTATCTTAATCATTTATATAATAATAGATGATTGAAATGTGATAAACATGTCAATCATCTAATTATATTTTGGTACAGACGCCAGCAGGTCAAGCTACCCGAAACTGTCAAATTTTCACAATCAACCTTGAACATTAATGCGCTAGTGATAAAGTTGAAAATCTATTAAAGAAATTTGACAGGTTGTAGTAGCTTGATGTGCTGGCGTCTGTACATGCTGTAAAGGCAATTAACCTACAAATCATTTACATCAGCATAATTAGCCTATAGTTCCCACTGCTGCAATACAGGTCTCTTTGTGAAAGGAAGTGGGCCATAATAGACCATGCAGACCCAGTGCGGGTTGGTGGAAATCATTTACATATTTTACTAAAAACTATTATTTTTTATCTGTATAGCAAGACTATATGCTATCTATGGCAGCTATTTTATAACTTGCATTGCAATGCTGACTTTCTAAGAAAATGTGATAATTTGCAACACAAATGAGATGGGTTTTCCATACATGGTGTAGATTTTTTGTATTCTATGAATAATGGTACATCCTAGAGTTGGTCATGCATTCATGATATTGAAGCTTTTATAAAGATGGTTCCTACTTTCTGAGTGCCATATTGTTATTGCCTATGAATAGGGCTCTTATTAACAGCTGTGCTAAACGGTATCAGGATTGTAGTAAGGACATTGTTATCATTCTTTTTGTCATGCTTACAATATCAACATTCAGATATTCAGATGTGCTGAGTCAGCATGTATTCTCATACATTTTTATTGCCTTTTCTATGCATTTTGGTACATTTATTGAAACTATTGAAGGTCACACATCCTATAATAATACTAAGTTTTGAATCCCGATTTAAAATTGTTGAGATTACATTCTCATCTCAACTCAAACCTAGTTTTCAATGCATGCTATTATGTCCTCATCCAGCAGCATAACTTTTTCTTCCAAGTCTTTATCATCAGTCATCTCAATATGCACCCTCTTTCCTGCAAATGACTAATACCCTGTCTCTGAATTGAGAATTTAAAGCTAAGAACTTGTCAAATGTCTTCTTAAGCATAAATTGATTGAAAGCCTGCAAAATTCAAAATTTCTCTGCAAAAACGGTAAGACATTTTGAATTTATGGAAATTGATGGAATCACCTATCTGCCAGTATCTGTTTTCCTTCGGCAATACTCTAGCTTCCCATTAGTGAATGAATTTTCAGATTCAGATCATTATTTCCAAAGATTACCCCTACATACTAACACGGACATTTTTCGTTATAAGTTATAATACTAGTATAGGCTTGTTTGTGAGGTACACAAACTTAGTAGAAAAAAGCTTATCACTTGGAGACAAGTTGGGAAGTAGGTTACATGTAACATGCTGCAGTGGTCATGTTTGATTGATAAGATAAAACTCAGATTTCAACATGTTTTCTTAATATTGTCATTATTAGATTAGAAGAGTAAAATATTTTTGAATTACTGCTTGTAACCAATTAATGCATGTGTATGTGTGTATTAATGCATGCAGAAGGTGGAGTACAGTGTGTTGTGGGGCAGCCAGGGTGAGGCCTATGTCCAGCAGTGGACTGCGATATGCTGAGTTGATTTGACTGAACCAATAAATTAAAGGTGATTATTGAATAATCATTGAGATGATTATTAAATGCTTTAAAATTTCTTATTAATTCGAATATGAGTAGCTATTGTTATTGTTTTGTGATGAATAATGATAAATTCCAAGTTTGGTATAAAATTTAAATACAATAACTTTAGGGAAAACATCACACTGATAACATAGAAATGATAACAATGCCGTTACTAATTTACATGAAACTATTGTCAAGAATTGTGAACTAATTTGGCAGCAAATATGTATGATAAAAATATTATTAAGTTATCTGTTTAAAATCCTGTAACTTCCTGTGTTTTGTATGTATCAACATAGACAGGAAATTGTAATGCCTTTTTAAGTATGACAGATAAAAACCATACAAAAACAGAAAAACCAATTTATGTAGTAACTAGCTTCCGCCCGTGGCTTCGCCCGCGAGGTATCTCCATAAAAAGCCATAATCCTTTCCCAGGATTCAAAGTATCCCCACGCCAAATTTCATCAAAATCAGTCTAGCCGTTTCGGAGATTAGCCAGAACAGACAGACTTTCAGAGAAGAATTTAAACAATGTTTTTTGGTATGATTACCATTATACTTTAATATGTACTTAGTAATTTTGACATTACAAACAGACACTTTTATTAATTTGCATAGATAGATTTAATACCGATTTATTAGCTGTTTTGAAAGACTAATTATTTCTTTTGCCATTAGTTATTTACTTTCCTAATTACTTCAAACCATTAATGCTATTTAGCTGTATTACAATTTAACAAATGCTTTAGTCCAACAATGCTACAATAACTTTACCAAACAAATGCTTAACAAAAAATGTTTGGAAAGTGACAATAGTCCGCTTATCAGGGCAATAAAGTCGATTATTAACGACCTGTCATTCACAAGTCTTGCTCAGCCATTGAAAGTGTATCAGCCACTTGAGTTTTTGTCAACAATTTCTTCTATAGTTTATGTTAGAAGAGTTTTTGCTTACAGAAACATTTTCGAGTTTGAGTCATCATTTTGGTATAGTTGAAATGTGATTTCTCAATTTGATTGTTTGTTTATAAATGTCTTACTACATTCTGACTTTTAATTAGCTGCAGTAAAATGACAATTCTAACAGTCATTTCGTTAAATTATGTTGCCACACTATCCCTACTAGTGATGTGATTGGAACGCAATTGACCAATTTTGATTTAACTGTAAACAATCAAATATTCCTTGTATTGATCAGATAAAAATATACATTGTAGTTTCATTCATAAATAGGATAGTACCTACTAGTTCGCATCAACATTGTGTTCAAAGAGTGACTTTGCACAGAAATCATATAGCCGTAATTTATTAGTTTTTTTAGAGCATCCTGGTAGCCTAGACTTACACCTAGGCCTGGACCCAACATACAGATAACTCGTTTTTGAGAAAAGCCAATTTAATTGAGTCTATATGTTGTAATACTCAGTTTATTAATTTTGTAAATATGGTTTTATCAACCTGCTTTCAGAGGCTCTTCACACCCTGAAAAAACACAAGCTACTGACCTGACCAAAAATATACTATCCTCATTTATAAAATCAATTGATCATTGATTGATTTTGCGTTGAATGTTAATTGAATGAATCGATTCTTTTGTCGCATCACTATTTAAAATTCGTTAAAAAGTGATATCACAGCTGTCATTTTACTGCAGCTAATTAAGAGTCCTAGTATTGAAGTTACAGATTATAATCAATGTTGTTTAGCTTCAATATACTCTAAACCCATATTTTTTAAGAATGGTGCTGATCATCTGAGTTAGGTTCTACAGAAAGAGAGGGATAGTTCATCCTAGTATTTATTTATTTATAGCCTAAGTAGCTACGCTCCGCTGTTTCACCCGCATAAGTCTCCATCCCATGGGAATTTCGGGATGAAAGGCATCATATGTGTTAATTCTGGGTATAAACTATCTGTGTGCCAAATTTCATTCAAATCTGTTTGTCCATCCTCACAAACTTTCGCCTTTATAATATTACAGGAATAGTAGGAAGTAGGATTTCAGAGTTATAGGTTGTAGTTCAAAACATGTTCAATATCTGTTCTGAGTCTCCATGTGCCCTTTGACAAAGGCCTCCTCCAGTTCTCTCTCTCCAGTCCATGTCTTTCCAGCAGTCCTCACCAAGTCATTGTCTCATTTTTTCAAGGGTCATTTTTTGTTCTATTTTTCTTCCCTCCTGACATTGAGGCCAGCCCATTTCCATTTAAATCTCAGTTTTAGTAGTACATCTTGTGTTTTTATTGCTTTTCTAGTTACTAGTCTGTGGTATGTTTGGGGTTATCTGTTGGCGGGTTGGGATGAGTTAAATCTAGTAGACTCTTCTAATTCTCTCGAATTCGAATCTTTTAATTTTAGGATAGGTTACTACTACTAAGTAGTAACCTATCCTTAAATTAAAAGATTTATGATATTCAAGAATGTGGGTATCAGTATTAACCCGTTGAATGCTGTAGTTACAGACACAATTAAAAAACGATTGTGTCTCGCGTGGATCTACGTTCCGGCATATGAAGGGTTAATTACACCTTGTATTATATTTGTATAATCATCAAAACTAAAATTCAAGAAGCAAAATATTACTGCTTCATCATAGATCTTAAATCTAAGCGAGATCTGACTTTGATTATAGGTTGCACACCTAGGCATAAGTTTCTAAGGTCATTGAAGGCAGCTGTAACTCACTGATGTAAATTTTATGTCTGTTTGATTACATGCAATAATTACATCTTTAAACATAGCTTGCCCTTCAATTATGTCTGTTTTAATTGACAACAGCATAGGCTTATCCTTGATAAAATATTGTTCCTGGTATTTCAGGTTGTTTATCTGTATATCATTATTTTGTTAGTGAATTTGTATTTGGCTTCTCGGTATCAGCTTATGTTTCGGCATAAGTCTCTTCTAAGCTGCTCCAGTGCAATTGGTTCTTCAAAAGAAACTGGTAGAAGCCTGTGTGCATGGGAACAGAATCTCTTCGACTCGGTTTTCCACCTTCCACAGTCACCCAGCTGCTGCCTTCCATCTCTAACATCTTCCTGGGATAGACTAGTAAAACTCAATAGGATAACATAACATCACGCCTGTATTGCCGCAGGGTTAGGCAGAGGTGCACCTATAGTACACCCACTTCGCCAGCTATGTTTTAAGTTCCATAGGGTACGCGGTAGCCTATGACCATCAACCGGGCACAAACCTAGACTAGCTGCTACTGAGAAACTCCAGATGGATAAACCCAGTAACACTGCCAGACCCGGGAATCGAACCCAGGACCTCATTCTTGGCAGTACCGCTTGCATCCACTAGATGACTAGACCAATGAGGCAGTCCACAATAGGATAATTAGTGCCAGATGCAAAAGTCATGCTTTTCAACTTTGCAGTCTTAACATTCCTCAAATAGTTTGCAATACAAAACTAGAATCTTCAGCATGACTACAACCTATTTGCTACAATGTTAAAACAATGGCAGATCACGAATAGACATCGTACTTGTTATAGGTCAGGGGTGAGCAGTGACACTGTTTGATGACAATGTCATAATACATTAATATTCACGTTCTTATGTTACATCATGGACTGGTAGACTATTAAGTTAACGAGTATTACCTGGATTATGGAATTTTGTTTATGGATACCTACTTACAGGATTCATACAAAAAATTACTACTTAAAAGTTTTATAGAAGTACAGTGTGTAGTATACTATACAGGGTCAATTTAAATTAGCTAGCGAAACTGCAGATGTGATTGATATCGATATAATTATGAACAAGGAAAAATAAAAAATATTTGATGTGTTTTATTTTTAACAACACTTTG
This sequence comes from Apamea crenata, assembly GCA_949629185.1. Lineage (NCBI taxonomy): Eukaryota > Metazoa > Arthropoda > Insecta > Lepidoptera > Noctuidae > Apamea > Apamea crenata. The sequence continues at coordinate 8,818,907 of OX451372.1, forward strand.
TTACTTGAAGTACGAGTTGAGAAAATCCGTTGAATTTTATTTTATCGTATGAATGAAGTTTCATTAGCTAATTTAATTTGAACCTGTATAAAAAAGCAACATCACACCTGTAATCCCAGAAGGATTAGGAAGAGGTGTAAAAAAAAATGTGTCTTAGAATCCGGTACAGTATTTCTTACAATATTGCTTTTTTTGAGCAAGCTTTCACGCTATTTTCTCTGCTGTCATCAAAAAATTACATCCTCTACAGTAAAATCATGAATGAAAATATCACGTCAAAACACTGCGTTTCACTTAGCGTTGCTATGTTCCTAATCATGCTAGCTTTCGCCAAAGTATGTTAATCAGTTTCCAGTCTAACCAGAATGCGGCTGAATATCAATATTTAGTTGTGCATTCTTTGCTTGACATTCTGCTATATCTTCTAACGACTCGTTAAGCTTTCCGATAGTTAATAGTGAAATCTGCGTAATAAATTATAAGGTATTCGAGTTTAACCTGTACATACGCACATACACGTAAAAGTTACCTTAGTGACTTATTATAAACTAGCTTCTGCCCGCGGCTTCGCCCGCGTGGATGTCGGAAGTTATCCCACGGGAACGTGCTACCAGGATAAAAAGTATGTGCTTCCCCAGGATGCCATCTATCTCTTTGCCAAATCAGAAGTTCAGTGGTTTAGGCGTGAAAATGTAACATACAGTTTCAAGTTCAAATCCTCCCCTAAAAACCGAATTACCCCTTTTTGCCCCATCAGGGGTCAATTTGCGACAACTTTACATACTTATTATTAATTATTTTCTGTCGAAAGTATCAATAATGAGTTTCGAGTTAATCGGATCGCGCATTCAATTTCTTCCACACAAACTTCAACACCCCTATATCCCCCTTTGAGGGGTAGTTTGAAAAACTTATAATGATAACCTTTATTACTTACTTAGGCAAGTATTGTTGCCAAGTTTCATGTTTATTAACTAAATTAATAAGATTTTTCAAATAAACTATATCCCCGCTTTTCCCCCCACAGGGGTGGAATTTTAAAAAATTCATAAAAATTCATTACTTGACTCAAAGATTATTTTATTTATACCAATTTTATAATTAATCAAGCCACTTATTATAATCCTCCCCTGTAAAATTAACTACCCCTTTTCACCCCGTTAGGGGGTGATTTTCGAAAACCCTCATACGTGTTATTATTTATTTTTGTCTTAAGTACACTGAGTTTCGTGTTAATGGGACGGCGCGTACAAATTCTTCCACACAAACTTTAACACCCCTATATCCCCATTGAGGGATAGTTTTGAAAAACTAATAATGATAAACTTTATTGCTTACTTAGGCGAGTATTCATGCTAATTTTCAAGATTATTAATCTAACGAATAAGATTTTTCATATAAACTGTACATTTGGGATGTGTTCATAACTTGACTCAAAGATTATTTATACCAATTTTCGAGATAATCAAGCCACGCTGTAAAATCCTCCCCTGTAACATTGACTACCCCTTTTCAGGCCGTCAGGGGTACATTTTCGAAAAACCCTGATACACATTATTCTTTCCTTTCAATTTTAGGTATAAACACTGAGTTTCGATTAAATCGGACCGCGCGCTAAAATTCTTCCATACAAACTTTGAAACCTCCCAATCCCCTTTTAGGGGGTAGTTTATAAAAACAAAAAATGCCCAACTTCATAATTTATTTACATATAAGTATTCGTGGCAAGTTTCAAGTTTATTAACTCAAGGAATAAGATTTTTCATACAAACGAAATCCCCCCATTTCACCCTCTCAGGGGTGGAATTTCGAAAAACCCTTTCTTAGTGGACACCTACTCTTCACGAAGAATACACTCTTCAAATTTCATGTCTCTAGGACCAGCGGTTTAGGCTGTGCGTTGATGTCTCAGTCGGTCAGTCAGTCAGTCAGGACTTTGAATTTTATAGGCGCGAGACGCGTCGAGCGTGATTCAGTATTCACGCGCGATGGCTTATTATTAGCGTATTTCATGTATAACTTTGGTGTTTCTATACCGATTTCTCTGATTCTTTTTTATGGAATAGTTAATAATGTTAACTTTTTTAATTAAGAATGACTGAGAGTGTTATAAATGTAAGAGTAGACAAATATAATCAGAAAGCTTCGAACTGCTAAGCTATCGGGAGTTACACGTGTTATTGTGAGTCAACCATAAAAGATAGACATATGCTGTCGTGGGATATTTTTTATATAATTTTAAGGAGAACATTTCCGTCATACATGATTTCTGTGTAGCTTTAACCATTAAGGTTGCACACGCGACGGAAGCGTAAAAAATGGAGTAACTTCTCCCGTTTTCCCAACATTTCCCTTCACTGCTCTGCTCCTATTGATTGTAGCGTGATGAAAAGTATACTATAACCAGCTCAGGAGTATGAAAAATAATTGTACCAAGTTTCATTAAAATCCGTCGAGTAGTTTTTGTTTCTATAACGGTTATACAGACAGACAGACAGACAGACAGACAGACAAAAATTTTACTGATTGCATTTTTGGCATCAGTATCGATCCCTAATCACCCCCTGATAGTTATTTTGGAAATATATTTCATGTACAGAATTGACCTCTCTACAGATTTATTATAAGTATAGATATTGTAAACATTGGTTAGGTTACGCATTCATCAAATCTATACTCTATGTCTCTGGAACTACAAGTCGGATTTGAAAAAATCTTTTTGCGTTACATGATCCAATTCTTGAGGAAGGCTATAAGCTATTGAACATCAGGCTGGGATCCTTTGGAGCCGAGTAACGCGGTAATAGCGCAGGCAGGCGATGCGATGCCTCGGGGGGTTCGGGAGAAGAAGAAATTTAACGCGGACGGAGTCGCGGGCAGAAACTAGTAGACTATATAAAATCGAGTTTTGATCCAGCCAGTCCTGTTACCAGTAACATGAAAAAATAAAAACAAATTTCTGACCTCAAAACATTTCTAACTGAACAGACAGCTGTGCTGCTGGGGAGTTTGTTGCACCATTTCTTCTTCCCAGCTAATGCACTAGGTGACAAGGTAGTGGTGAAGGGCGGGCGTTTTGGGGGACTGTCTTATGTAATTATGACGTTCGAAAAGTGCCGATTCTCAGCCTGGTTTGAATAAATGATTAATATCCGATTCTAAAAAAAACTCAAGTTACTGAAGCTATTCTAAAACATAAAATAAAATCCGGAAAACAATTCCGCACGTGTGTAGTATATTAACAGAAATGTAAAATGTCGCTTAGTAAAGTTCTGCACAAACTGCCATCCTTGACCTTCAGACAACAATAAAACCTTATTTGTGCGACTAACCAATGCCAAACCGGGTTTTAGTTTTTCACATCCATCATATCAGATTTCTAAAGTTCCCCTTTTTGGTTTTAAATCGTGTCAAAATGTTTATTGTGTAGGAAATTAACATAAAGTTGTATTTAATGACTTCGTCGTACGTGCTAAATGCAGTTTTAATGTTTATATCATTTATAAACTAACAAAGTGTGTGTTTTTGACACACCTATTGAAAAAAAAACTAAGACTACAATATTTTATTTTTATTCGTTGTTATAGCGGCAATAGAAATACACACTCTGTGAAAATTTCAACTGTCTACCTATTACGGTTCATGAGATACAGCCCGCTGACAGACGGACAGCGTAGGCTTAATAAGGGCGTTGGCAACCTTTGGGTACGGAACCTTAAAAACTACTGTAGGTGAATTTAGGGGGTCTCCCCGGAAACGTAAAACACGTTTTGATTAATAATTTTCTCGTTATTATTCCCACTCATTTGGTATCCGAGCGAACTCTCGAATCTTATCCATCTTCTCAGCTTCTGCCTTCGACGTGCTCATGAAATTTCTTATTGCCTATTTATAGTCTTCCTCAAGAATTGACTATAATGCAAGATGATCATTTCAAATCTGACCGGTATTTCGAAAGATAAGCGCGTTCAAACAAACTCTCAAACAAAAATATCCACAATGCACAGATTCTTCAGTCTTGTTTGACGCAAAACTGTCATTACCATTGCAGTTTTAAAGTACCTTACGTGTACCCTGTACCTGGCTCGGATCGGCACCCAATACCTGATATCATAATCAATACCGCTTGATATCTATCAATCATGGTTGAGAGACAAAAACATTGTTGTGTATTTTGTACACACAGATCTGCGTCGCTTGTTTTCGCTGAAAGTTTTAGTAAAAGGCTTTTAACAGTACTTTGACAGTTTTGAAATTAAAGTGTGAAGTTTCGTGAGAGAGTATATAAACGTTGATCAGCCGGTATATTTTAGACAGGAAATTTAAAAGTCCCTAACTGGAATACAAACAGACGTAGGTGGCAGGCTTTGTGTAAATTATTTCCTCACATCTTTTGTCAAAACGGTGAAGGAAAACATCGTGGGGAAACCGGCATGTTCTTAAACTAAAAAATTCGAAGACATGTGACATATACCACCAAGCCGTACTGGGCTCACGTGGTGGATTAACGGCCTACTCTTTCTCACGGAGAGGTCTGTGTCCCGGCAGTGGGAACATTACAGGCTGCATAAAAGAAACAGTCCATTCACAAATACGCTAATAGTTTTACCGACAAGGCAAGAGCATTGAACACGGTATTCACATCATAGAATGTTTCTTGAGAAAGTTGTATTTATAAACACTATAAGACACTGAACAGTGAAAGTCATCGCAAAAGCTATAAATTGTTCCATGTTAGTTGTTAGGAAGTTTACAATGCAGAAATTGTTAGTGTAGATTGCATTAATCACGAGGATACTAATGATTAGTTTCATTATTTCGGCATAAACCTGGTGCTACTGATATGAAAACTTTTCCTCATTTGATCCAAGCAATATCAACAAATTAATTAACCGCAATAACCACAGAATCCAGGTGAATCATACTACTTAGTGTCAATACCGTCGAAATTAAATAGATTTCTGAATAGAACTGAATAATTTATGAAGCTGTTTATGGAGATGCTCTCATCGTTCCGACGATGACAAAAGTATAATTAAAACGAGCATTTACCATGTTTTAGTGATAGTAGCTTAATAATTAAGTCCTTAGTCTTGGCGACCGAGCGTGTCTGCATGACTTTGGAAAGGAAATTAGTTCGATCACCTTACTCTAGCTAGACAATGCAACGTGGTACCTATTTTTGGATACCTAAAGAACAAATTTTCCCGTTTTTTTTTGTTAATTTAACTCAAGTGGGATGATGTAACCGTTTTTAAGAGACGTAACGAGGCTGATGCGAAAAGTCTGCGCACCGATAAATCTCAAGGGCAACGCTTTTCTGTTTAGGTCAGTGACCGGAGAACGTACATACTGAAATTTCATGATTACCACAGCTCGCTAAATACTTGGTTCAGTCGCCTTTTAAGACATAAACGGTACTTCATTGGATTCAGCTTAGAATCTTGTCACCTAAAGCTAGACAAATGGATACCAGTTCAATCCTAACTCGGTTCCGTTATCCCGTACGTTTATCCATCATGGACGTAAAGACTTCCTTTTCAACGATAGTAGAATGTACGTTCTTACGTTGTCATCAAATCGCCTTTAGCTCGAGTCGCCGAAGTACACCACACAACATCGCTCTCTCTTTTAGGTCTAAACTTGTCTCTACACCATTATAACTATAGCAAGGAAATGGTATATCGTCCAAATCAACCAAGAGAATTTGAAAGACTGGGTGCATTCAGTGATCCTTCACGAGGGACGATATATCTCTGATGTAGTCAGAGTTCTGCTGATAGATTGCTCTTCGCTCACCGCTCCGATTCTTCATACAACTCTAGGGATAGACATCCTAACTTACTGGCTGATCTTTTCACTGCTATTATCTTACAGATAGTCAGCAAGAGAGAAGAAGTACTTTTTTGGATCATTTGTTAACCGATTTCTTTGTATCAGGTCACCACGAGGCCGAGTGGTTCCAGAAGGCGTCTACAACAACGCGCACTTCATGCACGCCGCGACGTCGCACGTCGGCGACATCGTGCAGGTGCTCACGCAGTCAGGCAGCCTTTGGGAAGGCGTCTTTAAGACTTTCAGCGCTCAATTTGAGGTAAGTCCATGACCTATCACAATACCTAAGAAAGCGGAGCAAGAAAAGGCAGCAAAAACTGTGATTTTCGCGTGGTAGAACCATGAACGGATGATTGTGATCGGCTGAAGTTGGACGTGCAGGCATAAAGCCAGCCATGGGAGTGAATCATTGACATCATAGAAGAAGGAGACCCAAAAATTGTAGTTTTCTGTAGGATGCTAGAAATTACGCTGTGCTACACATTTTGTATTTGTTGCACTGTTTTCAAAGACCTGAGCCTGCTTTTTTAGAGTAGGCGTGCTGCTCAGTCAGAATATTTTGTTACTTACACGCCTTACTTGAAATATTTATTAAAACGTACTGTACTCTTTTCACAGTACAAAAGTCGTAAGCTATTAAGTCACGGTTGATCAGTTGTCAGTGGATCACGATTGAACAGTAAGTCGTTTTTCCGAAAAACACAAACCCTTTTAAACCACCGCTAATCCCGTAAAACTTGAGGAAAGAATCCTCAAGAATTCACATATTTATCCGCCGTTTTTTACCTAAGGATAATTTATTTGGTAACTATCTTAAAATGTATCTATACGGAAAACAGAACTCTGAAATAGAATAATTAAAATATCCGGATAAGAATAGAACTCTGAATAGAGTAGATTTAATGTCCGGACGAAAATAGAATCCTGAAATAGAATAATTTTACAAATGGCGATTTCAGGGTTCCGTGACACGTAATAGTAGTACCACGTGCTGTTATGTCCGGAGTGCTGACACGCCAGCCATTGACTGTTAGACATGCATCAAGGTAAATTTAAACTGGTACTGTTATTGAAATTGCAATATAATAATGTCTGTAACTGAGATCAGGTTTAACAACTGTGTACATATTTTGTAGGGGTGACCATTCTTGAGACTGAGACCCCTTCGTCCTTCAGAAAGTTCGTTGAGCCGGTTGTCGCCTGTCTGGGGGTCTTCAATCATCAGTTGCAAAGTTTCTACGAAATATTTGAAATGTAATCGTCTTTTCAATATGTCACATGATAAGGTTGATGATCTTGAAATGACTGATACCGATAAACCGCAGTTTTTTTGCTCGCTCATGTATTGTGTGAAAACGTATTTTCACTCAAGTCTGTTCGAAAGAGTCGAGTTTAAGAGGTTTAATGTTTTTTAAGGTACTTATATCAACAAGCGTGGTGAAATGGTGATTATTGTAATGGTCATCCAAGATTATTTGTTAAGAGGAAAATTATAGACCATTAATGTGTAAAAATGAGACAGGACGTTCCCTTACAATACGTGTGGTCGTTGAAAGACTGCCAAAGGAAGGAATCAGACGCGTTACAAAGAAAGAATGAGTGAACCAAATGAGCTGACGCCACAATAAAAACAAAAGCGTATCCGTTTATGTCACCGTTACTGTGTAGACAAGATTATTAGCTTGTATCTACTGTATATCGGCGCAATTTTTGTCACGCAACAGGCGTCATGTCTCAAGACTGACGAAGTCTTCGATAAACTGACAAGAAACGTCAGTATTTTTTTATTGAACTTAGATAGGGCTCAAATTGTAACTGTTGAGCTAATATTCAAATTACAAGGCTGGTAGACTAATTAAGCTCAGGTTAACAAAGAGAATTTTAAACTCGGAAAATAAATTGGCACTACATGACTACAATATACTTTGCCCTAGCGAGTAATTATAAGAATAACAAATCAGGAGTGTGTGAAACATTAAAACTTAAAACCGGCCAAGTGCGAGTCGGACTCGCGCACCGAGGGTTCCGTACAATTACAATTTACGATTTATGACGTATTAAATAAAAACTACCTACTAGATGTCGTTCAAACCAATTTTCGGTGGAAGTTTACATGGTAATGTACATCATATATTTTTTTAGTTTTACCATTCCCTTATTTTAGAAGTTACAAGGGGGGGGGGACACATTTTACCACTTTGGAAGTGTCTCTCACGCAAACTATTCAGTTTAGAAAAAATATATATTAGAAACCTCAATATCATTTTTGAAGACCTATCCATAAAAAAAAATTTTTTGAGTTTCAGTTCTAAGTATGGGGAACCCCCAAACTTTATTGTTTTTTTTTCTTTCTATTTTTGTGTGTAAATCTTAATGCGGTTCACAGAATACATCTACTTACCAAGTTTCAACAGTATAGGTCTTATAGTTTCGGAAAAAAGTGGCTGTGACATACGGACGGACAGACAGACATGACGAATCCATAAGGGTTCCGTTTTAGCCATTTGGCTACGGAACCCTAAAAAGCACTATTAAGATGATAATCATATTGTTTTTAGTGGTATAATAATTAGTTCAGCGTTATAAACGTCCATTTATTTATTACTTAGTATTTCGATGCCTTCATTTTAATAGAAATTACACACGAGCCAATAATTACAGGGGCATAAGTTTCCTTTTTGTCATTCATTCATACCAGGTGCGTTTATTGAAAATTACACGCATAATAAATTTAAAACGCAATGTAAATGCCACTTTGTAAAATTGATAAACGATCGAATGTCTTAGATTGCATGTTCCACTCGATTCGGGAGTGAAACAATAACTATTAGAATGGTATGTGTGAACTGTCGACTCGTTCAAGACATTTTAAAATATACCAGACTAATTGCCGTTTATTTTTGTACATAAATACTATTTTTTGGTAAGTTTCTCACTCTGGTAGCTGTTGCTGGGCAATTACTAACGTATGACGGATTATCTGATGGTTGACGGCTACGAACAGGTTTAATATTCATAAATACATTACGAGTTAATCTTCAAGCGAGTCTAGAAACCATTACAGTCTTGTTTAAGTTACGAAATGAACGAAACAAACTCGTAGTACCGCCTGCAAGCTCCAGGGCGCAGCCATATTATTATATAACCATAAATAATACAGTAGGAACGACCCCCGCCAGCTGACGTAAATGTGCATAGATTCATCCTGCGACTCAGTCTCACCGCGCCCTCTACGCGATCGCCAGCCAGCCGGTCGGCAAACGTCGAAACAGAGCTTAGCGCTGCAGAAAAGCTACCGTTTTCAATTACATAATCAATATTTATGACTGTAATCGATATATTTACACTCATATAAATTACCAGATTGTCGCAAGCATAGAAAATAGGCTAAGTTCCAATCGAAGGTTGATAAGGCCACGGAATTTACGTTCAACCACAGATCTTAAACATTCTAACCAATGCAGTGCTGATAACCTATTTTAAATACTTCGAGCTTGCATACCATATGTTTTAGCGATTGTTTTGCATATTGCGATATACATTAACATTTAACGAATTACGTAATCACATAACAGATTCATTTTATTGTCAAAATTCTTTATTTGGTGCGTGGGAAGTAAAATGCATCATAGTAACGCAGCAGTTTTGTGTTATCTGCGCTTGGCGTGACCCCCACGAAACTACGAAATGTAGGTCGAATCAATAAACGCATTGTAGCATGCTTTTGGACATTTTAAAAAGGATTTGAACGTTGGTATCACCTGCGTGACGTGTGAAGTGTGATGAGTGCGATGCTGTGCTTCCCATGAGGGATACAAAGATACTTACGTTTTTGTGTTAGTGACGATTTCCCATCCTGTGTAGTGGTTCATTCGATTTGTTACACAAAGGACATGCTTCGGCTCGGTACAGTCTCAGTTCTTTGAACCTGAGTAGTGTAATATGTGAAAAGTGCAATGTAGTGTCGAGTTAGTTAGATTACCAGCTTATTTGGGAGTGCTCTCACCCCGCCGCCACTGGACATGCGCGGTAAACCAGCTGATTTTATGCCATCCATTTTGAGCTTTAGAAATTTATAGGGGTGCTTTTTTATTGCAAATGGTGTAGAAACTTCGGGGCACGTATGCTTTAGATTCCAATGAACTTGATAAACAATTTATCTCGTAAGATGAGATAAATATTGAAATATTTGAAAATATTTCATTTAATCATATTTTTGTCAAAAATATACTTAGCTATATTTTATTTACGGACCTCATTTCCTGGCATAGGTAGGCGTTTAATGTGTAGCAAGTCATCTTGATGGATGCCTGTCTCATGAACCACACGAGCGGAGATTCATAGCCCACCGTAAACGAATAGATGGCGCTGTCTGTCGCGATTCCCAGGGCATTCACGTTAGGGCCCGGTTAGTGTTTCTGTGCAATTTCCTTTAATAGTGATCAATAAATAACTTCAAGTTTTTGTAATGCCGGAATACCAATTTATTTTGAATACATTGCCGTCCATGCTGGTGTCATCCTTTGATAATTTATTCGTTCACTAGGTAAGACTTGATTGATGTATTGTACTGTAATTGTATGAATGGAGCATCGTTGCAGTCATATGCTGTGTAGATAGGAAGGGTTATAGATAAGGGAATATTTTTTTTTACAGTCGATTTATAAATAATTTTCGCATTCAAAACATGTGTTTAATTAGTGCTAAATAACGTCATAATCAGCCTATACTGTTCCCATTGCTGGAACACAGGCCTCCTATCTGTGAGAGGGAGTGGAGCTAAATAAAGTGTTACTCGATTATTTTTATAAAATTCAGCATTATTTCCCAAAAGTGCTTTTCGCGTTCAAACATGATCATGTGTATTAATTTTTATATCGTGTATTTTTAAGTTTTATGCATTTATTTTATGTAATTATACTAATTACAAAACTTGAATACCCAATTAAAATATCAACTAATAATTCAGCATTTGTATCAAATTAACCAAGTCCACTCCTTTGATCAGGTAACATAACTAACTAAAATTACTTTATATTCAAGTTCAGTAATAAAATTCCCGCCGCTAGCCCTTCCTTTGATGTATCAAATTAAAAGGCTCTAATTGGAAATATTGAATAAAGGGCATCGCTAAACCCTAGATTTGAGCCAGTCAGCCTCTAATTTGAGAGAGCCAATTACGGAGGTACACTGCACTAAGGGCGGATTTTACCAATGAAACTAAACGCGATCGGTCGGATGACGGTTTAATGCCATCATGATACTAGTTTAAGAGAGAGACCGAGCTATACATGACCGATAGCACCATCCCATTTTAGAACTGGAATCATGATGGCGTTAATACTTCGTATTACGGCCTCTGCACGTCTTAAACCGCGTTCAAGAGCTGTCAGTGTCATCATGACCGCGGAATATTGACACTGACAGCTCTTAAACGTGGTTTTGGTGTGCTGATCGCGTTCAGTTTCATTTGTGAAATTGGCTCTAAGTCTGTATAGGGTGCAGGTAGGTAGGGATTAAATATCGAGGGCCCGTCCATTGTTAATACAGTGCAATTAATTTAATGCTCTCTATTGATGTCATGTTCATGTGTATTATGAAAGCGGAGTTTGAAAGGGATGCTTCTGGATTAATTTGTCTGTCCGGTGTGCAATTTTCTCGTAATCGGTGTTATTGTAAGAGGATACGTACATTGTTCACCAGTGTGTTGTATCAAAGCAAAAAGGGTTCATTTTACCCGACTCCCCCAGAAGGTGGGTACAGTTTTAATCTATATAACTAGTCTGTTACTGTCCCAATTTAGAGCAATGGCCTCCGGATCTCCCTTTTCCATATAATTCTGTCTTTTGGTAGTGCCGGCCAGTCCTTTCTGTAGAAGTCAAGCTCATCTCGCGATCTTCAACTTGAGCTGCCGCGATCTCGTCTTGCGTTTGATATTTTAGGTTGGTAGGGACATCAACGCGCAAACTGTAACTATGAATTCAGCATATGATTCTAGGACTACCTAGCTTTATTTCATCGGTTATACACGGTCAAAATTTATGGAACAGCTATTTTCAAGGGCAAGGGGTTCACAATCATGTAATTAATCCATGATAACTGGTTGCGCGTGTGACCCTGAATATTTTATTAGTTTCTCGTTTGACCATTGTCTCACCTGTAGTCGACGATGCTACAAGAATGCGTAAAAAGCTTCCTTTGTCTACCCTACAACACCGAAAAAAATGATAATGATAGTCATACAAACACACACACCATAAAATCCTACTCCTCCGTTTCCAAGCACCTAAAAATAGCACAAAACTGAACAAAACATGCAGCGGAAACAAACGTCGACCTCAAAGCATTAATGTCCGTTAATGCAACGAACGAAAACGTTCAAGTCAAGTCAGACGCAGCTCGACCTTCACACGAAACGCACGTCGAGACGGTGGAAATTCCTGGCCGATGACACATGTTAATTGACTCTTGTTTTACGCTTTATCCAGCCTTTATGAATGCAAGGCAGCGAACTCGCGAATGAACGCGTGAACCTGCGCACGCGACGATTTTGTTTATTTTTCGTTAATGTCTCTTATTTCTTGGTCGCTAAGGTTTACTTTTGAATCAGGTTCATCATCATCAACAATATTCAGCCAAAAACGTCATCTGCTGGACTTAATCCTTCCCAAATAACGCTTCAATGATTAGTCCTGCTCTTCCAGCATCCAGCTGATTCCCGCGACCTCCAGGTGGTTGTTGCTCAACGAAGTTTACTATTAAACTTCGTTGTGAACTTGTCATTATGAAACTTAGCTTCTATACCAAAAAATGTGACGCGCAAATGCATAGTGCTGTCAAAACAAAAATCCGTGGGATTGACATAACTTTCGATAAAAATCTTACTATAAATACGAATCATGCACGTATGTAAAGTATGTATGTTCGACGATAGTACGAATCAAGGTCTTTGCCATTGTTTAGCTCAGGTCAACGGTCGTACGAATTGTTAGCACATGTATATTTTGGGGAATGACATCTGCGCTATCCATAATAACCGTTTATGATAAAGAATGACATCGCATCGGTATAGAGTACATTCACTTCTATGACAAACTTCTTAACGATATTTATACTATTTTTTATGTATGTATTTTTATGTTTTCAACGTAAATGTGTCTGTCTACACTCAGTCATTTACCTTTATAGATTTTACTCACGAGTATTTAGTAATTAATTACTAGCTGCACCCCGCGGTTTCACCCGCATAAGTTACGATCCCGTGGGAAGATCGGGATAAAAAGTCCTATAAGTATGTTAATCCTAGTTATAAACCATCTGTGTGCCAAATTTCATTCAAATTCGTTCAGTAGTTTTCGCGTGAAAGAGTAACAAACATCCATCCATCCATCCATACAAACTTTCACATTTGTAATATTAGTAGGGTTCAAATAGTTTTGGTTGAAGAGCGGTTCCGTCATATTCTAACGGTCGTCATGAAAATCTGGCATTTTCGCCAGTCATTAACAATAAGGTGTCAAAAATCGCTCTGTATTTGGGCAGCCGTTGTTGTGGGACCGTTCACCACTTCCTTAGGAAACTAAAGCTTCACTCACGAGGTCCTAGTAGCGGTCAAGTCGAGAAACGAATTCAACAACTCGCTACCTGCTTAATGAAAGGCAAACGTCATATTCTAATGTAATCTAACTAGCCCGTATTGTCCCACTGTCGGGCAAAGGCCCCCCTCTCTCTTTTCCACACAATTCTGTCTTTTGCGAGGAGTCGAGCTCGTCCCGCCATCTTCGTCTTGGCCTACCGCGACAGCGTAGTGTGGTTAGTGGAACCCAATCGGTGGTTCTTTTAGCCCAATGGTCATTCTATTATTAAAAAAAAATTGTCGACATTTCTTTTCTGACTTCCCCTGAGAAGAAATGGTGAAACATACTCAAGGGGCAGTCTCTTTTAAAGAGCAGACATATTCTTGGTCAGATCATGCGAAGACAATGTAGATCAGTGCCTGAAATGGGCTTAAAGTATTAAGCAAGGGCTCCTTTTGTGTCCGAAAACAGTCGGCCATTCCCGAAACAAAAGTAAAATCATAAACTTTGTTTAATGAATGTAGAAATCAATCCTTAGTATTATCGAAATTATAAGTATTTAATAGATCAGTCGCTATTACACCACTTACCTACCAGCTTCGAAATTGCAAATTACGAAATGCATCGCTCATCCATTTAGTGTTCATTAGATATTACTTAATTCCACAGTCCAGTTTCAAAATTATCTTACAAAACAGAGGCAGAAGCTGTTTCCGCGTACATTTTATAGCTATCACAGGAACAGAAACTAAGATAACGGAAATGTGTACAAATTCGGTGACCTCTGGTATATTTAGGATTACTGGTGAAATATTAAAATTATGCTTGTATTGATAAGTCGAGGTTATTTTGCTAAAACATTGCTGAATATCGGATGGTTTTGGTGCTAATTAAGTAATGGTTGCAGTATTTTACCATAGATACGTTTGATGTGAAGGCTATGCTACAAAAAATGTAGTTCAATCAACATTATTTAAAAGACAAAATATAGCCTTTACGAAACACTAAACCTAAAAAAACATCCTTACCTGTAATTTTATGCTTGACTCTTTAACACCACTATACAACATTCCACACAAAAAAAAACACTTGCCTACATAAAATAATAATGTGTACAGCACATCATACTAATATTATAAAGGCGAAAGTTTGTGAGTGAGTGTGTGTGTGTGTGTTTGTATGTTTGTTACTTCTTCACACTCAAACTACTGAACGGATTTGGATGAAATTTCCATTTATAACCAGGATTAACACATAGGATACTTTTTATCCCAATATTAACTTTGAATTTTCCGATATTGAAACTTATGCAGGTTAAAGCGCGGGGCGCGCGCAGCTAAAATAAAAAGGTGTGCACAAATCAAAACGTCCACCATAAAAACTCATTTGTTTATTTCTATACACAAAGTTCGGCTCCCCTTTCAATCACCATACATAAGACAAAATATATAAAACGCTATAGATTTCCTGAAACTCTATCGCTCGCACATGTAATTATCAATAACTTCCCATATAGACTTTAGCTACATAGTAATACAGTTTAGATTATGAATAACATGTTGCATGTTCCTGGAATAATTGAGATAAGCAGTAAAGTTGTGGTTAGCTATTTTATGATGGTGCCTAGTGCCCGTTAAAATTATCTCTTGCGTGTGGAACAAAGAGATTTGTGACTGTTTTGTTTCCTCAAAGGTAATATCCGTATTTTCTGTATGTAGATAATGATTGTATTGGCGATGATTGACAGTTACTACTTACTGCCTTGTTCATTGGTTGCCGTGAGGGCCTGAAAGAGACAACCGCCCTTTTCACTCCTCGACGTTTGAAAAAGGCGTCAAAAATGCAACATTTTCCTCCTTTTCATAATGATGCAGTCCTGCTATTAGTTAGGCATTGCCAAGCATAGTGATTCTTTCACTATGCCCGTCGTATATCAATGGCTCATGTTTAGTAATAGAAGTGGTCTGGCCGTACTACTTCAACTCAATCAATCAACTCAGCCTATCGCAGTCCACTGTTGGACATAGACCTCTCCCAAATTGAAACACCACACCCAAAACCAGTCCCTCCCGGTTGCCTTCTACAGGTCCACCTAGCCAGCTAGATAGACACATTAAAATGATTCTATGATAAGACTTCAAGTACTACAGCCAGTACTAATAATACCTGTTACAGATTAATTAGTACTTGCATGCAATGAGCGAGCATTCTGCTAAATTCGCCACTTACAACCATGACTACGCAATTATTGTAACCATAGGGTGATACATACGGCTTTGCAATACTAGTAAATCAAGAATACTATGATCAGGGAACAAGCATCTATCAATCAGGCTATTGATTGCAGGACATAACCTCTCCGGAGTTATGTCACAACCACAATACATAATTATTTGTCCTTCACATCTATACTTTCTAATTTATCATTAGTCTTAGTGCGAATCGTACTTCCTAGTGAAGTTCTTGCACTCCACACACTCTATTTGCATACTACAGTTACATAATGTAACTAAAAGTCAAAACATTGCAATCCTAACCTCTCTAACCGTTAATATTGCACATGGCGGCCGACAGCTAGGTACGTCGCTCCAATATCGATTGAATCTCCGCGTAACCCAACGTGCTCCTCAAGGCGTTATACAGTCACAAACACAATATATATTAGTAACGATTGGACCACGCTTTTTCACCGTCACTTATAAAACTAGATGTATAGTCTGCAAATGTCAATACACTTTCGAATATGTCTGCGGCGGATTTATATTTACATATCGATTTTACGTCTAGACGTGATTCAAGGGGGTTTGGGTTTATATCCTTAACAAATTAGCGACTGTAAGATTGAATGGAAGAAAAATTTGTTGGACAGCCGCCTGGCATTGGGCCAGGCTACGATAAAGCTAGAGGAAGTAATATTAGATTACTGCTAACCACAGCTTAATTTAATGTTTGGACAGCACTTTCTTCGAGATCGCTTTTACGAGATCTCTGCAAACCGTAGCTTTTTTATAACAATTCTTTACTATCATTACATTTTCGTGGGTTTAATCTGTGAGAAGTGTGTTTTCTATATTTTAGTTAATGTCACACACGAAAAATAAGCACCGTCCTAATTGATGCTGGCTCATCTAGCAATATAATGGTGCAATATAATCAATCAGCCTATACTGTTCCCACTGCTGTGACACAGGCCTCCTCTCTGTGAGAGAGAATGCATCATAATCACTACGCGTGCCCAGTGCGGGTTGGTGGATAGTGTGGGATGGTGAGGACCAACAAATTAATATTTAATGAACCACAGACACTCGATAAGAAGAAGAATAAAAAATGATATGCCATAATTACGAAAATATAATTTAGAAAATAACAAAACCGTACCCTGTGTTGTTGGTAGGTCGAGATAACTGTAAAATAAAGTAATTTCTCAATACAACAGTATGACAACGCAAATGAACTAATGTCAAAAGGTGCGGCGTCATGATAGTGCCGTATTTAGAATTATGGGGTTTCCCGCACCAAAACTCGGGAGCTTATAATGTTTTTGTACGTTTTCTTCAATAGAAACCTGATTACGAGCAGATATTTATAGGGGAAACCCCGCTTATGATTGGATCCATCCATCTTTTTTGCCTTTGAAACGTGAATGAATAACGCATCGTGCGAATCAATGAATAAATACTAGTTGTGACACGGTTCCTCGCTATCGGAATGATACATGTATGAGGTCGACCGTATACATCTAGAATTCATGATAGAAATTCCTTTAGGGTGACCCTGCGCACTTCCGCGAGAGTAATCTGGATTGACAGGAACCAAATATGAGCTAAAGATAGTGATGAGCTCATAAAAAACATTGATTGGTGATTAATCCGCTTCGGAAGTCGTATCTAGAATTTCAATCGCATACTTTGTTAAGATTACCTAGCTAGACTGATCCTGCTCTTTAAATATTCCAATAATTCAACCCCCATTTTCTTTAGCTTACAGTCATGTAATCTTTTTGTGTATAAATTCGGCTTATACATAATTTTCTACTGATTATCTCAGAGACGCTTTGACGCGAAAAAGGAAATCCTGCTTAGGCCGATGACCACAACAACTATGTTTCTGACTTTCACACTATGCGCGTTACGTTTTCTTTAATTCGTAGAACATGTAAACATTAATATATGGCTGTAGCTACGAAAACCGTTCGTACAGAGATTCCATCGTTAACCTCTGACTTTTGTATAACCGGTATTACGTACTCTAATCAGCCACTGACGGTTACATGTTTATATTGTTCTTTTTTAACAAGGTTTGATTAAAAACCGCAGCATAATATAATGCTAATAATTTCGTTGGTTAGCGAAGCTTAGAAGCAAATGAAGACACTGGAGAAAAAAAAAAGTTATTGCCAAAGAATTGATCATGATCTTAATTCTAGTGTTATTTGGGACTTTGGGTAGACGAATTTGGTCATACCAGTTGCTATATGAACACCTAAAAAGAGGCTCTTACCGATTCTCTTGCAATACTGATATGTCGAGACAGTAAGGAATCGCCTAAAGACGGATCGGGAGTGGCATAATATTTCCTATGATCCACACAGCCAAGTTTAAGGCAACGCTTCCATAATTTTAGCGTCTTTGTCTGATCGGTTTCTCTTAATAACCGTTTAATCCGTGACTTATAAGTTATAGAATGACTAGACATGTCTGCTTGACTTTCACGAGGTGACACCGCAGGATTAAAAAGTCATAAATGACTTGTGGTGATAGATTGGGACCTGTCGTTGCAAGATTCACATTCTTTTGTTTTAATTTTGATGTGTGACAACTTATTTGACCAGGGGTAGGGGAGCATGGCATAAAAGCGAGTAGGCCTGTACTCAGCACTGGGTGGAACAAGATGCCAATGATGATGCTAATCATATTTAAGTCAATCGTTTCAAGTGTAATTTATTACTATTTACTACTAACTTTACTATGTTACTATTCACTATTTATCAGTAATAGGCGTAAAATGTTAACAGTTCTAAGTGGTCTACTCAAGCTTCACAAAAAAGTTGTTGATATAGAAACAGTTAACGCAAAACACTTCAAATACTGAGTGACTGCAGTTTATCTTGTAAGTCTTATTTATAAATGTTAAATTATCCAAACCGTGATAAATATTATGTTTGGATTTGTCAGAAATCAAACAACCGTATTCGCACCAAAACAAAAATGGAAAGATGCAAATTTTGTTTAGTGAAAACACACATTTTGATATCTCTGACGAGGTCAATATCCTGCCTATCTGCCATGATGATTATGACGACTACACGTATAATCTTTTATTAGAGAGGCCTGTATTATACAGTAGCATAAAATAGCCTAGGAAATGAAAGCTATTTCGATCCAAAATACTCTTACAGTCAAAGGTTTATTCACCCCGACACCTGATAGTCTACAGTTTTCAGCCTACGATAAAAAAACTCCTCTCTAAAAGTATATTTTGAGATATAACGCCTAATAAATTATAAACAATAGCGGCACACAGAACAATGCATTCATAAGTCGTTTCGTGTTTATATTAACAATATAGATTATTGTAAACACCCGTGCCATACTTTATTCAGGGAAAAAACCGTGTGTCAAGGTGTAAATTTAAATACTAGACGAATATTATTATCTCTGTGCGTATTTTTGTAGTGTCTTTTTAGAGATATTGAATTAAATATATGAGTGCCGTTAGTCATACCCGTTGGGAAATGTATGTGCAGTGGCAAGGTCATTATATGATGGCTGACAGAGCGCCGCCTGATGTTTTGTTTCATCCAAGCTATCACCAGAGGTATCGTCATCACCATCAGGTAAGCTTCCTTGAAATCAGCTAAGAGTTTGAATGTCCAACAGTGCACTCCTATATTGATAACGTCATACCTTCTGTTATGAGGAATTCGCCTTCAAACGTGGCGATTATAAAATACGTCATTCATATGACAATTGAAGATAAATAACATATTTAGGGATCAAAAGATACCTTAACGTTTAATTTTGTTCTAGTATTGGGAATTTGGTGTTTCCTTTTCTTCTCTGTCGTCAAATCAAAAGCGGTTTCGTTCAAGAATTAAATGAAAACATCCAAATAGATAAGCATAAATTTCAAATCCAGTGCTAGATGACTCATAATCCACAGTCATCGCATCCAATCTGTACAAGAGACAGTTATCCTATCAGCCGGAAGGCATGCACAGGAGCACAAAGGACTCCCACATCGGACATCGCAACGAACGCGCCCGGTCTATTCAACTAGATGGACGGACGTTGTTGTCTGTCGACTACGATAATCTAGCCTGATGGACATCTTATTACATCTGGCGGTAAACTTCCTCTGCTGAATATAAAATACCTAATAGATCGTTATAAAGATTGTATATTTCAATTAGCTGATGCCTGTGATTTCGTGTGCGATCCAGGATGAAAAGTACGTTATGTCCTTCTCCAGGTTCCAGGCTACCTATCTGTCAATTTTATTACGATCTGTCCAGTGGTTTACGCATGAAAAGGTAACATACCGACAGATACTTTCGCTTAGTTAAATATTAGTATGGATAATAAATACCACTGAGTGAATATGGTCGTAATATTTTGTTAGATACGGAAAGCAAGGCGCATTATCTGGTTGTACGTGTCATACAAGTAATCATTACAGCGTAGAACATTATATCCAAGTCCTATGCTATTTCTTTGTTTAGCTATGTGTCCGAAGATAAAAGAAACGCGGTATAGACGTAAACAAAGCTTTAGTCGCCATTCACAATACCTATAGAAATTAATCGCGTGTCCTCCTTGATTGAACTATAAACTATGTCCATCGACAGCCTTTTCAATTCACTGTATAATATTAATATCACTTCCATTTTACACTATTCCTCCATCAATCAATCAACTCAGCCTATTGCAGTCCACTGCTGGACATAGGCCTCTCCCAGGCTGCGCCACAACACCCTGTCCTCCGCCTTCCGCCTTCCAGTCTCTCCTTGCCACCTTCTTTAGGTCGTCCGTCTATCTAGTTGGGAGGGCGTCCCACACTACGCTTGCCGATGCGCGATTCCTCCATGTTTAACGGCAATTATATTATAGTCCTTGCGATAACTTCAGATAATAATGTCGTCGACCCATCATACGCATGGACTGCTTACACTCTTTGTCCACTGTCAGCCACTGAAAATTGGATTGATATGCAGCACTCTACGAAAGACAGCCCCCAAAAGTCCACCTTTCTAGTACCTAAATGGGAAGAAGGTGCATAAAATGGATTTCTAGCATATATTGAAATTTTTAAACAACAACCTTTTAAAATAACGAACAAAGTGCTAGTAAATAAATAACAAACCCCAAACAAACTTCACTAGAAATTCAGTAATAACAGTGTTTTCCTTCCTTGTTTCCAGGTTGTGTTAGAAGTGGCCCACCGCGTGGACCAAGAGGGAGTGGTGGCGGTTGACTCAGTAGTCGAGAAGCTGATCTTCAAGCCGCAGGATGTGGTGTCCATCAGGGCGAAGGACTCCGACCTTGAGTACGCCACTCACGATGTGTTCCAGACTGATAGTGCTATTTCTAGCAAGTTTAATGGTGAGTGCCATAGTACATTTTTCATTACGGACGCTTTTAACGTTCTGCATCGTTCTCACATGCATAATTTTTAACATGAATGATGTAACCAATACTTTGTAACCTTTTACTTTGATTTAAAAGAGTGTCCGTGGAGTTTCTTGCCCGTTCTTCTCCATAGGTACCTCTACGCTTTGGAATGGGCAACTAGCTTTATCTTTCTGACTGACCGACCCCTTTACAATTCAAAAGTGCCTGTAATTGGTTTATTTGAAATAAATGGTTTGAGTTTGTAGCGACAAAGTGTGAAGGGTTACAACAACATAAATGTAACATTCGTCTGTCTTTCGTTCATTTCACCCAGTCACTTAAATCACAATTTACATATTCCAACCGTCGTCGACGTGACTATTTCGCCTTTGAACTTCAAAACTGGAACACTTTACCAATAGCTGCGAAAACTTCAGAGTTAACAGTAATTTGTAAACTTTATTTGAAGTGCTGGGTAAATCCACTTGAGATAACAAATTATGGTAAAGGCAGGTGACTAATAATAAGTACATATATTTTATGAGTAAAAAGTACGTTAGGGAACTTCGTAATGAATGGGTGTTGGTTAGCTTTCATTTCCTATGAGTAATCAATGAGTTTGATTAGAAATTTTACGAACGTCAGTTATGTTGTTGTGTCATTAAAACTTAAGTATGTAGTAGCAACTACTGCATAATGTGAGTAATGTTGGGTAAAGGTATGCTGAAGTGTGATGATAAAAGTAATTCACGTTTCATTCATTATCAATAGTTAATCTTATAAATGAAGCTTCACCCAAATATTCTCCCACACCTAATCTACGTCTTTCATGTGAAACGATACAGAATGCTACGTTGATTATCTTTTTTAATGCATTCAGCTACATCTAAGTTCTAAACTGATACGAGTCAGGTTACCTTCGACACGCCAAGAAGAAGCTAAACAGCTTTATCCACATATATTCCCTAACTATGGGGTATATTTTGAGAACTCATGTGGGCGAAGCAAGCTGTTAAACTTAACTCTTCCAATAAAACTATCACAGCACATGTTTTGTTTGTTACCACAACATTGACAATAATAATAACAGGGCTTGCCTTAGGTGTCGCCGCAGGGAATGGTAGGACAGGCGAGGAACGTTACCTAGAACCCTGGGACGGCTGCGACGTCGAAATCGGGGAAGCTCCACAGCTCAACGGAGACGCTCTTCTCGAAGAGTTGGAGCTCGACCACCGCGCCAACGGCTGGGACGCCAACGACATGTTCCGTAAGAATGAGGAGGTGTATGGAGTCCACAGTACCTACGACCACTCGCTAGCTGGTTATACGCTACCGCTGCAGAGGAAGGACACTCAGGACTATAGGTGAGTGATGTAGATAATTGAATTATTTGGTTAAATTAGGGAAAAGTAACAGGATTCAGGCAATTCATTTTAATTCATCTAATTTTATCCTTATTGACTCAAGTATTTGAAATCTTATAACTAATTCTTGAATACCAGTTAATGATGAAACATGTAGACCTTTTATGTAATGTATGAACAATATGTACCGTATTTCTGACAAAAAAAAAACAAATCCTTTGTCTTTATTTACTAAAATATTATTAACTTACTCTGCGAAGTGCTTGTCTTATTAATATTGTTGACACCCTTTGGTGTCAACAATATTTTTAAAAGGAGATTCATAGAGGGATTTCTTTGATCCATATGTAAGGCAATCAGCACTCACACTTACTACTAATAGAGACTTTACCGACACAACGCCTCCTAGCATTAAAGTGTGCTACTAAACTTCGACCTTGGCCTCTTACCCTGTAGGTACACTGGTACATATGACTTCTACATCATCATAATTATCTTCTTGCCCTTAGCCCATGTTACTTCCATTCTCTCCTGTCAACCGTCACACTATAATTTCATGACTTTTTCACAATAATATGTATTAACTAATCTTTATCTTTATCTCCAGGGAGCAAGAGGCGAAGGCTGAAGAGATCGCAGCGGAGATTGAGAACGCTGCATCATCAAAGGCGCGCATTGAACTGGAGAACGGCGACGAAGAGGAACGGTTCGCCGCTGTAGTACGGCCACAGGACGGTGCCTCCAGTGCCGGCAAATACGTCATTCCTAACAAGAGGAAGAATATGCAGGTTTGTGTTATAGACAATGGCGCCCATTCACTTGTTTACAAACAAAACTAAATTTAAGTTCAGTGCATCTTTTTCTTTCTATTTCATTAAGAAAAGGACAGAAGATAAATATTAGTTAGTCCTGTCAGTCATAGAGCTCTCTGCGGGCCACCAACTACCATGACCCATGAAAATCCCTTAACCGACTATAAAGCAGGACAGCCACAGCAGGGACAATATAGTCAGGTTTAGTAACCCAATCTGACTATAGTGTACCTGCTACAGACGACCTTGCGATGAGCCTCAGTAGCACGTGCAGCCAAATCATGAACGACGTACTAGTGAAGTGAAGTGGCAGAGATATTTTGAAGGACCACGCCCTGGGAGTAATACTAAAACCAAACCTATATATGCCGCCAATCAGCTTTATGGTTTAAACGGTTGGTGTAATCTGACCAATGAGGGAACAGTTTTAGTAACACTTTCTATGTTGACCTAGCCCCTAATCTTTTTTTTCCTGATAGTGAGATAACCTGATATTATTATTATAATGATAAAGCCGGTGATGGCTGTAGGCTCGCCCCTTTTCACATGTCACTTAAACATAACTGACAATTGTGTGTGTACTATTACAGGGTACACTTCTTCCTAACCCTTCGAGGATTAGAGGCGTACAATGCGTACATGTTATGTTATGATAAAACAAATCTCCCATATTTGTGGTCATCATGATGAATCCTCTCTTTACCTATAGCAACGATACATGACTAAAACATGTAAACTTTATTTATTTTATGTAAATTAATTCAAACTATGTCGAAGCAATGCTGATATTTCCTTGTCATTTACATAATGATAAAATTTTATCACATTTGCATGACAGACAGCACATTTTCGATTGATTAGACGATTGTTTTACTTAGCATTGAATATCTATCTTCTTTGTTATTCTTTTAAGGTTTTAATAAATGATATATCCTGTATGTCAGCACTGGTGGCCCAGTGTTAACGGCCTCGTCTTACGAGTAGGTCGTGAACACAGACGCTTTACTTCGTGTAAATAATTTCATCACCACTGCTCTCAAAATGGCGAAGGAAAATATCGTGAGGAAACCGGCATGTCCTAGAATCAAAAATTCGAAGACATGAGACATCTACCAACCCGCACTGGGCCCGCGTGGTTACATAACAGCCCACTCCTTCTCGGCCGCAGAGAGGAGGCCTGTGTCTCAGCAGTGGGAACATTATATATAGGCTGATTATTCTTATATTCTCTATACATACAAAAGCTTCCCTCAATAGGTACTTATACGAATCAACTACGTAGACGGATAGTTTCACAGTAAGACTATCTCCGTAGCAGAGTGAGATTGATATAATTTGAACAATGCTGAAACAATTTGCTGAAATTGTATGCATTGAGGACAATTGCGCTGATGTCATGCTGCACATCGTCTTAGGTTTTATTAAGATCGTTACTATTAAAATAATACTTGTTATTTAATTAAACAAAGCTGCAAAAAGTTTTGGTAGTAGTGAACCTATTTGTCAAAGAGCTTATCTGATGAAGTATCACCATTTGTATACTACCTATTTCTGCAACCAAACAGTATTTCTATATTCCAATTACAAGGGTGGGTGTACAGGGACATGAAACATTCAAACTTGCCATGCTTCTGGTTTACAGATGTCCATATTCGGTGATAATCACTTATTTTCATAAAGAATACCAAGTAATACCATTTTTCCACTAAACATTAGTTTAATAAAACTATTATATACTATTGTAAAGGGAGCTGAAGCTGCGTTTGACCGGTTTCCTATACAACAGATTTATTTTGTGATTTGCAAGTTTATCAAAAATATTTTTTCCAGACGGGAAAGCTCGTAGGCAAGCCAGGGGGCTCGGGCAACAATGGCGGGTCCCCGCCGTCGCCAGCGGGCCGCGCCGGGCCCCCGGCGGCCCCGCCCGGCCCTAAGGACAAGGAGCACCGCGCGCCGCGCCCGCACCTCACGCCGCCCGCTGACAGGCGCCAGGAGGAAGCTGTGAGTTACTCCGTCTTTGTATTCGACATTATCATCACAGTAAACTCTTAGGCAAGCCTCGAGCAACAAAGGCCGGTCCCCGCCGTCGCCCGCGAGGACGCAAGACCCCTGCAAGAGCTCCGCGGTCTTGCTGTACCGGAACCAATAAAAGGCTTATTTTATTTTATACTTTGGCTTATCATTTCTATAATAGAATGTACATTTTTACATTAGACGGGGCCTCTTAGCTTTCCCAGCTGTTTGTCTCATTATATATGCCATCAACATACTCATGGCAGTTGCTTGGAGAAGCCATGCAGGCTAAAACCTCAAGTTTCTTCCCCATTGGAGCCTAATAAAAGTGCCTGTAAATGGTTTAATTGAAATAAATGCTTTGGAGTTGAGTTTGGGTTTGTCTGGTTAGCAAGGGCGTGGCTTTTCACTTTCTATGCTGGCCAATGATAATAGCAAGTATGTAAGTTCCTCGAGTACTAAAATGTTGAGGTTTAGAAAACTAGATTATTATACAACGTACAGCGGACATTCTACCTTCGATTTCTGAAAGTTTTTTCAGTAAATGTGATGTCAAATTTTGTATCGCTTGATAAAATTTAAAATCTGAACTTTATAACTATTATTAAGACCTTGTAAACAAATGTGTTATGAAATAAAGATTTTTAATTTGAAAATAACCTAAATTAGACTTTCAAAAACCCAGGCTTTGATTAACTTACAACAACGGTTAAAGGTTGCAACTCCTGGGGAGTTTGTTGCGCCACTTCTTCTTCCTAGCGATAGCACTAAGAAGTGGTGAAGGGCGGGCGTTTTTGGGGGACTGTCTTTTGTAATTTTGACGTTCAAAAAGTGCTGATTCTCAGCCTAATTTGAATAGATGACTTTTGATTTTACCTTATATTTCGAAATGAGCCTAACCTTTTCACAACTATATAGGGGTCGGCTTCCAATCTAGCCAAATGCAGCTGAATACCAGCAATTTACACGTTTGACTGCCTGACCTCCACAACCCAGTTACTGGGTAATACGATACCTCTTGTTAAGACTAGTGGTCAGACTTTCGGACTTCTGGACTACCCGTAACGAATGTCAATGATCTACACAGCATTATGTGCCTTATAGGTATTTATAGTATATACCTCTTCCTATAATAATAATAATGATGTTTTTTGTTTACAGCCGATGCCGAGCGTGGGCGCGAGTGCTGGCGGCAAGAGTTACGCGGCGCAGGCGGCACAGGGAGGATACCACGTGCCGCCCTTCCCGCCGCACCAACCGCATCAGTACGTAGCATACATGATACTTACATACACATAGTAACATCCATAATCTTCTTAACAAAAATCTCAAATTCACTGACAAACAATGTCCACCCGAAACTGTCAAATATTCCCAATCAACCTTGAACCTTAAATGCTTTAGCGATAAAGTTGAAAATCTATTTGACAGATTGTAGAAGCTTGATGTGCTGGGGTCTGTACAGCCTAAACCGCTGGATCTAGAAGAATGATATAATCTGTTTGTGTAAGAATGGAAAGTAATAAGTTTTTTTCATGTTTTAGGCCTCCTAGCAGTGCGAACAAGGTGAATGGTGACCCACGTGCTCCGATGCACCCACGGCAGGGATTCCCGCCTCATCATCACCACGTAAGTATACTTTAAATAGTATATTGTTACCCGGCTTCATCAGAAGGAGGACAAAGTTTTATTTAAAAATAAAATTGGCTGTCTGTAAAGTTGGTTTACGGACGATAGTGTTAACGTGACAACGTCATAACAAAACTGAATGATGAAATGATTGAGCGTAACGGGACAATGAGTCATCCTTTTTCGTGCATGCAGCCAGCGTTCATCGATTGGATTGGTGAAGGGCGGGCGTTTTTGGGGGACTGTCTTTTGTAATTTTGACGTTCAAAAAGTGCTGATTCTCAGCCTAATTTGAATAAACTTTTGATTTTGATTTATTAGACGGTGTCACGTCAATAAGTGTAAGATTAATAGAGTGAAGCTAAAAACAGCTTGGGTATTTCATAATTGTTATGAGGCTGATTTCTAGTCTATCTAGGTCCCAAACAAAACGTTTATCGAAATTCTCAGTTTAGTAAAGGGATTACTTTAGAGTTCTTGATGACTATGAACGCAAAGAAAAAACTAAATCAAATACACTTGCTTGACAATGTTTTGCACATAAAGACCAATACTTGCGATTGTCACCTTTTTCATAAGCTGGGTTTTATTTCAGAAGTTAATCATAACTTAACATTAAGCAAGGTTTATAAATGAACCCCGCTATTTTTACCACGAAATGAGGTATTCTTGTCAAGTTTTACTTAATATAAAGGAAAACATGTGTATCACATGCCAGTAACCAGATCATTGTTCCGCCAGAACCCTCCCCCGCCGGGCGACGTGCACAGCCGGCCGCCGCGCCACCACGCGCCGCCCGAGCCGCGCAGGCAGGACGACGTGCAGGTGAGTATTGTACTACTGCTCACCGGCATCATTCAACCTCGATACTAGCCTGCTATATCGCACCTTTGCGTATAGGATCATAGTATTTCTAAATCAAAATGTATATTATATATAATAATACCAGCTTATCATTGTCCCACTGCAGGGCGTGATCACCACGCTTGCTCAAGACGGGTTGGCGATTTTAGACTTATGTATTATTATAAGTCCAGGTTTTCTCACCAGTGTCAGTAATGTTCAAGATAAACTGGGAAAGTACATTTATGAATTGGAAAAAGTCACATTGATCACCTACAACCTCGTGTATGAGAGGCGAGGCCTTTAACACTGGGACATCATGACATAATATTATTTCAAAATAAATTTTAGCAGACAAAAAGTAGAACAGTTTCAGTTTCGCTGGCTTCTTGTACCGAAAGACAAAATAATCGTGTAAGACGGCTTAGTTGAGTGATTGGGACAAATATTACAATCCATTGGCCCCGATTCCCCCCGATACCTTTTCATCTATCATAGAACTTTAAAACACGACTAATTATCAAGTCATAGATAAGCTGGTAACTGGTGGACTTGATCAATTGGTTGTTTTTTAAAGTTCTATGATAGATGAAAAGCAAGGTTAGGTTATAGGTTGCAAGTTATACAAGATGGTTTTCTAACTATGGATGCGGGAATAACGTTCTGTCAACATCATCTGTCTAACCTTTTACCTTATGTTGGAGTCCCTAACCGGATGCTACCGTATACCAGTATTTTACACGAAGCTACTGCGTATCTGACCACAACCCAACTACCGGGGAATACGAAAATAGCGTTCTATATTCCCTTTAATCATTCACAAACCATTTCACAATAAACCTTAAACACATAATTCCAACATGTCGTTCCATCGTTCCAGGAGCTGCGCAAGTTCGGGCAGGACTTCAAGCTGGTGTCGGGCGGCCCGCCGACGCCCGCCCCGCAGGCCGCGCTGCCGGCCCTGCCCGCGCAGGTGCAGCCGCAGCCTTTACTCAATCCACAGGCACCGGTAAATAACTTTGCACTTTTTGCTACTTACAAATCATAATCAAGTTCGGACTAAAGGAATAAGCTTAGCTCACTTACTCTATGCAGCTGAGCTAAAGCGTTGGTTTTTTTAAGACGGCTGTGGCTGCCACATAGTGATAACGGCCGTAAGGAAACACTAGCTGAAGAGAATATATAGATTTTGTCAAGCTTTATTGATATACGAGAAGATTGAAAAAAAATAGTTTACTTTAATCAGAAACTGCCTCAAAAAATGTACGAAGCAATCAACAACACTCTTGCTTTTATCCTATTTATAAAAATAATGAATAAAACGAAACCTCTAAGCTCCGTTGCATCCCGCAGAGCCAGCCGCCGCCCGCGCCCAGCCCGCCCGAGGTGTCGGCCAACGTGTGCGCGGCCGGCGAGCCGCACGCCAAGCGCGACCGCCCGCCCAAGCAGCACACGCCGCCCACGCAGCACAAGGTACACAACCATACTGCTCATAACCATCATCGGTCTAATCCAACAAACGGGTGAACATTTTATTGACATGTCAGAAGTACTGTGAATGGAATTCATGAAACTGTTGTAATTTTATTTATTTTTTACCTCAACTTAATTTTCCCTTTTAATATGTATGTCTGTAATCTATTAGGTCTATAAATCATGTAAATGGTTTTTTAACCGTTTTGTAAAGGTAGGAATTAAAGTTAATAAATGAGTCTGTAATGTTCACACTGCTGGGACACAGTCCTTCAGTCTGTGAGAGGTAGTGAGCAATAATTTGAAAATACTGCCATAATAATGTTGTATCAAGGACATACTCCTGAGAAAGCTGATACCTCCAATGCCATTAAGTATCTACGACGCCAAGCGAGTTGTAAATGTCAGGTTGTGTAATCGTGTTACACACTGGTTGGATATTGTAGGGTGATGTAATTATCCCCTGTGACACCACTGCCAGTTGCTTTTGTGCCTGAGGAATCCTTTGAAGTACTAAATACTTTATATGATTGCTGATGACTGTGACAAAGAGACAAAATAAATAAATATTCATAAATTACCACGTTATAGGGTGCAAGTCTAGTGCTATCCACCGGGCACAAACCCTGACTTCGAGATAAATTTAACTAACAACGAAATTGCATTTTAAACAAAAACTATCAGCTCTAATACAATATTACGAATTCTTTGAGTACAATGGCGGTCTTAGGGAGAAATTCTTAGGTCTTAGTATGAAACTGAATGCGATTAGTACAGTTGTCAGTGTCAAAATTCCGCAACAATGATGACACTGACAGCTCTTGAACGCAGTTTAGAGGTGCTAATCGCGTTCAGTTTGATTGTGACACACGACATTGTTTTTAACAGCCTCCCGTGGTCCCAAAGGGCGGAGACTCCCCGATGTCGGTAGAAGAGCGCTCCGCTCCCTCCGCGTCCCCGCCCTCGTCCGCGTCACCAGGCATGGACCGCGTGGCGGCTATCAAGAAATCTACCCTCAACCCCAATGCCAAGGAGTTCAACCCCGCAGCCAAGCCCTTCACGCCAAGGAGTCCAAGCACTCCGAATCCGAGTCGGTGAGTGACATAACTAGCTAAAACTTTTTAATTGTCGTTGTCTGCGGTGTAAAATCACCCAAGTCTACCGTTTACAGTCATCCAGACCACGCGTAACTTCTTACACAGTACTCCGATTTTGATAATTCTTTTTTTTATTGGAAAGGGTATACCCCAAAGTTGGTCCCATATAAATTTGAAAGAAAAATTCCAACCCTAAGCGTGGGATTATAGGGTTAATATATAATGTTTACTCACAGATTTGAATGCTGAGTTATGTATTATTTCTCTACTCAGTGCCACATATGCCTGCCCTTTAGCAAACAATTAGTAGATTATAGCCACAAAAAATTATAAAATAAAAACTTTTTAAAAAGTTTTTTGCACAACCATGTTGACGCTGCAAACAAAAGGAATGACCGAAAGGATGCGCCGTCAGTCTCGCGGTGAAATGCTCTTTATAAAAATGTTGCTGCTGTCATAGTGACGCCACAGCAAACCGTAGCCATCATCTCACACTTCTAAGTATTTGCAATCATATTTGGCAGTATTCTGCAAAATTGATCACTGATTTTTCTTGGAACCGTTGCGTCGATCTCGAGATTTATTTACCTATTTTATGCATTACTCCCCAGTTATGTTTAAGCCCCATGTAATAAGGGGCGCCTATTGCTATCAACCGGGCACAAATCTGGGTGTGCTAAAATGCACACCTCTGTCCAACCCTTGGGGTAATTCAGGCGTGACGTTCGTCGTATATACACATTTAACTGGAAAAAATCGTCGTGTTGACTCTATTCTCTACTTTCCTCAGGCCACACACGCCGGGCACACCTTCAGGAGTGGGCGTGGGCGTTGGAGTGGGCGTGGGCGGCGTGGGCGTCAACCTAGGCGGCGTGAGTGTCATGGGACCCGGAGTTAGCTATGTGCCTGCGCCACATCCTCCACCTCCCATGGTATGTATCTACCGTTTTATAATGTTCTAAAAAGATGTATAGACGGCGCAGCAAATATAGGGAAAGACGGAATCATGAATTACGTGTTTTTTTATTAAATAAAGGTATGTCTCACATATGCTCAGATAGTAAGATTTAATTAGTTCACAAATGACCTTTATATTGAGCAATGCGAGAGTTTAGTTTTCTTCTAATAGCGGGAACTTTCAGTAAATTTAAAAGTACTTGGTGAAGTTAATCGTTTATGCTGCTTATAACTCTTGCTCTTTGTATGAAATAGCGTACCTAGCCTGTACGGACAGTAAATGCCTATTGACCGCGTTATATTTTAGTCCGTAATCTGTCCATCTTTTTTTGAATAGCATTGAATATAACTACTATACCTAAGTTACAAAGTGATTCATCTCCTCCTAAGTCTGTCAAAATCGGAAAAGCGTTTATAAAAGTGTTAGGCTCAATTTATATTGCCGTGGAACGGAATCGATGCGATATTTTCGTACAAAGCATAATCAACTTTATGTCAATGGTGTAACGCACAAATTAGATACACACATACGCACAGGTCGCGCATCTTCTGGAGAATTATCGCGCATTCTCGGTAATTCCCGCAGTAACAAGCTCGTATTTATTTTGTACGTTAGACAATTGACATAAAGTTCATTTTGCTATGTATAATATCGCTACGAAAACTCGCTTCCAGTCCGTTCCGCCGCAATGTAAATTGAGCCTTACATGAGTGCCTGTATCGTGTTACAAAAGTGCTAGATAACGTAGTCCGTAGCAATGCTACCCG
The DNA here is from genome assembly GCA_949629185.1 of Apamea crenata. Taxonomy (NCBI): domain Eukaryota; kingdom Metazoa; phylum Arthropoda; class Insecta; order Lepidoptera; family Noctuidae; genus Apamea; species Apamea crenata. Next base: position 8,850,885 of record OX451372.1, read on the forward strand.
CAGGTAGCGGCCGTGCCGTACGCCATGATGGCGGCCGCCGCCGCCGCCGCGCAGCAGCCGCCCGCCTACCTGCAGCACCCGCACCCGGCCGTGAGTACACTCTGCACCTACTGCCAAGCTGCCTACAGATTTGCTCGTATCTTGACATATGTTTTTCCTTCAAGAGTGTATAGTGCCCTCAACGCAGCCTATAACAGTTAACACTAGACCTTTTACTGTAAGATACGTGAAAATCTGGAGACATCTTATGTGATGAATGTGATGATATACCGGACCATTTTGAATTCGACGTCGCTCTGTTGCAAAGTTCCAAACTCATGTGCAACTATTACCAACCCTCACTGGGCGCGCGTGGTAGATTACAGCCCACTCTCTCTATCGAAGAGAGGAGGCCTGTGTCCCAGCAGTGGGAACATTATAGGCTGATTATGCTTTGTGCAACAATTTACAAAACGGAAAGCATAGTGTTGTGTTTGTCGTTTTGACATACCCAAACTTCAATATCTAATTCGAAGTAGTCAGGCGAAAATTACAGCCGAAGAATATATTTCATGTATTTTTATAAACTAAGGGAAAATCAGGGCCTATTCCTTAGCAAGCAATAGGAATATCTATTGGTATACAAAAACATGGTTAATGAAGCTAATATGTTGGCTGACGGCAACAGATCGAGATGGGGTGCGATTGCAGGCAGTACGCGCCGCCTATATTCATGGTGCCCGACAAACGGGACCGCCCAGATGCGGTGAGCACACGACCACTGGACATGTGGGATGGGGAACTATTTGTGACAAATACGATCTTTCATGATTCATTCACTATTGGTCAGAGATTTTTGAATATACCGAGAATTTGATAAATAATTGAGGTGCATTTACGTAACTCGTTTGATACAATAAAAACTCCCTGAAAAAAATATCCGAGCGTAAATATGACACCTAGGACCGTATTACAGAACGTTACTCAAGACTCAAGCATTACTTAAAACTAGTTTCAACCAATTAAATGACTTTAAACGAGTTTTAAGTAATGCTTGAGTTTTAAGTGAGGTTCTGTAATACGGACCATAGAATCATGGATACTGCCACACAGGAATGAGTGACAAACACGAAGACCTACAAATCCGGACTTTTCCTAAAACTCATTGTGGCATTTTTGCGCTCGGGCATTGAAAACGATCATTTTGAAAAAACTCGCCTTGAATTTTATTACTATGCCAAGCAAACCAGTATTATTTGGATAATTCTATTTTCCAAATTCAATAATCCTATTTTTGATTGTCACAAATAATCTCCTTGTCCCACGTCCCGCGTGCAGTGTTCCGTTTTTCCGCAGTGTGTCGTTTCGTAAGATGTCATGTACAAACGGGTGCTTGCCTCGCTAACCGCCTGGCTAACACACCATCACGGATTACATGCTAAATGGCTACTTGACTAACTTTATACGAAGCTTGCCGAACGAATAAATACGAAGTCATTTTTGAATTAAAAATATTAATCGCGCACTCATAACATTTTTATATTTTTTTCTGCGCGATATAGAATCTTTAAGTTCTAAGGATTGGATACCTACTAACATTATGTCATGAAGGGCCGCCGCGCAGACGTGGGGAAGCATAGCGTAGTGCCGTAGTGCGATTTTCACTGGCAAACAAATATAAAACTTGTAGCTCTCAAAATAAAGTAAAAAATTAACAAACTTTACTGTGTGTCTGTCCCATGCTCTCGCGAGTAATTTCAACTTTATTTTAATGATCTGAATGTTCATATTTGCTTGGGAGTGATAATCGCGCTGTGATTCGTCGGGTCGTCGCCGGCCTTAAGGCTTTTGTTACTCATTTGCTCTTGTTGATTTCTCCCCCTGCAAAAAAAATAAAGAAAGAGAGAAATTGTGCCACTCCTATAATTATTATTATTCTTTGCTATTCGGTCGCGTCTCTTCCCCGTTGAATTTGGGTGCAAACAAGCATCACCTCCCTCTCACCGAGAGGAGGCCTGTGTCCCAGCAGTGGGAACATTATAGACTGATTATTTTTTGTAAGCATCACGTATGTATACGTTCGTCAAGCAATAAATATCACAACTGAAGTATCCATTTCCTATGTTTTCTGCCACCACGTCCCACGGTCACTTGGTCATTAACCGTCTTAAACCAACGCTAACGCTTTCAGAGTGATTTTCGTTTGATTTAATAACAAAATTGTGTAAGTTTAAGTTAAGTCTTAGTCTGTTTTCGATAGTATCACGTTTTTGTGATTGAACACTTTTGGTTATATTTCACGTTTGAGAATGGTTGACAACACTTAGGCGAAAGCGTCAAGGTAGCCCGAGAATTTCAATTTTAATTACGTTCTTTGCAATTAGCAGCTATCACGATGTATGTTGAGCTAAATATGATTCGCGACCGTAACAAATATTTATTTATAGAATTATAATCATAAAAATCATCAATACAACTCTCAAAGTTCATATTACCCTATTGAATGACTTTCATGAAATCATTACATTTGAGGCGAATTCTAACTGAAGGAGGAATTGTATTGCTGATTCTAATGATTATAATTCTGTAAAGCCATATTTGTTACGGTCGCGTATCATATTTTAATCAACATACAACCAGATATAGCAAATTGCAAAAAACGTTAGCGCCCCCTTAAACACAAAATCGACTGGGGAACACTGATTCTCTCTACATCGGTTTCGTTGTAGGAAAATTGAGACGGTATTTATCTACAAATAAATATGTGTTTTACATAGTGCACTATTTGCACTTGTATAAATTGGAAACAAGATTATGAATTGGCCACCAATGAAATTGCATTGTTTTTAATTAGACCTTTTATCATGATAGTGTCAGATTAGGCAAGTTTATTACGAATCGGCTGACAAGACTATTTAATAAAATCAGTTATGAATGCAAAAATGGAGCAAACGGCCAGTCATGTTCAGTTAAAGGTCTCCTGATGATGGCACGTGTGTTGGATCATTCTGTACCCTTTCAAATGCTATGAGCATTATTGAATTGTACCCTCTTTTAGCTAGAACCCAACTATAGACAAACTGGGATATGAATATGTATCATTATTCTCACTGAGGGTGAGCGCACAAGAGCCACCTGCCATATAACCACCGGTGTCTGTCGCCTCTTGCTGCGGTGTTGAGTACTAGTAGCGGGTGTCCGCCACCGGCCACATGTGTGCGATGAATACAAAACGTATGAAAAACCACGTGAACTGGTTATCGCTGGACTACCGGTGGCTCGTTTGCGCCTAGCCTTACGTTCTGCTTAAGTATGTACTCAGTTGCCGTGTAAATGGGATGTGACCTGTGACTGTCTACTGAGCTAATCACAGCGATAAGCGTTCATATAATTAATTACATACGTAACGTCTTTGCGTATTATAAATATAAAAATAATTACAAGATATAAAAAATAATTTATTCGTTTCGAAAGTAGGTACATTTTAGTCTTTAAGTCGTTTATATTCATAAAAATACTAACATTAATGTTGTTTGCAGTGGTTTTCTATGTTAATACCAATTTGATTGTTGTTTTAAGTGCACTAAACATTATTAATTACATAACCAATATGGATTTCACGATACCATCACTTATTTAAGTCTTCCAAACAAAAATGCTTTATTTTTACAGAGTAATTCACGTATAAAAATCTACTTAAACACTATCTTCATATATTTTATAGTCTTCCAAATAGAACAGCAAAAATTACGTATAAAAAATCGAAAAATACACTATTTTAATCTAAATCTTCTCCTCAGGCTTTAAGCCAACCACCTGTGCCGATATTTCCCATAACTTGGCAGCTAGGTTTTCATTCCTCGCCTTCATGCCCATGTACCCCTCCTTACAGTCGACAAAGTATCCTCCAGACGTTTGATCGATGTCATCAGAAATAGCTAAGAATAAACTAGTCTGAGCACCTTCTACTGGATTCTTGAAGAAACTGTATAAAACCATTGACCTTAACTTTTCTAGTATCGTTGCTTTGTAAAAGCTCGTGTTCACGTGACCAGGGTGCAGGCTGTTCACGATCACATCAGTGTCTTCCAGCCTTCTTGCTAACTCGTTGCTAAACAATATATTGCATAGTTTACTATCGCAGTAAGTTCTCATATAAGAGTGAGGACTGTTCAAGTCGCTGATTGTACCAAACCTATGCAGCGTTGACGTCACAATAATAATCCTGCTCGGCGCAGACTTCTTTAATAAAGGGGTTAGGAGTAGAGTCAGGAGGAAAGGTCCGAAGTGATTGACCTGCATGTCCCTGATTAATCCATCTTCAGTCTTGTCTCTGTGGACACCACTAGCGCCTGCATTGTTGATCAAAATGTCTAGTTTTGCTTCGGCATTTTTGAATTCTTCAACAAATTTCCTCACAGAAGCGAAAGAACTTAAATCTAAGTGCATGTATCTGACGCTACGATTTCTAGTCTTCTTGATTATCGATTCTGCAGCTTTCTGCCCTCTATTCTCGTCTCGGCAGCCCAATATAACTTTGGCGCCTCTCCTGGCAAGTTCTAAGGCAGTCTGATAGCCAATTCCGCTGTTACCACCCGTCACGATCACCACTTTACCACTCATGACATTGTCGGAGTAACACTTCCCATTTGTTATTTTATTATAAGTTTTTATTAGGATCAGTCCTATAATCAGCCACACTAACCACATTTTGTCACTGTAATGTTACAATTTCTTCACTTTTATGTTCACAAAAAACTTGCAGAATAATGTAGGCAATATTTACACAGATGAAGTCACTATATTAATTAATAATTATGATTAAAGTTGTGTGAATCGCGTCGTTCTCGCAATGTCACTGAAAGATTTATCTGCATAAATGTCAAATCATGTGAACGGTCTAATTATCAGTTGTGACCGCGTGGCCGTTATCAAATTATCGTTATCCATTCTATGTTGTAAACAGTTTGCGTCTGTCCGGCTGTTCCGCAACGGCCAGTTACTTTGGGTTCAAAGTTGCAAGTAAATATAGGAAATTGACTTTCAATCATTGTTTTTTATTATATTATATAAAGATATTGATATCGTATTGCTAGGCCCTAAAAACTTAAAACGGCATGAAGTAACTGTTAATTCAAATTAAGTTCGTTAAAATAAAGCTTGATTTTTATTTAAATCATGAACTAGCCTTTGCCCGCGACTTCGTCCGCGTCAAATGTCTTGTTCCCCCGACCCATCCCGTCGCATCGCATCACTTGCCCACGCTATCCCTTCGTTTTCGCTTAGCGTTCTTTCCGACTTGTGTGTTCTATTTGCTCGGCTCCTAAGGGTCATAGCGTGATGTTAAATAGCCTATAGCCTTCCTCAAGAACCGGGCTATCAAATGCATTTTTGAAATCTGACTGGTAGTTCCAGAGATTACCCCCACCCATTCAAACAAACAAAAAAAAAACTACCTCCTTATAATATTAGTGTAGATAAAATTGAATTCACTACTTTCTCCACAATCTGTTGCTAAAAATGATATAAGAGATTAAAACCTACTTACTATCTGTAATTTACGATATCAAGCACAGGTAAAATCATGCACATGATTCTTGAATATCGTAAGGGGATTATCCGATAACAATGTTATGAAATCGGACCGCTCAAAGTTCAGTAAGAAAAGTTGGATTCGCTCAGCGTTTGCAAAGCTACCACGTTAGATAGCAAGTTATTTCCTTTTTAGCATAAGTGTCGATCCCGTGGGAATATCATAATAATAAAATCTTATTATGTTAAGTTATCGAAACCCGTCACGTCTGTCGACTTTCGCTAGCTAATTTAATTTAACCCTGTACATCATAAGGCTAGCAAAATGAAATAGAAACATGGAAAACCGTGAACCGTAGTAAGGTAATAAACTTACATACAAACATTATTACACACAGTACCGCACAGATGTTAAGTCCGAGCGTCAGATCAAAGATCGCGACTTTATTCTCATTATTGATAACCGAGTTATTCCAGCTTCATCTCAAAGTATCATAAATTATATTAATTGAGCAGTGGTAGCCCAGAGGTTACGGCCTCGACTGACGCGATGTAGGTCGTGGGTTCGAACCCAGACAGGCACTTAACTTTGTGTAAATAATTTCATCACCGCTGCTCTCAAAACGGCGAAGGAAAACATCGTGAGGAAACCGGCATGTCCTAGAAACAAAAATTCGAAGATATGTGACGTCTACCAACCCGGACTGGGCCCGCTTGGTAGATTATAGCCCACTCTCTCTCAAAGAAATGAGGCATGTGCCTCATTATACATTAACATACATAACATTATAGGCTGATTATAATCATAATCTGCTCATCCCCGCGGCTTTGTTTTGTTTATCTCTAATCTATATTATCCTACTATAAAGCAAGGCATCTTACTCTCTTTTCCACACAGTTTTATGCTGGTGTGAGCCACTCCGTTTGGTAAGAAGCAGGCTTGCAATTCGCTACAGTATTCGCTTGATAAAACAATTTCAAAAGCAAGAAACTTCACCCTGATCAGCAGATAACTAAGATATAATTTACGGAGCTAACTCTTCAACGTTAACTTTGATAAGAAATTCAAATATTATTCTTTTGTCTTTAGCCTATATGGTGTCCCACTGCTGAGCAAAGGCCTCACCTTTTTCCTTCCACACCTCCCTGTCTTGGGCGATCTCTGGCCATGTTGGCCCCAAATAATATTGCTTTGTTTTTTTTAACATTTAAAATCCCGGATATAAGAAACATACAATCTTACTGAGGTATAGCTTGTAGATATCGATTCACATACGGATATGGTTATCTTGGTATTTACTCACAATCTCCGGTTATCAACAGATAACGGAGAAAGAAATTAATTTATTATAAGCACATCAGCAGTGCGATTCTGTAACCATCTCATCGTGAAAACTTAGGTGAAATGAGCGTGGAGTGAGCTGTCATTCCAACTAATGCTAAGGGATTGACACTATTGACAGCTCACCAGCCGGTCGATTCTGTTAAAATCTCACCGTGGAAACTCAAGTGAAGTGAGCTTGATGTGAGTTGTCAGTAGTGTCAATCCCTAGCATTATTTAGAATGACAGCTCAATCCACGCTTAGAATCGCACTGCAGCTCACTCTTAAGCTCACTTCACCTAACTTTTCACGGTGAGATTTTTAAAGTTGTAATTTGTAAGTCGTGTGTAGAAACGACACGAATTCTTGCATAGACCCGGCGATTTTTCTTGCCTTGTACACGCGGCCTTTCTCGAGAAAGATTATGTAGAAAATAAAATCATTTTTTAACTGAAAATCGCAGTCTTTCATTGTCAGGCCGAGAACTTTTCATCTTACCCTTATAAAATATATCAGCCTAGGTTTATTTAAATAAAAACGCTAGACCGTTCTGTGTCCGAGTCGAGGTCAACCTACCAATCCATACAAAAACTCAAATAGATGGTACTTTTAAATTACTTCTAAACAGTATGTATTATGTTAACACGGTAATCACAGCATTAGTGGCGTTCAGTATTTCCTGAAAAAGACTAAGCATGCTATAAAAAGTGTAATGTCTCAATTTAATAATATGTGGTGTTTTTACAGCTGGCATATGGAGCTATGGGAGGCGGCGGAGGAGTTGGAGGAGTCTCAGGGGGAGGCGGACAGCCCCCCATGCAGTCACAGCAACAGAGAAACTTCAGGAAAGGTGAGCATGACGTCACCACCTAAACTGCTACAAGGATATTTTGGCGCTCGAATGACGTTGTCAGCGGAGCGCTGTTGGTGAACATTTGAGCGAAAGTTTAATGAAATACTATTTCACAAACTAAAAATAACCTTGTAATAGGTTATTTTGACGTTTATTAGAGATTTTGTTTATGGACGTTGTAAATAATAATAATTAATAACTTTACTAACATATTTAGAAGTATTATTTATTAACAATGTATGGAATGTAAATGTTATTCCGAAATAAAATGAAATAATAATAATAGCAATATCTCAAATAACCGTCAAAATAACCTAATAACTCTATCGCTATCTTGTTTTTTTCCACTATATAGTGGAATTTTGTTTGTGGTCTAATAACAAAATCTTGTTGAACGTGGGCACCAAATACCTGGTCGTGCTATATGCCAAACAAATGTCTGATTGCAGTATGTCTTTACTGGTTAATAACGCAATAATAAAAGATGCTGCAAAATATGCAATATCTATTAGCAATAGTTACATTAAGTGCCTGAAATAATGGTATTAAATTGAAGTCAGGTTTTTAAAAAAAATCTGCATTCTTGTTTGTTATTTTTACGCCAGTAACCAAAGTAGATTATCAAGCAGTAGCAGAAAATAATCGAAACACATTTATTGGGTATAAGACTAACCAAGGGATCTCGTATCATCTAGTAACTGAGTTGTGTAGGTCAGATAGGCAGTCCAATAATAATTCTGGGTAATTCAGCTGCATCGGGTTAGACTGGAAGCTGACTCTAACATTTTTGAGAAAAGGCTAGGCAGATAATGATGACAAGCAACAATGAAAGTGTAAAAAGGAAGGAAGTAGTGTAGAGCATCATTGCTCAAAGGTCGCCTATAGTCTTAACGTACGTTGAATGTGTAGTGGGCGTAGGTTCAGGCATGCAGGTAGCGGCAGCGACGGGCCAGCCTCTCCTGGCGCCCGCGCCGATGCAGCAGTTCGTGCCCTACCCGCACCCGCACCCCGGGCAGCATCCCGCGCAGCCCGCGTTGCAGTATCAACATATGGTGAGTACAACCTATCTGTACATGACTGTTTTGTGTGTAATTTTTTTCAAATTTTGAAATGTTCTAATCTACCATTAGATAATTTCATGAGTCCATTCCAGTAATTTTTACTATCTACTACATCTGAACAGTATGGAATAGGATAATTTTATTACTAAATAAGAATCAGCGTGTTTTTACACTAAGTGGAAAGACTGAAAGTCATTTTTCATTAAAAATACAGGGTTTGAAATTCCAGGTATGGTCAATATAAGTGACTGTCGAGTTCGGTTAAGTGTCTTTTTACACTCGTTATAAAATGTTTAGCTATCATTCATTCAAAAGAGTTCTTTGTTTATGAATTCTTGAAGCATACAAAATGTATAGAGATTAACTAAATACCATAGGCGTTTTTTTACCAGCCAACCTTTGGAACACATCTCAACGAAATTGTAATGTTTTGTCCAGGTCCGCATGTACCACGGTGGCGTAGGCGGGTCAGTGGGCGGCGGCTCCGGGCTGGGCGGCGGCGAGGTGGGCGTGGCGGGCGTGCAGGGCTACGCGCCGCCCGCGCCCTCGCCCGCGGCCGCGTCGCCCGCGCTGTACCCGCCGCCCTCGCCCGCGCACACGCCGCACCCGCACCAGCACCAGCATCCACATCCGCACCATCATTTCCAGCAGCCACCTTTCCAGGTAAATACTGCTCGCATTCACGCCGTGAAAAAATGTTTTTATAAATTATCTGTGTTATTTATAGAATTTTCTCCACTGGACAGTAAATAATGTTTATTTTTTTTTTCAGGCGTACCACCAGGTGCTCTGTCCGCTGATGGGCCCAGGCGGCTCGGGAGGGCACCACCACCACCACCACCACGTGGCCTACCTGGCCAACCACGCGCCACCCACCGCCTCGCCGCCGCAGCCCCACCCCCACTCGCTACAGGTAACCATGCACCACATACCCACATGGATCTAAATGAACCTGGATGACGCTATTTATGAACGAAGACTTCAAGAACCTGTCACATCCAATTATACTGCGTTCGCAATTGAGTTTCCAAACATGAAAATAAATATGTGGTTTTGGAAAAATAACTTCTATACCCTCACATAAGTTGCAGTATACACTATATTTATGGCGTTTTCAATAGTGCTAGTCTTGCTGAAATCAACTTAATTTACACTGGTATAAAGTTGATATTTGCATTGGAAATAACAATTGGAGTCGAGGATTTTATTAGACTTTAGTTCTCTCTCACCACGTTCATTTAGATCCATGTAGCACTGTACATGTCAGTCCCACTAACAATTATCTTATGGACTTGAAGTGTCCTGTCACAGGAACACTGAACAACCGAACTGCTGCCGGGTTTGCAATTCCAAAGTTTCCTCCCATTTTAGTGACCATAATTTAAGCTACCTTACGTCATTCAGGAACATTATACTGACATTAGGCACGTTTATTTTGTATTCTAACAAGTCCATAAGATACTTGTCAGTGGCTTGTCCCCACTAGGTGTCAAAGTACCGTCATCAAGGAGGTTACCATGCACTTTGACATCAGCCCAAGATTTCACAAACATTCGGATGTCATGTGGAAATGTCAAGCGATTTTGAACCATGTGCGGTGCAACTACAGGTAATCTTTGTCTCGTCAGAACTTCGTCGGTGAGTGCATGTGCACCGCCTGCTGGCGTGGTTGATGATTCGAAGCTGGATCTTGTGCATTTCATACACGCGTTCGTACAATGTGAGTTTCATTCCGTATTTGAGTAGATTCGATAATCGATAACGCGTACTGACAACACTGACAGCCCTACTGAATAACATCGCATCTTTTGTTAATTATTGTGTGTGGGCACGAAATAGATGGGTACATAAGACCAGCTTCCTACAACGAGCGAAAATGCACACTATCATAGACAGGCACAACATGAAGCGAGTGCTTACGCACACGTGAATGACATTCGTTTGACATAGTTGGAAATCGCGTACGCGTCTACATACGGTCCAAACAAAATATCTGGAAATATCTGTCTCACGTTTCCAATCGAATGGAACCTTCATTGTTTTTTTTTCTTTTATGTCATAATTGGTAACTACTTTATTCTGCAAAAGTTTGTTTAGGTATTTTGTTTCGACCTTATATGTGCGTGCGTCTGTTTTTGTTCGTTTTATGGAGCTCTCTGTACCTATTCATTTCGTGGTGTGGGTTTTCACGACGATATCGCCGAGCAGTAGATAACGTGTCCGTTGTCGGCCCGCAGGGAGTGCTGATGCCGCCCAGCCACGGCTCGTCGGGCGGCTCCACGACGCCGGGCGTGGGCGCGGGCGGCGCGCACCCGTAACGCGACCGCTGGCCGAGCCGCGGCCGCGCGCCGCGCCCCCGGCCGCCGCGGGCCGCGCCGGGCCCCCGCCCGGGCCGCGCCGAGCCGGGCCCCCGGCTGGGCCCCCGGCCGGGCCGCGCCGCGCCGGCCCCGCGCGCGCGCGCGCACGTCAGCCTCAGCCTGCGCCTGGACTACAGCCTGTACGTGCAGTACGCCGCGCGCTACCGCCGCGCCTGACTCAGTGTAGTGCGACCGCGACACGCCGTGCGAAGAGCGACACGCTCGTATTGTTTCCTTGCTTGTACTCTCGTTTTCGTATCACTACCGATGTTAATATATTAAAGGAAATAGTTTATATCGGATTTACATGTAAATAGTCGAAGTAAGCTATTCGTTGTAATTTAAATTTCAATCCGATATATCGTGTAATTTTCATTGTGTTGCGATGTACCGAGTTCCGATCACCGGTCCATAACATAGGTATTGGACATAGAATCAGTAGCGATGTAATTTAGAACAGCCTGGAGGTCTCTGCCGACTCGATCATTTTGAAAATATCGCTGGACAGTAGTTTCTTAATTTTGCTGCTGGCAGCATCACTTATGTTTTGCGGTCTCATAGAAAATAAAAAACTGTTTTGCTAGTCCGAAAAATATTTTCAATTATTTATACACGCATGACATTATAATTCTGACCTAAATTAACTCTAGAACAATTTGGAGTATCAAAATTTATATAAAAGTGCACTTGCAAAGCTTTTTTATGTAATATTTGTAACAAATGTCCATTGAGACTTATTTGTGGAGGTAGTGCGCGGGAAATCTATGCAGGTTTACTTAAAAAGGCGTTACTACCCCACTGTGTATTGTTACAATTAGTAAGCGGAGATTTTTTATTTTTTTATCAAAATTAGCACGTAGACTAGGAGGCCTTCATTTTTTTATAAAAAGTCATCATCGTCACGAAGAAATAGTTGTACTTTTAACGCCATCAAAATATTTGGCGATATTCAAGTATTTATTAGGAGTGACACGATGTCATCATTGTGCGTAGTCTTAAATGCCGTGAGGTGACGCAGCTGTAATACTTTTCTAACTTTAAAAATACAACGCAAAGTAATAACTTGTATGCCTTCTTCGTATTAATACGTTCATCGCAATAATTGATGTTTTTTAATGTTTTTCTAAAAAGTTTTACTCGGTATTTTCACGTGGCAAAATATTTTCGAGTTTTAATTGTTATTGTTTGTTATATAACTTTAGTGAATTACATAAACTCTAGTACAGTAAATAAAAATACGGAATTATCCAATTTGGATATAGACATACCATTTTCTCCACTCATCATAATTTAAATGACGCTGATTTTTGTGATATATACCAAAGATATGAAAACATCTTTAACAACAAGTAGTTGCCAATTATAAATGAAAAAAAAAACATAATTTATTTAACAATTATTTAAAAATGGGTTCGATTTTATAAAATTAAAGTTGTCACGTGAAAAAACAGAAAATGTGTATTATCTTTGAAATAATATGAATACCTGACCATTCTTTCAAGTTTTGAAAGTTTAGTTAGTGTTGTCATTCACACGAAAACACTGTTTAAAATACTTTAGTTAGTTTAGCACGGCGGGGGAAAAATATTAAATATTTAAGAATGGATGGAAGATTGTATGTATGTGTGTGTAAGAAAATAGTGCGTCTTGTACGGACGGAGTGTGGTCCGCCCGCGCGCGGAACTGGGGGCGGACATATGTATTATAATTAGATGATTCACTCTCTATCATACTTATCGATACAAACTGGGAGGAATTTGGTAACAACTCGTCAGTTTATTATATGTATTGTGAGCCAGGCACACACCTCGCAAAGTAAGGTGCATGCCAGTTTTATATAAAAAATATGAAATAAATCGAACTAAATATCATAATAAAGTTTGATACAACATAGTCTACAACTATTATTAATAGAGTTTTATATTAAATACATGATATTTATCGGCAAAAAAAATCCTTTTATACTAAAAGTAGTGATTATCAAATTCCTGCCGGTTGTGGCCGGTAGGTAACCTTTGTTTCCTCGTTTATAACGACGATCGCCATTCTGAGACAGCGGTCAGTTCGTTAAACTGTATTTATTTAGGTTTAGGGTTTATTATTGTGAAGGTACCCTCCGCGATTTCTTTACCAATTCCAAAGTGTCAATTGCACTTTAAAAATATTAATTTATGAAATTGGCAAATAGTTACTATTAAAATTCGTAATGTAAATTATGGGCGATATTTTAGATGCCAGATCGATATGAAAGATATTGCAACGTCTTTCATTGGACAGTTCAAAGTGAAATAAGTATCGGGACCATCCTAGATGCTCAATGTTTACTGAGACATGATGTTACTGTCTCACGAGTCATTAGTTCTATTTTATTTAATACATTTGCAGCTTTTGAAAAGGCAACGTAACTAGTATACTACGAAACGATACGGACTCCCGAAATTATGGTATCGCTATATCGTAGCCGACTCCTTATTGAGAATGCCAATTCACTTGCGCTCACTATTTAGCTTATTCGCTACAAATATCACCTGTAGCCATGTGCTATTTATTCTTTTTAAAAGAAAATAATTATTCGTAAAACATTTTATATGTTCCTTTGATATGGAATGTAGTAAGTGCGCCTTTTCAGGGTGCATGTGTTAGTGAAACTCAGCCCTTAAGTGTAGGATATCGTAAAGAACTGCATAATATTATAATTCCTGTCGCGAGTCGTTGCGAGACTCCTATCGTCCTTGTAGAGGTCACGGGGTGGATAGAAACAACTATTTTTCGCAAATTACTATTCTGTGAACGTATTGTCTTATCTTGTCTGTTCTCAATAAATTTTGGACCACTAATAGTGCCCATCAGGAAGGTCAGCCATCATCTCCTCGTAAACTGATTTCTTTTCTTCAGGGACCCCGATCTATCGATATATATATAGCATATCCCCGTTCGGGGTGGTTCTCCATATAGGCCAGAAGCTCGGCTATTTTCTTAGTCATAATGTCCATGATAACTAAAGACTTTTTTACACATCTTGAAAGATCAGAGAGGATATTTGCAGCTTCTTCCAATCCCTGGAAATTTGTTGCCTTGTCAGACATAGTAAGGGTTCCAAAGTCACTCCTGTACGTTCCTGTAGGTAGATCTTGTCGACAGGGAGACCCCTGTCGACAAGATCTCTGAGTTGGGAACCTTGTTCCTGGAGCTCAGAGATGATAGTGATCTAGGGATAAACGGGGGTAGATGGGTAATCTTCGAGTGGACATCCTGCATTATCAGGAGTAATTGGTCTGTGCTGGTGGTACATTTGGTCAAGGTCTCAGAGGACTTATTAAAAACCCGGGTGATATCATTGAGACTTTCCTTGGCATCTGACGATAATATATCCCGCCAGATAACACTTGCAATCTCTCTGCTCATCAAGGTCCCAGTTCCTAATTGAACCTCTAGGGTCTGCAAAGCTTCAATAATTGCGGGATCCTCATTGGAGTCTCCTATTGACTCACGTGAGCCCTGAGATTTCTGGCTGGAGGTGCAGTACATCAAAGACTTATGAGGGTCGATCCCTGGAGATGATGTCGCCAAAGGAGATATAGGATAGTTAACATTGATGGCAGGAACAACTTTCATGACCCCCTGTCTCGGCCAATTGGATGGGTCTACCCGTCGTGGAGGCAAACATGTCATAATTTGGAAGGTCGGAATGAGATAGAGGATGATTGTCTTCCTCTCCTTTATCACCAGGCCCGCATGAGTCCTCATCTGACTCAATCTCGCTTCCATACTCGCATTCGGACTTCGATATGATATTAAGTTACCTGGTTACAACGGTGTAGAAAATACTTGAATTTTCTTCTTCAAATTGATTTTCGCGTTGCAGAATACTCATATATATTGACGCCTCACAATATTTTATTTGCCACATGAGAACGAGGCCAGTCTTCTTAAATTACTTCACCAACAGTACTAATTTAAGTTATGAAACTTTATTTTATTTTTGTGTTCCCTTTATTCAAGCGTAACGGCGGATATATTGTGCGAATCGAAGGTTCTTATTTTCACATATTTTTTCTATGCGAAATTCCTAAACAGGCGAGGTCATGCAATAGTTTTATTTAAGCGTCTAACAGATATGAACTCTTTAGTTTTACTGCCAGCACCTAATAGAAATGTAAAATATTTTTATTTTTTAACATCTACATAATATTTTTCAATATATAAAATTATGATAAAATTCCTATTTTATAATTTAGTTACATCTATGATTTAGGATGGAATATTATTTCATTTCTGTGCTTAACGATCTTTTAAAGCGTAGTTTCATTAAGCGAACGCTTAATGCCTTGCGTTCACTAACATTTAAATCAACTGTTTAGATATTTAATTACTGCTATATTTAACATTTCCTCAGGAAAGTTGACATAAACCAACGGTTTGAATGTTGCTGAACACAGGCCTAAGTACATTGCAGCGAAACTAGCCTTTAAATAATTTGTAAGTTTACCCTTCGCGTTTCAAGGAATTGTGACAGGATGCGTTACAGACGCAAGTAGGTTTGACAATAAAAATATAAACTTGATAGGTAGGTGTAAGGAAGTTAGGATGCATATACATTATTTACGACGAAACTGACACTGTTCACATAAATTAACGTCAGGATTGTCACAGAAATGCGTCATCGGATATATTTAGTTAAATAAAAGTATGGCTCACAAGATTTGCACAATAAAAAACCATTTTCTCCCATAGTGATGTATAGGTATTTATGAATAAGTTTCAGCTTGAATCGAGGGTCGTAAAATGCTTAATATAAAAGTGTGGCATCAAGGGGAGCTAAGTCCATGACCTCCGCGCGGTGCTCCCTGGGTAGCGCCAAATGTGGACGATGACATTCACATTCTTTTATAACAATCAATCTGCTAAATGAAAAACCATGGAGTGCTGCAGGATTTCTTTAAAAACACATTCGAGTTCTTCCTATTATGTATAAGCGCATTCCTTTTGTAAAAATTGATGGATTACATAAACAGATCATAATGAAAAACTCCCAATGAGTTGCTCTGTTTGGATACATATAGGATATACACCACTGCAGAATGTATGATTTGTGTAGATTTAAAGTAAATTAAAATAGACATATTTATATAAATAAACAGACAAATTGCGATATAAACATTGACATGTATATAATGTAAATATTATGATATAGAAGGGAGTTACTAGTGTCCTTCCCATAAAACGGCTTATAATTTTGTGATGTGTAAAGTTTTTTCGACCATGTTAACATTTCAAAAAATCACAAAATAAAGTTTGCTGGAAGGGCCTATCAGACCCGTACCACGTTCGTGACTCGTAGTGTTCGAGAACATGGTATGGAGTCTCATGTACTGTTTTATTTTTCTTTTTTTTTTCACATTTTTTTTTCTGTTTTAATTTAAATTTTTATCGCGTGAGTGACTCCACCGCGTATGTTGTCTAAATGAGAGTGTGTAAAAAAGATGTAAGTGCGTGGTTGTCTGTTATGCGCCATAAAGTAACGATATATTTTTTTTTGTGTGAGGTGTCACGACTGGTGGCGCGGAAATGTTTATGTTTTAGCTAGGGATACTTCTATTTCTCGTAAAATTTGTACGTGCTTACGAAAGACGTTCGAGTTCCTTTGGCCACATTATATTATAACGGTTGTGGTATACATTTTTTATAAGATTCCCATATTAAATGCAACTATGAAAGCGCCGTAATGTACTACTTAGTATATTATTCAACGCACATGTTGTTGCATTTACGAAAAGAGGGACAAATCAGAGATCTGATTATGAATTGCCCTCCTTGTATAAAAAAATAATGATCAACCAGTAAAACGACGGGCAAAAACTCGTCGAAACTAAAGATAAAGGGATAACTCCATTGTGCCTTTATCAATGGTGACATGTGACTACTCGATCACGAATAATGACTACTGAACTGTGACGTATCAAAGTAAACGGTACTGATATTAATAGTTTGAGTAAATGGAAGTTGTTGAGACAATACTTTAGATCACATACCTTATCGTTATTGAACCTAAGAGTCAATTGAAGCTAGTTTTCATAATAACGTGGCAGAAATTAATACTACACTTAACACTATCCCCTCTGGACAAGGATAAGTAAGTTAAATGATAATGTTATATTATGTTACTAAAGTAATTTTTTGAAAAAAAAATTGGCTTCAAAATTCTAATAATACTAGTAGATAGATTAGTCTATTATTAAGATACAGAACAATAGAGTTAGATACTTTATTAGTCTAAGGAATGTCTGAAAAACTTCTATTTACTTATGTTGCTTTTGGAGCAAGTGGCAATTGTATTTATGTTCTTCCCTGATTTCCTAATTTGCATAAGTTGACTTTAATTGTATACTGCTCAGAACGCGCCGCAGCTAGCTGAGATCAACAGCTCAGCCCAACCATTTGCCACTTGCTGTTAAGCATGATTGAAGCTTCAAATATATCATTTTTATAATGATCACATTATAAAAATGATAATTAAAGACTCGGTCGAATCTGAGCAGCTCATACATTTTTTACCTCGTATAAGGCACTTTCTTACATGTAAATATTTGTTACCGACTCCACTGTCGGCACGGACGATTCGAAAACCCATTGTGTATGTATAGATAAAATTCTATGAAATTGCCTTATAGATGTGTGTTGCCCCTGCGCACCCCGCCGGGGCATAATGTAAGAATGTTACCAACGTGTAGACCTAGTACTTTGAGGTTTCAACAAAATGCTCTTTTAATTACTACTCAAAAAGATAAACCACAACTTTCTTACGACAATTAAATTAGCATTTTGGTAAAATTTCCAGTATAGGTGTAAATTTTGTAAAGACTGAAGGAAAATAATGTTTGTGGAAGTAAGCAGAGGTAATTGTAAAGTGAAATTGGATTTTATAGGATTGAAATATAGAGCCAAAAACTCTCATATTGTATATTGTAATTTGTTTGATGCGAATCAAGAGAATTTAATGGACAAACAACATAGTGCCATCGCTATTGAGAAATTAACTTCGAAATACTTACTTACTAAATTGTAAAGATTTGCTAAAACTACTGCTATGGCGCTATGAGGTACCTACAATTTTGTAACAAATCTTACCTAACAAAAATTCTAATGATTCGTTTCAAATATGATATTGTATGAAATTGCTGCTTAATTCCGCTTGTCGATGAAAGATATGATTTGTGAAAAAAAGTGCTTTTTATTTGTGAGCCCAATGACGGGCGAGTAAAGAGGAATGTGCCAAAAGTGGTATGGCATCGTTTATCGTTTGTTGGACACACAACACCTGTGTCGACGAATATTTTTCAATAAAAAAGTAAAAAAATGTGTTTTAAACACAACAGTTCTGTGTTTTTATTATTATTTCCCCATCGACACTCACTATTGTCTAAAATACTGCGCACACGCTGCGCCAACTTCGGTAAGCTCCTACCGAGTTATGACAACCAATACTTTAACAAAAAATAAAACTACGGAATACGTCCCGCTCCCTCTATGCAAACGACCTTATCCTCACCTCCCAAGTCACCACCTTTCAGGAAGATGAGGTCCACTGTAAGGTCATTAATTCACTCAAGCCCAATCCCAGCAAAACTCAATCTTGCATATTTCATCTCCTGGGGTGGTCTAAGGTCCTCAATTCGGCAAAAATTGCAAGATCATCAAGCAGAAGGTGCACTCAGCAAATCAGTCTTCTTAGCGAAGTGGGGTGCTTAGTGCTTAGCCTGACGTTAAGCGGACTGTTGAGATGGCTCTATCTTTTTCTGCGGGTGATTTCGCGTGCCCCGTGTGGAGTGGGTCTGCCCATGCAAAGTGAGTCGATACAGCTTTGAATAAAACGTCATCACTGGCTGCCTAAAACCGATTCCGATATAAATGCTGACTTCGACATAATCTGCTACAGGAATAGCGCCACCAGTTAAGTAGTTCGCAGTGGTGGCAAACTCCAGCGAAAGAACCAAAATGGTCTCCATCACACGACATCCTTTGCCACAAGCCTGAAACACAATGTTGAAAAGCCGAAACAGTTTTTTTTAAAGTATATTATCCTACAGTAATGTCCAGCAGTGGACTTCTTTTAACTGAAATCATGAGATCTATGATTAAGCCAGTAGTAAGGGAAGCGTGGAGATTGACATAAGAGAGGCCCAACAGTGGGTGAAGTCGGGCCGTGGATGACGACAATGAAAGGATGCCATAATGGATAAAAAATAAAACAATAAATTGTTAATTAATTCGAATAATAATTTAATTATACACATACGTGTGGATATAATACTAAAATAACTTAAAATGGATCAATTTAATATTAGAATAACGTTTGACTAATAAATGTATCCCATTCAGACCAGCGTATTTTTCTTTCAGTGTTCAATTCGAGAAATGGTTGCGTGAAATCCCCACGCTTTTTAGAATTGTACTATCGTCCAAATCTATATCTGACCACCGTAAGGACTATTCCTGCTTGCAGCGCATATTATTAGTCGACCTAAAAAGGATCCTCTTTTGTTTTACTTACGGACACAGCTGTGGTCATCATGTGCACGGGATTTTGTTTTCAAAATGGTCGGATATAGGTTTTGGCGATAGGTCATACCATCCACCAAACCGTGTTCAGTTTCCGTTATATAAACACAATCCCCTTTATTCATTAACGTTGCTTAAAGTTAAGCAGTGATTAGCGACTGTTTAACCATACATTTTTGACGTTTAAACGTTACTTAACTTTAGTCGTCGTTTATGAATAAACCCCTGTATAATAATCGAATAACTTTGTTTTGTTTTTACAAAAAATTTAAAGTTAGTTTACGGTTTGTCTACAGATTAACCGATTGAATGCCGTAATTTCAGAAACAATTAAAATTTGACCTTTAATTGACCGTAATTGTTTTGTAGCGGTATCTACAACGCCACATGCGAACAACGCGTCATACTGACGTCACGCAAATCCTGCGTCTCGCAAGCAGAGTTTACCGTGCAATTAGCATAGATACAATTTCCCAATATCAACCATTGGGCAATTGCCCGCCAGACATAACACCCGTCTGGTTGGAGGATCCTCCCTTTTCAATGGAGGATGAGTGAACTTTACACCCTGTTCCTCATACCTCCAAACTGGTGACCCCGAACATGAACGTCAGCGCAGCCTTCGTGCACCTACTTCAGCGTGGCGTCATCATCATCATCACTCCCGCAAGCTTTAGCGACGAAGTCACCCAGCCAGCCAGCATCCACGGCTTCAACGGGTATCCTGACCACCAGCATGCAGCGACCGCGCATACCTGGTCATCACCCTCAGCCTCATCAGCAACCTCGGTACAGCACACTGCACTTTCGGCCGGTCAACAAGCAGAGCACCCTCTCCTGGTCGAGGCAGCAGCCAGCCTCAACCCGGCGCTGTACGACATCCGACGCACTGGAGTATAACGCAGCGCCATCCACCCCGACTCACTGGGGACATCTTCGCAGACAGTTCCGACTCACCGCGAACTATGCGCCACCCCGACTCACTGGGGCATCTCCGCAGACAGTTCCGACTCACCGTAAACTATGCGGCAACCGTACCTCAGCTGGCCTGGCAAGTATCGGAAGATACAAGACTCAGCCAACTATCGACCTCCGGTCTCCGGAGGGGAGTGATGTAGCGGTATCTACAACGCCACATGCGAACAACGCGTCATACTGACGTCACGCAAATCCTGCGTCTCGCAAGCAGAGTTTACCGTGCAATTAGCATAGATACAATTTCCCAATATCAACCATTGGGCAATTGCCCGCCAGACATAACACCCGTCTGGTTGGAGGATCCTCCCTTTTCAATGGAGGATGAGTGAACTTTACACCCTGTTCCTCATACCTCCAAAGTTTAATAAACAGTGCAACATGGACCGTGCTATAATCCATGGTGATTTCACGCAACCGGTGTCTCGAATCGAACGCGGAAAGGGAAATATGCTTCTAGGCATTGCTTGCATAACCTTACAATAATTTCATTACCTATTTAGATTAAAATTAAGCACTGATATACAATTTCCACAACAAATTACATATCTCGAAGAACATGCACTAAATGCATAGAGAGGCCAGCGGGGTAGTTGCGTAGCACACTATAATTACGAATGGCTCTCATTTTGACAGTTCAACAACATACATTGCGTTATTTACGTTGTTGAGCAGACAAATTTTTCGAACATATGAAGCAATGGATGAGCAATAACCTAAAGTGTGCTACGCAATTAGGGTGCAGCCGATCGATTCAGTAAAAATCTCACCGTGAAAAGTAAGGTGAAGTGAGCTGTCATTCCAACTCATTAGTTGGAATGACAGCTCACTGATGGTTACAGAATCGCACTGCTGGTACCTTAGGGATCATCCATATATTACGTCACACGAATTTCATGACTTTTGGAGCACTTGTGTGACTCTCCCCTGTTGACTTAGGCTGATAATAATATTATTTATTGATAGAGTTAGTAATATTTTAAGTTGGTAATTAGTGTTGAAGTTTAGAGTTTTAGTTAGTAGGTACTTTAGATTTATTCATGTGATATCACGAAGCTTATGTTATTATGAATCGTCCTCCTTGTCACACGATGTCACACTTCGTTGACGCCTAGCTAAGCCTAACATGTGACGTAATATTTGGATGGCCACTTGCTCATACATTTTGATATCATTTCATTAAATACATCAACAGAACTGCTCAAACGTTCCTAATATGTCTAGTATGCGTTCTATGCACTCCTTGCATGGCTGCCTTCACTTCTTCGAAGAACGAGGTGGAGTTATGGACAGTAGTGCCTCCGAGGACTATCCTGACTCCTGGATACGCCTGGTTGATCTGATGGACGCACTGGGCCTCTTCATAGGTGGCGCCACCTACGATGAAAACGAATATGTCTTGAGGGCGTCTGCCGTACGCTCCGTCGTCGCCACCGAGGGTTGGGTACAGGTTTTCCCGAAGTTTCCCTTTGATTAAATCTTCGATTGTGTCTTTTAGAAGAGGAGTGTGTTGGGTGTAGATGTTTTCTACGCCGTTGAGACCCTGTAATTAAAAATGATATGACATCTGTCTTTATTGTTTTAAAAATCTACTATGTTTGTATGTACGTTCTCAACAAATTATTTGACATGGTATTCAACGTTTACAATGCGACAGTCAATATATCAATATTCCTAGATGTATTGAGATTTAAATTGAATATTCAGTTCATCTATTCAGTACAAATATTCGCTTTATTTCACTAATACAAAATAAACTTTAAGTATATCCATCGAAATGGGTGTTTTTAGAATTGGAAAACTGCTGTATACCAATATTATACATAGCTATACTGCCTATCTGACCTCCACATCCCAGTTACTCGATAAATATCGGAAATCAAAAACAAATTAATGCCAACCAACCTTAAAAAACCTTTTAGTAATTTTGACAGCATCCTGCAGCCCGAACAGGTCGCTCTGCCGAGCATGGGCACCGCCATACTCCAGCAGATTGACTACGCTCTTGACCAGCAGTTCCGGAGCACCCCTGGTCTTCAGCACCTCGATGAGTGAGGGTAACGCGTTACTGGCATGCTTCTCGTATCGTAGCGCGTAGAGAGCGACCAGCTTGGCTGCATCGTGGTGACGGACGGATTCGTTGGAGAGGAGGTTCTTTAGGCGCTGTGGATTAGAACAAAGGGATTACGTTAATCGGTGTCGAAATGCAGTTAATTTTTGTTATTAAAGACTTTTCTTACATCTCTTTCAAACTACATTTACAGAAGTATATCAGGAGCCATTTTTATTCCGTATACAAGGTAGAATAGCATTATATTAATTTGCTCAGACCTGCTGAAATAACAGGATCAACCTCCGGTTATAATATAGTCCAATAAAGATCATAAGGCCACACATATAAAGGTGCACATAGTCAGCACTCTGCAACCTTGGTGCAGGTGGAACCCTTGAGAGTTCTGTTGTTCCGTGTCCGTATATTTTCGAATGTCCGACCGAATGTTCGGTTTCGGTCGAGTTTCGGCAAAAAAACGAGTTTCGGTTTAGTTTCGGTTTCGGCGACAAACCTGCCGAAACTACGACGGAAACCGAAACTACATTCGGGATTTCTCACGCTGCGATTGGCCAAGTTCGGCGCGTTGAATTTCAAGCGACGAAGACATTTTGCCGCGTTCACGTGCCGATTACAGATACCTTCTTGAAATTATTATTATCTAGTCGTCGCCTTTTGCACTACTTACTGTTACTTCCCTATTTAGGCGTTTTTTAGCTTTGGTTACTTTTTGTTTTTGCTGAAGTGTCATACAAAATGACGAAATAAGTTTAGACGAAGAAGTTAATTTGTTCTTAAGATAAAAGTGATTTATTTTGTTTTGTTTTTTGTTTATTACTTAAATATTGATTTAAGACTGCATAGCCATGTGATAAAAAAATATGTGTGTGAGATAAAAAAATAAAGACTGACTGATTATAACAACGTTTTCTTCATTTTTCCCTCAAAACATGATCCTTGTAAGGAAGTTTCGGTTCCGGTTTCGGCCGAAACTGAGACCGTTGCCGAAATTCGGTTTCGGTCTAAAAACCAGTTTCGGCCGGACACTACTAACATTAGAAGTAGGATTTACTAGCTGATGAAATGGGCGAAATTGGGTGTTTTCGAATTCTCTATTGAACTTTTTATATCCAGTCTTTATTTACCATGTGTGAGCTTAATAAAACTTCCTATCTTCAATGTCTGTCATTACCTGCAGATGCTTGGAGTGGTCGCTCTGGCAGGAGATCTCCTGCTCCACCTCCGATACCTCGAGCAGATTGTGTCGCGAGACACTTGCGGACAGCTCCCCCACCACTGTCACATGCTTCGTAACCGTGCCTGACATTTTCTGAAAAATAAGTACATATACGGTTTAATTTACATATTGTTTGTTGAAGAAATGTCGTGTTCACTAGAATCACTAGTTAGGGCTTCGGGTTTAGAGGAAAAATTATCAGTAAGTACACAAAAACTAGAAAGGGAACGACTAGTCGCCACAGGGGATAGAGTGGGGGCACTCTTGAGGCACTACCATTGAGTTGTGCGTTACATTTAATAGTATACCACATAAGCCTATGAGATAAGATGAGAAATGATTGCTGGAAAAAAATAATATAAACGGCTTGGTGGAAGAAACAGACGAAGATGGTTAGAAGATGAACTAGACGGAAAAGCAGTTAATAAAAGATAAGAACACACAGTAAATAGCCGTTATGTTATGGGTGGATTCAATGAAGAGTCTTTGCCCAGCGATGGGGCAGTGGGTTACTATGATAAGATCGAGGATCGTAGCGGGTGGCGTTCTGTAGTTTCTGCCTATCCCCATGGGAAGAAGGGTTATGTATGAATGAAATGATATTTTGCCTTGTTTTCACTTTATAACTTACAACTTTCAGTAAAATGGCCTAATTGTATCTGTGTCATTCATCCAAACAGTTTGATTTTGAGATAAGAATTACAAGAACAATTAGTTAACAGTACAATGTACCGCAACAATACTTAGATATCAATACTAAAAGCATTGGTTTCCTGGTTATATTAAGAAAGTAATGTAAACTCACCTTGAACAATGGATAGGTTTCGACAAAGCTCTTCATATCCGCAATGCTCTCCACTTTCTGGTGACTCTTCGCTTTCTTCTGGAACTCGTCCATCAAAGACTTCATGGTCTGACCGATCTCGCCAAAGTTGGAATACAGATTCTGGAAAACATTTTAGCACAACACATTTAAAAGAAAATACATTTGATTGGATCATTGATTTTTTTGCATAATAATTCATCCTCACATATAATAGTAAAGTATTTATACAAAAAAAAAACAATGAAATCAAATATGGTCTTATTTGATTTCATTGTTTTTTTTTTGTGGCTTCTGGGACTACTTGCCAGGACATTTCTGCTTTCGGACTTACACCTTTAGGAGCATGTTAGTTCCGATTTAAAAAAAAATACTTCTTGTACAGCTTAATTATCCACATATCCGTATCCTTACCTTAGCATAGAACTCGTCCTGCTCTGAAGACAGCACAACCTCTTTGAAGTCCTTGTGTACTTCGGGCAGGTGCGCCAGACTGACGCGGTTGTTGTTGATCGTCAGCAGCTCGTGCACCATCGCCTGGTACGTCCACTATAGACAAAATAGTCGATCGATCAATCAGCCTAGGTATTTTCCGAACTATTTTTATAAGAATAGAACGGATGCAGCTGAATACCAGTATTTAACATGGAGCGACTGCCTATCTGACCTCCACAACCCGTAACTGGGTAACACCCTTTGGCAATACTTGTTGCCAAACTTTCGTTGTGACAACTACCAAAGATCTCATTTTATTAAAATAAAACATACCTGACTTAACAGCGGTGTAACAGGATCATCCCTCCTATCAATTATCAGCAACTGGGGCGTTGGGATCTCTCCGTTGAACGGTATATTGTTATCGATGAGCACAGCCTCCCTGCGCAGTAAGTCTCGCACTCGTTCGGCGAGGCGCGCACAGGGCTCGGAAGCCGCCTCATAGCGAACCACGGCGCGCCTTTTCACGGAGAGGAGAAGGGCTAACAAGCCTTGAGCACAGCGTTGTAGGTGATGCTGGTTCCAGTTGCGACCTGGTGACAGGTTAATTTTTTTTTTTTATAGATTGTTTTTTAGTTGCAGCCATATGGTTTTAATTATTTTTCAACCTTCTACAGCCCGATTCAATCTTTATAGCGACTGTGAAGTGCGCTGCTCGCTGCGCAGTACCTCACCCCTCACCTCCACTAACATGTGAATTTGTTACTGCGCAGCAACTCGTCTCATGTTCCGGCTGCCATAAAGTGTTTGAATTGGGCTGTAATTGATTTTGTGTTTGTTGGCGCGCAGACGGAAAAAAAAAGTTAGCAGTCTACCCTTCCAGTCCCTCTGTAAGTCTTGCAATACATACCATGCAAGCATCCAACAATATTGAATGAGAACAAGTGTCGGTCTACAGCGAGGTAGTCAGCAAACACTTCTTGTACCTCTCGCACTGTCTCCTGCTCATCACACTCCGCCAACGTCTTTATATCAGCCTTAGATATTACATTGCTGAAATCTTAAAAATTAATTATGTAAAAAAGTTCATTTTTTAAGTACATTAAGTATTATGTTATCCAAGAGTACATTTAATTTTCAAACAGCAACTTACATATGAAATAAACTCCATATTTTGGGTATCTCAGTTCCCGAGATAACAATGATATATTCTCTGAAGTTGGTCGCACAAAAACAATGCATTTCATGTGCTTCATATTGTCCCATTTTGAATGGCTGTCGATCCTTTCAAATAAATAAACCTCCTTTTGCAATATCTCAGACTGGCTGAATACCATGCTAACTATGCTTGTCTGAAAAGAAAAAAACATATTTGACATTGTCACTTTTGATATAAAACAGCATCAATGTAAAAAAAATAACTAAATGTATCTTTGCAATATCTTGTTTTATATTTAAATTAGTTAAATAATTTACTCCGTGATTAAATAGATTATTTTGTTGTTAGAAGTAAAGAGCTAATAATAAAAATACAAAAAAATGGGGTGCTGCTGTGTAAGTATTGAATATTGTACCTATAAACTTTATGTTAATATGCTACTTGCGAAGTATGTATACCTTATCCACCTCTTTTTACTAATAATATCATTGCCTCTAATGAGAGCTGTGTCACAAACTACATTCCACCTCCTATCCTGCCCTTTGTGCCCTAAAACATGCAGCCAAAGTGACATCTGCACTACCAACGATAATGCCATGAAAGTGGCAAAGTTTTGGACCATCAAAATTTAAATAACTGTTGTGCCAGTGACACAAATAAGAATTGCCTCTAAAATATATAAATAAAGATAGAATTTTTTTATTGTACACTGAAAGGATGACGATTACACAACAGATACAAAATACATTAGAACAGTAAGCTATCTCTAAATAAAAAATGAAAGATTAAAGAGAACTTAGCACAGGTTTGAGTTCAAGTTCAGTCTATAGAGGCCGTAGATAGGAAGACAGAAGAAAAAAAAGAACACTATCATTAATCCCGTGGATCACATCAAATTTCTGTTTTGGTTTTACTTCTCAATGTAGATATTTAGAAAACACTAACCACACTTAGCTTAAACCATTTTGATGTGTAAACATTTTGTAAATCACCAACTTATAAAATAAATATCATCTATCTACTGAAGGCCTCAAATAAGTGTATTTTGCCTCCCAAGTGTAACCTGCTGGCAATCAAATTGATGTCCTCAGATATTACATTTAGGTCTATCAATTTTACCAAGCAATAAGAAATGTCCATTACACTGATATAATATACAATAGAATTTGAGTAAATAAACAAGAATAATGTTTTTGATCGCAGTAAATAGGGCGTACAACTTACGGTCTCCTTGTCCATGAGAATAACTTTCATTCCCGGCCCGCTCTCTTCCGTCATTCTGGTTATATACAGTTTAACCGCTTGTATAACGTTCATTTTGATTCCTTCTGTAAGTTGCAAATGTAAATAACATCCAAACTATAAGTTTTTCTGGCTATTCAATAGAAAATAAGAAATTGTTTTCATATCATTGAACTGTCAATGTCATAATATGAAATTGAAATGACATCTCTGATCACCTCACCTCACCTGTCAAGTGACGTGAAATTCGAAGGGATGCGGTAAGCGTATATCAATTAGCTGAATGTTACGATAAAATAATCGGAAAAACACTATTGCAAAGCAAGTCCGGGAAATTAAAATTTTCTTTGCAATTTGCTGCCTGAGTTCACGTATTGACCAAAATGTGAGATGCTGCTGCTGTGTGATGCTGCTTTAGTATATATTTTACTGATTTATTTAATCTATTTTGCATGCATTTGGTGACGTGTTTCGCTTGACAGATATGACGTAAATATTCTACTTGACTGACAGTTGACAGTTGGTTACATCACTAGTTATCTTCGAAAGGTCAGCAGGGTCAGGTGGACTTCTTGCTATTGTCTTCATAAATTAGTGGCTTTTACTAAAAAACAGACGACACAAAATGTTCTCCCGTGCACTGAAACCCCTCGCCACGGTGGCCATCCAGAATGGCGCCAAAAACTTTTCCACCACCTCTGAGGTAATAATCGGCGTTAAAGTGTTTGCCTGGCGGATTAGTGAAAATTTCTGGTAAACCATGTTTTTTTCCAGCTGCAATTCAAAGTGATGGTTGCTGGTGCATCCGGCGGCATCGGCCAGCCGCTGTCGCTGCTGCTGAAGCAAAACCCGTTGATAAGCACCCTGTCGCTGTACGATATCGCACCGGTGACCCCGGGCGTTGCCGTCGACCTGTCCCACATGGACACCCCTGCCAAGGTCGAGGGCTACAAGGGCACAGATCAGCTGGCAAATGCAGTCAAAAGTATGTACAACCCGAATGAAACATCAAATATTTGCTTATTACATAACGTAACCTAAAACTTTTCAAGTTCATTGATGTTTGGTGCTAAATTTAGATTATTCAAGGTTATTTGTGTAAGACTAAATCTGTTTCGTAATATGGCCCAAACATCTCGACCTTGATATTAAAACCAAATTATTTGGGCCAAAAATGTTTGTGGTCAGTCATTGTAAAATCTATAAAAGTGGAAAATGTTTGTTTTTCTATACAGTGGAAATCTATGCATTTATTTCTACTACTTTAGCTTAATATCATGCAGATTGTGGCATTCAACTCATATGCTTCACTCCATTATGTTAATAATAAGTAAGTTCTAAGGCATGGTACTAATAATGAACGCAATCCTACAATACTAATAATGATCAGCAAAAATGGTCTATGATCAATTTGCATAATAGCTAGATTATGATTTTATAATTATTCTTTATATTTTTTTTGGTGAAGAATGTTCATGTCTTCTCTTGAAAAAAAAAACAAAGTTTATGGAATATAAAAAATTAACGGCCAGTTTCAACCTTTTTTTGTAATATCTATTGTTTCAATGTCTTACATTCTAATGAAGCCAGACTACATTGGAATGTAAGAAGGTGGACAAACCAGGCTACAATGAAGGAGTAACCCTAAGTAATGCTAGAGTCTGCCAAGTTCTGAACTTCAAAGTCTCAGTTCAGTAACCAGGTGCTTAACATGTAGCCACTAGGCCCTCCCAACAACTACCTATCTAACTTCCTGACATTCACAGACGCAGACGTGGTGGTGATTCCCGCTGGAGTGCCCCGCAAGCCCGGTATGACCCGCGATGACCTGTTCAACACCAACGCCTCGATCGTGCGTGACCTGGCCGAGTGCGTCGCGAAGAACTCCCCCAAAGCCATCATTGCCATCATCACCAACCCCGTTAACTCCATGGTGCCGATCGCCTCCGAAGTACTCAAGAAGGTTTGTTCATGGATTCTTTAGATTGGTTGTGTATTGATGTTGGCCTCATTGACGGCTGTAAAATATTATTTTACCAAAAATAGTAGCAGTTATGAAAAAGTCAAAATCAAACTATTATCTAACCAGTTAATGAAATTGGTTTTATTGCTATCAAACGGATTCCTGCCAATTTAACATGTAACAATAACAGTTTATGGACTGATAACATGGATAATAATGAATATTTTTTAAATAACCTTGCTCTAAAAAAATCTAAACATTCATTAATTTTTGCTCACTTCAAACAAAAATTTCCGAAATTCTTTTCCCACATATCTTCCTTCCAGCAAGTAGTTGTTTGTAACCAGAAAATGTGGACTTTTTAAGGGTTGCCAATAGTTATTTTTGATGTTAGAATATTGCTGATTCTACTAAAGCAAATAAAACATTGTGGTTTGCAAAAGAAAAAACTAGTTTTGCAATACATATATTCCGCATAAGGTATATCAAGTTCAAAACGAGCCGTTAAGTAGTAGCTGTCGTCAAGAGGTGCGATAAAAAACAAACAATGTAAGTGATAACGAGGAGTAGGCACTATCGTGATTGATAACAGAGGCAGTACCGCACGAAAACAACCATTCACTCATGATTGATGTAATATTTCAACTTGAAGCAACATGAATGGATTCACTCATGATTGATGTAACATTTCAACTTGAAGCTAACATGAATTTATGAGCACACTGCACATACACCTGCACTTATGAGTACCTAAAACACACTACTATTGCCGCGATTTGCGTGGCCACCTACTGGGGCCAACTCATTTAACAAAATACATGACGTGTTTACCATCGACTCGCAAACACATTTCATCGAAATCGGTCCAGCCGTTTCGGAGTTCGGAAGAACTGCAACAAACCGAAAATCAGACAAAATTTAAAAAAAATGTTTTTTTTATTATAAATTATAGTATACATTTAGTAAAGACCTATTATTTTGACATTACAAACAGACACTTCGATATAATTTATTTGTATAGATACAATTAAAATATTGTCTTATGCAATCAAAATTAACATTGAATCACGTAATTTTCACATTATCGAGGTCACTAAAAAGTTGACTGATCAAATAATAAATAACATCGATAAATAATATAATTGACGTCATGCCTACAATACAATTATAACGAAATACTTCAGTTTCATTGCACGCGGCTTCCTTTGACTTTTATGGGTCTGGTTATCTCCTACGAGATAGTAGCTGGCGAAACCATGCATACAGTAAAATCAATAAAAAAGACATTACTTATAATATTAATACATAATCGTTCAAAAATACAATAACTTTCCTACCTTATCAATATGTATGAAACCGATGCTTATTTTCGCAAAGGTTAGTCCCATAATCCCATAGTAAAAGTTATTTGTGAATTTTTCTTATAATACAGGGTGACAGATACATCGACGCACAACCTGTTACCATACCAGACTCCCTAGTGTAGAAATTTTTCAAAAAAATCGCCTGTTTCATATATGTAGTCAAAATGTATGGAACAGCATTTTATTTAAATAACCGACGAAAAATTTCTACCGTGTGCTGAATTCATGGTTACAGTTTGCGCGTCGATGCCACCCTGCATTTCACAGTATTATCGTTCGTTAGATATAATAATCACGTTTTAATTTAGCTATGCGTAGTTTTAATTAGAAACTGCTTTCTGCACGTGCATTGTTATCTTTAACCCCCCACTCTTTCTAATTACTGTATTAAACGTCTAATGCACGAGACCGTGCCGACGCGTGGCAGGGTCGTGATAGAGAAATTCATTATTTCTTGCAATCTGGTTAGTCTGTAGATCTAGGTACTGTTAATTTTATGTCGGTAAATTCCCTTTTCATGTCAATACCAGTACTATCACAGTATCTTACCCAGCAACGAATTTCTTATCACTAAACACTTAAGCGTTCAGTTACTTAATGATAAGATTATTAAAAAATATAAATGAATCACTGTTTCTTTTAGTATTGGATAAGTGATCAAACAAACCCTTTTCCGGCTAAGGGACTAACCACAATTATTCAGCTCTGTTCAGCTCTTGTAAACACAAAAGCTGAACAGAGTTGAATAAGTGTGGTACCGGTTACCTTAGTTCTCCTGCGAATCTCCTTATTTCTGGCATAGTATCTAACAATTTACTAACGCTAATTTTACGCCCACACAACCAGTCTTACCAAGAGCCAAGAGTTATCCGTGTTCCCAGCTACTGGATTGTGGAGGTCAGATAGGCAGTCGCTCCATGTAAAGTACTGGTATTCAGCTGCATCCGGTTAGACTGGAAGCCGACCCTAAAATAGTTGGGAAAACGCTAGGCAGATTATTATTCGACAACCATTTTACAACTTGAGCAAATCATAATACTCGTCCATTCAACTTTCAACTTGTCAAATATATATCAGTTTTCATTTAAACAATAGGTTGTTGACAGAAGCTGCAGTTCATATTATTGATCACGTATTGTCTTCATGATTTGTGTAGATACTTACTTATATGAATGGGGACACTTATTATCGAGGTGTGGATATAAATAGATCATTTATTTACTAATATATTATCTGTAATTACGTCACTTTTCTCAATGAATTCATTATTAGATACGCACGTTTAGTTAAGTCTAGATTATCGCGTAATAAACAGCATTTGTTCGTTGAGAAATGTTGTATTTTATACCATTGTTATTTTGATTAATAGAACATGACTCTTATAGCGTTGTGGAAAACCGTCCAAGTAAGAGTCGGACTCGCACACGGAGGGTTCCGTGGCAAGTACCACAAGGCAAAAATAGCCGAAAAACTAACAAGTTTCTTGTATGGAATTGAAATAATAAAATGTTTTTTTTTTTTTGTTATTGCGACAATAGAAATACACTAAAATTTTCAACTCTCTACCTATTACTTTTCATGAGATACAGCCCGCTGACAGACGGGTACGTAACCCTAAAAAGAAAATGCATATAGGCGGTTTCTCGTCTAAACCCCACTGAAAATTCATTTAATAGTTTATAACTATACAATGATTTTTCATTATAAAATTAAACACACATGAACATTTCTGAAATCCGTAGCTAAATACGTGGCAGTTTTAAAAGCTCAACTCAAAAAACGATTTGAATGTTTGGCTCAACTCGATGTCTATGCATAAATAAATTGCGTGTGTTGTATGCGCCTGCGCCATACGACCCTGCGCGCTTACGGACAATTGACTGAATTAGACCTTGCATGCAACTATGTTCTAAATGGTGCATCTATGTATATACGGCATCTGTCTGTGAAACTTTACAATGTTGTATTGTAACTCGCTTCAGCCCGCGATTTCGTCCGCGTGAGATGTTTTGATCCCACGTACCGTACCGTCGCATCGCATCGTCCTTGCTATTACATCGTTTTCGCTTAGAGCGTTCATTCTGACTTTTTTTCTTTTTACTCGGCCCCTAAGGGTTTTGGCGTGATGTTAAATAGCCTATAGACTTCCTCAAGAAGGGCTATCAAATGCAAAAAAAAAAAAAACAAATCCGACTGAGTTCGAGCTTTGAGCGTCCAAACAAATTCTTAGCTTTAATATTAGTATAGCTATGGGTCTATAAAAACCTTTATCAAATTTTATTAGTAGGTCCAATAAGTAAATTAATTATTATTGTATTAAAGACACTTGAATGGCGCTTGAATGGTCGATGTAGGAAAACCCAAAGAGCAAATATTTCTTTATTACAATATTATTACCTTCGACGTTTTCCTCGATCGTAACAACATCTGTGAACTATAATTACGCCACGGTAGCTTACTTGTGTGATCAGTCATCAATACCATACACTCTTGTATCTTATCGTTTGTATTACAGTTTTAACTGTAAAGTATTATTAAACTACCTGCGCCACGCAGTATCACCAGCATAAGTCTCGATCCCGTGGGAATATCGGGATAATAACTATCCTATGTGTTAATCCTGGTTATAAACTATCTGTGTGCCAAATTTCATTTAAATTCGTTCAGTAGTTTTTGCGTGAAAGAGTAACAAACATCCATCCATCCTCACAAACTTTCGGGTTTGTAATTTTAGTAGGAAGTAGGATAGTATAGATAAGATGCTCTCAAGATCACCACGCTGTCTTGCTCTTTCGGGGTTATACAGGCGTAATATATATTTTTTAAATTATAATTATTCCAACAGGCCGGAGTATACGACCCGAACCGCGTCCTCGGCGTCACTACCCTCGACGTGGTCCGCGCGTGTGCCTTTGTCGGAGTCATCAACGGTGTGGACCCGCGCACGGTGTCCATCCCCGTCATCGGCGGTCACTCGGGAGTCACCATCATCCCCTTGCTGTCCCAGTGCAACCCTGCACCCAAGATCAGCGACCAGGGCAAGATTGAGGCTCTTACTAAGAGGATCCAGGAAGCTGGTACTGAGGTTGGTATCAGTTTATAAGTTGATGGACCCCTCCATCAACAACAACAACAACACCTACAGTGTTTTAGGATTCGAGAAATATTGTTCTGTCAAGGAGAA
Source organism: Apamea crenata (assembly GCA_949629185.1). Classification (NCBI taxonomy): domain Eukaryota; kingdom Metazoa; phylum Arthropoda; class Insecta; order Lepidoptera; family Noctuidae; genus Apamea; species Apamea crenata. The sequence continues at coordinate 8,884,981 of OX451372.1, forward strand.
AAAGTCGTTGCGTATTATATTAATGTTGGTTTTAATAAATGTGTAAACAAATCAGCTCATCTAGTATTGATCTCTATTGTCTTTGGAATAATTCTTCAAGTATAGCTTGTACAAGGATCTTTTGGCGCGTGGATAAAGTCGGAACTAACACCGCCATCTTGTTTTTCACAAATGTTTACCCAACAGCGCCCCCCGAAGAACGCTAAAAGATCCTTGTAGCAAGAGTTACACAGTTTTACAATTTTACAATTTTAGAGCTCTTACACTAATCGATTTTTATGTAGTTACAATCAACTTCTTTCTAATTTTCTGCCAAACAGACATACAATAAATGGTCTAATTGAAATAAAATGCTTTGTCTTTAGTTTGTATTTTATTTTGAAGTAACTTGAGACAATTGTACACTTTAATAACATTCATAAACTTTTTGTGTCCCCAGGTCGTGAAGGCTAAGGCCGGTGGTGGTTCAGCCACCCTCTCCATGGCGTGGGCGGGCGCGAGGCTCACCAACGCTATCCTCAGGGGACTCAATGTATGTACCGCACTTTTTATATAATATTTTTACTTTCTTTCTTTTTCTTTCTTTATATTAGTTCTCCCAGTTTAGTTACGACATGGCAACTGAACCAGCGTCTGATAAATATAGACGGTCGTGCGTGCGCATACGACGTCAGCACGCGCGAGCTGACATCATATCAAATTAAATTTTGCCTCAAAATTGGTACAGATACGGCCTATATTTTCCATGCTCAATCAAAAGTCTAGCATTAAGTCTCGAAATTATAAATGACTAGCTGCGCCCCGCGGTTTCACCCGCATAAGTTTCGATCCCGTGTCGCTGTCGGGATAAAAAGTATCCTATATGTTAATCCTGGTTATAAACTATCTGTGTGCTAAATTTCGTCAAAATCTGTTCAGTAGTTTTTGCGTGAAAGAGTAACAAACATCCATACATCCATACATACAAACTTTCGCATTTATAATATTAGTAGGATTGAAATCTAATAGGTAATACGGGCTGGTGTCCGCAACTCCAAGTAAATGCGCGTATTTTGCGATTGAAATCTAACAGTATTTTTTCATTCAGAAATATTGAACATACCACCAGGGTAAATATTCTTAGAAAATTTCATGTCAAAAAAGAAATATCATAAGCCCCGTCTTGCAATAGCGCGATTATAAACGCGTTTGAAGTGTATATTCCGTTCAACCTGTCAGAATTATACCCGTTATAATAAGAGGAGGTTAGTTACCATCTTAACACTAAATTTTATCTTTCAGGGCGAGAGCAACGTCGTGGAATGCGCCTACATCAAGTCGAGCCTGACAGAAGCCGCATACTTCGCCAACCCCGTACAGTTCGGAAAGAATGGCGTCGCCAAGAACTTGGGGTACGGCAAACTGAACGCATACGAGGAGTGTCTCCTCAAGGCAGCTCTCCCCGAACTCAAGAAGAACATCGTCACCGGAGAGAAGTTCATTAATAAGTAAACACACCTTCATTGTAGAGCGTCGGGCCTAATCAATAAGTTAACAGTGAGCAGGTTATGTGAAGCAACCAATGGGATACGAGTGCTATTGTACAGACGCCAGCAGATCAAGCTACCCGAAACTGTCAAATTTTCCCAATCAACCTTGAACCCTAATGTATTAGCGATTAAAGTTGAAAATCTATTAAAGAACTTTGACAGATTGTAGTAGCTTGTGCTGGCGTCTGTACAGTCGCGGAATGACAATGTTTAACACCTTTAGGGTCTTTTTCCCGGCTACGAACTACCAATTTTAATGAATGTTTCAGTTCGAAAAGAGTTGGCAGGACCTCTCAATTGGGAAATGTATTTGAATCTTGCTTAACCTTTTTTTTGCAGAGGTGGAAGTGGTGGTAGGGATTGTGGATGCAAATGAATTTGCGCGGAATAGAATAAATACTCGGTATGGTTCAAAACAATAATAGTATATAATTCAAACAGTCAGGATTCAAGGAGTGGTTATTATTATATTTTTTTTATTTGAAGTCGTAGTAATCATGAATATTTGGAATAGTTGCTGGAGTTGGTTGAATATCGTCGCTAGTTGTCCTCACATGACATTCTCACCTATAGTATAATTACATAAGTTGTATCATTATTAGGTGCGCGTATTTTCAGTTCATGCACGTAAGTATTACTGGTACTTTTGAGTAGTGAAATATTCAATTTCTTCTTCAATTTATATGTGAATTTGTCTGTAAAATATCTGTACCTAATATAGTTGCACATTGTATAAACTAAAGTTATGCTATTCGTAGTAATAGTAAACTTTCACCAAGCAGTATCATAAAGTAAGATTTATACGGCCCGACCGAAAGTAGCAGAGTATGTTGAAGTATATTTATTACAACCTAGATCTATGCAATGATGTATTTTGTTCTAAAAATCACTTTTATAGTGCATTTTGTATTTAATCATGTTATATTCAGAAGCTGCATTGTGTTACAGAGTTGCAAATGTTAAAAGCTATGGAACGTAAAGTATTTTTTAAACTACAAACTGTCACCCAAAGATGTCCCGGAGTATGGAAGTACTGTGTAAATATTGTGTTGTGTGTGATGTTGGTAATTAAATTACTACGGTATGATATACATGTGTTTTATTCAATACTCTTACAATGGTAAACTCTTTTCACGAGGGCATATAGAAGAATATAACGCTCTCTACAACTAAGCTCATGCGGGATGTCTACAGTCAGCCCCAGCTTCGTATCATTCATCCCTCCATTATATCATCGATCTATACCTGGCTGAGAACTTTCCACCATCGTCAGACCCATCGACCATCAGTACCAGCCAACTAGAAAGAAAAACAATACTTTATCAGAACATTAACATTCCATGCCGAAAAGCCCATGTACCACCGCCGGATATGTTCCGTTTAATATAAACGGCAGATAATACCAGTCACGTTCTGTTACACTATGTGTTACTTTTTTTCACATATTTGTAGGTAGGTACATTCCCACCATAATGCTTTATTTCCGACCAATATATTATGAATAACTTACAAAATATCTTCATCGTCGCAATGTTGTGCTTTTCACAAAGCATAGAAACTTCCATTTTTCACTGGTTATTTCCAATAACACAAAATATTGTTGTAAATACGCAAATGCGTGCCATTTTCATATATCTCTATGTATATTTCCACCATGAGAAGTACTAGGTATGCTGAGAACACAGTCACTCCAGTCCAGGTCCTGGCTTTAGGATTACTATAACAAAATCTAGGACTTTTCTCCATTGTCGTTTTTAAACCTATGTTTTGAAACAAACTGCAGTTTTGGCACTGAATCAATACGGGATCGTTTATTTTTAGCGAAGCTACATGTTGGAGTAAGGTGTATAAAACTATTCTGGTTGCATAACTGCCTTATTGGACTAGTCGTCGCAAGCGCGACTGTTCAGCGTGGGATCTTAGGTTCGATCCTCGGGCAGGGCAGTGCCAGGAGTATGACTAAACTGTATAATCTATTATTATTATTATTACATGCAACTTGTGTCATGACAGTTTACTTTATCCTACTAATATTATAAATGCGAAAGTTTGTATGTATGGATGTATGGATGTTTGTTACTCTTTCACGCAAAAACTACTGAACAGATTTTGACGAAATTTAGCACACAGATAGTTTATAACCAGGATTAACATATAGGATACTTTTTATCCCGACATTCCCACGGGATCGAAACTTATGCGGGTGAAACCGCGGGGCGCAGCTAGTGTATAATATTTCATCACTGCTCTCAAAACGGTGAAGGAAAATATCGTAAGGAAACCGGCGTCCTAGAACCAAAAATTCCATGACATGTGACATCCGCCAACCCTTACTGGTCCCGTGTGGTGGATTACACTCCCTCTTACAGAACGGAGGCCTGTGTCCCATCAGTGGGAACATTATAGACGGATTATGTGTGTCAAGATGTCAAGGGAATGACTGAGTGGCGTCCAAGCAAGTCAAGGACTGGGAGACGGAAGTGTCGGTCGTCCGGCGGACGATATTGTTACCATCGCGGGTAGAACCTGATACATTAAAAGAGGCATATACAGTAGGGAAAGTCGGGCTGTGGATGATCGCGCAACTTTTCCGGAGCGATGGAAGCTTACCCGAGTTGTACCCGTGCCTAAAGGTAGTAGTGGTTCGGCACCCTGCGATTACAGACCGGTAGCGGTACCTATTATGCACTCCAGCTAAAGTGTTTCCCCCTTATTCATAAACGTTGCTTAAAGTTAAGCAGTGATTAGCGACTGTTTAACCATACATTTTTGACGTTTTAACGTTACTTAACTTTAGTCATCGTTTATGAATAAACCCCTTTGAGTCGACCATTCACGGTAGCCTGTATCCACAGATCAGCGCTCTATTGTCCAACGCGCAGCATGGTTTCCGTCCTGGGCGGGGGACAACGGGGAACTTACTGGATCTTATGACGCAAATACCTACGGTGAATGCGGGTCAACAGGTAGATGTTGCCTACTTCGATTTCAAGAAGGCCTTTGACACAGTAGATAACGACGTCCTTTTGGCTAAATTGGCTGGTGTAGGCTGTACACCTCACACTGGCATTTTTCGCCTGCTACTTACGAGACCGTTGTCAGTACTTCTTTTTTTTTATTGACAATGGGCTCACTCTTGACCTCAATCCAGCCCAGAGGCAGGGATGAGATCTACGGTGGAACGAGCTTGCCCAGAAGAAGCCTATTCACTCTCGCCCTGAAGAGATTAGGGTTGTATGAACTCGGGAATGCAGACGCAGGCAGACAATTCCACTCCTTTGCTGTGCGCATCAGAAAAGATGACGAGACGTCGACTGTAGTGGGCAGCTCTCTGAACCCTATTTCACGAGATCAGGATTCAGTCAGGGCAGTAATTTGGGGCCTTTTCTCTTCATTTTAACAGTTAACGACCTGCCGAGAGTAGTCAATAAATCCACACCGTTGTTATTCGCTGATGACTTGAAACTGGTGCTTAAAATAAGACAGGAAACTGATCATGACATACTGCAGCAGGATATTAATGAGATAGTAGAGTGGAGTCTTCGCAATAGGTTGTATTTCAATGCGGCCAAATGTTCGGTGCTATCATTTACCCGGTCGCGCGACCCAAGTCATTATCAATATTGCATGGATGGAATCCAACTGCAACGGGTCTCAGAGGTTAAGGACTTGGGCGTGCGCTTTACAAATGATTTAAATTTCCGCAAACATACCAGTAATGTCTGTAAAAAAGCATACCGCAATTTAGGGTTGGTTTTACGGCTAGGGAACCAGTTCACGAACATCAGTGCTCTAAGATCGTTGTACGAAGCGCTTGTAAAGAGTAATTTGGAATGCAATGCTGTCGTCTGGTCGCCACATGAAGCCAAGTACAAACTAATGCTAGAACTTATCCAGAACAAATTTGTGAGATTCCTGTACTTAAAGCAGTATGGTGTGTATCTAGGGTATCCGCTGTTGTATCCTAGGTACTCTATTTGTGCTGGGCATGGTAGGCTATAATAAACTGGAAGTTAGAAGGGAAGTAGCTCTAGCCACTTACTTATTTAAGATTATGCGTGGTAAAATACACAACCCAGGCGTTCTACACACAGTTGGGTTGTGTGTACCTGATGGGCACGTGGGGCGGCGGAGGCGGCCGCCGCTGTTGTGGGTGCCGCCCGCTCGCACCAACCTTCTGCAGCACGCGCCGCTGACGCGCGCGCTGCGTACCCTCAATACGGTGTCACAACAGATTGACTGCTTCAACTGTACTCTGAGTGAATTCACACGGGCCGCATTTTGTAAAATAAAGGTTATAGCACATTACACCGGCACCGCAACTGAACAGCTGCAGCACGGCGTCGCGCGTCGCCTCGAATTTAGGCTACGGCTAGCTGCCAGCGCGCTAACTACGCGTCGTCCGCAGGGTGCAAGCTCGCAGTCCGCACGCCGGCCGCAACTTGTAAGCTCACAGTCCGCGCGGTGGTCGCGAGGTGCAAGCTTGCTGTCACCGCGAACTAAATATTGTTATATGGCATATATGGCGGTGGTGCGTGGGCGACGCGCGACGGCGCAGTGACGTTGTTTCGCTGGCGACTCGGAGTCGGCGCGTAATAAGCATGCGGTCGACGCGCTGTAAGCACATGATCCGCTCGCTTGCAGCACGCGGGCTGCGAGTCGAGTTGTATGGTAGCGGCAAATGCGCTGACTGCCCGCCGTTGGCTTTTTCATATTGACGTTATGAAATAGGTATATTTTACTACACACAATTTAACGCTCTAAATTGAATGACAAGTTAAATGCTGGTTTGGAGCGGTGCCGTTGCGGTGCCGGTATAATGTGCCATGACCTTTACTCTAGGTTAATAATAATAATTTTAAGTCTAATTGTAAGCTATTATAACTACACTATTGTATTAGGTAAGCCTGTGATGATAGTGTATTGGTTTTTTAAAATTAAAATAAATGATGTGTCGTGACTGATATGCGGATATATATTTTTTTTAATTTTCTATGATAGCAGCCTAGTATACCTGCTCATAACATGGCAAATTGTATAAAATAATAATTTTTAAATCTTTGTTTTAGGTTTTTATTATTAATTACTAATTTCCCTAAATGTTTCACTTTGTTAAAAAGACATTGAAAAATTGAGCTCTCAATCCAGATGCACATCAAAGGGTGTCAATTTTTAAAGGGTTAACAATTAATTTCCCTGACTACAGAATTTATAGCGTCCAACGGACATACAGAATAATAAATTCAGAATAAATACAATATTAGAAAATTGTAAGTGGGTACTTACAATTTTCTAATATTGTATTTATTCTGAATTTCATAATTATTTTGAGTCTAAATAATTGCTGGACATTGAATTATAAATGCGGCTTCCACAAAGCGGGTGTGTTGTGTAATTAGAATAAACTCTTTTTAATTACGCCAGCACGGGTTTAATGATACAGAGAGAGAAATAAAAATATAATTGAATATTAACTGTGACACAATAATAACACAAACAGAGGCTTCTTTTTATTAAGAGTAAGCGTACACTTGATACAAATCGCATTATAAGTTTTCAGCTGTTTTATGTTTGTAACGGAAGTTCCGTTACCTAACTTTATCTACCAAATCCAGTAGGTAATCTGCTAATATATTGGTGTTCATTTAAAAGATCGGCCCTTTCGCAATGAAGATGGTAGATACTCTCTTTCTTTTCTAGGCATAGTTAGTGACTTATAATTTAGCTAATGGGATGGTTCATGATAACCATATAAAGTAGGTATTGCGGGCACTGCCAGGGCCGTGGGTTGTCTGCCAGGGCCGCGGGTTGTTCGAAAGAGATACCCCTGTGCCCCCGGTGCCCCTGGCACAGGCAACTGAAGGAACAGGTGGTTTTTGGTCAGTAAAAGTCTGACACGCCCTCCCGCTCCGCCCAGAGCGGGAGAAGAGTTTTATGATTTCCCACCAAAAAAAAAGGTATTGCGGGCAGTTACCTAGTTGACTTTTGAAGGAACTGGGTCACGTGAACTTCTTTTACTCCAAGGAAATTATGTAAAAGAATTTAAAAATGCCTTCTGATACCAGCAGCTTTGACTAACTTCGTGTAATTAACTAATTACTTAAGTCAGAAGGAATCAAAGCTGACCTATAGTATAATACGATGAGATGTCCCGTCACGCTGGTAGGCTAGATTGGGATACCATGTCACGTTGCTAGGCCAGGTTGAGATGACGCTACACGCTGTCATTTTGTAAGGGCAGATTGGGATGCCATGTCACGCTGCGAGGCTCTTACCTACATACGCGTGATTGATGCTGGCAAAGTTTTATTATAATGCATTTCTAAAATATAGGTTTATTAAGTACCTATTAGTCGTAGTCCGTGTTCCTTCTAATTGATTTTACCTATTTACAATTGCGACTAAGAAACAAGAGCAATGTGTGCGCCGATTCTAATACAAAGTAAAAGGCATGTCATTTTCATAAGGGTGTTATTCTATCTCACGCGGTTGCGTAATTAAGAAAATTATTAGTACCGCTAAGGTGCGGTGCCTCGATATGAAACAATAGGAAATTACCGCCCGAAGCAGAATGACGTCTTTGCTAAGAAAATGCTTCAAGAGAAAAACGAAGCAAATGGCTAATGAGAGAGTAAGCAGTATTTAATTTATTAAAATTCAGATACCTACTCTAATCATTTGCAAGTAGGTACATACTTTGTTAATAAATTTTGCGGTGCTTGATTTCCACGGAAAAGGGCAGCCTTGGTTCTTAGCATTCGAGGAAAACACAGTCAAAATATCGCAATTTCGCAAAACCACATCTCAGGACGCGTTTGTTTCGAGTCGCGAGAATCTTTTCTTCTTCTTAGGTAGATACCTACACGAGCATTTTACATAGGTACGTCGAAATAGCGCTTAATGATTAGGTATTACATTGTATACAGGCTAGTATTTGCAGTAGGTACCTACATACTACGTATAATGTGTCCGGCGAAATAACTTGCTTCTCGTCGCTTAGTCAAAATTTCTAACTAGTTTTTCTAGTCTGCAACCTGCAATCCATACAATATCATGATTTTGTCGACTAGATGTACGATAAGAGTGACTATGACGAGTCATACGTGCCGACGAAGAAGGTGCTGGGATGGGGGGCCATCCGCATGACACATAAAATCTCCGAGGAAACCACGTATGTACTACAGCTTGATTGTCGCTTCTCTACTCTGGGTAGGTACAGACGCCAGCAGGTCAAGCTACCCGAAACTGTCAAATTTTCCCAATCAACCTTGATAAAGTTCAAAATCTATTAAAGAAATTTGACAGATTGTAGTAGCTTGATGTGCTGGCGTCTGTACTATCGCCAAAATCTATATCTGACCACCGTAAGAACTATTCCTGCTTGCTGGGCATATAAATATAGTCGACCTAAAAAGGATCCTCTTTTGTTTTACTTACGGACGCAGTGCTGTGGTCATCATGTGCACGGGAGATGTGGTTTTCAAAATGGTCAAATACAGGTTTGGCGATAGTAGGTACCTACATTTAGCAACACATCGTATCCGGATAGATCATCAATTCTGATATTAGTTATGATGATTATCTCTTTTTGCTTCGATAAATTATAGCTGTAACATGAGGCACATTGTTCGCCGTGGCTGGGAGTCGAACCGTCGCTCGAGCCCGGTCTCCTGTCCCTCGCACACTCTGCGCTCAACGCTCTCTTGGACGCTATAAATAAGCCTGACTGTGATGTGTTCGCGGATGAATGGAAGAAGATCTTGTCAATATGTCTGGAGTATTGATAGATGAGCGTATGACTGTCGAGTAGTTCTATACTTTTTGTTATTGTACTTATGCCCTGTCCATTAGGTTTTTAACCGTTTTTTAACAGCTGTCTCTGAACGTAGGTACATATTCCAGATTACGTAAAAGTTAACTTTAAAATTCGTAATAATATAAGTATATAAACTGCCTTATCTTAATGAATTATCTTATTATGATTTCTTACAGACATTATAATACCGTACCTACGTGTATCAATCAATGTACTGTGTGCTGCTGCATTCACTTGTTCCATCCGTCAAAAAACCTTGGACAGGGTATGACAATTTGTTTGTCTTTATCTAAAATACGTATGTAATTGATCTTGGCCGTTTTATGTTATAAATTTAAAAAAAAAAATGAACAATTCCAGTCCATTGTAGAAGAGAAGGCTCTTTTTCTCACCAATAAAACCAATTCTATATACCCTACTATAATTGTCAACAAATTAGTATTCTTGAGACTAACTGACTAGCCGCAGTACCTAAATCTTGTGTTTACTTTCACTGCAAGAAAAGGGAAGGTCATCATTTTTATGCGTGTTTTGGCATTAGCAAATGGTGGGACATGTTCTACTGGTTCGAGCTGATGAACGTGATTCTGGCGGGGCCCTCGGAGCTGATCAGCATGGGGAAGACGGCGTACGAGGCTCAAACCTTCCGCGACACCATCAAACTGTTCCGCATGATGCCCTGCTTTGGATGCGTCGTGTTATGTGCGTACCATCTTCGTAATTTGTTAATTCACTTTAGAGAATGAAAAAATACAATTAATGACCGGCTTTTGGTCCGGTTCTTTAGGATTACGAAATCGTAACCCCCTACAGTTTCTTCGTCGAGAATAATGAAAACTGATTCTATAGAAAGTCAGCGGACTCTTGGCATCATCTTTCTCGTCTACCAATCTAACTACTTGCAGCGGTAGGTTACCCCACCAAAAGACGCGATCTACCGCAAAAAAAGCTTAGCTAAAAAATCCACCAACTCTTGTGACCAAAGTTTTGTTAAACAACATTAAATTATTTTAAACGCAGCGATCTTCAAGTCCATCAAGATAGTGATCGACCGCCCAGTGTTCGAGAACCTGACGAATGAGCTGCGCGACATGTGGCCGGAAGGAGATGTGTCTGATGAGGAGCACGGCATCATCAAGGGAGCGCTCAAGCAGCTCAACTTGATTGTTAAAGGTTTGTTGTGACATCTTGAGGTATTTCAAGTATGATTATCGTAATTCCATTAACTTTTTTCATCTGTGAGGTTACTTAAAAATTCTCACATCACAATGTTCTACACTAAACAAAGTTTATAAGACATAGAAATCACGTAGCAGTGCCGCGAGAAAAAAAAAATCTGCCAGCAGGTTGGTAGCGCATATTATATGTTGCATAAGTTACGTCGGACAACCGGCACCGCTTTATATCTCAGTTGCGGGGATTTTTTTAAATGCCTAGGTATATTACCAAAGTACTCTTTCACTCGTCCTTCCCAGGCTACTACTGGTGCAACAACGCGCTACTGATCAGCTTCCTCTCGCCGCCATTCTTTTTGACCATCGCGCGCTACTGTGGCTACGACTCGCCCATGACCCTGCACTTCATGTACTGGCTTCCCTTCGACGCCTACCAGCCTATCTACTACGAGATCACGCTCGTTGTGCAGACCTGGCACGGTTAGTAATTATAATTTAACAAAAACACCTTATTCGGTAGGAATATAACTTCGAGATAGAGGACAAACGTCAAATCGGCTTTGGCAAGGCCGAGTTCAGGAAGCTACGCAGTATCGTCTCGTCCTAAAAACTGCAGTGTCAAAAAACGAAAGTATATTTGACCAATGCGTGTTGCTAGCTAGAATGATATCAACGACAAGGTGAAGCGACGTCCAAATGGCCAGGTGAACGTCACGGGAATCTACTGGTTGCGTGATGCGCACGACCGGTTGTTGTAGCTGGCAATGCTTGAGGAAAGTCTATTAGATACTATATCAAGCAGTGGACTTTTTCGACTGAATTATTACGTATTGTTACATCACAATATACAAATCTTTCGTCTGAATAATGAAACAATAACGTCCTGAAGAATAAGAGCCTTAGGGCCGGCGCCCACTAGCGGCACGGAACGGCAAGGGATTTTTATGCGACGAATAGAAATAATAACTTAGGTGTATGATAATTTAATTTTATTAATTTAATTTTATATTACTAATTGTGTTGTAATTAAATTGAGTACGATTGTTATATTGAACAATCGTTATGTTAAAATATTTGTATGCTGTAATGGTAAAACATAGCGACCTATATAAATATGTAATGCAAGAACCCAATGTACCTATGTTTGACAAATAAAATTCTGATTCTGATTCTGATAATAAAATTTAAATTTCATTGATGATGCCAAAGGACGTCGCGGCATGCCTAAGGATACCGCGGCATCATTGCTGCCGATGAAATTTCAATTTTAATATTGTCATACTTTTAAGTTATATTTTCTATTAGTCGCATAAAAATCCCTTGCCGTGCCGTGCCGCTAGTGGGCGCCGGCCCTTACAACTCACTAAGCCACGTCACTCCTTAACTAAACTGGTGTCACGTTGGTTGCCAGCGCTGGTGGTGATCTGGTTCAACGTGGCGTGGGACATGTTGTTCTGCCTGTTTCTGTGCCACATCACCACGCAGTTCGACCTGCTAGCCAGACGTGTGCGGCGCTTGTTCTACGTCACGGTCGACCAGCAGCTCATCAGGTCTTATCCGATGGGTCAGTACCTATACCTACTTAAGAAAATAACTACGTTTTTAGGAACATCGGTATTTACAAAGATTAGTGCGTGTAACTGATGCTAAATGTCACATTGTTGGTCAGGTGATGTGATTGCATATGGTGCAGTGATCGACACGCGACTGCTGAGGGTGGGTTAGACCCCACGCTTAGCAGTCGCGATTTCGATCACAGTCACAGTTTGTTCCCCAGGGTGGAGGCCTGCTATTCAGTTTTTCGATTCGTAAATACAGTCGTACATTACGTAATTATATGTACCTATATGGAACATAAAAATAATAAAGTAATGTTTTGAATATATTCTACTTCTGAAATGCTTGTAATGTGTGTGCTTGGTTATTGTATTTTTCTATTGTATATTTACCTACTAATTACTATGCATAGCTACAGTCAGCGAAGAGATGCTTCGAACTGAGGGCGAAATAGTGAAGTCTAACGACGCCAGTTACTGGGACGCAAGGCATCAGAAGGAGATCACAGAAGTCGTGCTGAGACATCACGCGTTGATCAGGTTAATGTGTTATAAGTATGGTAATTTACGAATGATTGACAGTCATACTGTTACTTGCTACAATTCAGAGTTACTCACAATCACTACATCAGCCCGGGCTAAAAACAAATGACGCCAGTTTTTCATCCAGATGATCTGCGAAGCCAACTCTTATTTTTTAAGAATAGGGCTAGAATGGGGTTAAAAACTGAAAGCTCCTCATAGGGTCATAGGACTATTCAACGTCTTATATATACAAACCGCCATTGATTTGTTTTTGTTTACTTTTGTGGCGATCACAAATTAAACTAAAACTATATTTAAAATTATATGAATGAGACTAGGAGCGTATCACTAAGGAAAGGGGAAGCGTCTACCACTGGTAAAAAAGCAACTGTAGTGGTAAAGACAATAAATTATGAATGTTTTATAATTTATAGGAACAGGAATAGCCTGATCGGAGTTGAAAACTGACTAAAACACTTCAGAGATTCTAGCACTGATCTAATACCTTGCAGGTTGACAGGCGACGTGGAGAAAATGTTCAGTTTCGCGCTACTGATAAACTTCATGAACAGCTCCATCATCATCTGCTTCTGTGGATTTTGTTGCGTGGTTTGTATTATTAGGTTTCATTCATTTACCTAGTACATTACAATATGTGTGACTTAAAAATATGTCTATTAATGCACGGCGTTAGCACCCTCGATGGACTACTTAAGTCACATCACGTATCGTAAAGGTACTATTTTATAGCTCGTGTGACCGCACATACACTTAAGTCACGCTTTTCTGTGTAAAAATGGGGTACTTAGTCACGGATAAGCGTGACCTAAGTGCTGGTTTAGGTCACAAAGTGAAAAGAAATAACTTGCATTCGGAATTTCAGAGTTATTTTTTATTAAAAAGAAATAAATACACAGAGCACGTAGACGACTCATCGATCGCTGCTAGAGGCGAACATTGTCAACACTTTCGGTACAAACTGTTCATACAAGCCAAACGTGTCACCGTTTAGGCCCAGTTCCACTATGTCGTGACGACATATTATCGTGTCGTTCAAGGCGTAAGCGTTGTGGCTTGTGTATTTAAATGGAGGTAGTTGCATATAGGACGACACGATTAACTGTCGTCCACGACTTTTTTTTTGCAGTGTTGGCAGATTGTCAAGTCTATGGGAACGGCTAGCACGACAGGCTAAAACGATAAAAAAACGTCACGAATTATCGTGACGGTAAATCATGTGTGGTTATTGCGACTATCTATCGTAGCCACATAAAGAACGTAGAGGCCACTGATGTGCAAACGACAAGGCGACTGCCGTGAACAGTAAAAGTGTCGTCACGATCCAATGGGAACAGCTAGATACGACAGTCGTCCAACGATAAAATATTTCGACGACACAGTGACGATATTCAGTCGATATAATGGGAACAGCTAGAGACGACAGTCGTCCAACGATAAATTAATCGTCACGACATAGTGGGAACGCTCGTAATACTACAAAACAAATGACGGACAGACGGCTTAGAATGCCGCCCGTGACAGAAGAAACGCACTTTTTTCGTACACGCGATTCCGTGCTCTGTGATTAAGATACCTATATCCTATTTATAAAAACAAAGAAAAATTGTTTGTTCTGCAAAAATATGTCGCACATTATAAAATTGTTGTTATTCAGTTAATCGAGAAATGGAACGAGGTGGCGTATAAGTCGTTCTTAGTGACGGCTCTCACGCAGACCTGGCTGCTGTGCTGGTATGGACAGAAACTCATCGATTCTGTAAGTATTAGAACATATTCAACCTGTATGCCTACCGATGATTTTAATATTGGAAAATAGATGCATTACTGCCTCGTCGGTTTAGTGGTCACAAGCGCTTCTGTTGAGCTTGAGGTCGTGGGTTCGACTCCCAGGTCGGGCAAATCGTTATTGGTTTTTTCCATAGGGAAATTCTCAGTAGCAGCCCGGAGTCTGAATTGTGTCCAGTTGATGGTATGAGGCTCGCCCCTATTACATGGAACTTAACATAACTATTGAAATGTGGGTGTACTATAAGTATGTACACCACTGTCAGCCCTTCAGTGATTGTAGGCGTGGTGTTATGTATGTATGTGGTGTATGTTATATTTTATTTACATTCAATTATATCTGTTTGCGGCAGAGCAAGCGGTTAGCCGATGCCCTGTACGACTGCGGCTGGTACAACGGCTCCAAGAGAGCCAAGAGTGCAATGCTGATCATGCTTCACAGGTGATCTTCATAATATTCACCTATTTGTAATTTTCTCAAACATCTTTCGGTTCTTTTGTCGGTTAAGCAATAGAAAATTGGCAACGTCGCAAATACCTGCCAAAGATTTCCCGGTTTTAATTAATTTGTCAATATATAATAGGGATTGCAGGGGTGAATCGGTACGAAACTTGAAAATGGATTTGTACTTTAAAATAATATAGTTGGTTACTAACAAGGACACTTAATCTTTAATTAAAAAAACAGTCAACACATTAGAGTCGTTTCTGGCAACAAACTATATTATTTCAACGTTAAAATCCATTTGTAAAATCCAATGTGCCAGAAAGCTGTTCAGTTTAATGGTCTACGTACCACACCCTTAAATAATGATGACCACACATTTCTGATACACGCTGTAGATTGTACCTAAGCAATTTTATTTTAGTGGGTTACTAAAACAGGTCATTTTTGCATTTTCAGGGCTCAAAAGGGAGTTTACGTGACGACACATGGATTTTCAGTTATTTCATTGTCCAGCTACAGCACGGTGAATGTTGATTTTACAAGCTCTTCCCTCCCAAATGAACAGTGGTTTCGGCTCCGACCTACAAGTTATACCTATGTTGTGGGCTCAAACCCAAGCAGGCGCTTTACTTTGTGTAATTTATTTCATCACCATTGCACTGCTCTCAAAACGGTGAATGAAAACATTGTGAGGAAACTGGCATGTCCTAGAATCGAAAGTTTGAAGATATGCGACATTCACCAACCCGCACTGGGCCCGCGTGGTGGATTACGGCCCACTCCTTCTCACAGGGAGCAGGCCTGTGTCCCAGCAGTACGAACATAAAAGGCTGATTATAATAAAATTGAACCCATGTTATAATTATTACCTTATAACCTTCTGTAACAGTTAGCTATCGTCATGTTGATCTTTACAGCGGTCCCCAAACTAGGTGGCGCCTGTAACTTGGGGACCAGGTATTTGGGTTATGCCTCCCAAATTGTTTCATAGACTAGATTCTCTATTATTTATTTGTTTTTGTTTATTTGCAGATAATAAAGACAGCGTGGTCCTACTTCACATTGCTCCTCAACTTCTTCAAAGAAAGTGTTACTTTGTAGACACAAATAGGTGTTTTAGCTACAGCCTTAGTACTGCTAGTAGGTAATAAAAAATAGTAACAAACATAAAAATCTTTTATTTTTTTAATATAGAAAGTATCATTGTATGAAGATATATAAGTAACAGGTACATAGTAGAGCAAGCCATGTCGTCACCGTCCATAAGACCCCCATTTCTCCCAGATATTTAATTTTTAATTATATTTATAACGCTTAGTAATATATAGGGCTAATTTCATCAATTAAACTGAACGCGATACGTACATCAAAAACTTCGTTCAAGAGCTGTCAGTGTCAATATTCCCAACAATGATGAAACTGTCAGCTCTTGAACGCGGTTTAGAGGTGCTGATCGCGTTCGGTTTCGCCCTTGTAGGTTCTGCCAATCGATAATCAAGCCATGTAAAGAAAAATTATGCAAGACTGCAGTTATTTTGAGGTATTTATTAAGTAAAGCGGCTGGTTTCTGGCGGTTACTCTTACAATTTTTAGAGTCGTTAAGTAGACACTTCCACAAGAATCAAATCGGACGGTAAAAATAAAACACAGGCGTTAGATTTGCATCTTATTTTATTGATTTGTCCTCCCAGAAGTTGTTTTTTCGCTTATGTTCGGACTTACAAGGATTATTTTTTTCTTGGGCTACTTACAGTACATTACAACGTTTTATAAAGAAATCACAATGTGTTTGCGAGCGCCGCCGCCGCCGCGCCTCCCATACACTCGCTCAAAGTAAATTTAATCAGTCGTTTTTTACACATAACTCGAAAACATTTACAAAAACACCGCGCGCTGCTCTAATCGCCTCAAGGGATGATTAACTTTAATTGGGTGAGTTTTATTTTTACAATTGGATAAGGGAAGTCATAAAACTGACAGTTACAGGGGATATAACAGTAATCAATGTACGTATGAGTGTAGAATGGGTGTCTGACGTGAGTAGAGCGGCGCGGGTGAGTGTAGCACATAAGATAAGCGCGCAGCAGCTGTGCGCGGCGGCGGCTGCGCTCCTTCCTCTCCCACTATATTTATATCGGTCACACGAGACCCTCCTAACTAAAAAACCAAATCAAATCTCTAATTCAACTCTTAGCTAACCAGTATAATTACAAATGCATATACATAATAACCATACACTTTTACATATGTATATAATTTATATTACTTACGCTACTCCGTTAACGTTAACGCTATATGTATAATAAGGGTGTAGACAGTTCCCGAGTCGAGTATAGTTTCGATTTCAATAGCTCGGAGAGCGTTCCGGACTTCGCTGTGGCTGCCGATATACACAAAGTTTACATTAATCGAACGACAGAATGATATTTACAATACGAAATTAACAAATGATAAATTGAACTACGCGTAGTCTAACCTAATGGATGAGGCGACAGCGAAATCCGAAGCGAAGCATAAAAAAATGTAAACTAAGAGCGGCGCGCACTCACGTCGACAGCTTAATGTAACGAGGAATCTGCGAAATGCATGCCGGGGCAAGTGTCGATCGGTAGTCACGCGTCTATTCACAAATGTACAGTTCCTAAGTGTAGCTAATATTGGACGAAGTCGCGCGGATCCCTAGCCTAGTGTGGGGAGTCCCCTGTCGGAGTGGCGATGGAAGACTGGATTAAAAATACATCTCTTATTTATTTTATATCGTTAGAATCACCGAAACGTTCGTAATTCTGCCACTTAACATAGAGTGAGGTACTCGGCGTTACTCAGCGGCAGTGCTACTAATCACGTATGTTCATCAACAACAGTTAGACGAGAAAATAATAGAAACATGTTGAATAACTAAATAAATAACAATTCATAATCGTATTCTCACTAATCGACAGCATTATGTTCATAAGCGCATCGTACCATGCGCGGGCGAGTGTCGGCCACTCGGGCCCGGCTCGCAGCCATTTTCGCTTACTACCGGACACTTAAAGCTCTCCCACAACACATGAACGGTATCATTATTTTTATCCCTGCATTACAAAACAACATATAAATATACAATTTTAGTACCATCGTCTATACTAAACACGAATAGATCCAATAGATCAGCAGACACATAACCGAGATCACACGAAATGCACCCATATAATGTCGATACTTGCTTACTAGTTTATTTCAATGTCTTTTGTACACCGCTATTTCCGTTATCTGTTGGATACACGTCACTACTGAGTCACTTTATAACGAAAAACCTCGTACTTATTTACATAGTCTGTTAAGGTGTGTGTATATGAAAGTAATACGTCAAAATAACTGAAGACCGACGAGATAGACGTGTATCCGGGGAGGGTAATGTTCGCACAAGCGTGGCCACTCCGCCGTCTATCGGGCATGTACACTGCGCGTTGGGGCACTAGTTCATCTTCATTCTGCACGTTTCAATCCACAGTTGGGCTTGTTGCACCCGGTACTTCTGCTTCCATGGTCCAGGTGTATGTTGCACAGTTCTAAGCTGACGTTTACTTCTTACGTAATCGATTTACAGCTGGTTCTTAATCTTCAGTTTCACTTTTACACCTCTTTAGAAGCTGATTTTCAGGCGATGATTGTTTTATGGTGGACCGTTTTAATCTTGAAGCTTTTAGCCTGAAGCAGAGCTATTCTTAGCCGGAGTCTACATCATCACGGCCCGATGGATCTTTCCAAATGTCACGCAATGATGTTTTATGTCGGAGAGTATAAACACCAAACTTGAAGCCTTTTGGCTCGACGCTGGAGCATCACGACCTCATCTCCTGGGGTCTATATCTCCACATCCCTGGTTCTCTCCAACCCGATGCCACCACTCCCCGCCTGGGCGACAGACCCCGGAGCAGCGCCTCGCTAGCCGGTGGGGTGCGGGCGCGCGGCCCCGGCGCGTCAGTCCTCGTCCGACAGCGGCTCGTACTGCGCCGACATGAGCGGGGCCGGCTCGGGCGGCGGCGGCGGGCACGGCGCGGCCACCGCGTTGGAAGCGGCCGCGCTGTTGGACGCTGCGGGACCAATCATAATGTTACTTATACTTACATAGAACAGACTTTTACGACGGGCATAAAAGATGATGTCGAATTCGGTCAATAATTCCATTTTGGATTTTGATATTATTCAAAATTCGACATTATCAGTTTGCCAGCCAAGTTATGGTGGTATTTCGTCATGGGTAAAGGCCGAAAATGAGGTGAAAATGAAAATCCAAAATGGCCAGCATCATGGGTGATGGGAGTCATTTTTCAGGTTTTCGGGGTTCTGATGTTTCAAATAAAAAATAACGCGGCTATCCAATTGGCGAATTATTCCTATAAGCAGTAATAATCACTTTCACACTCTTCTAGTTCTTCGTTCAATCAGACAATTTATCATACAACACCAAAAAAACTACGGTACGAAAACCTCCTCCTTTT
The DNA here is from genome assembly GCA_949629185.1 of Apamea crenata. Taxonomy (NCBI): domain Eukaryota; kingdom Metazoa; phylum Arthropoda; class Insecta; order Lepidoptera; family Noctuidae; genus Apamea; species Apamea crenata. The sequence goes on from OX451372.1 coordinate 8,904,323, forward strand.
TTGAAGTGAATAAATCGTAAAGAAATAAAAGTATGAGCTCACAGTCTCCGGGCGCGGTGGCCACGTTGAGCGCGGAGTAGGGGTAGGCGTAGGCCGTGGTGGGGAAGGCCAGCGGCTTGGTGCGCTCGTCGGCGTCGCTGCGCATGACCTCCACGATGCGGTTGGTGACGTAGTCGAAGGCCGTCAGCACGCCGCCCGCGCCCGCGCCCGCGCCGCCCACGGACGAGCCCACGCAGCTGTAGCGCCGGTTGCTGTTGTTTCTGGAATTGATGCATACATCGTTATACACTTGCAATTACATTTTTATTACTTTTTGCACTTACAATGAAATCTTGTCAAAAGCCCAAAAAAAATTATCTCCTTTATGTTGCAAATTGGTGTTATTTCAAGTTACACAAATATCAACTTTATTTAGAAATAAAGTTGATTTCAGAGTGACCAGCACTAATGCACAAGATATAAAAATGTTTGAAGTTGTAACATAAACTGAACTTTTTGGTGTAGGAATGAAATTTATTTTTCCATAAACTCATATTTGTTTACATCTTTGGCAATTAAGTCAGGAATACAGATTAACTAATCTATGAGTGATGATGATGAGAGCAGAGAGTGATATGAATTAAACTATAAACATTTTCCAAAAAAAATGGAATACTATAAATGAAGTACGGCTGTGTATCTTTCTCAATAATATATTTCCCACGCAGTAGTAAAACACGATTAACGATTCATTTTATAAGCCAGCAGCATTTTTTCTTTTCAAATTGCTCTCCTAATATTCCACCTTCTTCCTTCCTTTTTTATCTTAGTTTAGGAGCATTTCCCGGACTGATTATGACATAAGATGATGAATAGTTTATGCATATCATACCTATTGGCAGGATGGTTGTCAGGCGGACTGACAGGTTCAAGGTAGGGCGCGTGTTTGGGCGCGTCGCGTCGCTTCCACTCCTCGCCGCCGGCATTCACGTAGCCTTCAGAGTTGCCCACGCTGAACCTGTTACTGGAGAACAAATAGGGCGTTATGTTCCGGTTGAATGTCATCATTACAGAAACAATTAAAAAGCCATTGTGTCTCGCGTGGATCCACGTTACGAAGGGTTAAAGGTCACTGTATATAGAAGCTGTTGAAAAATATCAGGCGCGGAAACCACGGCTTTACGTATTCTTGCACTGAATATAAATGATATATCTTTTAATAATTTGTATATACTTTAGGGTACTGATTTTTTGTTGACTTTTGACCGTTTATTTTTAATTGAAAATAACTCAATTTCTCTTTGGTTTTAATGGAATTTTAACTATGCTATGTATGACATCGAGTTCGTGGTTTCAATGCATAATTATTATCTTAGATTCTGAATTCAAATATAGGTTTAAAAAATGAAACGATTTTTCAGGGAGCCACAAATTCTTCAAGGCTTCCTATGGGATTTTGGTATTCCATAGTGCCTGTGGCATCTGTAGACCTGTAGATCACATACGTTGATGGAACTCACTTGTGGTGCATGATGGAGGTGGTGGGACTACAGAAGTCCCTGGTGATGATGTTAGACGCGAGGTCTCCTAGCTTGATGCTGGTGGTGTGTGCGGCCGCCGCAGCCGCCGCGTGCGCTGCCTCCTCACGCTCTCGTTCTGCTGGGGTCACACCGCGGTCGGGACGGTCCTGAAGGGGAAAAGACCGTTAGTACTGACTAAATACATAAATCTACCATAAACACGACTACTAAACAGAACATTTTATTTTTTATTTATTTGAGTAATCAAGTGTCCTTACCGGGAACCTCTGATCCGAGCTCTGACTGATCTGATGAGTGATAATAGCATCGATCAGCGACGCAGCCGTGAGCGTGCCTTCAGCCGGGCGCGGGCGGTTGTCTGCGCCCGGCGCGCCGGCCACGCCCGCCACGCCTGCCACGCCCGCCACGCCCGCCACGCCTTGCACGCCGGCCGCTACGGCGGGGCCTACTGATACTGATGACACTACTGTGCGTCTGAGAAGAGATTTAAAAGAGATTAGTACGTTCTAGAGGGATTTGCAAGGACAAGAAATGAATTTTGGCTTGTTCTAAGAATTATGCGTAGACTTGAGAACCTCCTACTTTCATTCTTTAGTTAAAAAAACACAAAAATGTTTCCACTGCTGGGACTCAAGCATCTTTTGTTAGCCGGAGAAGGCCGTAATATGGCCACCACACACGTGGACCCAGTGCCGGTTGCAAGTCTTCGAACCTTTTAAAATAAACTTTCACCTTTGAGTTTGTTTCGGTGGTTCTTTTCAGAGTAGTCGGCTAGGTAACACCGACCTCATCTAGTTTAAATTAAAAAATGGACGAGTAAGTGTTCTTCACGTGTTCTACACGTTATCTATAAAAAGGCAATGACCAAAAGTCGTACCAAAAAGTCTCATGCATCAAGATCAAAATATTATAGTAATTATTGTCATATTTTTTGACGACATAACGCGCCGGGGATTTGATTTTTGAACAGGGAATTTAATTTAAAGTAAAAAGTATTTATATTATTTTATTCCCTTTACATGACGTTCCGTTTCAAACAATATGATTAATATAACCTTGGATTTTGAAAGTGTCATGATCACGTCTTTCAAAAAACATGTAAAAATATTATACTTTACCGATTCTACATTAATTAAAAATAACTAGAATAAAATAGAACAGAATTTTTATTACTATTATCATTTTTTTAGAGCAATAATGACCGTTCGTGTATGACATGCCAAACGAAATAAAGTACCTAGTTTTTAGGTTATTTCGAATTATTTTTAATCTCCGAAACCCGGGTTTTGTTTACAAAAAGAACTTTTGTAGGAGTTAATATGATAAGTGTAGTCTATAAAAAACAAAGTTTGACTTTGATGCAGCATGGTACGGGATTACATACATCCATGAGCTTACCTTTGGCAAACACTTCTATAGCTTTTACAAATCCAATCTAACAAAGGACTTATAAAGGCTTTGTTACAAAGATATTTGTAATTTCATTTAATGAAATTTAATTGAGCTTTGCAGTAAGACAGGGTCTTAATTTGGCCTATGTTACTGCTTAGTGCAATTAAAATGATAAATCTATCAAATGCTTCGGATAAAGAGATAAAGAGGCATGCATATCGGGTGATTTACGTCAAGCTATTTAGTTTGTATGAAAATTAACAAAAAATAAGATTTCATTAATGAGTCTATAGTGAAAAATGCTTATTTCCATGGTCTGAATAGAAGTGTATGATCAATCTTTACAACCTATAATGTTACCACTGCTGGGACACAGGCCTCCTCTATATGAGAGGGAGTGGGCCATAATCCACCACGCAGGCCCAGTGCGGGTTGGTCGATGTCGCATTAGAATTTTTGGTTCTAAGACATTTTCGGTTTTCTAAAGATATTTTCCTTCCCGTTTTGAGCTTATAGCTTAGTAATAAAATAATAACTATAATACATACGTGTCTTTCCTATCGAGGTGATGCGGCGTCTGCGCCCTGGGCTTGCCGGGCGTGCTGTACGTTACCGACGAAATCATGCGCCGCTCTCCATCCTGGGACGACACGCTCTGTAGGACAAAATATAATGATGATAACATATGGTGCTATTGTGACCTACCTACACGGTCTACATTCATAAATGATTGGATGATGGGGGAATTGATGATACAATCCTTAAGACCGAGATGATTCAGGCGAATAAAATGCTCTCGCACTTCCTTCCCAGGCGGATTATATCTAGAGAATTATACCCTGTCCATTAGGTTAAGCGTTTTGTGACAGCTGTCTTAGAAGTTAGAACGTACATATTCCAAATTACGTAAAAGTTAACGTTAAAATGCGTAATAAAATAAATATATAAATTGCCTTATCTTATTGAATTATCTTATTTACGGTTTCTTACAGACATTATAATACCGTACGTATATCAATCAATGTATTGTGTGTTGCTGCAACCACTAGTTCCATCTGTCAAAAAACGGTATACGACGCGTTAGCGTCTTCTTATGAGCTTATAAAACATACTACGATCAGCAATCCGTATGCCAAGGGTTTTTAATGTCCCCCCCTACCTGCAATCTAGGACTAAATCAGACTGAAAACCATCTTACGTAGCCCAAAACCACCTACACCTTTTCAAGTGTAGGTGGTTATTTCATTGTGCTACTCTTTATAAACGAATATTTTGTAAACCATAACTAAGCCGCATTATATCCATTAAAATAACAGATTCACCGCAATAGGATAATGGTAAGGTTCGAACTTTGAACCATTAACGTAGGTACCCACGTGGGGTGAGTCCAGTCGCCTGAACAATCGAACGTTTTTGCTGACTAGCGAATATTTTATCTCTGCATGAGCTATTTGCTCATAGGACAGAAGTAGAATAACAGATAATTTTAAAGACAACAGTCAGTATACGTATAAACTGACCATAAGATGCTGATGATGTCTCTCTTGTATAATTTGTTGTTGATGCTGTTGTTGAAGCTGTTGTTGATGCTGTTGTTGTTGTTGCTGTTGTTGTTGTTGTTGTTGCTGCTGCTGTTGTTGTTGTTGTTGTTGTTGTTGCTGTTGTTGTTGCTGCTGCTGCTGTTGTTGCTGATGTTGTTGCTCGGCATGTCGCTCCTGCATCGCGTGCTATATGTACGTACGACGTATGTATTAATCTCAGCTAAATGATGGTGCTATAAAATCGCTGAGCTGTTTGTGATAATAGAAGCATGCAGCTAGGGAGGATGGTCAGCAATCAGCTAATACATTAGATCACAGTGTTACTATACCAACTCGATACATAGGTTACAATGGGGATCATTCAATCTAGCGGAAATTAAATGCTACAGTAGGTACTACTTTTTCAATTTTTGGGGTCCTGACCATGAACGTACATAGATTAAAAAATGTAAACACACGAGCCTGTTGCGCGATATTAAAGCAGTTCCTGGCCAGTACCATAATTATTTGCATGTTAGGTCAAATTCACATTAATGGTTGTACCGTATGTGGTTCAAAATCGATGACACTTGTCATATAATGATCTGCTTTATGTCAAATATTAAGTGCATTTGGAAATCTGAATTTGTTTCGGCCTTTCTTTCGGAGTAGTAAAATAGGAAACGTCGACCTCATCTAGCTTGTTTTTTTTTTTAATATAACGTGTAAAAGTGATTCCGGTATCCTATTTGCAGATTAAACAATTTCATTTCATTGATATCCCATAATTTGTATAGAGTTGATTCAGTCACACTGCATCAAAGAGTAACAAAACTTACAATGGAGTGTTGCATATGTCGCTCGTGAATGATCTGCGCCTGATGTTGTTGTTGTTGCTGGTTCTGCTGGTGTTGTTGTTGTTGTTGCTGCTCCATCGCGTGCCGTTCGTGTATCGCGTGGATGGCACGTTCACTGCAACCATATTAGATACGTTAATAGTCGTTGGGACAATATTTATATTTAAACTGGACGAAACGATGGATGAATCTATATATATCTTCTCCTATACTAATAACAAAGCTGAAGAGTTTGTTTGTTTGAACGCACTAATCTCTGGAATTACCAGTCGGATTTGAAAAAAATATTTTTGCATCTGTAGCCCAATTCTTGAGTAAGTCTATAGGCTATTTAACATCATGCTAAGACCCTAAGGGGCCGAGCGAAAAGAAAAAACGTCAGAAAGAACGCTAAGAGAAAACGAAGTATAGCGCGGGCACACGATCAAACAATACATGTCACGCGCACGAAGTCGCGGGCAGAAGCTAGCTATGAGAATAAATGGCTTGGAATTAAGTGAGCACTTAGGTATCTGTAGACGGAGATGTATCAAAGAAAAAGAAGTGCTGCGCCGATCCAAATGAATTGGGAAAAGGTCAAGAGGATGATGAAGCTGGTTTTTACAAGAGCACTAAAAATCACACAGTTTTAAAATCTAACTCAGCAATGCCGAGTATGATGGTAGCTACTTTTAATATTTTATTGTATTTTATTATAGTGACATTATGCCACTAGCTAGCTAGCTGCTAACACACGACATATTCGCCAATAATTTAAACTAGTATGAGTTTATGGAAAAATAACTTTAATTCCTACACGATAAAGTTCAGTATACGCTACAACTTCAAACATTTTTATAACTTTTTCAATAGTGCTAGTCACTCTGAAATCAACTTAATCACAATTAAAATAAAGTTGATATTTGTTTAACTTGAAATAACGTCAATTCGAAACAAATAAAATTTGAATATAGCTAGCTTTTTGTGTATTGCCTATTTCAAATTTGTACTGAAGTTCATCTTGACATGGTTTATATTGATTTGACTGAATGTGTTAATAGTATAATTATTAATGAGTCTTTGTTATTATAGCTAAAACTGTTTGCATGCCGTAGTTAAGGTAGTTAGTATAAGGATCATTACAAGCTTTTATTTAACTTGCGATGTATGTATGTATGTAACTATGTTTGTTCGGATGGACTCTTGCAACTCAATTTTGAAGCTTCAACCGATTGAGCTGAATTTTTTAAGCTTAACATCTGTAACTTGTACCTACTTTCTGTAAAAATAAACAACTATTCTATTCTAAATATAATAAAAGTAATTGTACACTTACGCGTCTCTTCTCTGTATTTGTATCTGTCTGTCTCTCTCCATGTATTGAGGTTGTGACTGAACTCTTCTGTCCATCATTTGCTGCAAATAACACACATTATTAATTTAAAATGTACACAGATTTGCTTCCAAGTGATCTGAATTACTGTTTTAATCTTTAAATAGGTTCTTTACATTTTGATAGACCCCCAGCAGTGACAACAGTAGCCTCCAAAAGTTAGTTGTGACGTATCCACTTCAGCTGCGTCACACCAAATTATGATTTAAAATTGTAGTAATCGAAATGTTTGCACTACCACAAAGACATGTGGCATCTACCAACTCGCACTGGGCTCGCGTGGTGGATTACGGCCCATTCCCTCTGAGAGTCCTGTGTCCCAGCAGTAGGAACGTTATAGGCTTATTATGGGGTTATGCTGTGGCATCACAGCTGGAAAAATGACAACAAACTTTTGGTGGGCACTGTATGTAAGTGAACAGAAAAGGAAATAAATAAATACTTACCGGGAACTGAGAACCGATCGGGTATTTCTGCGCCATGAATCTGTGAAATGAAAATAATAACTACAGTTAATACAATTGTATTCGGTTTTTTTCCTTATACTATCGCGGTTACTGTTACGTACCTAATGCAGGTCAATTTCAACAATATTATGATAAAATTAATGCAATAATATATTTCTTTAAAATATGACTGCACACTTCGAACTTTTTCCTCTATCGTGGTATATATTGACGTGTGTTTAAGTCACCGAATTAATTTAACAATCCATGAGAACTGCACCCTATTTGGTAACTGCACCCTAATTGCTTGCTTCATATGTTCGAAAAAATTGTCTGCTCAACAACGTACTTAACGCAATGGATGTTGTTGAACTGTCAAAATGACAGCCATTGCTACTTATAGTGTGTTACTCAATTACCCCGCTGGTCTTTATACCATGAACAGCTTTCTCACCATCATCATATTCCTGCCCTTGTCCCATGTTACTTGGGGTCGGCGCAACACGTTTTCTTCTTCCATTCTCCCCTATCAACCGTCACGTTATCATTCACTCCTTTCTCCTTCATATCAGTCCTCACACAATCCATCCATCTTCTCTTTGACCTTCCTCTCCCTCTCCATCCCATCAACATTTATATTCATCACTCTATTAGTCACATGCATTGTCTCCTTTCTCATCACAAGCCCATACCAAGCCTAATGATTTCCTTTCAACTTGGCATGGGCTTTCACATATAGCTCAACATAATGCTGGCGTATTTGCGCAAATATTCGCGTTGTTTCACAAACATAACATCACGCATGTTTCCCCGAAGGGTTAGGCAGGGGTATACTTATGCCATTAACCGGGCACAAATCCAAACTCATCCATCATCGTTGTTTCGTTTATACAAAATGAACTTTATTACAGTTTATATAGGGTATATTTTGTATTACCCAAGTAAAGCGAATATTTTTACATAAACACCAGTGCCAGCATAATGTCCAGCTTTTTAAGAATGCGCATGCTGTAGTATAAGAATTAGCCAGTTAATTATGAAAAGCAGTCAAACGAGATAAGACCAAGGAATATCTTTATTTATTTATCAGTCTTATCATCTACCATTACAAGATTTTTTTAAATCCAATGCGATATACAGTCGAAATTTTTCGTCGGTTATTAAAAAAATATTGCTGTTCCATACGTTTTGACCGCGTAGGGATTGCACTTCACTATGAAACAGAAGATTTTTTTTTTGATAACCGACGAAAAATTTCTACGCTATGGGGTCTAAACTCATGTGCTGAATTCATGGTTACAGTTTGCGCGTCGATGTCCCTGCCATCCTGTATATCAACTTTATCGTTACTAATATGCTGTCGTAAACATACCTGAGGTCATGATGTTGTTGCTGCTGTTGCTGTTGCTGCGACTGCTGCTGCTTGGCCTCCTGCTTGCCGTCGGCCTGCGAGCCGCGCGGCACAGGCAGTGCCGTCGCCGCGGACGCCACGTCAACTAATGACGTGAACGCTTCGTGACCTGAGAACAATTTAATGTTTAGTATAAAGAGATTTTGATGATAAAGATGCTACCTTTGCACGGCGTTTTCTTTTTTTTTATAGATAGAATACGTGTACTTACTAAATAAATTTACCACAAGGTTTCAAAAAAAACGACAGACACGTCTATTCATGAGTTTAATACACGACCAATTATTAATTTTTGTCCTCATCATTCTGTGTGTGACGTAAGTTAGGTGACGCTTGTTTTTCAATTTAATATAAACTCAAATAGAATTTCTATGATGACTATATCAAGCAATATTTTGTTTCTGAAGTCCAAATCGATTTCTCCGAGATTTTTAGGCCGATTTACGAGATTTTACAACAGGTTGTACTGATGAATATTTCATATTCATTAAATTTTATTTGGGAACAAGACAAGAATATCGAAAAAAAAACTGCAGTTTCATCACTTGGTAAAATAATTAACCATTTTAAGCTTTTCATTTATGCCTTTTTGATCCGTTTCTCCTTTCTATGTTTGTTTGAGTGTTGTTTGCACTTTTGTGTGGCAAAGTAGATTCTTTTTACGATATTTCAGAATAAGTTTGGGTAGTTTACCTGGCGGTGGTTGTGGGTGTTGATGTTGGTACACGTGCTGCGGCGAGTGCCTCTGAATGACGGACAGCGCGTCCCGACGGAACTGCGGCGACGCGGCCCGTTCATCTATCAGATATGAATAAGACAAGTTATATAGCGCCAGTAGTAAGTTGAGTAAAATAGTGACGTCACGTATTTTGGTGTACGTCAACATTTTCTAAGGTTTCTTTGTCCATCTGTATGCGACTTTCCTGCACACAAAATATTAAAGGGAAACACACAGAACTGCTTGACTGCTTAGACTAAGGCAAGGGGGACTGGTTTATTTTTTATAATCGCACGAGTTAATATACCTGTATAGCTGTTGCCGACATACGACGAAGGAGGATCATCAAGAATCCTCAGCCGGTAAGTCAAGCTTGCTATCTAAATCTTGGCTAGTCTTATGATAAAAATAAAAAGTCTTAAGCCTGTTGGGCACTTTAAAAGTGAACTCCAGCAGTTGGTTTGCCAAATGGTAAACACCACATTGTTTTGTTCTTTGAGGCGCTCAATAGCTTGTCTTATTTATACCCTCATATATGTTTGAACACATTCGAATGCATCGAAATAACCTAGCCTGGCTAGTGAACCCGCGAACCCTCGCTATCTGAGCAATATAGGGCACGCCGCTAGCAGTACTGACCGGGCGGCGGGTGCGCGTGCGCGTGCGCGTAGTGCGGCGCGTGCGGCGTGTGGCGCGTGATGACGGACACGGCGTCGCGCCGGAACTGCGGCGAGCCCGCGCGCTCGCGCTCGCGCCGCGCGCCGCCGTGCATCTGCTGCGACGTGATGAAGTCCGCCATGATGATCTGGCGCTGCTCCAGCCCGTACGGGTTGCGCGTGTAGCCCGAGCTGCCCGTCTGCGGAACAAACGTGTTGCGTTACTCAAATGTGGGCTTTGATATGGAATATCGTAGATTTTCTCTGATCGTTCGTAGTTCGTAATATAAAGAAGATATGAAAAAATAAAACACAATTAAATTACTAATTGTTCTGCTAAGCGTGAGAAATAAAGTGATCATTCTTACAAAAGATGTAATTAAAATGTCACATTAAACTATTTTCCAAGATTTTCCGCCGTTTCTTTTCCAGATGGAACACAAAAAAAAACGTTGAATGGTGGGCTTTCTGAAGGCTAATTATTATCCATTTGAATTATTAGTAAACTGCAAAATGCCACGTGAATAATATTTAATGTTGTCTCTAATCAACACTCATTATTAAATACTCATAATCACAAGTACTCACAGGAGAAAAACTCGGCGACTGCGGCCTGGGTTGACTGCCCGCCGCGGCATAATACGCCGCAGGGCCTCCCGGACTCCTTCTCTTATAGAAGTCCAACGTTCTCTTATCGGGCATATGATGGGACCCATGGACAGGGGTCCCAGCCGTTATGGACCCTGTCTTAGGCTCCGCAGGGTTCCTATGGGGCTCAAACCTCGACTCCACGGGTGTCCCAAGGGTTATAGAGCCTTTAGGATTAGGTGACGGTTTTAGGGTCGGTCTTGGAGGTGCTCCCACGGATTTGGGCTTCGAGTTGTACTGGGTAGGAGATTCCCGTTCTTGTTGAGGTCTGTAGTCTGTTGAGTTTCGGTATACCTGATAGGATGTGAAAAATGTGTTTAAAAGTGTAACATTTACAAAGATTTTAGTTTAGTCAGGGTCTATTTGGGAGACTGTAAATAGGCTAGATTAAATTCTAAACTATTAGTTTCAATTAAGCTGTGATTTAGGGCTGATTTTTACTCTGGATTGCATAAAATTGACGTCTGACAGTTTTTGTATGGTAAAACTGTCAAATATTCAAAATATACCAGACAAAATTATCTGGCGTTGGAAAAATCAGCCCCTAGTTACAGAAATTACTGAAGAAAGCATCAAAATAGCCTCCACAAGTGGTGATACATAAATTGATGAGGGTTCGCCCAGGGTGCTGGGCAGTCAGCCCTATTATCACCTATCTGACTCGCTAATAATATTTTTACCGGGAAATTCACATAGTTAATTTACGAGGGAAGAATGAAGAATATTTTACATTATCAAAAACATTTTTCATACTAACCGACTTATTAGGATGTGGGAACGGCTGATCATGCCTGGGCCTCTTCACACTCAGATCCAATAACGGCTCATGCCTCTCCTGCCTCAACAGCAGATTCTCATGCCTATCATGTCTGTCCGGTCGTTCGGGCCGCTCGGGTCTTTCCGCGCGAGGCTCGATGTGGAGGACCATGACGTCCTTGTCGTTTGTTGACGAGTGAGAGAGAGGGGTGATAGTGGCTGAACGTTGGGGGCTTGAAGCGCCTGTGTTGCCAACGTGGGAACTGTTGACGACTGATAGTGTGGCGAGGGCTTCTCGACCGCTTGCGCAGGAGGAGGTGACCTGTGGAAGATTTTCATGTCATTTTTTGCTTTTGTTTTTATTTTTTTAGGGATAATAAGCAGCCACAATACAATCGCACACATCCAACACACACACACATGGAACATTTTTTTTTTTTTATAAGTTAAAATAAAAAAGTAATATGAGGTGTTAGGAATATTCTAACCCATTCGGATTGCCGTCTCATCGGACTATGAGAGTAAAGGAACAGAGAGTGCTCCTGTGTTTGCCCACACACATAATAATCAGCCTGTACTGTCCCATTGCAGGGCAAAGGCCTTCCGTTCCTTTTTCCACTCAACTCTGTCCTGCGCCAATATGGACCAATCCCTCATTTAGGCGTCAAATTCGTCCACACTAGTGCACTATAACATCTCCTGCGTACTTAGCTAGTCTCCGTTGAGATTGGTTTCTCTTCTCAGAGAAAGGAGGGCTGTGTCACAGCTGTCTTAGTGCTGATTACAGGCCGATATTCGGTCGGGAGGATATTGTTATTACCTTGATCTGATGCGGCTTGATGGTGGGATGCTGTGGTTGCGAGTCTCTCGTTAGGCTTATCTCTATGAGGTTGAGGACCACGTCGCGTACAGTCTGCGGCGCGGTACTGCGCCCTACGGACGTCACTGGGGAGGCTGTGACTGCGCTTACGGCGACCACAGGACTGCACGATGATGCAGATGATACTACTGTTGGGAGGGACGTTGGGGGGACGATCTGTGGAAGGTCAAATTTAGTTAAACACGTTGTGAAACTGCAAGGTCTCTTTGATGTATAATGAAACTCACAGGCTATCATGAACTTATTATTCTAACGCTAGGTGGTATTACAGTGTTAATTATTTATTGGTTTAAAGTTTGTTAAAACCAGACCGGATATTTTTTTTTATTGTCAATTTCACCGTAAGAACTTACATTTTTATAGATACCGAGTGAATTGTAACCTAATTTTATGAGATTACCTAATTTTGTTTTTTAGTTTCAATTCTACTTAGGTAAGGAGTAAGGGATGGCGTAGTGCTCTGGCATTTGCATTGACTAAATCACATCTTTGACGGGACTAATTTAGTAAAAACTTATAAAATATCAAGACACATAACATGTATTCGGTACAAAAGTGAAGGAGCCCTGTACCGACCTTCGCACTAGGCGCATCGTTCTCCTCGTCGGCCGTCTCGGTGGCGGACGAGTCGTACTCGTCCCGGCGCGGGCGGCGCGGCGCCGCGGCGTCGGTGCGCGGCGCGGGCGCGGGCGCGGCGGGCGCGCGCGCGGGCGAGCCGCCGCTGGCCGTGTCCGTGTCCGCGGACGACAGCGCGCTGTCCTCGCTGGACGGCAGGCACGGCCGGTCGGCCACAGAAGTGTCGAGCTGCAGCTTTTTTCTGTAGGTAACATTGTGGAAAATATTAGTAAGTGAGATGGGCGCGCACATTTCGAACTCCAACAATAACAGATTAGTTTGTATTAAAAATCAAAGAGCACGGCCGTCCCAATTTTATTGGAACCAATAACCGTAATCCTATGAAATTCAAAAAGAATCCTCGAAATTCACACACGTTCAGAGCATAAGTTATGAATCCAGAATGCATCAGAGAACTTCTCGTTCACCATTTTCCATTTGAACTTTTTCATAACTTTCAATCATATCCATAGATCTTTTCTGTACTAATAATACCTACTTTATCTATACTTTCGTAAAATATTAGAAACGGATGACCGGATTTGTTGACCAAAGAATTCTCAGAGACACTCTCTCTCCATAAAGACTTATACGCCTACCTATAGGTGAAGTAGAACGCCTTCAAGCTGGCCGGCGTCCTTCCACTGACGGCTGCAATCCTGTCCCACGCAGTCCCGTGCTCCCGCAGTAGCGACCGGAACCTCGCAGCTTCCTCCTCCGTGGGTTCAGGTGCTAGGCCACCTTCCACCACGGTTTCTAATCTCCTGGTTATTCTCTTGAAGCAAGCTAAACAGCATTTGCTTAACTCGCTTGGGATTTCTGTAAAAGGATAATTGAGGGTGTTAAGATGCGTTATTTTTAGAATAAATATAAAATCTGAATATAAATGTCCTCAAACTGGCGGCATACTTAGAAGATAGTAGAATTTGTCGAAGACATTTCCAAAAACTCAAGAAAGCTTCGTTTTTTCTGAATGTCAACTATTTCTTCAGGCAATTAGTGTCGAAACTGACCACAATAGCAATCATTTGCAATTTTTACACATCAATCAAATTTATTGTTTTACGATACGGTTTATCTCTTCAGAAGACAAATTATTAAAACTTCTGGTGCAAATGTGACGCATAAAAGGTTCTTCAAGATCTATAATCCCATCTTAAAACGGGTAAAGTATATAACATGAAATCTCACCGAACTCTTCCATAAGCGGCCTCTTCAGCTCTAACGACAGATCATGCCACCGCGGCGGCAGATGCCTCAACCGTTTTGCTCTCACCCTGGGCCCCGGACACGTAGGAACCGGACACCGGGTATACCTCGACCGGACACATCTACAGTGACACGGTTCACATACCCTCGCACCTAGATACAAAGAAAGAATATATGTTTATTGACTAGACTAAAAAGGCACTCAATATAAAAATAAAACACTAGAAGTAATTGTTAAAAAACAGAGCATTCTATGTATCTCTAAAAGGCACACAATGTGCCTCATCTATGCCTCATCTATATACATAGAATACTCTTTATTGCACAAAAAAGACGAAAAGAAAACATTAACGTTATAAAACAAGGGTGAAATATGGGTGGTCTTATTTCAATCTGCGATTTCTGCCAACAACCTTGGGATTGTCAGAAATTGTACGAACGAACAAGGGTAGTCCGCAGCGTCATTAAACAATGTTCAGGGCCTTTTTAAAATAAAAGGAGATAATTCACAGACGTAATAGGCATCGATTTCTAATGTTTAATAACACAAAAAAAAGATTTTCTAAACGCAAGTAGCTATACTATTCGGAAACAAGAAAAACTAACTATGCTATCCCGTATTTATCTGCAGTTAAGTTAGGGTACTTGAAATTATGAGTTAAGAAAATCTTTTCTTACCATTACAACTGCGAAGTGTCACCAATTAATTTAAAATAACTATAATTCATATAAGTAAAAATAGACAAAGAATAACTACCACACGCACCTACAGCCTCTTCTTTAAGCCCGTAGTGGATGGCGCGAGATCTGGACACAGTCCGCGTGGCCCCGGACATGTTGCATACGGCACAGTTCGACGACGTTGTTGTAATCGTTGTTGTTGTTAGCGTGGCTGTTGATGAGGGTGTGCCGATACGCTCTGTTACTGCTGTTGGGGAAATAGGTGATTAGAAATGACTGTGAAAATGAGGGTAGAAGGTGAGAGGTCCTGAATATCATGTAGCTAGGGAGAATAAACTCAAGAGAATAAAGATGCGCTTCTTTCTATAAATTACACTGAAATAACGAATCAGTTTGCCAAGTGTTGTTTGGTTCCTGCTATTGTTTAACGCCGGTCTTGTCAATTAGGAAATATGTCTCCATGTTCAGCAATAGACGTTTAAACGTAAACGCTATATTCGATGCTAGGAGAACGTATAACGTAATAATTCTACAGTTATAACATCGAACAAGAGCTAAAATTTCATCTACAAAACGAACGTTCATAAAATCAACTCTCAAATCAAAACAGCTAAACAATTTACAGAACAACAAAACGAAAATCTAGTTTCCATATAGTTCATTATTCAAGTGCTAGTTGCATATTAACAAGTTTATTCAGAACAGCGCGAGATGATCCGTAAATCACGTCGCGGCCGAGCGGGCAGGCGAATCGTGCAATATTCAGCGGGCCCACGTTGGGCGCCAATTTGCAGCGAAACTACGAAAGCAGATTAGCGCCAATTTAGTTCCGATACCGATGCCATGTTTGTTTAATTATTTATCGCTGTTTGTTATACAAATTGAATTACTGCACGTCATAGATACGTGTTGTTTGTTTGAATTAATATGTGCATTTATTATTTAGTTTGTAGTTCGGTATTTGTGTAAAGCAATTTATTAAATTCAACGCCAATCCATATTTACATTGTAAGCCAGCTAACATTTTATAATCCTAATGCAATCGCCACTAGCCTAAATAATATCTGCACAAAATTCAACAGAGCATAGACGTCAAACAACTAGTTTTGCGAGATGAAGCCGGGCAAAGGCGTGCTAAACTGCATCGGCGCAAGTTAAATAATTAACTATTATACGAACAGATTTGAGCTCGCAGTTAATAACTCTCTAACTGCTGTGTAATTAGATTTATGCACTTCGGTTGAGATCATAGAGTAGGATATTCTTGGAATATGCACTTACTTAATTTTGATTTTATTTGAGCAGGTAAATTATAGATTTGGAAGTCGATAAAAGTCGAATAGTGTCTTTAATATGGTTAAAGTAAAATAGGACACAATATTTTTATCATTCAATTATAAGAATCGGTCGATGTGGCGACGCTTAGGGGTGGCCAGCAGTGGACGTCTTTCGGTTGAAATGATGACGATGGAGTATGAGAAATAGGGTTAAACGAGCTCCAAACTGAAGCATCAACCTTTCTCTAAAAACCTCTCTTTAATTAATGACAGCATTTATTTTGCACTCTTTTAAAGGTATGACCCAAAACCCCTAACAAATTCAAACCATTGTATCAAAACGTCTACCGAATAACTCCATACGAGTCAGTCCGAGTCAGCATTTCGTCTGTCTGTAGCTCTGTGCCTCTGAGTGTTAATTAGCGTCTGCAATCCCTGAGCAAACCAACGACGTTTGTCTTACAGATACCGGGCTATTACTGAGAGAACATGCCACAGATTACCGTACGCTGGAAAGTTCTTTGATGGGTAGAGTAAAATATACTTACTGATAAACTTGGTCTTGGTAAATTTTTGTAGAAAGAAGATATGGTTTATTAGGGAATATAAACATTATGTTTCTGTATTTAAGACCACAATTTGTTTGTTACCTGTGATGAATGATCATTTCATTTTATAAATTGGTTAAAAGTAAAATTTTTGCACATATTTTTTTTACAAAGTATTTTTTTTTTATTTCACCAGAGGAGGTCGGTTATTAGTATTGATTTATTAATTTACTTAATAAAGCTACCCTCATTTTGGAAAAGCAAACTTTGCTGCTTCAAAGACTTTTCTACAATTTTGCTATCCATGCCGAGCACTGTCGATTAATCCCACCAATTACTGATATTTATACAAGCGCTAATTGGATCACGATTCAACGTTTTATTCAATTTGAAAGCTTAAACAACGTTTTGATGAAATGGCGCCCAACGTGATAGTAACCGAATTAACTGTTTCATCCAAAATGTATAAGCCATTGTAATGCATTTATGAACATCGTTAGTGATTATTCATAGACTATTGTTAGTTAAAACATAAAACGGATAGTCGATATTGCATGGAAATGTTTCCAAATATCCACAAAAGGAATTGGCGCCCAACTGCGACTCACAATAAACCATAAATCTACCCCTATTCGCAAGTACATAATCAAACAACGAATACATGAATGTACACACAATTTCCCTACACTTCAGGTCCCACGGGTGGGCAAGCTGTGGAGCGGGATGTCACCTCTATTTGCGCACCGATGTTCAGCCAAGCGCGAGAATTTAACGAGACCGGCTATCTGTGTTTATTTACCGCGCAAACAGCCGCAGACATTTTGTAGATTAAATGCCTCCTGTATGCTGAACGTGTGTTGATTTTATTATACAATTTGTCATGTCGTGTTTCCCTTTAATATTACTGAAAGTATTTATATTAACTTCTTATTGATAGTTATATTCTAGATTTATATTTAATTTCATCGCAATAATTATTTCGACACACAGAAGAAGATTTCAGTAAGTATTTCTAGTGAATTATATTATTATTTCGTGTAGGGCGATAATTATATCAGTTTCCACAAGATTACTTAGTAAATAATCCAAGTAATTATGGAGAATGATTGGTGTGAAGACAAAGCGGGTCCGGATGGACCGTTTAATCTGTTAATCTTACAAAAGGCATGTCGGTCCCGCATGCCCGATGCTTGATTTACAATTCTGTGTGTGGTGAGTTCGTCGGGTTTACGCTGTCAACCAGGCCGAGGATTATGGCTGTCATCCACTAATGTTGCGTGGATTAACTTTTAATGTTTCGATTGGGAGTTATTGCGAGATTAAGAATAAAGTAATGAGCTATTCGGTCATTATGTTAATTGAATATTAAAATGTTGAATTTGGTTTTCCTTTGAGCTACTGATTATATTTACTTAAATTACTGGCAGTTTCCTTAATATGAATTCAGATATTACGATATCACGAAATCCATTTGAAAAACCGAGTAAACTTTCGGGACATTTTACTTCACTACTCTACGCTAGACTATCAGACAAATACAAAGGTTCTGAATAAAAAGGTTTTTGTCATAGTCCACAAAGCGATAAGGCATCATTGAAATTAAACCCAACGGCGGTCACTGGGGAATCGCGCATTTTTAAACGGACTCCCCCTCAGGTAAGACAAGGGATGACAATGTATGAAACAAGAAAAACCATCACAGAAATTGTTCAAAACCAGCTTTCGGGAGCGATTTTCTTCGCTTACGAATTTCGACATGTAACCGGTTTAGAAACTAAGAAAAGTTCTTTCCGACATGTAACCGGTTTAGAAACTAAGAAAAGTTATTTCTTAATGCCTTCCATGCTATGGGAAATATCTTCCGAATTTCATGTATTGTGTCTATTTCAGCTGTGTGATTTCTGTCAGGAAACTATTTCAAAATAGGTTTCGCTGCATGTGTTAATCGTTAAGCGAAGTAGTCTAATCTAATAATGATATGAGACAACATCAAATAGCAATAGTTAAATAACTCAGCTTGAGTTGACGTCTAGGAAAACAACTAGTATCTAAACACACCAGTATTATTTAATGTCAATAAATTATCCATGAAAATAGAAATACCCACGACTACATGCCCACTTAATTTTTTTTCTAAACATTTTTTGAGATGTTTACCTAAGAAAATGTGTAGATTAAAAAAAATATCCTTCATTTTGAACACTGTAATTCTCTTTAAACTTGCAAATACGAAAAATGACAACTAAAAAAGTTAAGAATATTTGTCAGTTAATATTTTGAAAAGATGACGTTTTACAAAGTCAATGGCGGTATCAGGGGACTTGTAAATGGATTAACTGTTTGTAAAGTCACAGACACTCGACTGAATAGTCGTTATTGCCCGGGGAGCGTCGCAGAATACGCTTCATATTTCACTTTGTGTAAATAATACTCCCAAAAGATGGGAAAGGGATTGAAATGTCCTGAAGCTAAAAAATATACAAAATTACGTTTTTAAGAAATTGTTATATTTTACGGAGTCAAATTAATAGGAAAAAAGTACTGAGAATAATTGATCAAACTTTTGTTCTTCCAGTCTTAATTTTGCAACGGCATTAGGATAACAGACGACCCCTTACATAATTTTAAAAATGGTATGATAAAGCAGAATTAAAATGATGCCGAAAATCCATAACTTCTTCCTGGTTTTTAACCAAATTAGTTGTATTTAATCCCTTAGCACCACCAATAAGAATTCAAATCATAACATCGCACCGTCTAATAAAGTTCCCTCCTGAAAATCAAACTTGTAAAATGAAAGTCAAACCCTATCGAGGTGTATATAAAGAGGCACTCTGGTCGGCGGCCGGCAGTCGTCGAGCGGCCGCGAGCGAGCATGTTGTCTCTGTACCGCGCGTGGCTGGGACCCAGCCCCTGTGTGGCGCGTCCGGCGCCGCCCCCGGGGGCCCACCGACCGGTACCCCGCCGAGCAAGGGTACCATCCCCGCCCGCATCACCACCACCACCGTCACCATCATCCACAACTTCTAGCGAGTTGGATGTCGAGCGCATCGAGGCTCCTGAACCGCCAAAACGTCAAAGCAACACTGTCCTCGATATAGCTTCGTGCGATGGACCGGTCCAGTTCAGCCGAGTCCTCAACGTGGCCTGGCAGGAGAATTCTCCAGAACGCTCCTGGCCGTGCCGGCACCGCAAATCTCAAACCCGGACTACCCTACACTACTACCCGTGCAAAACCTGCGGGTCCAAGTTTCCTTCGTACTACTTCGTGCACAAGCATCGCAAACGCTGCCACGCTGAGGAAACCAGCGGGGAACCAGAAGCAGAGCCCGAGCCCTCCACCTCCACCGCCAAGTGAATGTGCCGTGTCGTAGTGAATTCGTACATATCAGTATTATTGAGTGATCTCAAACGAGCTTACGAAGTTGGTTACGTGTTTCGGTTTAAATGTACTATTGTTATAATAAATATTTAAAGGTACGTCGTGTTTTATTTCATTCTCCCGAATGGACACGTTCCAAGTCAAGTTTTTGAAAAGATAAAGTTTGTAATTACGAATATGTAACTGAGATTAGATATGTCAAAGTAATTTTCTATGATACAAGTTCAATAAAAGTTTTAGAAAGAGATTTATTAATAACACTAAGCAGTGCCTTTCGTGAATAAGATAAAATGAATATGTCCGAACCTAATTTATTAAAATCTAATTAAATAAACATCATTACATATTAGCTGTAGAATAAATTGATTCAATACAAATAAGCATCTGCAACTTTTCCCACGACATTTTACTTGATTTAATCGGAGCTTATTATTGTCGTAGTGAAAGTCAAACCAACGTTTTTCTTTCGATCAGGTTTAAACCACTGACCCAGTTATTGAATTAAGAACCCAACTGATAGAGAAATGCAGTTCTTTACACAGAAATGGCCGCTTAGTTCGGTGCTAAGTTGTCATTTTAGTATTAAGAACTTTGCCGAAATTGAAATAAAGTTTGAAATATAAGTACTGGCTCAATAGTTTAGGCTAGAACTAAAGTTAGGTTTCGTTTTGTAATAAGACGGTTTAACTTGACTCTTTAGCAATTTAGAAATGTAGGTTTATCAACGACACACCTCTACACCTCTTTTTAATAACATAATGAAATAATAGAATCACGAAAACGACAATTTTAAATCAATAATGTCTGAAAACTGCACTTTAAAACTTTTATTACCATGCATACTTCAAAATATTAATGTTGAACCCAAATATAATTGCTAACCAGGCGTAGGAATATTGATATCATCAAACTTGGCAAACGGATTGGTGAACGCAGGAGTTTGTTCAACACACAAAAATAAACATGGCTTAATCTTCTTGAACCTGTCGACGTGGCTGAATTCTGGGACTCATAATTACTAATTAACTCATATAATTTGGAATCACTGATACGAGGAAGAAGAAGCCACCTAAGACAAACATGCCAACCAACATTTAGGTCCTATAAACATCAAGACTTCTTCAAACATGACTTACCAGCTTCCGGTGTTGGTGGTGGCTGTGTCGGCGTGGGTGGTTGAGCCGGCTGCGGCGTAGGTGGTGCGCTGCCGCTGCCACTGCAACTGCCGCTGTTACTGCCGCTGCCACTGCCAGTCGACATGGCAGGCGCTGTCAAAGTGGCAGCTGCCACCGCCGCCGTCGATGTTATGCAGGTGACGGGCGATGATGTTGGCGCCACACTTATTGGTGCGCTTATTGATGTCTGTGGATAAGTCCGTGATTAGGTTCTTTACGAAACGGAACCATAATCAGCCTATAATGTTCCCACTGTTGGGAGACAGCACTCTTTTCTTTGAAAGGAAGATAGTTGGAATAATATTTTGGGCTATACAAAATCTCAGAATGCTAATAATCTTTAGAGACATGACTTTCTGCAGTAATTTGGTGCAATCATCATCTTCCTAGCCTTTTCCCAACTACCAATACAAGCCGAATATAACGTCATCTTCTGTCGTCTCGCGTATATTAAGGTAGAAGAGAATAGCTGATGCCTTGCTGAATAAAATTAGCGAGTCAGCAAAGGTGACAGCGAGGTTGGTTTGTACACGCTGAGTGGTATTGTCAATCATAGGGGTCTTTTAGTGGCATCTGGCTACCGATTCATTTGAGGACTGGGAGACGAAATGTCGGTCGTCCGGTGGCGAGATGGGCTAGCGACATTGTTACTATCGCGGGTAGAACCTGGATGAGGTACAAACAGGATCGTGGGCATTGGCCTAAATGACAAGAGAGGCCTATGCTCAGCAGTATGTCAGGCTGTGGATGATGATGATAACTGAATCATCTGAAGTAAGGTAAACATGAGCAAGTTCCTAAATTGGCAAACAAACTGTAAAACTCACCGACACAGGAGTAATGGTTAACGTAACATCAGCTGACGTCGACGGCGCTAGCGGCAGGTCGACGGCGGGCGGTGTGGGCGCTGCCGTCGGGCTGTTCGCCACTGACATCGGCGTGGGAGTTGACGTGACCGGCGCGGGCGGCGCCGATGACGCCGGTGGCGGCGACGGTGGTAAGGGCGGTGTTCTTGTTAACTCCGACCTGGTGGCAAGGGGGATAATACTGTTGAGATCACACAAAAGAAGTTAAAATCTTGAAGACATGATAATGGCGGAAATTGGATGTCTGATAGGTAACCCCTTGTTTGAAGTTTAATTAGTTATTAGTTCGTAATAATAAAGGTATAATAAGCGTTGAATTAAAGCAAAATAATCATTACAACAACACGTATCGTAAGTTTCAGTTAAAACCGCTAGGTTCATGTTAAAAACCACATTGCACAGAAACATTATATCCTACCGATCCCGAAACTCTTAAATCCCAAAATTAAATTAACCCAGCATTAATTATACTTAATTATAAATCGCAATAAACTACCAGCTAATTACATAACCAAAACACAACCAGAGCGCCGCGTAGGCCGGGCGGGTGCATCGGGGAGTTATGGCAAACATAATTAGCTCAATTCGCCTCTCTTTTAATTACCAACGGTTACCCTGCGGCGCAGGGGAGGTGGGGCAGTTGTGACGACCAACCGATGTAGGGGATGAAGAATTCAATTAATCGGTTAGTTTCGATTCGGGGTAGGATTGTTGTGAGCTTATTACGAAATTGCGGGTTGACCACGTACCATAAGGTCATGAACGTATACCTTTTTATTATAGTTACTAGCCGAGATCAATATCATTCATCTACCTATGTGGACATCGCAACTAGCTTCTTAAGATTACCAGTTACTTTTTGGTCGATGCGAAACGAATGCACGGTCCCGGTAAAATCCTACGAAAACCAATAAATCAAAAAGGAATTCGAAGAAGATCTGTAAAAGGAAATCTTCGTTTAGGAAAACTTCTGAGAAATAGCATTCAAAACTTGTCCTTATGTCCACAGTTGAGATATTTCCAGAAATCTTGTGTAAAATTCGAATAAGTACTAGACTGTTGTCCCTATACCTCTATATATTCAAATACTAGACAGTTCATAGTTCAACATTGACGCGGATCATACAAAAACCGAGCCTACCCGTTAAAAAATGTATCTCACGAACCGCCAACGTTTCATAGCTTTCGAGCGAAAAATTGAAGCCTAAACAAAAATCTGTAGCCGCGAAAAACAAGCGCGTTCCGACACTAACTAACACGGTTCGCCGGTATTTGAACATCATTAAAATTTGCCCAATTAATACTAGCTAGGGGGTGGTAATTATCCGCGGGCGAACGGCGCACCCCATTCGGCAAACAACGATTGTACGTGGGTAAACCTGACAATCAAATTAATCTCATCCCTTTACAGAACAGTACAGCACAGACGACCGCATGACCATGGAAACAATTTGACATCGACAGGGCCTTGATTTCATAGCAGTAAGGGCGATTTTCGTAGTTCAATTGTCACTAGATACTACTGCAAGCGGTGGACCGTACCGCGAATTTTTGCGCGACCATTTTTCATGTTGGTAACTATAATTCTTTTTTTTATTTCATGTATGTTATAGGGTTTATGATGCATGCTTTGCGCTAGAGTGGACGCAAAGCGATATATTCGAAATTGAATTTAAAAAAATAAATCCAATCGTCAACAGTTGAATGATTTATTTCAGTTAACATTTATTTCCGGCAACGCGTCCACAGTTTTTTGAAGTGGAAACATTTTTTTTGCATTTTTCGTCCTCAATTTGGTTCAACATACGTTCAAAACTAGCCTTTCCTAAAAACCCATTGGTCCCATCGGACTATGAGTGTGTGAGGGAAGATTAGCCTACGTAGATTGGACGTTATAACCAAAATACGGTCTGAAGGACTATTTTTTACAAATAAATGGATATTTCAAACCACGAAAAGAAACAACTCTGAAACGTTTACCTAAGTAATATTTCGTAGCATCCATCGTATATCAATAAGCAAATAGGACAGAGACCGAATCAAACGAAACAGACAGATTTTTTCCTCCGCCCTCTTCCCTCATATTTAGCTTTCTCGATTGCCAGATGCTTTTAATTAAGGCAATTAGAAAGATGGATCGGTACTGTGTTTGCGTAAAAATCTAAACAAACCCGTGTCGGGAGAAACGGTGGCGGTAGTGATGTACTGTTGCTCATCGATAACGGTGATTTGGAACAGCAGTTTGAGTATATCGATTAAATGGTATACGTATTCAGGATTTAATAATGGTAGTTAAATAGGGAAGTAATTTTTTCCTTTTTTTTATTAGCCATTAATATCCCTTTACTGCACAAAGGCCTCATACTCTCCTTCCACCTCTCTCTGTCCAGAGCTGCCAGGGACCAATCTTTATTAAAGGAGTCCAGCTCATCAATGTTTTACATACAATAAATTAAACTACAGCGGTTAAAAATTAAAAATCTGAACAGCTATCAAAAATCGCAGACGGCTTGCAATTTCACTTTAAGTTTTATCAAAGTCAAAGAAATACACTATAAACACTACACAATTAACGCCACGTTAAATAACAATTCAGTTCACAAGAAAACTCCAGCCCATAATATCTCAATATATCCACAAGAAAAATAACGACCAAAATTATTATAAAGAACAACTTTTATCGAACGTCCGATCACATACTTAAAAAGTTTATCGATAATCAAGTCGCTTCACGTATGCTGATTGAGCTCCGCTCCGCCATGATTCCCGCGGGAGTCTTGTGCAAATAATCACAGGAGTGATTGTCAACACACGCACAACACACGCCCATTATTATTACATATTTCGCTTTTATTATTTCTGCGAAAACCCCCCTTTACTTTGCTGGATTTACGTTTGAGATTTAGAGGAGAAAGTTAAGTAGAAGAAGTTATTTTTGGTTTAAATAATGTAGGCTATTGAATTATTTTTAATTTTTTACAAGTACTTATTGGTAAAAATTAAGCTGCCATGAAATGCGATGGAAAATTATACCAATATATCATGATTTCAGCAGAAACTACGAGGTGAGGTCTACGTCCACTGCTGGACAAAGACCTCCCCCAAGATATGAGTTCACATGAAGTACCATAATATGACATGCGTCTCATATAAAGAGGCTGAAAATTTTAAAAAGATCTGTTTTATTTTCAATAGCCTGAGACTGCCCTAAGTTAGTTTAACAGCCCATTTCTTCAACTTCGCCTTTAACTGTAAGACCTGAATAAAAACCTACGCAAAGTGCCATAAAACCCTGGAAACTACTAATGAACTCACTTTAAAACTAAGTCCCGGTCACAAAGTTCCCAAGAGCCAATAAAATAAATCTCTCAAGTTCCCCCCCCCCCCCCTGTACCGATTGAAATAAAAATACATGAATTTTAAACGATTAATCTGGTCGATGAAAAATTGACTTATTCTCATTGTCTGAAGCTCATAAAAGTGAGTGGTCGTGCAAACATACGTCCGCAGGGACGAACTTGGCGGAGCCCGCTTTCTGAGAAAGTATGATGACTTATTAATGAAGGAGGTTCGAAGTTAGTTGGGATGTTCGAATCCTTGTTAAGCAGATTAAGAGCTTCAAGTCTGATCCTTAAGACTGTCTAGGTTTTTAGAGTATTACGGGAAATAAGGCGTCTAAAGGTGGGGTAAGTAGGTATATATTAATCTTGACTGAAATACTATTTAATATTATTTTCCAACTAAAACAGAAGGCCCTGCTTAAAAAAATTGAAGACGAAATCTCATCTCAGCGACAATCAACATCAAAAACTTGTCAACCATTTAAGTAAATTAGAGGATTTTTGACAGATTTAAGTATATTGATTTAAAATGCGCGAACGTTCTTAAAAATACGGGATTTACCCCTCAGAAATTAAAGGGAAGTTTTGAAAATGTTATAGAGAAAATCGATTCTTCTCATTCCGGCCCTGTTCTCCGGGTGGAGGAGGGTGGTAAGCGAACCTTTGTTAAACAATACGTCTTTTTGGAACGAATTTTTGAACCATTTTATGAAAATTAGATTTGGGAACTAAGTAGGTAACTCAACGAAATTGAATTTTTGATGTTACTATCAAAAATTCTATTTCAGAAAGTTGTTTACTATTATGATAAATATTATTTCGTGGAAGGAATAAGTATATTCGTACAGTACCTACATATTAGATTAACTTAGAATCTAGGAATTGTTTAACATTTGCAAAATTGTTAGTTTAGGAAAAAGCTAACAATATCTATTAATTACCTATTATAACATTTATATTCTAAAAGAACCTTCAGTAACTGAATGTTCCGTGAAAGTCCTATATTAATTCAGCATATATTGATGTTTAGCAGTGGTGGCCCAGTGGTAACTGTCACGACATACGAGTTGTAGATCGTGCGTTCAAACCCAAGCAGGCACTTTACTTTGTGTAAATTATTTCATCACCACTGCTCTCAAAACGGTGAAGGAAAACATCGTGAGGATGACATGGCCTCGGCATGACCTAGAACGAAAACTTCGAAAGTATGTGATATTCGCCAATCCGCACTGGGCCCGCGTGGTGGATGGCGGGCTATGGCCCACTCCCTCTCACAGAGAGGAGGCCTGTGTCCCAGCAGTAGGAACATTAATTATATGCTGATTATGCTGTCCGATTTCGCATTGTAGGTTAAGTTTTTTAAGTACTTATAGTTAGTTTCGTTTTCCGCATGAACTGCTACTGTTTTAAGAAATTTATTTCAAGTTCTCAAAATGCTATAAGCTATCAGAACAAGTACTATATAGATAGTCTTCAGAGGTTTATGGTTTTTGAAGATTCAATATACAAACTTTGTCTATCTATTCCAAGATCTATCTTGCCCTTATCACAATTTATTTGGGGTTGACGCAGCATATCGTCTTTCTCCATACTTTTCTATTAGTCGTCATCTCAGTATCAAATCTATGAGAGTGAGGGAAGAGAGAGTGCACCTGCCGCACACACTTGTGCACTACAATATCTCCCGCCCCGAAGACTAGGTCCGCACCATCCATCCATCGTATCTTCGGTCTTCCCCTACTCTTTCAGCCATCCACATACTTACATATCCAAATCTTTTCTCAAGACATCTTCCACATTCCGCTGCCCATGCCACAACAACCGATTTCCACACAACTTTTCAGTCACCGGTGTCACTTTCAGACTTCCTCCTGTACTCATTTCTTATTCTATCCATTCACATAACACCACACATCCCTCTAAGCATGCTCAACTCAGCTGCAAGAAACTTATAACGTAGCTCAACCATAACAGTAGCTAGATATCAAACACTCCTCAAGACAATCGACCTGAACTCTTAACTCATCCACTCAGGAGCACATTACATCCGCGAATTACAAACAAGGAAAAAACCCCAGTCAAGGAGCGCGGTAAAAAACTCTGCCTCCATCTCCACAGCTATTGGTGAATAATTCATTGGCCAGCCGCTCAATGTTGACACGGTGTAATTAAAAAGCCCGCCCGACTCGACGGAATCGTATAAAATCTCTGTAGTATAGATATTGAAGGAAAAATTATGATGGTTCGTTCGTGGTTGGGGAGTTTTTTTTTTTCTTTATTTCGGCAAATGTAGTAGCTACCTTATTTTGTCTACGGATATGGACTGTTCTTTGTAGAGCAAATTGTCGTAGTTTGTTTTGAAACTTTTAAAAACAGTCATCTCATCTTTTAATACCAGTATTTTATAAGGACCGACTGTTAACACAATACCCGATAAGCTTAAAATAAAGTTAATTTCAAATTAATTCAATCGTACACTTATCGTACGTTAAATTATGTCAGTATTTCAATTATAAGCAAAGTAAATATGCTAATTTGGTATGAATAATCCATCAGTATTATTCGTGGAAATTTGGGATCTCAAAGAGAAATAGATTAAATAGCACTTGCTGGCCCATCGTCCGTGATGTTTGCTATAGATTTAGAGCTAATGCGTTCCAGGAAGCGGCGTTAACATCATAACGATGTTACGATAGGTCATTTATTATTTACCTATGATAATAGCGTGCTTATATAGTATCCACTTTCCTAGTAATGTAGTTATTCCCAAATAGCGATTTTCAGGGAATTTTATCGGTTTAATTTAAGCAGATTGTGTTGTAGTGTTTCGACAGTAGCCGCTAATAATATAGAGTATAGTTAATAAAATGGACGTTATTTCAAGTTAAACAAATATCAACTTTATTTTAATCGCAATTAAGTTGATTTCAGAGTGACTAGCACTATAGAAAACGTTATAGAAATGTTTGAAGATGTAGCGTGAACTTGTAGGAATTAAAGTTATTTTTCCATAAACTCATGTTTGTTTACATTTTAGGCAAATAAATTGCGAAAGCAGATTAGTACTGTTGTTGTAAGATTATTTCACCATGCTGTAAATAAAAATTACTTCAATGCACCCCCATTTTGAACTTGCTGTGTGATTCAATTATATCTTATAACAATTCTCGAATTCTAATTTCTGTGATCAAATTAAGATTAAGTCATTTTTTATACTAAAACCTTTCAAATACTAACTGACTTCTAGCTATTACAGTTTTTGTAAATATAATATTATAAAAAGTAAGATTAGATTTTTTGTATGTTTGTTTATATTATGCTTTAACGCTAAAACGGCTGAACGATTTGAATGAAATTTGGCACATGGGTGGACCACGACCTGGATCGCAGACGAAGTCGCAGGCAACAGCTAGTTGTCATAACATTACAAGTGTCCTATCTCGTCTGACTACCAGTATGGGCATGAAGTACTCTCTGAAATCCTTCGATGTAAAATACATGTCATAGCAGTCACTGAGATTAAACCACAGCAACATTGGTCCTCAGCTTAAGAATCTGCTTCATACCCAATGAGGGTCTGGCACCTCATTTCATCTTTAAAAACTAAAACCCGCACCCTAATTGCGTAACACACAATCAATCTCAATCTGAATCATTTTGAAGGATATTGCTAATCCATTGCTTCATATGTTCAAAAAATATGTCATATTATGTCTGCTCAACAACGTAATTAGCGCAATGAATGTTGTTGAACTGTCAAAATGAAACCGATTCAGATTGATTGTGTGTTACGCAATTAGGGTGCCGGTTACAGAAAGCCTTTTCGATTTGTCTAGTTACATTTTTGTTACCTTGCGTCTTCAGCTGACTAACCACAACACACTGAGATTAGTCACTACATTTACTGACCAAACACTCTAGCCGCAGAAATCAGACTTTAATTTAATTTCCACCAGTATTTCCGTCAGAATATTCCAAATGTAGGTCAAATGTAAGTACTCACCTAGGCGGCTGTGCAGGCGCTGCGGTCGGAATAGGTATGCAGGTGACGGGGTCAGTGACCTGCTGCATATTTTCATCCATGTTCGGCTCTTTGCTCTCCGTGCCTCGCGCCGTCGTACCTAAGGGACCAACTAGTTATATTACATTTATATTGACAGCCCAGCAGCATTTTGTTTTTGTGACTTCATTTTATGGCCAATGTCAGGCTTTCATAGCCAGTAAGTTTGTATGTTTTTTTCCCCATACAAACGTTTCATATTGCGTTATCTAATGTTTTGATAAATAAACCTCTGTCAATGTAGTTTTAAATAAAATACATTGATAGAGTCGTTACTTTAAAAGCAAAATACGACGGAATCAACGTCCTTTCTAATCTAAGACATTTATATTTGTTTGAAATAGATAAGTACTAGTAAACTACATACATACTTAAATAAATACGACAACATAGTTTTAAGGATTTCTCCTGTATCCTAGTTTTACGGATTCTAATGTTGTATGCACCCACCAGAGACAAATATTTTGACCATGCATATTTGTTTGGTGGGGAGAATCCGATACCAAGATACCAGGGACACATAAAGCCAAGCAGTTGTCTGCACTATACTTCGCAGGGGCTGTACTAGATAGGTACCATAATAGTAGATAGTATTATAGGATAGTTGCATTTATTGGGTACCCTTCACAAATTGACTTTTGGGTACATCTATCATTTTTTTTCGCGTATAATAATTTCCAAATACTCATAAATTAAATTCGTAACTGACAATTAACGCTTCCTTTGATTCCGTAGCTACTCGGTGTTCCCCGAAATATATTCGACCCCGAATTTCGTTGGGACAACGTTGTGTTTTTCTTTGGTAGCCTAGTAACCAATAAATGCATCCACCCCTACAAATACTCTTCAACCTGTAACACTAACCCTGGCTTCGCTGTAGCCTCGTCGTGACTCCGGCCGGCAGTTCCGGTTCCGGCTGCGCCCGCGGCGGATTCCGTGCCGACCGCCTTTGCCGCGGCTTTCTTAGCAACTGCTTGTAGTTCTCCGCCTTTTTGGATAGGTAGTAGAATCTGTTGGGGAGAGTAATAGGTAGTGTGACGTTGGCAGTGATTGTGTTGGTCTTGTTTGCCGTCGGCGGAGGGTCAGTGATGAATGTGACGATATAATATTATAATAAGTTTATTTCAATTATTATTCTTTACAATGGTACGCACGACGACATATCCTATACATTACCAGTACGAGGTCAGCTAAAACTGAAGAAAATACTGAAAGAAATGGACATATAGCTTGATATGTCGTCGTGTGTAAAAATGTGGTGCGTGTGTGTGAATGAATAAAAAAAAACTGTAGCTGAACTAGGCAAAGCCTGTATTTCGGCTATCAGCACCAATCCCCTCAAATAATAGTCAATTCATGGTAGCCATCAAGCGGATGATGAGAATCCTATGAGAGTCTGTACCCTAGATTTTGTTATCATCATTCTCCCGCCCTTATCCCAATTTATGCGTCGGCGCAACATCTTTTCCTTCCATACTTCTCTATTAGTCACATCTCGGTAGTCACCCCCTTTCTAACCATATCATCTTTCACACAGTCCATCCATCGTTTCTTTGGTCTTCTCCTACTCTTATAGCCATCGACATTAGGTAACCCTAGATTTTGTAATAACTTGATTAAAAAGAGTGTCTTTGGAATTTCTCGCCCGTTATTTTCTATTGAGATCTACGTTTTAGAATGGGCGGACAGTTAATCAGAAAGTTGAAGCTAGTTGCTTCAACTTTCTGACTAACTGTCCGACTCTTTGACAGTTCAAAAGTGCCTGTAATGGTTTAATTGAAATAAATGCTTTAAATCTGAGTTTAGCCTTTTGTTATGGTAGATGGGATAGTACACCAAAATCGTTTTTTTTTTTTTTTTACTTAATAAGCAATTGAGCGCCGTGCAGCAGACACAATATAATAATACCGTTTTCACTTTTGACGATCTTAAGTTCTTAACAACACAACACTACAGTTACAGCGATTTGCGTGGTAGCTTACTGGGCCCAAGATGTTTTGTGGATACGAAAAGATGAAAAATTCAAAATATTGGTTGTTTTATCATTAGGTTAGTGGATTAATCATTCGGCGGATTAATTTGCTTAGGGCTGCTTTTTCCATCGCCAGATAACTTCTATTCGAGGAATAAAATTGACGTTTGGCAGTTTTTGTATGAAATAACTATCAAAATTTCAAAATTATTCCTAAAATAAAGTTATCAGATGGTTGAAGAATCAGCCCTAAGTTAAAAGTTCGTCAGTGCTGTAACAGACTTTCTCTAGTTCTTATTTTTTGTGTGTATTTATGCGTCATGTTTAGTGCATATGAAATGTATTTTCTTTAATCAAATGTCACTCTTACTGATCATCTATGACCCTGCGCTGCCAACAAACTCGCCATAGCCGGTATATAAAGAGAAATAACGCACGCATACCTGACGCAGTCTCTTACGCTCTTCCGGGGGAGGAAGGACGCGATCTGACCGAAGTTCTTGGGGTGTTGGAGGTACTTCTCTCGGAACAGCTCCCGTTCTGCCTGGGACCATACGTTCCGGAGCTGCAGCTCTTTGTGTTCTGACTCCATGTCCATACATCGTCCTGTGGAGGCAAAAAACGTTAGTTTTTCTGCTGAATCCATCGAAAAGTTGTTAGCGATAAGACCGCCCATGGTGTCACCCTATGTAAAATTAAAATTTACCTGCATTCGCGATTTATTTGCCAAAAATGTAAACAAATGAGTTTATGGAAAAATAACTTTAATTCTAGTTCAGTTTACGCTACAACTTCAAACATTTTTATAAATTTTTCAATAGTGCTAGTCACTCTGAAATCAACTTAATAACCATTACAGTAAAGTTGATATTTGTTTAACTTGAAATAACATCAATTTGAAACATTAGTTTGAATAGGCTTTATGTCTGTAATTTATATGGTGAACATAGTAAAGAGTATTCTATTCTATTTTGAATCTAAAAGTCATGACGTGGTCTGAGAGACAGAACAGGACATACAAAAACTCGGAAGTCGGTGTCTTTGGTTTTTGTATTTCGTTTTTCGCCACCGACTTCCGAAAGTAAAGTTTTTTTCACTTTGTAGTGTTTTTACTTTTTATGGAAGTCGGTTGTCTTTTTTTGTAAAAAAGTTTTTATTTTTCACTTTTTAGTTGTGATATTTTATTTTTATTTTTGTTGATTTCTCAAAAACCGCTTATCCGATTTCGATAAAAATTTTATGGGACCATTTGGGAAGTATACCCTTTCCAACAAAAAAGAATTTTTCGAATTGATTGGCAAGCAACGGAGTTATGCGCGAACAAACATAAAAAAATACAAACATCCGAATTGAGAACCTCCTCCTTTTTTAGAAGTCGGTTAAAAATTGGAAAATTGTTGCAAGACTTAATTAGGTATTATCTTAGATTCTGAATTCAAGGGTTGTGCTCATTATGTTGTTTTGAACTTTCCTGAAAGATACTGACAACCACAACCAGTTAGGGAAAAAAAAGAATGAGAAACAAACAAAAGAAAAAATAATAAAGGGTCACAAGGAACATTGCAAAACGTGCTTATTACACGATTCCTTTCGTCTCCCCTTTCTAACTTACGCAATGAAAATATACTCGTAGTTGCACGTGTTTCAAACAGGCGTCCTTTTGTAAAAGTTCACCCTCACAACTGGCAAAGTTAGGCACGTTTGAGTTTATATTTTCTTTCAAATCGTACTAATTTATTAAAAAGAGAGGGGCACGTGGCTAAACAATAACAGCCGCACGGGTCCAGTGAAGGTTAAGCTACGTTTGCCAAGGTCGGTACGTGGATGGGTGACCATCCATTACATGCCGAGAATTCGAGACCCGTCCGTGCCTTAAAGAGCACGTTAAGCCGTTGGTCCCGGTCCCGGCTGTCATTCATGGATCTTGAACAGCTTTTACGGGTAGTCAGAAGCCCGAAAGTCTGACAACCAGTCTTACTAAGGGGTATCGTATTACCCAGTAGCTGGGTTGTGGAGGTCAGATAGGCAGTTCCATTTAAAATACCGGTATTTAGCATCCGGTTAGACTGGACGGCGACCACAACATAGTTGGGAAACCTTATCCCAACTTGAGATAAGGCCAGGAGCCAATTTTTCAATAGGTTACATTAGACTGATAACATAGCTGGTAAAAAGTTGGTATACTAAAACACTTAGGCCTTACCCGTTTCGGGTAATATAGGTGTGATTTAACGGTGAAGGAAAACATCGTGAGGAAACCGGCATGTTCTAGAACCAAAAACTCGAAGACATGACTGTGTCATCTACCAACCCGCACTGGGCCCGCGTGGTGGATTACAGCCCACTCCCTGTCATAGAGAAGAGGCCTGTGTCCCAGCAGTGGGAACATTATAGGCTGATTAGGTAGGTGTGATTTTACGCGATTTGTTCAAATTAGTTGTCAAACTCACTTCACTTCACAGTTCTTTAAAAGGATTTTTTTTACAGGAACCCGGTTACTTTAATTGTTACTACATATATATTAATTCAAAGGTTTATCTCACTGTTGGTGTCAATATAAATGGGCGTGGCGTCGCTGGGGTCCCTCAAAAGCGGCGGCACCACGGTCAGGGACCTCATCTTCTTGTCCTCGTGCTCTTGTTCATGCAAGCCGTCGGCGATCTCTTCGAGTTCCGCCTCCGACTTCACACGGGCACCTAGTCTGTTGAACCGCTCTCGCTCTTCGCGTTGCTTTCGCAGTTCGGGGAAGACCTGGAAAAAGGAATTCATTTTAAGGCAAGTACTGTCGTCTCTCCTGCTAAGAACTCTTAGTAAAAGATTCATAGTGGTCACCATTTTCCCTAATATCGCGTCACCATTTAAGTTTAGGCCTCCAAGTTAAATTAATATTGTTGGGGAGTTTGTTGCGCCACTTCTTCTTTCTAGCGAAAGCACTAGGAAGTGGTGAAGGGCGGGCGTTTTGGGTAAGTATAATATGTAACTATTATGTCTCTTGACATTTCTCGGGACCCAAACCTTTGGAAGATGTACGAGGGGCGAAGCCAACTCGCAGAGGCCCGTTAGACGTTTCTAATTAAATGAAGGTGCTATCTAGAACTATGGAAACTCTAAGGCCCCTGCCTAACCAATGTTTTATATACACAGATAAAATGCCAGAGGGTAACTTGCACACTCAATAATGGGCCCCCGGAAACGGTCGCTTGCACATAGTGTCGTGCGACAAGGGGGTAACATGTGTTATTATAGATCACACATACCTTTTCAAAGAACTCTCTATTCCGTGCGTCTTTCGCCTTCCTCTTCTGTCCCTGTTCTATCCTCTCCACTCTTCTCAACCACTCGGCGGCTCGTCTGCTGTATGCTTCCGCTAACGCATCCTCGCGCTGAAAACAAGAAATCAAAGGTTATGGGTGGGTAAACGCATTTTTATTTTAAACAGTCCGACTCCAAGTTGAAGCCAGAACAGGAATTAAAAGAAATGTGACTTTTTAATTTTATGGTTTTTGGACAGTACGACGGATACGTGGAACTGCTTAAGGGTCTTCAGCCAGGCCTTTTGGGAACTTGTTTAGGGTTTGCATTTTAATTGAGATCTCTACACAAAACCTAATGGGCATTATCGACAATCTCAGGTAGGACCAGCTGTTAGACATAAATACTGACATCGTTTGACAACCGGGTCAGCCGGATTAACGCGCTCTCTACAGCCCGTATACACATGCCTGCACAGAAGTATATGAGTAGCTTGTATGCCATTGTGCCATAATAATTTCTGGCAACAATGGCATGCAAGCTATTTGCCTTATTTTTGTGCCAGTTACAGGCATGTGTACTACGGGCTTAAGACACAGAAGTGCGTCCAAATAATGGTCAACTATAATATCTATGAACTGACTGAAGCAAGTGCAGTGTAACACCGCAGATCTATCGATTGGGGTAGAGTATTTCTACCTCTTACTTATCATAATTTTGGCTATTGTAAAGTTAAAATATTATAAAAGCATACCTTTTCCGCCTCAAGTTTTAGCTTCCGTATGTGTTCCGCTAACCGCTTCCGAAACGTTCGATGCCGCCTGATGTTCTCGTGGTAGACCTCCGTATCCTGCGGCTGGTTGTACAGCGGATACAGCACGGGCGGGCCGAGGTGCGACACTACTGCGTGCGCCGATGACGCCTGCTGGTACAACGACTTATCACAAATAGTTCGATGAACTTGGTAAAACAAAGATACACTGCATAATGAAAGGGTTGAAGGAATCACGGATGCCTTTTAAAAACACAGGTTCTAAAATGGTGATCAACACAAAAATTCGTTCTTTTTCAGTTTATGGTTTTGGTTTAAGTCATTTATTTCTCAAAAAGAATAATTACACATTGTTAACAGTAGTAAGCTGACCATATTTTTAATTTGTTAATGATAATATACATAGTTTAGTGCCTAATAAATCAAAGAAATAATACTGACTAGTGACTTTATAAATAAGTGATTCTTAAAATTGAGAGAAACCTTTCAAGATGTGGTGCTTTAAGGTTTTTTTGTAAAGAATATTATTACTAAGTGATATGATTCATTTAATTTAGTGTTTTCCCAACAATATTGAAGTCGGCTGCCAGTGTAACTAGATACAGCTGAATTTTACATGGAGCGACTGCCTATCTGACCTCCACAACCCAGTAACTGGGTAACACGATACCCCTTGGCGTGCCGAGGGGTATCGTGTTTGGGCTTCTGACTGCCCGTGATGAAACGTTCAGTCGCCCAATCATAGCAGTAAACATGAGTTTGAGAGTCTTTTAACTGATTTTTGTGTTGATAGGTTCCAGAAACTGGGCCCAAGACTATTTTGAACAAAATTAAAAGGTATAGTGCTTAACCCTTTCGTTCTGCGAATGTACTCATATGATACACTTGCTACAATACATTTAGAATAATAATAATGATACTATACTGCAGAAATATTTCTGGACCTAAGATTTGGAGCTTTAAAGCGCTAAAGCTGCTGTAAACATGAACTTTCCATAATTCTATATATATAACATATATTATAAAAATTGCTGTTCTATATAATTACTAAATATTTATACTAGGGGTTGTCATGGCAATAAACAGAAGCTGCTAGAGCAGTTTTTCTAGAACTGCTAAGCTTTAGTTAAACATTTAAGCATGCAGCACCGTCGATGATATTTCAAGACCACGTTCACAGCAGTTTTTCTAGGAGTATTGGCTAGGTTCACAGATATTTCTGCAGAGTTATACTATACATAAATAAGTTTGGATATATTTGATGTAAAAGTACGAAAACTATACAACTAAACATGAATACATATACCTACATAAAACTATATACCAGCATGCCTTAATTTAATCAAAATCTAACATTGAATATATTTTATATTTATATCTACCAAAAATTAAAATAGATAGTCTACAAAGATTAATATTCCTAGTACTTATAATAGTTTATAAAAACAAATTATAAATACCATTTGCCGCTTATTATCCATGCTGATCTGGGAAGGAAAAAAAACATAAAATGTATCAGACTATTGGTCCCGTGCAAATCAATCATGAGAAACAGAATAAAAATAACATCAATATTATTCTATGTGTCAAATAAATAAACAGGCACATCATTTATATTATATTTTCTTGTCTATTTTTGCACTATTTTTAATATAAATATAATAAATATTGTAATCAGAAATAATACCTATCCTAGCTATCCTATTCCTCGTACAGTTTAAAAAGTATCAATTCTGTAACCTATGAATATTCTATTACAAATCCTATTTAAGAATTAGTCACTACTTTAGATCCACTACTGAAAAGGAGAGTCCCTTTCCAACCCCTGTTTACCCCTACCAAATATTACTAACCGTAGTTTTGTCAGAGCAAATCAATTTTGCAAATGTCTAACCTATCCCTATTGTCGCTAGCTGTCGTTGCCGTTGCCCGTCGTTGTTATTGCCTACAATTCTTGGTGTATGGGTCACCGTATTATTGTGAACACCGTTAGTTTATAATCTATCTCGCGAGAATGTAAATGTCGATAAATTGTGAACTGTACCATACTGCTTAGAATATAACGTATTAATTTTCGATAGTTTACGAGTATAAATCTATCCATGTCAAACCGTCAAATTGTGAACGAACCTGCACTAACCGATAGGGTTCACAAGCTGTCCGATTTATCACCCGTAAAATTGTGAACCGTCCCTGATTTGTCGGTCTTGCCAGCCAGGGCTCCCCGACCAAATGGGTTAGGTTAGAACTGTGACCAACCGCGCGCAAGCCGAGCGAGCGAAGCGAGCGGTGCTGTGGCACCAGCCGGCGAGCGCTACTTCCAAGTTGGTTGCAGTTA
This sequence comes from Apamea crenata, assembly GCA_949629185.1. Taxonomy (NCBI): domain Eukaryota; kingdom Metazoa; phylum Arthropoda; class Insecta; order Lepidoptera; family Noctuidae; genus Apamea; species Apamea crenata. Next base: position 8,941,987 of record OX451372.1, read on the forward strand.
ATTGATTATTTAGTATTAGCGCAAGGTCTGATACCAGTTCACAATTTATCAGTTTGCCATGGACAGATTATAAACCATAGAAAAGTAATACGTTATATTGTAAATGGTTTGTTGCAGTTCACAATTTTTCGATAGGTGAGATAGATTATAAAGTAACGACGTTCATAATTATACTGCGACATATCTACTCCAAAGCATTGTAGATACAGTTAAGCAGTAAGTACCTGAGTAAATCCCCAAGATACCGAATCCTATATTCTAACAACACATCGTGTTCTCGACATTCACAGGTGAAAGCAACTGATACACTATGTAGTTTTTACATCCCGGCATGAGCATGGCATGAGGATAGCTATTTACAACAAGTCCATTAGTGAGTATTAATTAATCATTAGTTTTACGGAGTATTTAGCAGGTTTGATTAACTTTTTTTTTAATGTTGATTGAAGTAATATACGACTTACTAAAGAGACAACGTCCAAACATTAGCCATTATTATTCTATACTAGTTTTAGTTATAATAAGGAACAATCAAAATAGTAGACACGGCGACATATCCAGCTATACATTTCTAGTTTTAGTTGACCTCGCATTGTATAAGTTTTTCATACAAGTCAGCTCATACTGGAAATGTATGCGTACGTCTATTTTTAGGGGTAATTTAAGATTTTGGTTATCTAATAAATCAATTAATACCTAAGTTTGCCAGTTAATTTGAACGTCCATTCAAAAAACTACCTTTATAGAGAAGAATTTACCATCCTTTCCCCACTAACCCTACAAACATTTCTAGCCTTTCCTTTTTCCTCTAAAAGTCAAACGAACAGCAAAAACATCCGCAAAACTATATCTCCTACGTCCTACCATGAATTTTATTGTTAGTCGATTATTATGGGGTCAAAATTATGTAACAAGGTCATGAAATAGAAAATTCCCTTTTATGCAGTTATGATAATGGATGTAACTACAATGATATGAACCTTTTTCCTGTTTTCTGCATACACGCACTGCGCTAAACTTCTGTGTCTCGGTACTGTCTCTTCTGGCTCTTCTGCCCGAGCCGGCTTTGAGGCAGTCTGTTCTAACTCTTCTTGTTTCTTCTTTAGCTTTGATAGCGTTGACTCTGATAACGCCATTTCTCTGTCCACCTGTGGATGTGAAGGGATGGAGTTATAAATACATAAGTAGCAGAAATCTATACTAATTTTATAAAGAGGTAAAATTTGTTTGCTTGTATGTATGTATGTAGGGGGTAATCTCTAAAAATACCAGACCGATTTGAAAAAATATTTTTGCATTTGATAGCCCAATTCATGATGAAGGCTATGGGCTATTTAACATCACGCTATGACTCTTAGGAGCCGAACAAAAAGAAAAAAAGTCAACAAGAACGCTAAGTGAAAAAGAACTGAGCACGCGGGTAGGTGATGCGATGCGACGCGGTGGGTCGGGGGAACAAGAAATTTCACAAGGACAAAGTCGCGGGCAGAAGCTAGTCAATCATAAAAATCCACATTTAATTGACACGAACAACATTCGATCGACATTTTGAATAGCACGAAGTCAACTACGGAGGAAGAAGTCAGCGGCGGCGATACGAGTTTGGAGGTATAAGGAACAGGGTGTAAAGTTCACTCATCCTCCATAGAAAAGGGAGGATCCTCCAACCAGACGGGTGTTGTGTCTGACGGGCAATTGCCCAACGATTAATATTGGGAAATTGTATCTATGCTAATGGCACGGTAAACTCTGCTTGCGAGATGCAGGATTTGCGTGACGTCAGTATGACGCGTTGTTCGCATGTGGCGTTGTAGAGACCGCTACAGACGAAAAAAGCTTCTAATGGCACCACTAGAACCTTTTCTCGTCAACAGAGGGGTAATTCCCGTAATTTTAAGAACGTTCACAGTCTGATCTCAGTCTCAATCTGTCAAACATACCTCTAATTTCCCTACATTTTGTTATTTGTTTGTCGCCGAGATGAGACTGCGACAAGATTTTGAACGTTTTAAATTACGAGAATAAAATTGGGCTTCAGATTTATTTCAGTTGCAGTCTGACCACTGGATTTGGGATTACTTTTGGCAGGTTATGGATACTATGGATAGGCATGAAGTAGAAGGTTGTTTGCGCATCTTGAGAGAAGGCTTAGCAACAGAAGGCAATATGATCAATAGATTTCTTAATTTTCTTTATGTCAGAGAGGTGCTAAACCTATCGGCTATCCCCAATGTATGTGCATGTGAAAAGGTTAGCAATCACTGGCTGAATCTAGTAGACTGGAAACTGTCCCGGCCCCAATTTAATTTGACAGTGGCACCGATTCCTTTGTTCACAAACTAAACTAAATTTAAGTTCAGTGCATCTTTTTCTTTCTATTTCATTACAAAAGGACAGAAGATAAATATTAGTTTAGTCTTGTCAAATTAGTCAGCGCCTGACGTAAATTGACGTATTTTTAGTAGCCATGTTTTTAATCACGTCTAAACTGTCTATGGAGTATCTTAATTTGACAGGACTAACCTAACATTTTATCTTCTGTCCTTTTCTTAATGAAATAGAAAGAAAAAGATGCACTGAACTTAAATTTAGTTTAGTTTGTGAACAAGGGAATCGGGGCCAGTGCATGTTTTTTCATTTCATATCTGATGTTATTTCCTGGAGGCTGGAAGTGACCTTCTTTCAACTCTTTCTACTGTTTCTTTAACATATCTGATGGTGTACATACCTTGGATATTTGTTGTAATAAGTCATCCTTAGTGGTTCTGAAGCTCTGGTCCTCCATCGTGGGTTCTGATGGTGGATTAGGAGATAGTACTTCAACTGTGCTGTACTGGTTCACCGGCTCCTGAAAATTAACCACAAAGTAATGTTAAAGCAAGAGTACAATAAATTAACTGTTTTATTCAAAATCCCTATTTTTTTTATATCAACCGTTTTCGGTATGTTATGGAATCTCAACTTTTAGAGGCTAAACGATGCAGGTGGCAAAAAGACGGCCACACTCCTTTTGAATCCCCTTGGGGTCGACGCAAAATCTTGGTTTAAAAAGGAGAACTCAGGAGCGAGAGACCATTGAGAACTAAAGAGTTAAGATACTGACCCTAGTATCAACCCTAAGCGGCTGATGATGTGGCAGCGGTGTCCGATCAGCTGTGAGCCTGATCTTCTTGAAAGGTGGAGGGTCTGCGGGGGGCGGGTGGTGCGCGGCGGGCGCGGGCGGGGGGAGGTAGGCCGCGCCGAGCAGCGACACGCGCCCCCCGCGGTACTCGCCCGCGCCCACCGCGCCCGCGCCCACTGCGCCCACGCCGCCGACCGAGCCGACCGCGCCACCGCCGCGGACGTAGCTACTGTCCCTGGAAATGTACAATGTGTTTGTTAGTACTGCGGAAGATGTGGCCAAAGTTGAGATGCGACAAGAGATGGTGGGTTATTCATAAGTTTAAGATGGGCTTCCATATCGACAAGTTCGGGTCGGGTTCCCGTCACACCAGAAAACCAGATGTTGACATATCCAAACGTGGGAACACTGGGAACAGTGTGCCCCGCAAGGGCCGCTCAGATTCATTGGCCTAGACGATATTATGATGGGTAATGTACATATTTTAAAGAAAAGATTAAAAGAAAAAGATTATATCTTCCTTATATCAATGGTAATGTAGCTCGAGCATAAAGTTGGCAGTATTTTGTTTCTACTAATCTGTATTATGAAGCTCCCTTCGCCTAAAGTCAACCGAAAATACTGTATACTGATTCTAACACCTTTTACTATCAAGATAGTACCTACATGTTACAACTACTAAACGCCCCAAATAATACTGATAAGAATACTTTCTTACAGTTGGAATAATAATAACGACACAAAAAGCGGTTGCAGTAACAGCTGGCGTATACGCATTGTGTAAACCCGAAGGCGGGAGGGCAGACGGCGCACCGCGCAAGGGGTGCATGCATAAAAAGAACTGGACTACTAATCATTAGCTGAACCGTCCATTAAGTCGATTAGAAGCACGGAAATGGCCCGAGGCTAATACCAAGGTGAGGATAGGAACCCCTCTGACCCTCTGTTTCTTATAGAATTTCAATTAAAATGGTCAGTTATGTGTGCTTTAAAAGTTTTTTTAATAAATAAGGTTTAGGTTTAGGAACTCTATGGTCATATAAATATTTTTTGTACATAGTTTTATTCAGAGCCAGCCCTATCGATGACAACACTGGTCATGAACTGAAATAATTAAAACTACTACATAACAGATTTAGGTAAGTACTAAAAATAATGAGGATGATCGCTGCATCAATTTATAATGTAGTCCGGGTCCCGTTTTTCGCGTGTCTGCTGTTGTGAGGTAATAATACCTCCTTGTTGGGAATGTTGGGTTGGGATGCCTCTAAATGTCAACCGTCAACGACCGCATTACCAAATTGTTACACGCTTAGCTCAACAGATGGCAGGCGTAGCGCCATTTTTAGAGTGCCTTCCAAAGTCAGTCATGAATTCATGATAATGTGATTATTTATTAATTATGTGTAGTTTTAATGTTATTTACAGCTATACTCACATATATATAAACACCTATAATAGGCTAAATTATTTGTAATTCGTAGTTAGTCCTCTGCCACTACGCAGGGATAAAAAATTACGCAATTTTACCATTTCAGTAACTGGTAGGTCTCTCTCCGACCATAATACACCTTCATTCTAATTGCAATAATTATACAACTGCTCACTGTTATCAATAGTAGAGAACATATTCGTAAAATATGTTATTTTATTCTACTCTATTTTTTTCTTTAGATTTTTTAAACTTTTATTCAAGTAGCGTTTGACATTGGTTGTCAATTTGACACTCACTTTATTTTTAAACACAAGCAAAACAGCGTAGGTATACAGCCTTGATAAAAACTAATTTAAAAAAATATATCATCATTTTTATTTTCACACCGAATCACATTCTGTAATTCCAATCCAAACAGAGTGTAAAACTCTAATCCAAAAATAGTTAGCACAAACATTCCGCGTTACACTTAAAAAATACGTAAGTGTAGATATACTTAGCTTTAAACATGAATGTTGATAAACTTTCACCAAACTAAACAAGAGGTGACGTAATAAATATGGCGAATTGTGAAAATAATGCGTATTGTTAGTAATCTGTGGCCGATCGCATGCCGCGACGAGAAGGCCAAGGTTGCGCGCGGGGCGGGAGGGGCTAACTGTAGCCGTGGCAGGGTCGCGCCGTTACAGAAATAAGTTCACTTGAGATTCATATTTTACATGTGACTTGTTTTGTTTGGTCTTAGCTTAGCATTAAAACTATTTTCGTTTTTGTCTTTTATGAAGTCTGTACAACTGTGTACGATTGCATTTTGTTGAGAACGAGAAATTGCTAACACCACCACACGTTACTTGCCTAATTTGATTAAAGTCTTACATTTTTTATCTGTTCTCAACAAAAATAATCAAAATCGACACATAAAATGATTTCATCAAATTTTACAAAGGTATGCGATAATGCGACAAAAAATCATTGAGCAAAAACCGCTACATTGGAACCTTATTTGAACATTGTGATTGAAAAATGAACTTGAACTGGGTCATAGTTTTATCTGAAATTGGAATAAATCAAGCGCGAAAAGGATTTTCATTATGTTGCTCCCAATACCTACCACGTGAGCTATAGGTACCTACTGCTACAAATACCTATAGCTAAACCACACAGTTTAGGCCGAGAAGCTTTGACGCTAATAAGAAATACCAGTCCATCGCCCACGAACAACAGTGTAAAACCAAGAAACCAGTTTGTATCAGTTAAAGTCTTCGGTAAAACTCTTAAAACTTGAGTCGGGTACTTGCAACATGGAACTTTTATACCAGACAGCCAGTAAATCCTGGCGGAATTCCGCGGCATACAATCTCATCCTGTACCACAAAAAGTACGCTCATGCTATAGAAGTATAGACAGACAGGGGATGACGTAACCACGATGGCGATACGCGACAATACGGCCGCGTCTGTATTTAGCGCGCCACGTTGGCCCACCACGTGGTGGCCGGGCCGCGACGCGCGCTGAATAATAATAAAAAATAAACATTGTACCGAACGCGCCCGCCAACAGGGCTGCCAACATCACGAGAATGTCACGTATTTGCTACGTAGAGACTTGACTACATGTATACTATCTAATATATACTATCGTATGATTAGTGTAGTATGCTTTGCTTTGTGATTTTCCTTTCCATTCCGCTTTAAACACGTCATCGTACAACATTTTGAGACTAAGTACCTAACCCATCCACCCAGCCCAGGCCGTTACCCGGGTCAAATACTGGGTTATCGCATTCATTAAAAACCTTCATAATTAATCTAGGTAAGTCGTACTTTGTAACATTTACTTATCAGATAGGTATTTGCCTTTATTTTTTTAAGTTAGATCATTAGATTTAACAAAAAAAAACTGTAGATAAGCTAAAAATTTGCTGATACATAAGTACTATTGTACCAATTGTTTATCACATGACTAATGCAGGAAATAATGCATTATTTGTGGCCAAATCATCCTACAGTAGGTAATTTAGCAATTTGTCGGAGAAATAATAACAGGTATAGAATATTTAAACTGTCAGAGAAGATTACATGGCTACACACACACGGTCGTGGCCTGACCACTCATGGCCGTGCACGCACCGTAAAATGGCAATAAAATTAAGCAGAAACAATAATTTTATTAAAACACGTGCTTTACGACGACCGCGGACGAAGGTGATTGAGCTCACCCATCGCGTGCGTGTTGTTATTTTTACGGTTTTGCGTATAAAAACAAAAAATCGCAGGAGGTGGAACTGATATGAGATTTCCCACGTTTTTATTGTTTGTATTGGTATAGCATTGATTCAATTCTTAATTATTTTATTGGCCGGAATGTTATCAACAATCATGTATTTATTCAAAACAAAATCAAAGATCATCCATCACATGCTATTTCTTCTTCTTCGTTTTGCTGGCAAGACTGTAGTTTTAGATCTTGTTGGCCTCAAACTTCGCCACTTCCACAGCATCGTCGGTGGCAGTTCAGAGGCCACTTTGACTGCATGTTTTGGGACACAGAGCGCAGGTTAGGGGGAGCATTATTTGCGATATAGCTCCACACCCTGCTGCCGTTCATTTCAAGTAGCTCCACTTTATCAGGTTGGAGTTGGCAAAATCTAATCATAAAAGTAACTGCTGCAGTTCTTAACGACGGAAAAAGGAGGTCTTGTGTTATGGATACAAATGGACCCACAGGGCCACAGCATCATCATTCCAAGAGCTAAGACTAAGAACAGACAGAATTTTGGTTACAGCAAGAAATCTGTCCAAAAATGCGAATCAATATAGAGAACTTATGTCTTCATTTATTTCAAGAAGTGAGTAATGCAGGTATCGCTAAAAATATAGCCGAGAAAATTGCATGTGAATGATATTTGTCGGTTGTCGGGCTATTTCTAACACCTTTCATAATATCACGCCGGTTGGACCCGGTCCAGGTGTTTACAATAAGCATGTACGAGGTATGCTTGTTAACAATAATTTTTTGACTGCTGTAGAAAATCCAGAAACTTATTGTGACGGTTTTAAGGGACCTTAAGGACGGAATTAATAGAAGTAGAACAGAGAATTTAGAATACTAAAAATCTCACTGGTCGGCACCAAAATAAGAGCAAAAATATGTATTATGTGAACTGGATACTTAAGGACACGGTAAATCCAAATAATATGTAGCCATAATTTATCCAGCACGTCAAATTTTGATGCAGTGAGCATTTTTGGATTTCACTAAAATTCGTCATACTTCGATGCAGGCAACGGTATTCGTGAACGTTGAATAAAATGTACATGAATTTCATTGTTTTCTGTATTAACCTCTGTATTAGAAAGAGATAGCAAGCTGTTATGCGCAAGCGCAGTGATTGTTTTGAATAAATGAGCGACGCGTGTGGGTAAACTAAAAAAATAAACAAAAGAGTTATTTGCTTGTTTTCATTGAGTTTTTGGTAAGTTTGTTTTAAATATATTATTTTAATCCATCAAATAACCATTTTATACTATTTATTGAATATAAATTACAATACATACCTTCAAAAAAATTAATTGTTTTAGATTTAAGACAGTGCCACGTTTATGTAAAAAATTACCAAACAATTTTTGTTATATATGTAGGTACTCGTATTTGTGGTGATTTTGTAGTAGCCGTACATCGCAGAAAATTGACATCTAGGTAAATAAAAAAGGCTTACCTATGTTATTTTGGTTTGGAAATAGATGAAAGAGACAAAACCTGGTTGACAAAGATATGTTGCAAAACAATTCCGGTATTAATTAGCATAATGTATCCAGATTTGGACTCAACAAACCAAAGCCGATAAGAATCACATAGCAAGATTTTTGCTCCCGAATTTTTTTTTTTTTTTTTTGCCGACCACTTTAGAATATTGTGGATTCGTACTTTTGCTTTGTACCAAACATTTGTATAATAAATTATACTTGACGCGTATATTATGTAACTGGTTTTGTTGTTATTTTTTGATAACATCACCTAATATTCACCCTATATACGTATACAGGTTGAGTTTTGGGTGATGTCATCCATCGCAACAACGGTAACTTTTTTTTTTTTTTTTGTGGATGGTAAATCATCAAACGACCCCTCCCGCTCTGGGTGGAGCGGAAGGGAGTGTCAGACTCTTACTGACTAAAACCCACCCGTGTTCCTTCCTTAGCCCTTTCTGTTCCAGGGCAGCGGTAACCCTTTCGGATGATCCCGCCGCCCTGGCAGGCTTCGGCCCTTTCGGGCCCCGTCCTCTGCTGACATCTCTAACAACGGTAACTTGGAAAATTATATACGTATACAGCGTGAATTGTCTAAGTTTACGTTGATGGCCAATTCTGAAACTACGTATTGTAAGAAATAGCGAATAGACTTTTTTGAGCCTTTTATCTGCAATTTTTTATAATTTCGGAATTGTCTATTCACGCACACTTTGAAAATTCACTATGTTATTGAATTCAGTTGTCTCGTAAAAGCGAAGTAACATGCTTACAAAAATATTATCATAGATCTATTCACTGGTATGTTTAAGCATATAATTAACAAAAAAGTGGGTTTTTACTTTTACAAAAAAAATATATGTAAATACATGGAAAATGCAAATGAAGAGGATAACGTAGAAACTGAGAAATACATTTAAGTTAGACTTAATCCGATTATTACAAAATCAAGATTTATAACAAAAATAAAACAATTATTCTCGTTCGCACGGTGAAATCTGAATCCGTGTTCCGTTTTCCGTTCCAAAGTATAATGAACCTCATTACATGGTGTTTCAGGTTATTTTAGCTTGTAGGTTTGTGAAGAAATCTCAGTTATTAAGAGTATGTATTGTGCAAAAACACTGTAATCGCTTCCCATGGCGGGTATTGTGATATTGTCGGTCGTTGGTAAACGGGCATTATTACATCTCCAAGACTGCAATGAACCTCAGGGTTGCACGAAACTATTTCATCATTGAATTTCTGCTTTTTACTTTGACTTAACTACTTCAACAAATAACCTTACATAACCTTTTAGGCATCACATAACCAGCCTACAATGTCCCCACTGCTAGGACACAAGCCTGCTCTCTTCCAGAGGAAGTGGGCTGTAATCTACCACGCGGACCCAGGGCGTCTTGGTCACATGTAGATGTCACATGTCTTCGAAATTTTGGATCTAGGACATGCCGGTTTCCACACGATGTTTTCCTTCACCGGTTGAGATCAGTGGTGATGGAAATAATTTACACAAAGTAGAGCGCCTGTCGCCAGTCTAAACGTATTTATTAATTTGTGGTGCAAGTGGGCCTAAGATTTTATGGAAGATTATTTGTTCTATAAAATTAATATACATATACTTAGCATGTATAAGTAAAGTTAATTTCAATGTGAAAGGATGAGTGAAAGAATCAAGAATGCGTTGCGTAAACAATGATGCTACATCATAATCAGCTACAAAGATTATTGAGAATACAATACAGGTCAATATTCATGGTGTCAAGATCAATCATCTATGGACATACTATAAACTAGCAGCGCCCCGCGGTTCACCCACATAAGTGTCGATCCCGTGGGAATATCGGGATAAAAAGTATCCTATGTGTTATTCTGATGTATAAGCTATATTACTGTAAAGTTTCATCAAAATCCGTTCAGTAGTTTTTGCGTGAAAGAGTAACAAACATCCATCCATCGTGACAAACTTTCGCGTTTTTATTATTAGTTGGATAGTAGGATTAAAGTCGCTTTTCGGGACGTGTGTGACAGTGTGACCGAACGCGTGGTTCTTTTAAACTAGGCAACGGATGATACGGTTTTACCATCATTGTGAGAATTTAATCCGAAATGTTATGAGCATAATAATTAACAACACATACACATACGGCGCATATTACATACTTTTAATACAGAAAACTTGATTTCTTTATTATATGTGAGTTAAGTCAAAAAAGTCAATTAAAAAACGTGCTAAGCAGTGCTCTAGTTAAAGATAAAACATAACGCTAATTATATGGCAATAAAATAAAATTTATAACTATGTACAGACGCCAGCAGGTCAAGCTACCCGAAACTGTCAAATTTTCCCAATCAACCTTGAACCTTAATGCTATAGCGATAAAGTTGAAAATCTATTAAAGAAATTTGACAGATTGTAGTAGCTTGATGTGCTGGCGTCTGTACATAATTACAACCACCATCCTTAGATAAAGGTCTCTCAATATTAAGATCACAGACATTACTTAATTAAAAAATAAAACATTGTTGATCTAAAAAGTTTGTTGAATTTTATTTTTAACGATTCGTTTAATAATTACTTACATGAAAATTTAATTTTGCGAAACGCTGAACATAAATTAGCTCTGACGAAGACGTGATGCTTAAAAAATAGACGGCAGAAAAAAATATGTAACGCGAAAAAACATGGCTGGTGTTTTTGTAAATTACAGCGGCGAACGCCCGCAGCAGCGGGGGATGTTCATAATTTTAACAAAATATTTTCCAAGGATTTTGTTACTGGGCAACCTTAAGCAGTACAATGGTGTTGTTTCCTTATCTCGGCGCAATGTCGGTTCACATTGTTTTGCCAGTAATCTGCGTATACCATGACAGTTTAACTGAAAACGCAAGAAAACCTAGTCAGTTAATGACATAATTAACTGAAGGTAAGTACTGTTATAATACTAGGATTCATGTCAGATGTCTAGCTAGCTCTAATGACTGCAAACTATCAGTTTTATGAACACAGTCTATAAAAACCTTGAACATGTTAGAACCTCGTTGAAAACGTACTCGGTCTAAATTGAAGCGTCAAAGACGAATAAACCAGTAATAAAGACAGCTCTATGTTGGAAATTCCCAGTAGCAGTCTAGAGACTGCCGAGAGGCCTGTGTCTCAGCAGTGGGAACATAGCCTATAATGTTCCCACTGCTGGGACACAGACCTCCTCTCGGTGAGAGGGAGTGGGCCGTACTCCACCACGCGGGCCCAGTGCGGGTTGGTGTATGTCACATGTCGTCGAAATTTCTTTTTCCTTTACCGTTTTGAGAACGATTGCGGTGAAATAATTTACAGAACGGAATTTGTGCCCGATTGATGGCAATAGGCACGCCCTGTTACATGGGACTTTAACATAGCTGGCGAAATGTGGGTGTACTATAGGTGCACCTCTGCCTAACTCTTCGGGGACTAAAGGCGTGATGTCAGGCGCGGTCGCAGCCCAAGATTTTGGGGGGTCACCAAGTAGTAAGTTAGTAACTTAAGTTAATAAGGTAAGGATCGTGCAGTCTCGACAGCTTGAGTGATTTTGGGGGGGTCATGACCCCCCCCCCCCCCCTCAGACCGCGCCTGAGTGATGTTATGTTGGGTTGTGTAAAAACAGTTGTTAGTGTGACAAACGTTCGAAGATTAACAAAGTTTTCAATAGGTTAAGCGGATTATAAAGTACATTGTTTTAGGTGACCTGTTTTTTTTTGCACACAAACAGAACTATAGAAAACTTAATAAAAACTGCAATTAAACGTCTAAAGAAATTTCAACGTGTCTTTCCTTATTTCTAAAGAACCGGTAACACTATTTAATTTCAGAGTGCATTTCTTTCTGCAGATAACACGAAGCAATTACTTGAAGTCTGTCCGTCCAGTAATTTAGATTTAACTGCGTCTAACGTGGCATTAGAAAAGACTATCCATTCAAGTTTAGTGCTTTTCGTAATGAAAACATACTATAGTAACGTAAAGCGCTTTTAGCTTTAGGAAATTCTTACAAATACAGTTAATGAGAAAGTACAGACAGCTGCAATAATTACGTACTTCCCGTACTTAAATACCTTAGAGAGAGAATGGGGTATCCAATTAATACAGCTGTTGGTATACAAGTGTATTTTTTATTAAATGCGTAGGTATATTTGACACGCAATAACTAGTTATCGGTTGTTGTTAATCAGAAGAGCCTAGTTTTGGAGTTCCTTGTACACAAATTGGCAGATAAGTTTATCAAAATTCAAAAGTCACTTCATTGATTTTAAACTGTATTTCTACGTTAAATAGGGGCATAAATTGCCGTTCCTTTCTACCTCCCTCACATCCCTACGGTCCCTTACCTCTCCAAACATGACCTGTACCTCTGACCCGTCTCCTATAAGTTAGCGGCATTGCTTCCCATGCTCACCTGCAGATAGTGGTTATGAATGACAACAAGGACGTTTGGTATTCGCAGAGGGACCGCACGTGATGCCCCCTCCCTCAGTCAGACGTGACCAGACCATTAATATCTCCGTAGATACGAAAAGTTTGTGAGGATTCTAGTCACTATTTAGTGAAGGAGATAGTCTTGCTCAAGTATTTGGGTTCGTTTTTATGTTTGCAGAAAAATTACAGCAGAGAAACGAAGAGCAAGGAGACAGAAGTGACCCAGGAGCGCAATAATGGGCAGTGGTTGGGAACAAAAAGAAAGAAGAGGAGTTACTGATTGAAGAATTGACAAAGCTTAAGCTAAGCGGGCAGGCAAGGTTAAATAGGTTAATATAAGCCCTAATAGGTATAAATGTAACCGCGAAGATACAGGTACAAGTTATAATATAATAGTAAATAGCACAGTTACTATAGAAGTCGTAGCACGTGCCACGTAGACTGTATGGCCAATGACCAGCACCTGAATAATAGAACTCTTTCTATGTTGCATGTCGGCTGTCACGTTCACCAACCAACCAAGATATACATGACGAAGCAAAGAACCCGTTTTAGAGCACAAAGGAAAAGACTTTTTCCTCCCAAAAACAATATGTACTTATTACGTATAGTTTAAAAGCTTATCATACTTTTGGTATTCTCACAAGAATTCCACATTTTATGACCGCTTTTGAAGACTGGGGTCGAAGGACAAAGAGGTCCTTTGTAAAGGCCCTTCCCAAAATGTTGTATGCTAATGAATCGAACCTACTGGGGTTATCTTCGAATACATGGCGGCCACGCAGGTACTCTCAAGAACCCCCCTATTATTTTGCAAATCACTATATTCAAAACATGCTGCTCTGAATTCAAGGAGCAAAGAATCCTGCAATGAAGCAGACTGAGAATAACGACCTCCTCTATTCAGCTTTTCAAAAGAAACGAATTGAATGAGACATTTTTATTCAAGTTTTTTAACTGTAGGTCACGTCAGAAAAGAATGTAACAAAAAACTATGAGAATATGTCTCAAAAAGGTGAAATCGTGTACACGAATATAAAGTGCGTAAGTACAATAAATTGTACTTTAATAGCAGAGACACGTGAAGAAGTAGGTCGTTATTAAGACGTATCTAAAAGTAATAACTCCGAAGGTAAAACAGAAGACGGTTCTATCAATTCAAATGGTGCTAATAAGTTGAACGCTCTACCAATTTAGAGCGCTCACAAGTTGTTAATAGTGAAGAAAATTGAAGAGTCATAAGTTAACAACTCGTTTACGAATACTGTTAAAAGTGCTAGAGTCGTCTCTGTCGTTTTTGGAATTGATTGCGTCAAGAAATTCATTAGAACCTGACACGGTTTACGATCTGTGATTTTTTGTGAAGCAACGACTTTTTAAACTGACTATACCGTATATCAATTTATCAAGGTTATATCAAACTTAAAGTCTTTATTTTTATCTATGGACCAAAGTCTATTGTTGTTGTTGTCAATTTTACACAAGTAATCCCTAAGTTCACCCTAGCTCATAATGCGCTCATCAATCAGCCTGCTAAGCTTAGATTAAGGGAGTATCTCCCTAGGATCGTTAGTTTGCTGTCGGGGAGGTCAATGTCCAGTAGGGAATCATGCATCGTTGGCTAAATAAATGCAATGGTGAGCGAGTAAAAATCGATCGTATAACCACAAATATTTATGAGTTTTGAAGGTGTAAACCGTTGGTCGTTTTAGGTGGGTCTCGGGTTCGGAAGTTTGTTCTAAATGTTTCTTAGGGTCATTAGTAGCAGGTGGCGGTCTGCCGGATTTAGAAATTAGGATATACCAACTGAGCAACGGTAAATAAGGGCGTCCTATATTTGGGGCATGCCATGCCGCCCGGCCTCGGCCCTTGGCTTTAGATTCGCTGTTACTGGGACAGTTGGGAATCTTTCAGGTTGAGGTGGAATAGTTAGGTTAGGTTAGGTTTATATCTTGGCCTTCTGAGGCCCTGGCCTAGACAGTGGCAATCGCTTTCAAAACGTTTCATAATTCTACAATGATAAGCTTTTCGTTAGCTTACGTCAGTCCAAAGAGAATTAAACCTTTATAGTCATTGTGTCAGTCCCATGGATTTCTTACTATTCCATCATAGTTATCGCTGATAGAATGTCACTTTGTCTAGGGTCTTAGGGTCAACTCCAGCAAAGAACGCATCACGTTTCCTCAATAACAAGTTTAATAGCTCAACCAACCTGTATGATAATGCCGCTGATCCATATCCTGGCTGGTGCAGCCGCAGCTGTGCTGGTGGGTAGGGCTGTGGGGCGTAGGGAGCCGCGGGCGGCGGCCGGGGCTGCGGCGGCGCCACCACGCCTCCCGCCGCCGGCTTACCGCCGTATGCCAGCGCGCCGCCGCCGTGCCCGTGATCCGTCTGCCCGGGCCTGGAGCAAAAGAGA
Source organism: Apamea crenata (assembly GCA_949629185.1). Classification (NCBI taxonomy): domain Eukaryota; kingdom Metazoa; phylum Arthropoda; class Insecta; order Lepidoptera; family Noctuidae; genus Apamea; species Apamea crenata. The sequence continues at coordinate 8,957,160 of OX451372.1, forward strand.
AGAAAGGTAAGTAAGGGTATAAAGAAGAAAGGTAAATACGGGTACAAGATCAAAGGAAAGACCTCTGATGATTCCGGATGCTGTTGACAATTGGGCTTCATAAATACACAGTTACACACATCACAAAGAGTGTGAGGACAGAATAAACGTTCATTGAGCTGTGTACCTTGAGCGCTACTAAACTTGGTGACAGGCTAAGGCCAATCAGTAATTTGGTCATTACAGCATCTAAGCTTGCTGAACAGCTTTGCGTTACAGCGCCACCTATGACAATGCCAATACGACAGAAGAAGATTGAAACTGCAAGGTGTGGTGTATAGAGTGATGAACCTGTGTTGAAATCGTGTTTGGCGTACAGCAGTTCTCGACTAACATTACACGCCAGTTCACGTGACGGTTGATACAATGAGTAATGATAATGCAGAGTTGCCAACTACTGACCGAATAAAAGACAAACGCAATCGAACTTCTCAAATAATAAATTGTCAGTCATCAAATCGGGAGTTTTGTCTACTGTCCGGTTTTTTGTTAACACATTGACTGTAGAAAAAGTATAAAAGAAAACATTGAAAGTATTGTAAATTGTAACCACAATGTGTTGTCAAGACATCGAAGACTTTCCCTTTTCAGCTTCATACATTTCACTCTTAAGTAACCAACAAAATAAGTACGTAAAACAAACAAAATAGTAAATGAGTTAAAGACATAATGTATGCAAATTATTATCAAAGACATATAAACAACATGCCGTTATGTACGCAATAATAATAAATAATATGACCGATAGGTATCCGTTCGCAAATCACTATGACTCAAGGGTCAGTCACCCTTCCACGGGATGGCGTCGGTAACACCGGAAATCCATAAAAAAACGGCTGATTAATAGTTTAATGCATTCCTATATTTAAAGTTGGTTAAGTTTATGTGGAGTGTCGTAACGGGTGATTCCCCGAATGTGCAGCACCTGCCTAGCACGAAAATTAAGAATACACGATAGCCAATCTTCGTGAAACTTCTTACTCTAACTACGTCATAGGCTCATGCTATCCATCCACATACATTTGCGAAGACAGCCATGGTGTCCTTAATTGTATAGTTCCAAATGTGAGCTTAAGGCGCAGTTACCCATACCATTACGATGAAGACATGATAAAAAGTAACAGCTTTAGCGGTTAAACTACTTTGCTAGATGTTTATACAAGGAGCTTTTTACCTCCCGTGGATATCGTAAAAGACTTAGAAAGAAAGGGTCATATGGGGATGATGAAAATATTGTCTCATCATTCATTGTAATGGTGTACAGCGCTATAATTCTGCTGATGTTACGATGACAATCGCACGACGTAACCCACGGTCATTGGACAATGTTGCGAGCTGCGTAGTCGGTACTTACTCCAATAAATGTTTATGTAGTGACTATAGCAGTGCACGACAAATTGATGTCATTTGTTCGGAGAGGAAGCCGTCCAGCCGCATTCGAAGAGACAACCCGACTCGGGACGGTCGAGTAGTCGGTTTGTCTCTTTGAAAGATAATACTCTTGTGTAGGAATAACTTCCAATAAAATGTGGAAGAAAAAAAGGGAAGCCATAAGATGAAGAAAAAAGAGGGTCATGTCGTGAGACTATAATAAGAAAAATCGAAGACCAAAAAATCGATGGATTGATTGTGTGGAAGAAGATATGGCTAGAAAGATGATGGCTGATAGACAGGTGTGGAAGAAGAAGAAGAAGAAGCGTTAACGCCAAATAAATTGGGACAAAAAGTAGGATGACGTTGATATAACCCACAAAGAAGTATATGGAAAAAGAAGATATCCGCACAAGAAATAGACAGGAGAGGCAGAAGGACGACAAGATTGAGATTGAAGATGAGATGACATTGAGATAAACCACTGAGAGGTGTAAGCAGTGGCGTGCATTGGTTTTCAGAATAGGTAGGCAGGAATTTAATTTCGTCGTATTAACTTGAACGAGTAAAGACCAATTTCAATGTGCGAATAGTATGGGAGCCGAGTAGGCCGTCTGGCGACTGCCTACTGCCGCGCGTGTTTGTATGAAGATTTAATTTTTTGTTAGGTATGATAATTTAGTGAGTTTCATTATGGGGCACACACACTAAAATGTAATTGACAGGCTTATGGTGATTTATCGAGGTAGGCACTGCTTATACGCCTTTATGCAATGCACGCCACTGGGTATAAGAAAGAAGAAGACGGGAGAGGAAGTAGGAGATTGAGAGTTTCACAAAAATTGTGTGCAAGATGATTCGGAAAGAAGAATACTGAGATACTGAGACTGATCTAGATGAATGGAAGAAGACCTGTTACGGGGCGCCCCACATAAATTGGGATAAAGACAGTAGGATGACTTGAAATAACAAACAGAGACGTGTATGGAAGAAGAAGACATGCACACAAGAAGAAGACATAAGGATGTAAGGCTTTAAGATGACAAGATTGAGACTGTCACTTGGATTGTGTGCAAGATGACTGGTTCGAAAAGATGAATACTGATTTGAAGACTGATACAGATTGATGAATGGAAGAAGAACTGTTGACGGGAGCTTAAAATAAATTGGGAGAAAGACAGTAGGATGATGATGAGATAACCCACAGAGAAGTATGGAAAACGAAATGCACACTAGAAGAAGAGAGGAGAGGAAGAAGGATGGCAGAGTGAGATTATCAATTGGATTGTGTGCAAGATGACGATAAAATAACACAGAGATGTATGGAAGAAAAAGACATGCACCCAAGACGAAGACAGGGAAGACAGTAGAACGACGATGACGATTGTACATAATATAGAGCAAGCAAAAGAAGGCGTCAATTTTACAAAGAACTTAACACCTTTAGGTATAGTTTTTCACAATCCTGCAGCTACATTGTGTTGCTTCATCCACACAAAGGTGTACTGTTTCGGAAACAATGGCAATATGTGTCACTGCCACTCAAAATTTACGTGCAGAGATAGGCGGGTTGCAAATGTTAGATATGCGGATATTTACATATTTACCGTTTGTAAATAATACTGTTACGTAAAGTGGTATATCTGTATATATAGCATAGCATAATAAGATTATACTATTCCCACTGCTGGGACATAGGCCTCCTCTCTGTGAGTAGTGTGTCATAATCCACCACGCGGGTTAGTGTAGGTTGTCGTTGGTATATGTAATGCAGATGATGATGAGAATGAAGAAACGCATGTGACTAAAAGAGTGATGAATATAAATGTTGATGAATGGAGAGGGAGAGAAAGGCCAAAGAAATGAATGGATGGATTGTGTGAGGAATGATATGATAGAGAAGCGAGTGAGTGATAGCGTGACGGTTGACAGGGGAGAATGGAAAAAGATACAAGATATGTTCTTGAGAGTGTTACATAGGACTGTTTTGAAACTGCACCTCTGAGAAGAAAATTGGGAAATCGCAGGCAATAGCTACTTCAATTATAAGAAACGGTAACAGACGATCGTAAAAGAACACTGTTCCAAGATATAAGCGTTAATAAAACAAGTTATGTTAATCCAATAAACACGGAAATTCCCAACTAACCTATTTGTTTTTTACAGGTAACTGAGCCTATAAAAGTCCATTTCAATTTGATTAAGTAATACTTAGTGGCTAAAACAGTTCTCACGCCTCTAGTAAAAAATAGTAGGAGTGTTATTTGTATCACGAAATGCGTCGAAAATTTATAGCCCTGCTACGTGTCACAATTAATTAATCAGTACAAGCAATAATTAGCATAAGAATAACATCACACAGACACATATTGCGTTGTTCAGTGAATTTATTGTCTTTGGAAGTTTTTTTCTTTTGTAGTTATTCGTAGATCTTTGACAGTCGTTACGGGTAGTCAGATCAGAAGCCCAAAAGGTATGATAACCAGTCTTACCAAGGGGTATCGTGTAACCCAGTAACTGGGTTGTGGAGGCAGTCACTCCATGTAAAATACTGATATTGAGCTTCATCCGGTTAGACTGGACGCCGACCCCAACATTGTTGGGAAAAGGCTAGAAAGATTGATGGGAAGTACTGTTTTCTGAAATATCATAATTTTTCGAAACTTCGTAAATCGTATGTCACCAATGGCGGTATGTTGTAACTTTGTAAGTTATAACGATTGTATAGCGTGTTTGGCAAACCGAATTCTATGCTATATGGATATAGGACAACGGTTAAATAACCCAGAATGATGTTATTTATGGTATAGTTTTCGGGGTAATAAATGAGTATAAAAATATAAAGGGGATTTCGTAGTTGCAAAGATTGCATAAGGCAAGGTGATCGCGAATTCTCGACGTAGCAAAATAAAAGCAAACTGCCTAGCCTTTTACCACCAGCAATCAAGAAGCACATTGATGATTTAACACCTAATATCAGTATTAAACTTTTATTTCATACTAGCTGCGCCCCGCGGTTTCACCCGCATAAGTTTCGATCCCGTGGGAATGTCGGGATAAAAAGTATCCTATATGTTAATCCTGGTTATAAACTATCTGTGTGCTAAATTTCGTCAAAATCTGTTCAGTAGTTTTTGCGTGAAAGAGTAACAAACATCCATACATCCATACATACAAACTTTCGCATTTATAATATTAGTAGGATACATTAAAATCCTTATATGTATGTATATACAAAATTTTAACACAAATAACTATTTACACTTGGCACTAAATTAAATGACTATATCAGTAAATCTGCAAGTCAGAAAGCATCCCACAAAAAGGATAAAAAACTCAAACAAAATATCATTTTTGATTTTTTTTTTTATCAATTCAAGAGAGGATTCATCATATTTTGAGGTGCACGTTATGCAGGTAGACACTGCAAGAACACATTGTCTTGACAAGGGCTGGGATTTTAAGGTCCGGGTCGCTGTTCGTTCGTGTTAAAAAAATAAGTCTGTATGCTGAGATGGCGCAATTTGCCGAGGCTCTTGTTCAATCTAACTAAATGTTTACATTGAGACAGTTGTATACAACTGTACAATAATTCCTAAAAAAAATCAGGTTGACATTACAATGAATCTGGATTTTTTTAGGAATTGTGTTTTAAAGAACCAGCTACCTATTGTCATTTAATGGAGAAGAAAAACATAAAAACACTACATTTTTTTACTTGTCAGATTAAACAAAAACAATTTGTTTCAACAAATCTGGGGTGGAAAAAGTTCGTTTTTCGAGACATCGCCATAGGGTTGGTTGACTCTTCATGTGACCAGATGGCTGGTCTACTTTTTGGCCAAAGAATCGACATTGCCTAATACGTGGCAATACTGACAATGCTGCCAGCCTTTTGGATACTTTTCCTGTTGACAGCGTTGCGGACGTATTTTTTGATGCCCTATGATTCTTTCCCTTCGCTTTATTATATTACCTACACAATATTTTAAGAATGTTCAATTTGAAATACAAGACGAGATCACACAAGTTACTTGATAAAACAATTGAATCGTACTGTTAAGCTCTAAAGCCTTGTTCCTCTGTTAACACCGTCATTGCAAGCCTGAATAAATAATTCCGTTACAGAGTAACAGAATGCAGATTAACAAAACCCCAGTCAGCCGACAGATGTCCGCGGTGAGTCAGTTTCACACGTTATTGTGTGAGCTGTGCACAGCCAGGTGAATGACTCATACAGTCACCTTATGAAGCACGGATGAGAAACCAATTGACATTTAGATGCATTTGGAAAATATAACGTTTTCTTGTTCATAATAGGATTGCTGTTGATAAAAGACTGGCCATGGCAACAAGTATTGAGCTAAATTGTTTGTTTATTTGTAAGACGTCGAGTTGTAAGTCGTAGGTTCGAATTTGAACCCAGACAGTCACTAGGCTACTCTCAAAACGGTGAAGGAAAACATCGTGAGGAAAGCGAAATGTCCTAGAACCAAAAATTCGAAGACAATGTGACACCTACCAACCCGCACTGGGCCCGCGTTGGATTATGGCCCAGTCGCTCTCACCGAGAGGAAGCCTGTGTCCCAGCAGTGGGAACATTATAGGCTGATTATTTATGTATGTATGTACTTAATCTCTGGAAGTACTATAATAATAATAAGTTTTTATTAGCACAATACAGGTTTGACACATTAAAATACACAGTAGTCACAAGGGTACAGAGAAGAAACAAATAGGAATAGTGTACAGAAGATGGGAAAAGTACAGTCAATACAGAATTTGAGCCCTGCCTCCTAAACTAGGAAGATCCTGTATCTTAGGAGGCAGTAGTACTGATATGATTAAAAAATTAATTTCACCGCCGTGTGCCATAGGATATGTCTTCCAAGCGGATGAAGTCGTTATAAGCTAGTATTCTTAGTACTATGTATAACCTTTTTAAAGTATTTCCACAATCCTTACTCTCATACATAATAAAATAACTTATAGGTACACTCCCACAAAAAAAGGTTTTATCGACACAATCAACCTCTATAGGTGTCGGTAAAAACTTCAGGGCAAAAATATAAGAATAAGGCTCATTGTTGCTCACAATTCGAAATATGAAGCATTTCAGAAACCGTTTGCCTCGCCATTGAAAAGGCATAAAAGGTTCCACTTCAGAAAAAATACCACGAATTTTCCGTTTGATTCTTCTCTTTTATGTTTATAAATATGATTTAATAAAAGTAAGTCTGTATAGGATTTCGTACGAGCTTCGTGGATCCAATGCTTTTTTTTATTATTTAGAAAAGTACTTTCCATTGGCTTATGAATCGTATTACCCAGTAACTGGGTTGTGGAGTTCAGATAGGCAGTCGCACCATGTTACATACACATTCAGCTGCATCCGGTTAGCCTGGAAGCCGACCCCAATATTGTTGGGCAGATGACTAGCCACTGACTACCGAAAGAGCACTCTAATTGCATAACACACTATCAATCACAATTTGAATCATTTTGATAGATATTGCTGATCCATTGCTTCATGTGTTCGAAAAATTAGTCTGTTCAGCTACGTAAATAACGCAATGAATGTTGTTCAACTGTCAAAATGAAGCCATTGCTACTTGTAGTGTGTTACGAAATTACCCCGCAGTTAGCTGATATTCTGCATGTATGATATTATTAAAAATTAACACGAATCTTCAACAAACAAGCGAAAATTCTTAGTTAGCAGGAAATTATTTCATTAATGAAAGTGAAGAGCAATATTTAACCTCAAACATGACCTTTTTATCTTCATAACAAGCTCAAAAAACGAAACCAAAGAGTTCTCTTATCTATTATATCGTGGCTTCGCCCGCGTGGATGTCGGAAAATATCCCACGGTGACGTACTACTGGGATTAAAATTACCCTATGTGTTCATTCAGGTTTTAAACTATCTGTGTGCCAAATTTCATCCAAATCCGTTCAGTCCGTTTTGCGCCAATCCGGAACATACATACAGACAAACAGACAAGCGGACAAAAATTCTTCGTTACTATCATCAACAAAGCCGAGTTTGTTTGTTTGATCGCGCTAATCTCTGGAACTTCCAGTCGGATTTGAAAAAATCTTATTACATTGGACAGCCCAATTCTTCAGGAACACTATAGGGTAATTAACATCACGCGAGGATTCAGAAAAGTCAGAAAGTACGTTAAGCAAAAACGAAATAATAGCGCGGACGGGCAATGCGATGAGTCGGGGGAAGTCACGGGTAGAAGCTAGTTTTTTTTTCATTATATGTACCTATAGATTGTAAGGTATTTTTCCTACAGCAAATACGGCTTCCTAAAAAGCAAGAATGCGTAGTTTAAAGCAACAACCACGCCATTAAATGATGTTTATCGCCGGCTATTCTTAGAAAAAGGTGAAATCTATTGCCAATTATTAGGGCAGTGTCCATTTTACGCGCGAATTCAGAGGTTGTAAAAAAATGGCCGCTAGAAATATGTTATTTATGTCCGTAAGTCGTAAAGGATGGGTCAAATGGCTGCGAGAAGGATAAGGTTATCGCATCAGCTCATACATAAACTATGACCTAGTTTGTTATATGTTTATTATACTGTTAATTCAAACTAATTAGTAGTTACACTGAGTGACATGCTATTGAACTAAGTTCTTGGAGATGGCTGGCACACTTAGCTTAATTGAGGTGTTTTTATTGACACAGACAACAGTATACAGTAGGATCAGGTGGTGAAATGGGCAACGAAAAATGCATGCCTTTTTAGGTTTCCGAACCTGAAGGTGCTACAGACCGTCCGTCCGTCTGTCATAGGGCTGTATCTTTTGAACCGTAATAGGTAGACTGTTGAAATTTTCACAAAGTGTGTTCTACTATGGCCGCTCTAACAGCAAATAATCAAAATAAAATAAAGTAGAGTCCTCATTACAAGAAACGAGTTAAGGAAATAAATATGACTGTGTAGTGTTCAATATTGTAGACACGGCTACACATCAAGCTATACATTTCCAGTTTTAGCTGACCTCGCATTGTATATGTTTTTCGTACAATCAGAAGTCAGCTTATACTGGTTATGTATAGTTTAATGTGTAGCCGTGCGTACAGTAGTACGGAAACCTTCTTGAGCGCATTTCGCCCTTCACTCGCATTTGGCCGCTTTTTTTAATTCGGCCGAAGTATAGTCCTTGTCTTATTTCCAACCGGAAGAAATAACAGCATTACGTTGAAGCATTTTATGGAATGATTCCGTTGGCCTGACAATGTCTGGTATGCTATGTATCATTGGCTTCGCTGCAGCCAACAATGTTGTGAAACAGAAATACCACTGGGGAGTTGGTCGCGTGACACTGGTATACCCGAATCATTTTAGCGTGGCAATTGACCTACCTACATTGTCTACCAGTCTTTACTTCAAAAACTGAAATAAAGTCCGTTAACGTCCTGAATAAATATCTATCGTGATCTTCAACATGTTCTTATAAGGAAAACGGTACATAGTTTAGTGCTTGGGTTCTTACGGAGAGATATTAGGGAAAGGGCAATGACCGCTAGTGCCATGCTAAAGTGATTCGGGTATAGTAGGTTTAGTAGTAAATCTGTCGTGAACCGTTTTGTTCGACGTGCCTTCTACTCAAATATGAAGGAACTTGCCAATGGTTACGAAACGTTTGCACGATCGAGTATAGCTCGGTGGCTGTAGAAAATTGTATACAGTATGTAAATGTATCTGCTTATTCGCTAGTCGATACTTACGAAAATTTCATGATATAAGTACTGTTAATTGCTTGGGTGTACAGATTCGTGTGTTCGGCCATCTTTGATACTTGGATTACGTACTTCGCACTGCAATCCGACACCTACAATAAGTATGCTTTATGTGATACTATGTGTCAATGGACACTTTGAAAGTGTGACCAATCTATAGGTACTAATACTAATAATAAAGCTAAAGAGTTTGTTTGTTTGAACGCGCTAATCTCTGGAACTACGAGACGGATTTGAAAAATTCTAGAAAATGCCAGAAAATTTGCTAAGCAAAACGAAATACAGCTGTACAGGTACAGGTGCAGGATATAATTTATGTTAAAACAAGAAATTTCACGCGGACGATGTCGCGGGCAGAAGGTAAGTAGTCATGAATACATAATTATGCAAAACGCCATTGAAAAAATTAAGAGTTTAAGAAGTCAAGGCAAACAACTAATTGCATATTATAGAATACCAATTTTGGTTCAAGTACAAAAACTCAATTAACTTGCTGAGCTAACTACCGAGTACCGACATCCTGGTGCGCACACACATGCTCGCGCAACACTGCGCGCGCGCCACCCACGTGTCGTCCTAACCTTGACGCTGCAACTGTCACCTTTTGACATATCACGCGAACGCACCACACTAAATTAACCTCAACCACTACTGGCACACATTACCAAAGATAAAATAAAAGAAAGAATATCCTGCTGTTGTTTTTTTTATTCAACGTGTTTCGCTTTGACAATCGTTGTACTTTTACACTATAAATAAATGTGATAATAATAAAGGAATTACAACATTGTTATTGTAATTTTTTTTATACAAGTTGCTTCGATATTTAAGATAATAAATATACCTACTGATTTTTTACGCTGTAGGAAATCTATTTCAAACATAATTATTTCGATGAGGAAAAATTTGACCTTCATTGCATGACTAAAGGTTAACTACACTTCGTAGATTAACACAACTGAGTACTGACGCGCATAAACATCGAGCCACGCGGTATTGTGTTATTTATAATTATGATAATATTAGTATTGTGCAATGTTTTCGGAGGAAAATAACCTTTAAACGACCGGAAAAGCAATTAGGGATGCACATAATTTATGAGCTGGTTGCTAAGTCATTTAGCCAAACACAAAAGACCGTCTAGCTAGACTCTAGCTAAAACATTTAACTTTCGCTCTATAGTCTTGGCTTTCTATAGCCTTTTGTCCTTCGAACAGAACGCAGAGGAAGCCTTTTTAGTTTAGTGCTTCTTCATAGAAAAAGTTATTTGAACAAAGTATGTCTTGAATTGCAGGTTGCGTTCTATAGTTTTTGCTTACCCCTATGGGGAAACGGTGCGAATTTATATCTTGTAAGCTTATATGACTTGTCGTGCAACACTCGCACGTTAAAATATTTGCTTGTTTAACTTGATATGACTCTAGAGACACGCAGCTGGAAGAGACCTCAATACGCAAACTGTAACCATGAATTTAGCACATGATTCTAGACTCCCCTTAGCGTAAAAATTTTTCGTCGGTTTATTATCAAAAACAAATCTGCTGTTTCATAGAAAGTGCAATAGATACCTACGCGGTCAAAATGTATGGAACAGAAGGCTAGTTATCGTAATTTCAAACGTTAAAAAACTAGTCGCAGTCTCATTTCGGCGACAAACAAATGTCAAAATCTAGGGAAATTAGAGAAATTTTTGACAGATTGAGAGTTGAGACTGAGATCAGACTGTGAGCGTTCTTAAAATTACGAGAACTGTCCCTCAGGTGTTTTTTGTGATAACAGACGAAAAATTTCGCCGCAGGGGTTCATAATCATATACTGAATTCCATGGTCACATGTTGCGCGTCATACAGGGTGGCAGGGACATCTGCCACTCTGTATAGACATGCTGCAGCGCCTGCAGCTAACATCTAACTATTCATGGAACTAAGTACCCTGGGTGTCAAGTGTCAAACATTACGCTCTTAGCTCGCTCTCTGTACCCTATTTACATAATGACTTGAATATATTGAAGTACGGCACGCAAGAGTAGGTAGGCTGGTATGTTTATTTATTTCCTTATACACGTAGGCACGTCAAATAGGTAAGAATTAGTCAGAAAATATCTACCGTTGACTCACAGTTACTGGTATTATTCGTTCGTCTGGCTTATTAGTCTAATCACACGAATTTACTCGCCCGAAACGGGCGATTCGTCATATTTAAATAACATTACTTTTTCAATAGGCGACTCGCACGAAGTTAAGTTTAGGTGTATAATTATTATAAAACGTGTACTTTTTCTTAATTTTATTCGCCAATAGAAGAAATCATACTATTTAAAAGTGACGATTCCCCCGTTTCAATACTCAACACTTTTATAGCATTCCACGTGGTATTCGTATTCCTATATAGATAGGTAATGATAAATTATTTTATTTTGTTAGTAGGTTTAGGTGGTAAACTTATAATTACATCTAAGTGAGTTAGAAGCATTTGTTAATTATAAAACATTACTTAGTAATATTTTATTAATGTTTCGGGCGAGTAAATTCGTGCGAATCGACAAATTAGCCGTTCGTCTCGGACCGTGACTGATGCAATGTCATCATGTTACAAACGGCAATTGTTTTCGCTCAACAATTCGATGTTGCTAGGTATGCTGAAAATGCAAATAAATGGTGACATGTCGAGTCGCAGTTTTATAATAATGACTGTATGTAAAGTAAATAGTTAGGTTGAGTGGAATGTAACCTTTGTTACATAGAATAATAATGAAAGAGAGAAAGAAGGAGAAAGGACCCGCCAAGTGCGAGTCGGGCTCGCAAACGAAACGGGTTCTTTCTGTACCACAAGGAAAAAAAAACGCCGACAAAAACACGTTTCTTGTATGGAGACCCCCTTTAATTTGTAACTTTTGTTATTTTTTATTACAACAGGGTACCGTTGGCACCCTTTGGATACGGCAATCTAAAAAGTATCTTTCATCATTCAACGTGTTACTGCCGATCGATTCTGTAAAAATCTCACCGTGATAAGTTAGGTGAAGTGAGCTTAGAGTGAGCTGTCAATAGTGTCAATCCCTATCATTAGTTGGAATGAGCTCACTCCACGCTCACTTCACCCAAGTTTTCACGGTGAAATGGTTAAAGAATCGCACTGCTGTACTTCATATAAATAAAGTTTTTTATACCGAAGTATTTCTTGCTACGAGGCATCCGGCAGTTTACTTAAAATAACGAAAACCCATTCTCGCACGTAGAAGAAATAACATCAAAAAGCGTCAAAAAGGTCCCCGGGCGATACCGACCTGTCTATGTGTATGTCAAGACAGCGAAATCACCTCTCGAGTCGAGTGACCTTCGTTCGCTAACAAACAGCCGGCTGGCAACGCAGCGTAACGTAAAACGACGTCCGTACACATACATATAAACGCTGTATAGAGATCGGATCAAACAACGCTATACATACTGTATTTATACACATGTATAAGCGCGATGACCTGCGCGCCACCCGCCCGCGCGTCCACCATTAAGTGTGACGCATGCACTCCCGCCGAACAAAAGGTCATAATCGCTCACACGCAATTAAAAATAACCAATCTTATTACAAAGACGTAAGATTCAAATTCTAATGCGCTGCGTTTGTAGGTTAAGTTGCAATTGAAGTGCAAAGCGGCGGGAAAGCGTTCAGTGTTTTTATTTTTGTACCGCGCGCAACACAAGTGCAGTGTACCGAGTAAACGAAAACAGATACTGTCCGGTTCGAGTTTAGAACTGATGATGCGAAATGCAGCTGGCCGTCTGTCCTCCGGAATTATCATGTATTAATTGTCACGACAAGAAAGGAACGTATAGGGATGTGATTCTAACCGACCCACTTTGCAGGCTTCCACTACTCTACAAAGTTTTTGCGTCCCGTACCGTATGTTTCTAACTAACTATGCAACTAACTTCTGCCCGCGACTTTGTCCGCGTAAAATTTCCTGTTCCCCCGACCCACCCCGTCGCATCGCATCACCTCCTGCGCTATCACTTCATTTTCGCTTTCTCGTGACTCGTCGTGACACTGTTTTTGTATTTTATTTATACATTTTGCGCACTGAATGGCACAGTAAGCTGCTTACCTTGGTTAGTGTTTTAAGATTATAGTAATGCTTTACCGCATTCTTGATCTTTCAACTGTTTTGTGAGTTGTCAAAGAATTTATTAACAGACACGTCTCCTTTTTAGGGTTCCGTATCCAAAGATTGCCAACGGGACACTATTACTAAGGCTCCGGTGTCCGTTCGTCTGCCACAGAGCTGTATCTTTTGGACCGGAATAGGTAGACACTTGAAATTTTCACTGACTATGGCCGCTATAACAAAAAAAAAATTACTTAAAAATTAAAGGTCTCCATACAAGAAACGTACTTTTTTACCATTAAGGTATTTTTTTACAAACGTAGAGTTAATATGTAGGCACGGAATCCTTATCTCGCACTTTTTTTCTACATGTTAAACGATAAACTATTCCGCGGAAGCCTAAATGTTCCAATTAATGTTTTTCTTGACATAAGTTCTTTTTACACAAAGAAAAAGTCGATAACTAACCCGCATTGATCAATTGTCAAGTAATTTAGAACAAGAACCTCCCGACTCTACATATAATTTAAATTACATGCCCATTAAAGACATTACGAAATACGCATTAGCATATAATGGAATATATTAATAGTTAGTCTTTCTTGTTTATAATTAATCAAATCGTTTCTGACAATTTATTCTGTCCTTGAGAACGTGAGATCATTTTAAAATAGTTTTACCTATTCTTGTTGTTTAATTATGGAGTTTTAATACGGAAAACTAGATCTAAATATGTATATCTGTAACTATACAGTTAATGGAGTAAATATTGGTCATCCAAGAATCAGGCTTGTTAAATTAATATTGTACGGCAATGCTTTTCTAAAATAAATAATCTTTGGTCTTACAAATACTTCGTTAACTATAGCAAAATATGTAAAATATGACTGTAGTAAAAATTTTAAAATAGAATAATAATTATATTGTTTATTGACAGATTTAGATGCTTATCGACAGTAGCACAGCAAACAAAATCTGAAAACTTGCTCTTTTATAAGCGTTTTCATAGGTTTTTTTTAAAGGTTAAATCAATAGCATGGAGATACTGACTGTCAAGGAATAGACTGAATAACCTTCAAAAATGACATCAGACCTACATGACATGTACAGATGCCAGCAGGTCAAGCTATCCGAAACTGTCAAATTTTCCCAATCAACCTTGAACCTAATGCTTTAGCGATAAAGTTGAAAATGTATTAAAGAAATTTGACAGATTGTAGTAGCTTGATGTGCTGGCGTCTGTACATGATTAATTTAATTTTTACCATCGTTATTATGTGTAAACAATAATTATGTCCATATCACGACCTCATTGGTAACAAAAAATGGGTTTTGCACCTTTTTCAGTAAACCAGTTTCCTTTACTTTTATTGTAAACTTCTATTTAATTGGTATTTCTTGCCGAAATTGGCAATCGGTAGCGCCGTCGTTGTGAGCGTGGACAGTTACCCGAAGTTTTACATTTTGGTTTGTTTGTTACCTAAAAACAGGAAACCGTATACGGTATAGGGTTGACCAAATATCAGTTGGTATCACAATGTTCCCACTGCTGGTGCAAAGGCCTCCTCTGTTTGAGAGGGAGTGGGCCGTAGTTCACCACGCTGTGTCCCAGTGCGGGTTGGTAGATGTCATTATGTCTTCGACTTTTTTTTTGTCTCAGTTGGTATAGTATCTCTAGACATTTCAGAGTCAATTTCACATCGCACTGAAGATATTTCAGTATAACGAGCCTCTTGAAAACCAATCGTCACGTTACAAGGCAGATTTTATTAGAATACAATTAGTCATGGATTTTTTTAGCATTTAAAATTCAAGTTTCTCAGAACACACTAAACGATTTTACGACTTTACAATCTCTGTTATTTACTTACTTACTAAAGAAAGAATTAGCGGTAAAAACATTGCACATGATTGTGCAATCTCTCTTTTAAGGTGAATGTGAAACCAAACCACGTACGATTTAAGGTCTTAGCAGGTATTCACTTGGTGAGTTGAATGTTCTAATAAAATCCTCAAAAACAATCGAAGGCCAGATACTGGCAACCCTAGCAGACCGTTTTAAAAGTCAATAGCTCAGCTTTTGTGCCGTTTTCATGTTGTTAACGGTCTCATGCAAATGCATGCGAAAATGCTTATAGAATACAGTCGTATTGAGGTCGTGTAAACGTGGCGTGTAGCTGTTTCAGTTCTCTCAATAACATCCGTAGTTCCCACTACAGAGATGAGGTTTTATGTTTTTAAGAACCTTTTTATTCGTTTTTAATTATAGTAGAGATAAAGAAGAAATAATGGTTAAAACTAAGAAGCATATTAGAGTCGTATAACAGAAATCGGTTACCGTTATAACGCTGTTTTTGTTTTATCTATCAAATGCTTTTAAGTACCTAAAGATAGGAACACCAATAAAACGAAACAGTCTACAACCACAACCAATCAGCAGCCGATAACTTAACAAACTAATCAACTTTCGCAGGAAACAACACGTAACTCAGCAACGCAATCAAAACATTCTTTCGTGAGACCGGCGCGGCGCGGCGCGTGGAAAAACACACTATTTCTCTCTTTACTATCAGATTGACATTAATGCGCGGCTCGTATAAAAACAGAATCTACGTGGAAACACTGCTCGGGGTTTCATAACAGA
This sequence comes from Apamea crenata, assembly GCA_949629185.1. Taxonomy (NCBI): domain Eukaryota; kingdom Metazoa; phylum Arthropoda; class Insecta; order Lepidoptera; family Noctuidae; genus Apamea; species Apamea crenata. The sequence continues at coordinate 8,973,077 of OX451372.1, forward strand.
GTTCCAATCCAACATCGCGTCATTACGATTATTCTTCATAACAATAACTTCTTTTATAAATATTTTGATTCTCGCGACGAATACCACGAAGCAGACACAATCATGTAGTCAATCAATCTACGTAACAATACGTAGGTAGGCCTGTACTACGGTGATATTGATATCTAGATCCGAGCTAGACTACAGCCAGTAGGTAGTGGTTGCATAGCAACGCATAGTCGGTGTTTACAGGAAGCGGGCCGGGCGGTCAATAATCGCATAGTTCTGAGAAACGCCGCGCAACGCGCATCCTGCTGGTTTTACTTTCATTGATGACGTATTCATCAACAACATACATAGTATCGATACCTGCCACTCCATTTTATTTTCTCTCAGTTATTTACTGTGGTGGGCTAACACTGTCTCAAAATAGACCGCTTAAAATGCCCACACATTGTAGTACGTGTATACAGCACACTGTGTACTTGGAAGATGCCAAATTCATAATCCTAATCTACTTTAGCATATACACAGGCTACAATTATAGTGGCTTCAAATATTTGACAATGGAATTATGGATGGCTGGAATCTATTTCTTGGCTATACAATACATATACTACGATGCATATAACAATTTCATTGTTTTATTAAAACTTTTTTTCAAATGTTGGTGCCGTTCGTGTTCCAAATTCTATTAAGTAAAATGTGGCTGCATATCAGAACTTTGTAGGTATAGCAGCATCACTTGAGTAGCCAGGCGCCTTGATGATTCACTTGGTCAAAGATGTGGGTTGTGGGATAAGCCCATGGCCAACATTGAACATAAATACGTTCATGCATGATGATGACTCAACAAAAAAAGCAATTAAATCGGTCGTTACGGCAACAGTTCTGGAAACTCAAGAATTTTTTAATTTTCCTCGAATGTTCACGCTGCACGTACACACCTTTTCTAAGAAACTACGAGGAAAGGTTCTATATGAATCTGGGTTCTAAATTTAGATGGAAGGACTCTCGAATGTTGGAAACAAGTTATTTTCAAGTAATATTGAGTATATACAGGGTTTCTAGCAAGCCCTCGTCCGTAGTAACAGTTCTTGAAACCGGAACGAAATTCGATGAGCCTTTTAAAGCACACTTATTACTATATTAAGAACGTGAGCTTGCCTGTTTGGTACGTCTTTACGACTAAGTTGCAGAACTTAGTTTGATGAGATTGAGCAGAGAGATAGCTTAGTACATGTCCTAGGACCAAAAATTTCAAGACATGTGACATCTACCACCCCGCACTGGGCCCGCGTGGTGGACTACGGCCCACTCCCTTTCACTGAGAGGAGGCCTGTGTCCCAGCAGTGGGAACATTATAGGCTGATTATGTAAATCTTCGATACGACGAAGATGTAGGCGAAGCCAGTAAAACTAGTGACTATAATAAGCTTTATGGTATTTTCAAGGCCTTCTGGGCTCTCAGTTCATCCATCCAGGATATAGTTCTCTATTGGTTACCCAAGGTGTAACAATTATGAGGTCACACAGACGATTAGAATTAGAACCTCCTCGCAAGTCGATCGATGTGTCATCGACACTGCGCCACCGCGACGCGTGGTTACAATTAGTAAGCAATAACTGTTTTAATTATACAGCTTTATGAATATTTATTAAATTATCATTTATAATATATTTTTTTAGTATGTGGCTATAATGTCCGTCCTCAAAACTGGAAAACTTAGTGTCAGTAATTAAATCTATATGTTTGTTCCATAATCACGCCTTAATATAGCCTGAACGGCTGAACAGATTTGGATAACATTTAGCACACAGGTAGGCTATGCTACGACCTGTATTAAAACATGGGATACTTTTGATCTGGATATTTCTAGTAGTTTCTATAGGATGCAAGTAAAAATTACATGCAACACCTAGTGCTATCATACACCCATAGTTAAATACGTACGTTTCCGCGAGGGTGGTATTAAGTCTATGTACTAATGCCTAGAGGACGAGCTTATCAGCGAACTGCACACATTATATAAACCTTCGTATATACTATGTATTTTAAGTCTATATTTACTAGAAAGGGGTTATCTGTATGTATATTTGTAAGGACAAGTAAACCAGTTTTACGTGTGATACTGATAAGTCTCGCGATTTGCGTTCTATGTATATCAATTAAGACCACTAGAGCATGATAGTGTTTACTGGCATTTTAATATTGTATAAGAGGTACTATAAGTGCTATTAGGGTAGCACTTATGAAATTCAAACATTCTTATACAGGCTATCCTGCATGCTATAAGTCATAAAAAGGCTGTATTACCTACTTCCTATTTTTAAGCAGCAAAATCTACGCTATCTTACAAAAAAACTATTACTGTTACTTTTTTATATACACACACAACATACGTGTATATTATATAACCGTAAAATGCTACCTAGGAAAAAAGTTGCACAGTCAATTCAATTTCATTTCCTGTGGATTTCCCTAGGGAACTTTGGCTTGTAAAAGTATCACGCAATTTCTACGTCCTGCTGTTACAAGAGCATGTTTAAAAATATTGTCGACTCGGATATTTTTAAAGGTTCATTTGGAAAAATATTTTTTTTTTATATGGACCTCATCATTGTGAAAATTGCTCCATAATATCCAGTATTATAAACTCATTTATGTTCACGTATATTAATTTACTTTTTTAACCCGATGTTTTGCAACCATCCACAACGTTCGTCGTAAAAAGCAGTCTATCAATACTAACTTTCTGTGTTTCATAAGTCAGCTGGCAGAAATGATTGAAATGACCTTCTAATGCCTTCTATACCCCCAAAATTCTTATCAGCAAATGATTACTTTCGATACTAGACTTAAACAAAGACACTATATCAACAGAATGAATCATGTTGTACTACATACATGCCCTAGATTGCTTCCACTGCCTAGTTTTAGTACGCAAACCGCAAGCAATGCTAATTTTAATCCTATTAATAAATCTCGACATTAATAACCAAGTAGTTTAGTAGAACCAGTTTCCCATTCCGCCATGTATCCGCTTATAGGGAAAACTAAAGTACAAATATTTTCAACATAAATAATATTCTCTGCTCATTTCCATAGACTAACATGGCAGGTTTATATAAGTTATGGTTTTCCTATAACCACGAAGGTATTAGTTATGTTTTCGTACCAAAGACTGTTCGACATTCAAAATCGAAGACCTGCCGATCGATTCTGTAAAAATATCACCGTGAAAAGTTAGGTGGAGTGATCTTAGAGTGAGCTGTCAATAGTGTCAATTCCTAGTATTATTTGGAATGACAGCTCACTCCACGCTCACTTCACCTAAGTTTTCACGGTGAGATGGTTACAGAATCGCACTGCTGGTCTTTATTTAAAGCTAAATCCGTCAGCACAGACGTGCGAGAGCATATAATTCAGTTAGTTTATAGCGATATACCAAACCAAGGGCATAGTGTCAGAGTGAGTAAAGTGACGGTCGACTGGTCAGTCCGAAATAACCTTCAGTGCCTAGACTTCATAAACAGGTAGAATTAGCTAGGGTCACCTACCTTTATCGAAGAAACAACATTTTAATTAAAACACCAAATACGTCGATAAAGCGTTTGTGAGTAGAAACCTTTGTTATCAGCTGCTATATTGCACGTTCGAGCAGTAGGTAATTCGATAAAGATTGTAAATTATTACATCATACTTTGTATAATACGTGATTAGATTCGTGCTTGTTTGGCGTGAATACGATTTGAGTAAGTTTAATGGTTTAATCAAGTATAATGTAGCAGCTTGATGATCTAATGACCCGCTGAAGTCTGCACCCTTATTGCGTAATGCACTATCAATTTCAATTTGAGTCATTTTGAAGGATATTGCTTCATATGTTCGAAAAAAATTGTCTGCTTACCAACGTAAATAACGCAATGAATGATGTTGAACTGTCAAAATGAAAGCCATACTGTTAGTGTGTTACGCAATTACCCCGCTGGTAAATAGTCTGGATCCAAGCTATTGTGCCGCAAGCAAGAGAAGCGTCTATTGTTTGGGCTAATATGAATTTAATCAACCTGTGATATCAGCTGTAATCAGTAAGTTAAATCCCGATATGATCGTGCTTGTTGTTTCAATCTGATCATCTCTCGTAGATGGCACCATTCAAAACTTTCCTAATTGAATCCTACTAATATTATAAACGTGAAAGTTTGTATGGATGTATGGATGTTTGTTACTCTTTCACGCAAAAACTACTGAACGGATTTGGATGAATTTTGGCACACAGATGGTTTATAACCAGGATTAACATATAGGATACTTTTTATCCCGATATTCCCACGGGATCGAAACTTATGCGGGTGAAACCGCGGGGCGCAGCTAGTAGTGCCATATATCTATCAACGCAGCCTATCACAGTCTAAAGCTGGACCTAATCCTTTTCTAAGTTAGGTACGCCCTAACGACCTTGGAATTGCTTTAATCTCGACGTTTAAACAGTATTCTAGACAACTACATTCCTCGAGTCGAAATCCTCCACAATCGATATGATGGCTTCCAAAACAATTGCTGTTAATGAACATTAATTAAGCTATCAAAAAGAAGTTGATAGAACGATTGTGATTTTATAACTACAAAAATATTATCCAACCTATTCTGTTAAAATCTCACCGTGAAAACTTAGGTGAAGTGAGCTGTCATTTCACTTGATGCTAGGTACTGACACTATAGACAGCTCCTTCAACCTAAATTTTCACGGTGAGATTTTTACAGAATACATCGGTAGGTCTACAGAAGGGGTATCGTATTACCCAGTAACTGGGTTGTGCAGGTCAGCTGCATCCGGTTAGACTGGAAGCCGACCCCAACATAGTTGTGAAAAGGCTAGGCAGATGATGTTGAGTTGATGACATCGGCAGGTCTTGTATCAGTCCCTTGAGGTCACTCATCAGTAGAAGGCATCTCAAGTTAGTTCTTTGTGTAATTTAATTAAATTGACCACTAAGCGTGATGACGTAATCCTGTAACCTATATCTCTCGTTCTCATGAAATGTTTGCAGCAGCACATGGCCGCAGCGTAAATAATAATAGTGCTGACAACGAGACTCCAATAAGTAGGTTAGTTACGATTGTGCATACTACTGTGAACCATATTTTAATTCAATGCTTTTATGTAATAAATTAAGTTTTTGTTTTATAATAAATATTTCGATAAATATAGTAAATTTATAAAGAATTAACTCAACTATAAAATTCGATAACTAATTACCTGTCACTTGGCCCAGCCATTCTGAAGATCACTAAAATTTTACTGCTAAGAAATTTAATTTTGAGAAATCGTTTGTTTTACTTTTGCTATATACTCTGCGTTGCATATTGAATATCTGAATTCATGAAAGTGCTAGTATACAACCAAGAGTTGGTCTGAATAAGGTACTAGCTGATATCATGAACTCATGATACAGAAAGTATTCTTACCATTCACCTAGACATACTGGCAGCTACACCCAGTATAATTAGGAAGTCAGAAATAAGTCTACGACAGAGATGGATGACGTATAGATGAACTGTCAACTTTTCATCTGAAGAAGAACTTACTCAAGTTATAAAATAACCGTAACAAACCCCTTTATAAGACCTCTAGTCGTTTAAATGTCATGTTAAAGTCAAATAGGCTACTCATGATCACGATTTTATTGATGTTATATGGTGGCATGGTAACTAATACCACAACTAAACCTTTGCCTAACGCTACGGGGAATACAGGCGCGATGTTATGTTATGTGTGGTAAGTAACACAACTTTAAGACTAAAAGTTTTATAAAGTTATAACTCTTATAAGGCTTTGTTTGTGTTAGCCCGACATCTTGAACTTGAAAACGTGTCGAAGCAACTATCTCAATTGGTAGGTGCAGGTTCTCCATTGCAGGTGGAGAAGACCTGGCTGAGACTCGCACAGACCTGGGAAGCATGGCACAAAAGAGTGCAGGCCTATACCTACTCAGCAGTGGGTGGAACCGGGCTGTCAATGATGATGGCGATGATGATGATTGCAGGTGGAGTTTCAGTGTGATATTTTATGATACAGTTAATCCTATAAGATCAAACTATTGGTAGATATTTCCAACAAAATCAAACTAACTTTGATCTCGTTCCTAACTTCCTATTATTGGATTAGGAAGGGATGTTATAGCATGTGGTGAGAGTTCCACCTTTGATGTAGATGTTTCCATTGCAAGGCAAGTACCTACCTATCTTGAAGGTAGGTAGGTACCTATGCTAGGTACGTTCAGTCCTGGTACAGTGTCATTGGACACTGAAACTGCAGACTGGTTAATCTGCAATAGCAATCTGACTCAAGGCAAATTGGAGATCCAGAGATAACATTCCTGGCCAGTAGCAATCTAACTTTGACCCTATAATATTTGTTGTTGGTTGCAAAGTTCATGTTACAACACTATGCTAGGTGCACTGTGATGGTGTCAGCGACCTCCACGATGCAATAATGCAACTTGAGTGTACTCCTATGTCCCATCTCGAATGAGATTGTGAAACAAACGTCAATAACCTTTGATACGTAGTTACACCGACAAAACGATACTTATCACTAACTTTATTTATTCAAAACATCGAATTAAGCGATAAGCAGTCCCTAGCCGTGATAATACTCACGCAGTTTAGTGAATGAGGTAATTGTCATGTCACATGACTCAGTCGTGTTTTATGTACACAATAAAATATAACGAATTATGTATGTACAGTACCTCGTTACGATGTCAATCAACACTTCGCCAGTTTGCGTGGACCACACCATAATAAACTATAACACAACACAACACATCCACCTGCGCAGAACCATCTCACAAACGGATAAGGACCTCAGTACACGTTCCCGAATGATAACGCGGCCAAACAAAAAAAAAACCGGGGGTCCTAAGAAGGTCGAATCTGGTTTTTTTTTTCTGGTAAAAGCTGGCAACGTCGCACGTTCGCCGGACGGACGTGCGTTCGGCTCGCGCGCCGCTCATTGGTTGAATGCGACGGCGGCCATCACTGCGAGTCGCGAGTTCGCCCAATGACGCCGCGTCCCGCACGCCCCGCCCACATCCTGTCGGCCTGTTGAATGGATTTCGCGGCAGTCGTGCTGCGGATGTCGAACGTGTTGAAAGTGTTCGATACAACATAGAAAAAGGATGATTGAAGCTTTCGAGGACGTGTTCGGAGTGTCCAGTGACCTCTTGAAGCTAAATAATTTTATTAAATCGATGTAATAGCTACGAATACAGTAGTGCTGTAGATTTAAGGTAAAACATTAAGAAAAAAATCGAACCATAACCTAAAAATAAAGTATCACGCAGAAAAAAAAGGTGAAAATTGAAGATAATATAATTAGTGAGTTACATGTGTTAGCAACGTGTCTTTGCATATTATAATTTGTCTCAAATATTCTGAAAGTTCCAGTTTGTTTGGTCCTAATACTCAAGTGAACAAACGGTACCTTTCCAAAAAATGATCAGTGACAACACCAATATTTAACTTGTACCTGAAACAATCAAAATAATTTCATGAGTATTATTAAAATCGTGAAAAACAGTGATGTTTTGGAAACATAAACAAGGCAAACATAATTTTCTGACTAACACGTGTGACATACTAATTTTCAATCGATGTTATCTTATTGCTTCTGCCAGAACTACCTCTGCTTATTTACATACAATAACAGGTTTGAACGTCAACTAAGACAATTAATTTTTCTGCAAATAAATAAACATAACCTAGAAATACACTTAGTGAAAATGTGGTTAAAATACAAAGTAAAAAAAATACATTGCTTATTAAAATAAGTCTTAAGTGTTTTTTTATCGACGATAAAAAAAACACGTAAGACTATACTTTTTTTGATAAATCAATATTTATCAAAATTAATTATAGCCAATTTTCTTATGTGAAGAAGAAGAACTTGATAGTGTTCGTACCCAACTCATTGAAATTCGTGTGCAAACTTACTTCGTGTGCAAACAAAACGCAATCATAGATTTTTATGTGCAATATTTACCTATAAGTTCAGTAGCATTATAGTAGTCCTACTATAACGCTACTGAACTTATCTAAACTATTTAAAAGATAGGTTCGTGATTTTATATTTTGCATAGCAACACGGTGAACCTTATCAGAACTCGATATATTTTTTTATCTGAATGAATGATGATTACCTGGATTAAAAGATAAATATATACCTGAAGATTTTTTTTAAATATTTTTTTTTTCCTTTTCTGTATTTTCTCGTTTCATAGCAGCAGGCATGAACTTTAGACCGATCTTCAACGTAAGTATAAAAAAAACAGTTTCAGAGATAATTTTAGACACTGCCACGTACACTCTGCTTAACTACAACGATTTAAAGGTGTGGCCTTTAGATAGTTGTGGTTATGAGTAAACAAATCTGAGACAAAACATACTTTACACAAATATTTGAGAATTTCTATTTCTAACTGGTCATATTATGCCTAAATTAGTTAAGCAATAAAGCGTATCTACATATATATAGTAGATCCTTTAAGTTACACAGAAACGGTAATAGGTTTACTAAGTTAGAGAACCGAGATAGTCCTAGCCTAAGAAAACACAGACATTTGCCATAAATCCAGCTAGACGTCATATGTTTACGACCGATCGACACTCGATGACTGGAGTCTCGTCCAATATCGGAGGAATAGTAAGCAAGAGCGCTCCAATGTAGCTGAAATCCTGCGCCACTGGAGTATTGACTATATCCAGAAAGATCTCAAGACCGATGTATAGTAGGTAAACATCGGTTTACGTCATGGGCTGATTAAATTTAACAACAGTACACCTTATAGTTAGACAAGAGAGTCTGGTCTGGCAGTTCTGGGACATAGACATTTATGTAGCTGAGTTTGCGAACAACGAAGCTGATGAGGTATAACAGCTAACCAATGATTTTTTATCTAGGTGAATAAAGTATACGTGGGTACAGTTTTTACACAAGACGTGGCATTAGTCCCAGAAAGTCAACCTGGTAAACCACTATTACAAAGAAATAGAAAGTTGCAAACGGACGGATGCCAGACGTGACGAAATTATAAGAGTTCCCTCTTTTACGAATTCAACCTATTACACTTTCGATAAACTTAACCAGCGGTAAACAAGAACATTAATTATAGAAAACCGCCTCTGAGATAAAATTGCTAGCTATCATTTCAACGCAGGCCAATGGAATATGAGAGATCTCGCCTTTCAGGTTCACTCTAAATAAACATGCACGATGTGACATTTAATTCGTGATCCTCAGCTAAGAATAGTTGAAACGACTAGGTCTGATCATAGGTCGAGAGTGAGAAGCCATACTGAATTATAATGTATCATCATGTGGATGTACCGAGCATGACTAATAGATATGTCGTTACATCAAAGAACATCTAATATCTCCAAGCTGTTAGGAGTTCCTAACACCAGAATCTCACTGTATCATGGCCACAAAAACAAAGTAGCCATGTGCTTGCTAATAAGCACAGTTCCTCTAAACGAAGCCGACTCTGGTAATAGTCCAGAAAATGTTGAGATGAGGACGATAAAACATGCATTGCATGACTATTTCTATCTTCTACGTGCTCCAAGCCTCCGAGCTTCTCAGAAGCCTGCCCTTGAGGACAAGTCCACGACAAACACGAATAAACTTCGAATTGAACTCGCTATATCTATTTGGGTTACAATTATGTATGTATGTGTAGGTTGCTACAATGTAGGTGTATAGTATCTGTGGAATGCGAGATAACGTGAGCGTCTGGCGAGCGCGGGCGCATGAGGGCGTTGCGCACTAACGCACACACGCGCAAAACGAAAGTGCGCACTACACACACACGCGCATGAATCCGTATGCGATGCAAAACAAACTTTTCCTGTTTAAGGCATCGATCGCTCTCAGTAAATGACGTTTTCCATGCTAGCTATCTGCAATTTTGCTGGACATTTGCATTATTCAATATCTGGGATATTAACTGCAGCAAATATGCATGCGGTGCGGAGTGAGTTTATTTATGCGAGCAATTGATTTGGGTATGAATTTATACTCTTCTACGGAAATAGACATTACGAAATAAAATGAGTTGTAATTCAGGTTTTGATTGTGTAGCACTTCATAAACTGTTTAGCTCTTATAAAATCAGTCACAATAGTTTTATAAGCGCTACTCAACTCTAAAAAATGATATTACCATATCAATGATTACTTTTTAATAAAGCTAAATTGAATTAGTTTATAGCGCTTTGAATGCTCTAATATGGCTTTTATGCGACTATGCGCAACCTTATTATGACTTTTATATCACCGTTACGAGATAGTGTGGCCTATTTTAATGGCTTTAGTGCTATTCGGACCTCAAGAAAATAAACGTTTTTTCTAGGTTTGTAGATGTTTTACCGTTTCATGTTATTGTAGGGAAGTTAACTAGGGCAGCTATACTCTAAGTGTGTTCCGCGGAACCCTAGGGTTCCGCGATACCTCTGTAGGGGTTCCTCAAGAATTTAGAAAAAAAATCAAAACACCTCTCTCTGGTCGAACGTTTTGACACCGCGGCCGCGCGTATGTATATTTATTTATTTATTTGTATTTGTATAAACATGTGTTACAATAACTGGTACAATATCTCATAACTTTGGTATCAACATGTATACTTGTAGGTATACTTGTGAGCGCGCAGTCCCTTTGATAAAAGCCGCCTCTGTATTAGACGCTATAGTTGTCAACAAGCGACTTTCGACTCTAACTTAAAAAAATAAAGTCGAGATTGTTTACAACGTAATTTTTATGTTTCTCTTTTTATTTTTGCTTTTTGTTTATCAAAGGCGCCGACTCGAGTATTTTCGAGAATATTCGAGATCGAGTCTAGGACTAAGTATAAAAGCGGCGATCGCGTGTCGCGCCTCGTCAGTCAGTTGACAATTAGCGTTCGGAGCGATAAGTTCCTGCCTACCTACTTATAAGCTTGCTAGCGAGAAACTAGTGTTCATTGTTCTACTGCCTGCTGTATTCGTTGTCTCAGTTTTATACATTTCTTCATTGTACTAAACTTAGTCTCTTATACGCAGTAACGATTGTGCATTATTTAGACCCCACTATCCTGACGTGTAACATTATAAATAAAGAAGAATGGAACGTTGGCTTAAAGGTGTTAAACGTGTTGCAACAACATCTTCTAATGACGCTGAATGTTCAAAAGCAGTACGCACGGAGAATATAGCAATCACCGATCCAGACGATGATGCCGCGACGTCAAGCTCGACGGTTTCAAAGACGAAAAAAAGGAAGTATGATGAATCATATATCAGTTTCGGATTTGTTGATTCCAACGGCTCACCTCTCTGCATGCTATGTAGTAAACTGCTTCCTAATAGTTCCATGGCACCTGCCAAATTGCGCCGACATTTAGAAACTGTGCACCCCGAGTCTAAAGACAAGAATAAAGAATTTTTTGTTCGTAAAAAAGATCAGTTATTGGAAAGTCAAAAAAATATGATGCATGTAACACAAACTATCAACGAAAAGGCCACGGAGGCATCATATTTAGTTAGCTATCGCATTGCACAAGCAGGTGAAGCGCACACTATCGCTGAGAATTTAATAAAGCCATGTGTATTAGACATAACAAAATGTATGCTCGATGAAAAATCTGCAAAGCATCTTTCTACTGTGCCGCTATCAAACGATACTGTTTCACGGCGAATCCATGATCTGGCAAGCTACGTCAAACAAGAACTAGTTACACGTCTACAAAAAACACGATTCGCCTTGCAAATGGACGAGTCAACTGATGTCGCTGGTTTGGCTATCTTGCTGGTTATCGTGAGATATCCATATGAAAGTTCTTTTAAAGAAGACATGCTTATGTGTTCACCGCTGCTCACAAACACTACCGGGGAAGAAATTTTTAATAAAATAAATATATTTTTTGAAGAAAATAATATCAGTTGGAACAATTGCATTGACATTTGTACAGATGGGGCCAAGGCGATGACAGGTAAAACAGCAGGAGCAGTGTCACGAATAAAAAATAAAGCGCCTAATTGTAGTTCCAGCCATTGTATTCTGCATAGACAAGCACTTGCGATGAAGCAAATGCCGTCAAATCTAAAATTAGTTATGGATGAAGCGGTAAAAATAATTAATTTTATCAAATCACGACCACTACAATCCCGATTGTTCTCATTATTGTGTGAAGATTATGGCAGCAAACATAAAACACTGCTGCTCCATACAGAAGTGCGATGGCTGTCTCGAGGTAAAACTTTAACAAGGCTATTTGAACTTAGAGCCGAGTTACAAATGTTTCTTTCAGCAGATACTTCTTTTAATTTGAAGGACCGTTTGTATGATAAAACTTGGTTGTTCCGATTGTCTTTTATGGCGGATATCTTTCAAAAACTGAACGAATTGAATTTATCATTGCAAGGTAAACAGACAACAGTGTTTCAGGCCTATAACAAAATAAACTGCCTTCAAAAGAAAATTAGATTTTTGGATTATTTGCGTTGGTAAGAAAGAAATAGAAAGCTTTACGTCACTCAGTGAGTTTGTTAGCGATAACGACTCAGAAATGTTTCAAAATGATGTGTTTGGAGAATTGGTCCAATATCTCAGATCGATGCGCGCATCTTTTGAAAAGTATTTTCCCGAAGAACAGAATACAAAAATGAAACTGAATTCATGGATTCATAATCCTTTTTTACCTAACTTGGAAAAGCCCGAAAGTATGTCAAACGAGATATATGAATCTCTTTTAGAAATGTCATCAGACACAAGTATGGAGTCACTGTTCAAAACGACGCCTCTCAACGATTTTTGGTGCAGAATCCGTGATGAATATCCAATGCTTGGCAAAATGGCTCTGAATATTCTTCTCCCGTTCCCAACAACATATTTGTGCGAAACAGGATTCTCAACCTATGCAGCCACGAAAACAAAATATCGCAATAGACTGGACGCCGAACCTGATATGAGACTTCAACTGTCTTCTATCAAACCTGATATCAACCAATTGATGAAAAATAAAAAACAGTTTCATACCTCCCATTAGTTAGATTTTTTTCTTTTTTAATATCTTCTATTATTGTACTTGCCATGTGGTAAAGTAAGTAATAATTAGTAACTGTTACATTGTAATTTTATTATGCTTATTAATAAAGAATACACTTTTAAAAACTATTGTTTTATTGTAGGGTTCCATCAAGTATTTTGCTTCCCAAAAGGGTTCCGTCACCAAAAAAGTTTGAGAACCACTGAACTAGGGTATAACGGTGTAAAACTAATAACTAAAAACCAAGGGTAGCATTTCTAATGCCAAACTGGGAATATATTTAAATAGATTCGTAAGCTAATATTTTTACCAGTGATAGCTACTTCCATATGGGAGGGTCTACTATGAGGTCTTTGCTTCATTATTGCTAAAGATACAAGAGTTAATTTTAACCAACAACAGTCGGTAAATTATACGAATCGGCCATACATAATATTCTAGTTGCTACCGATGACGTAATAATTTCTATACAGTTTTGATTTTAAGTGCTGGACTGAAGGATTTGTTGTCAGCCTATAAATATAATTTGATAACTACCAGACACGTTCCAATACTTCACATGTACGGTTTGTTTTAGATCTAAATAGAGCTCAGTGGTTAGTTTTGATCAAATAACTAAGAGTTGCTGTCTTCTAAATGAGAACCGTATATATATCTAGAATTTCTTTAATCATAAGCTACCCCATGATTAAAGAAATTCTAGAGATATATGGTTCAAGAAATAAAAACGATTGCTCTACTACAGTCGCGTGGTGTCGCGCCTGTTGGCGGGAAGCCTTTAATTGAGCTGTCAAAAAAAAACGAACTGCAAAAAATTAGAAAAAAAAAGTTAAAGACATGGTTACCGTATCTATGCACCTATGTACAGACGCCAGCAGTTCAAGCTACCCGAAACTGTAAAGTTTTCCCAATCAACCTTGAACCTTAATTTTCTATTGACAAAGTTGAAAATCTATTAAAGAAATTTAACAGATTGTAGTAGCTTGATGTGCTGGCATCTGTACTTACAGGCAGAATGTCACGCTAAACCATGTCTAATAAAGCCACAGAAGAAAAATTCTTCATCCACAGCCATTTTGGCGGCACAAATGACGGTCGAAATGAAACCAACAGGGCAAGCAAGGTCGGCCCTATTCCGGGAGGGTTCGCGATTAATTGCGTAGGGAGGGCGCGTCCTCTGAGGGCGACCGTTGCCTAGCAACCACTGTTGCCAGCCTATGATTTAGGGTAGGGCTTTTATGCCGACCCTACGTGGGCGCGACTTTTTATTCATGCCTTTAATGTTTTATGATAGTACCTAATGCACTGAAATATGAAGATACAGTGGGTGGGTATGTACTGTAGAGGCTGTAACCTGCACTGATTTTTTGTACTTAGTCATAGAACAAAAAAGCAGTACAGTTCAACTTCTGCTCTGCTCTAAGAGATGGTGGTAAGCCCCTGAAATGTTTGTAGCATGCAACCTCCGCGAGTCCGTTTTAAATATGTAGATGGCACAAATAGAGACACACATTAATTTGTATTAAGAATAGAGAAAAAACGGTATTAGTCGGATTAGCTGACCAACGTATGACACAAGATGTAAAAAATATATAAAAATGTTTTAAAAACGTAGAACGGTTTTCTATTAATAATTATCAACTTAATGATGACAAACCTTCGTTTAATTTACCCATCCCGGTACTGAGAGCGCTTACAAATGGTGGAGATGCCTACCTATTAAATAAAATAGAACCGGTTTCTATTTTGTGATTTATTTATTCAAAACAAATGTTAATTTCTAACCAGACTGGATAAATGAAGGTAGGTTGTAACTAGATATGCAAAAAAAGGTAGTAATCAGATATCTCACTAAGCACTTACACTCTGTAATAATTATCTGCATCTGCCTCTACAAGTTGTTTATTTTTTTACCAGAGGCCAGGTGCAAATCTAGGCATCAGTACCTACTACATAATCATCAGGGATTTTTAGCATAAAGATTTAGAAGAATGCATTTTGTTCTGTACGTTAATGACATCACAAGAACAGCCGATCGATTCTGTAAAAATCTCACCGTGAAAAGTTAGGTGAAGTGAGCTTAGAGTGAGCTGTCAATAGTGTCAATCCCTAGCATTAGTTGGAATGACAGCTCACTCCACGCTCACTTCACCAAATTTTCACGGTGAGATGGTTACAGAATCGCACTGCTGAAGGCAATTCCCGTAATTAAAAACGTTCAAAATCTAGTCGCAATGTTTTAAACTTATCTATGGTATAAATGTACCATGCCGACTATTGTTTTAACCTCAAAAATAATTTAATTTTGTCATAATTACCTAACTCATTGTCATATTTATTCTTTCATTTAATAATAATGTTTGCATGCCTAGTATAATTGTAGATTGTACAAGTAAGTATACTTACCCATTTTACTGTTTAGTAAGTAGGCACATCTAATTTTATGGACTTACAAACTACGTAAGTAGGTAGGTACTTAAATAAACTTTTATACTTACCTAGAAAAAGTCTTAGCCTGACAATACCTAAATTGTGAATTTTGATAGTTTTTCCATAAGTACTAGAACGGTCAGACGTCAATGATATCTGACTTTGGTAACATCAGCCCTTAATCACTGCCAATTTAGTTAGGCAAACAACGTCAAAACTTTGCACAAGCTACGAAACCTATCCCTACACGTACGACTTTGATATTTAAAGTAAGTAAGTACCAATAACGTGAAACTCAGCGGGATACATGAACAGCTGATTTTGTGGCACGGAGTCGCCTCAAGGTCCCGGGAAGGCGCACCCCGGGCACCCCGGGAGAAATCTAATTTAGCACCCCTGTCCCCGCACCCTGTCCCCCCCTCGCCTGTCTCGCTCTAAACCGGCCGAGTTCGTCCACAAACTTGTATGAACGTAGAAATCAATGTTTATACATAATATAAGCTCTATATTATATTGATGGATCGGAGAGCTAAAAACGGTAGTGTGTAAAAATACCTCATAATTATATTATGTATTAGTTAAATAGTAATATTATCCAGGTAGGTAAGTAGGTACTTTTTTATGTGCTAAAATTCAGTTAAAATATCTGCAATCTACCTACTTAGGTACCATTAAAAAATATGAAGACCAAAGTTAGAATATAGGTAAGTACAGACCTATACTTTTCGACAAAAAAAAAACTACTTACAGTGTATGCACAGTGGTTCCTCTTTTAAAGTCAAGAAAGAAGATTTTCTTTTTGCCAAATTAAAAGAAAACCCTCGCGTCTGCTTCAAACAAGTCGATTCTTTTATTGCATTTTATTTTCGGTTCATTTTATCTAGAATACAAGATAATACCTACCTACATTCATCCAAGAACTTTCTAAACAACGTCGTAAAATTCGCATAAATCTAGTAACATCCGTTTTATCATTTATGTAACTGAGTCAGCCCAGTCCCGCCACTTTGTTTTTATTCCACTAAAGATATTTTAGCTTGAACTGTGCCAAGAGTAATTGGGGTACGAATCATATTATACATATTATAGATATACAGCATGTATACGGTAGGAGCGGCCACAACTCGACCGACCGAGACGAACACCACAATACCTACCTCTTGATAATGATAACAGATAACTCCGCGATTGTTGCTTTGATAAAAATACGCACGAGACAACGTTGCCGCTCCGCAACAACCCACCCGTGCGACGTTGCCGCGTCTCCACGCTGGCGGCCATTTGCAATTCAGATGAGACTGAGAGCTAGTCAGTTGTTAACTTGTTACGCCACACACTCTCAAAATAAAAACAATGTTTTAGTAATAAATTATGGCGGATCTAATGTGTGTTGCTAATATAATCAGTCCCGCATCATTGCACTTGTGTTTGACTTACGAAATAATTAATTACGTCGTAATCTTTTTCGCACGACATACTGCTCATAAAACATTTAGTTGACATTGTATGAAAACTACCTAATTAAAGATCCTTTGTAGCTACAGAATTATAATTGGCAACATTTTATAACTAAGTACATCCTTCCCAGACGAAAATAGAAGGACATAGGTACCTACTTATTTTATATCTTACTTCGTTTGTTACCCACTGATCGTTAAGGCATAAGTATAAAGCTATTAATGACCACATAAAATTATTAGAAATCACCTGCCTAGTAAACAACCGCTTTGAATAATTAGGTATGTGCAAACGAAGTTTTACATTCTCACGATGAAAGACTGGTGTCTAACAGCAATAAAGAAAAGGATACAAAATCACAAAGGAATGAATTAGGTACTTAGTTATTCTTCTATATTCACCTGTCTTTTATTCAAATGTCAGTTAATGTGATAAATTCGTTAGTTCATAACCAAAGACATTAATTTATTTTAAATCTCTTTGTTCATAACCAACTATCACTTCGAGGGCGTGGCAATGCAAGGACAAGTTCTTGATCCACAGAAACTACGCAGTTACTTCAGAGATATCTAATACCGTCTACGTACCTTATATTTTCATCCTAATAAAGTTTCATAGTCCTCCTGCCCCCTTATTCCAATTTATTTGGGGTCCAAGCATAGATTTTTGGCCGTTGAGGTTAGGGAACGTCTTTTTCTTCTCAAAAATCTTCCGTGATATGACTACACTCTTATACAGTTTGTAGTGTATAGGTAAGTGGCATGTCTACAAGTTACTTGTTTACTTGCTGCGTGTCACTCTAGTCGCGGCCGTCAGATCAGGTTTCTGCAGTCCCAACGGACGTATAGACTTTCACGAAGCCATGCGAAATTCGCACATATATGCTATATTTTCATGAATACAAATGATTAAATTGCCATAAACTATGATTTAATTGCGAAAAAAAATTCTTGTCAGACATATTTAGCGACTATAAAGCTAAATATATTCATACCTAATATCGCTATTTGAAATGATCGAATTTTAAATTCACAGCATAAGCCACAAGCAAAATAAAAGTAAGTACTAGCAGAAAAGAACCAGTAAAAATAAAAAGAGCAAAAAAGTATGTTGCAAAAGCTTTATGTTCCGAACGAATACTTTCATTTCTTTCCTTTGGCAAAGAATGCCAATTTAAAAAAGGCAGACTCGGTAAAAATGAATGAAACGGAAATATTGTAACAGACCATGGCATAGTAAACCGCATGGTGGATATGTGCCAGGAATAAGTGCTTCAGTTATTTGTTATAAACATGGAGCCTCTGCCAACACTCGATCTAAACTGATCTTTATATATTCTGGCAGAGCCGCAGTAACTGAAATAAACATTATTATATACCTACGTATACTTACTTTTAGTAATATTATTACTGGCAGTCCTTGCACGTGTGTAAACGTAGTATATATGTATAGAAAAAACGTTTACGGTTAATATCGGTTTCGTTAGTTAAACATAGGTATAATATCGTTCTTCATTGGAGGGCTATATGTATGGCAAGTATGGCAACTCTCCCAAAAATCACTTTTCTGTGAAAAAAAAATAGTATTTTCAATTCACAGATACAATTAGAGTACCTACCTATATGCTTTGACATGACACTGTCCTAACTAAATTCTTGAAGATCTTCGTGGGGATATCGTCAGTTATCTTCATTCGGTTGACTACAAAATAGTAACTGCAATCTCTGCATGTTACGTAATAACTCTAAGCGTGTGTTGCAGTGCAAGCCTGCAACGTCGTCATTTTGGCTAATAGCCTGGAATCAACGCAAAAATACCGCAATATGTGAATAAATTTCACCCCGAGCGCAAGCGTGGCAACGCAAGGGATATTTAGATTTGCGTCATAAATTGCTACCAGTGGGTACTTCAGCTTTATTAAGATTTTATGCTCGCTCTCGCATAGTTGTGTCGTGTATCAGCGCAAGTAATGAAATATGTATGCCGTGACACCATAAAAACATTGAAGGTATGATATTCTTCTTCGAAACTCGAAGAATATGGTTCTATCACTATGTAAAAAAAAACCCGTTTCGGCTTGATAAAATCCTTAGAAGCAAAAGTTTTTATGTAGTAGAGGGTGAAATGATTTCGCGACGATATGGAGCGCCGAGACTGGCTGAGAGGATTGGGTGAATGGATTTTGGAATGGGCATAAACCCTTCCGCTGACACAAATAGGAATAATCCAGCTAAAAACGGGTTTGGAGCGGCTAGCGTCCTGTGTTAGGATGAAGGGATTTAGAGCGGAGATAAACGGGACGAAGGGGTACGGATATCGCACAATCATCGAAATTCCGGACCATTAACGCTACGATTGGTCTCGATTCTTGAATCACCAGCAGCCAGCAACACTAGAGCTGGGAAATCTTAAAAAAAAAAAGTTAAGTACCAGATAACTCCTATTGATTTTAATCTGTGTCCACTGTGCACACTTATGTGACTGTGAGATCGTGGTAAGCCTGCGGCAGTTGGATACGATATTTAAAATGATGAAAATCTGTAAAGTTTTGGTTGATCACCATTATTTCAGAGATGTGTGTGTATACGTGACTGCAATCGGCAGAGTTTGATAGAAGCGAAAGTTTTTTGTATTTAATTCGGATCTGAGACACGTCACAATCGCGTGTTGTTAAATAAATGTCTGTTTACTCTTATCGATGATTTGTCATGGACTTGGCAATACACTTGAACCGTAGAACGAATGCCTATGATAAAGTTATTTAGTTTTTTTTTTTCGAAATAGCACGCATAACTATAATGCACTTGATTACATTAACATAACGCGTTCTAACATTCGCATGTAACTTTTGTGAATTCATTAAAAGTTTGATGTTGCTATCCTACACACTAATTGAATGAATGGTATTTTACGGTTTATACCGCGCTGAACGGCAACGGCGCGTGGCGCCCGCCCGCACCGTGCGAGCTGGCAACGTGGCGCCTCGTATCCGTCAGAGCGGCAACGCGCCCCGCACGCCGAACGGCAACGTCTCGCACTGATTCAGCAGTTAACATTCAACGGAGATAGCATCGATTTGTATAGAAGTTGTTGTTTTAATTTTCAAGGGAATTGAAGGTTATAGTTATTGATAGTTGAGTAATCGATGTTATCATTTAGTGAGAGTGCAATATTTACTAATTTAAGTTAAGTTAGGGGGGCAAAGAACTGCCAAACATTGTATTTAGTTTCTCTGGTTTCCTGTTACCAAAGCCTCCGCCTAACTCAAGTTTACCTACTTAGTTAAAAACTGTATAGACAGTATGATAGCAGCATGACCTCTCAAAAAATCTCAGAATTCTCACTGTCAGTTTGTCACGTAGGCACTCGCTGAGCAGATTTTGGCAGTTCGGACTAGTTTAAAAAAACGGCTCAACTGGGTAAACAAAATGCTACCTACCAAACATGAAACTTTCATGAATTTCGATTGAGTAATAAAATAAACACGAAACGAAATAAAAAAAATACTGCGTGATTTTTTTTTTAATTTCTTTTTTATTTATTTCAGAACACATTGTTATTGTTATACCTATGCCTACAGACTTTTCTATAGACGTCATTATCTATAATAACCTGTTTATGAGTACTTATCGACTGATTAAGTTATTACAAATCGTCATTCCTTTTTAAAACCTATTGTTCTCAGCATGACTCAGATCTTACATGCAACGTAATGTATTTCCCTCGATCGACGCTTCGATTATTCGACATGCGTTTATTGCATGTTATAGTTTTCCTCAACCGATTGGATTTCAAATACCATTAGTAAGTACCTGCGTTTTTATGACATGCGTTTCCGCTAAAAATCATCTACGTAACCACTAGAGTACCTAGGTAGTCACAAAAACTAATAAAAAAAGCGTTAGTTCTTATTTTTTTTAAGCATTTTGTCTATCGTGATTACCTCTTCGCCCACCAGACATTTAGCTGTCCGTTAATGGTTGACATGAAATTAAAAAGCTAGAATAAGCTAAGCAGCTAAAAGCCAAACCCATGTCACGCAATGCTGTGGTTTGCTTTTCTCAACAAGAACTTGACTAATGTATTTACTATCGCCAAAACCTATCTGACCATAATATTGAAAACAAAATCCCGTGCACACATGATGACCACAGCTGCGTCCCAAAGTAAAATAAAAAAGGATCACTTTTAGATCGATTAATAATATGCGCTGCAAGCAGGAATAAGCATAGCAAAGCATAGGTTTTGCCGATAGTACCTACTGCTCTGCGTATTCAATCAGATGCGCAATGCATTTACGGGTTGACTGTGATAAAAGTTAAATTGACATTATTAACACGTTTTTCTTTTTCGCAGGTTCAAAATAGTTGAGATTTTTTGTACGTTCCAACTTTTTCTAGTTTTCCACATTGTAAATGCGATCTCCTTGTTCTTTGTCATTTAATCCTTTCTGTAACTGACGTCCTCCATACTCCGTTACTCCAGCGGGGTAATTGCGTAACACAATAGCACTTGCTGTCATTTTGACAGGTCCACCACATTCATTGCGTTATTTACGTTGTTGAGCAGTCAAATTTTTCAAACATATGAAGCAATGGATTAGCAATATCCTTCAAAAGGTTTCAGATTGCGATTGGAAGTGTGTTACGCAATTAGGGTGCAGTTCCAGACTGCCAATTCACACGTTCACGTAAAATATTTATGAGCTAACGTATTTCAAACTGGATTTCTTTAATCGTTACCCAGAATATAGCGCAAAATTACGAATTTCACAACCACGACCGAGAACTCGGAGCTAATTCCATTTGCATGTCCCTTGGTAATTAAATTAGCATCGTATCTTCATCCTAGTTGTCAGGTTGTTGAGAACTTCAGAGATAAAATGTTACTATAATACCATGAACGTAGACAGACATACATTCTTACCAGTGAAGGTCAATGTCGTTTGCCGAGTAAACATGTTCGCCGCTTCAAAGATAACATGTTTGGGCGTAGCAAAACTCATAAAATTGATTAATGACGTCTTAAATTTTGATAGAAACAGATAGCAAAAAAATAACGCATTTGTCATTCTTATAATACCTATTGCGGGGATTTTTGATCATGAACTGAGTGCATCAGAAAAAAAGTCGGGTGATTTCTCTGCATTTAGTTAATTACATAAATAAGTACCTAAATATGCTAATTGAATAACGTATTCTAAAACCAGTAATGGATAATAATTTTGAGTGCATGGAAATCAATAGATATTGTAACCTAATCAGTCTAATCACAGACCACACAATATAGCTTTTTTTTTGTTGTAAAATCTTAGTATTTTTTGCAATAATCTTTTAGAAAGCAACTTTCTATTTAGACAGCATTGACAACTGAAGCTGCACAAGTCCTTGAATGCTTTTTAAAACCCTGTGGACTTACGTAATCCAATTTACTGCACGTTCACAAATCCAATTACTGGCGTTGATGAGCAGACTGGCGCTCGACCGCATTGACCTGTGCTACGACACACGACCAAGATTATAGGGTTGGATTGGATTAAATGGTTAGAGATTAGAGGACGCTTCCATCTTTTAGAAATTTATTTACACCTGTGTAATATAATGATCTAAGGTATCTCATCTTTTGGGATAAAAAAGTAAAAAATTAAAGTGTGGATTTGGATACTTCTTCCATTGGAGGAACTATGAAATCATTTCCGCCTATCCCGAAGAAACACTTAGCTTGCAGGGTTCTCATCCCATGCTCTTGGCACATAATCTCCATAAGATTGGCAAATATACAGTTCACGTATTGTGGTAATGTCTTCATTGTTTTATTCTTTAGCTTTTCCTGAATCTTTTGGTCTCTGGAGTTGGCTCTTCTTTTTCAAATGTCCATGAAATCTAAGTTCTATTCTAAAAATAACGTAGCAAACGTTTCATGGCAAGTGGTCGTCCTACGCTTGCATATGCGAGGGAGCATAAAGATGCAGATCTGTGTGGCACCGACAATGCACCGGATGTGCATTGTGGCCGCAACTGATGCTAACACAAAAACAACGCACACATGCACAATATGCATGTGCATATTGGGAAACTAGCGTTGCATTCTGCGATGTCTGCAGTACACGAAATTGTAGACGAAACATTCAAATCAGATTTCGATAATGTTATATATAAAGTAATCGGTGATTCGATTGAAGATCTAAATAAATTACGAGTTCTCGATTTGAGATCGAAAATAAAAGTAAATTCAGATGTAATGTATCGCTATTTCACATCTCTTTATTAAAACGATGAGTATGAAACTACGAATCAAAGTACAAATCTTCAAACAGAAGTTAAAGAAATCTTTGAGCTGTTAACATCTGCATATGGGTTCTAGGAACTGATGTATCCGGTTGTTCAATTGTATGGGCTCTGTATACAACTACACATTTGCGTCGGTTAAGCATATTTCCCGGGATTCCGATACGAGTTATGCATGAAAAATAGAAAAAGACACAGGATGGGTGAACTTAAATGTCGTAAATAATGTCTTAGCTTTACCAGGCTGTTTCTTACTCTTCTTATCTACTATCGACAGTAATTTAGTAATGAACTGTTTACCTAGCACTTTTGTTAACAATATAGATTTGCCTAATGACTGTACCATGATGTTTTTTTTGCCCCAGGCAATTTATTTAGCTCCACGATGTAATTTACTATGTGTTTTTGCGCAGTCATTAATTTAAGATAATATCTCCTCTTTTTATGTTGGAGCCGACGGTGGTAAGTAGGTACCTACGTTGGTCAACTAGTGAGAACTAGGCAATAAAAGTACGTAGTAGACACGTACTTTATTGCTATCTAATCTTTCGGATAATTAACAGGATTTCGCAACTGAGTCACATCGGTGACACTCCGTGTACGTGAGAGCTCGGGCGCCGGTGACCTTGAGCGGAACGTGTAATCCGCTAGGGTTGACACCGAAATGGAATTTAGACTTGATGTATAATGTTATACATAGTATGTTATGTTATGTAAACCTGTGCAAGGACAATTAAGTAGGAAAGTGAAAGATAGGTTCCATTTAAAATCAAATTTTAATATATTTACAAATTGCTTATTTTAATTTTAAGTTTTCGGTTTTTTCTGTTACCTACTTTTATAATTATTAATACTATTTTTTACAGTGGAGAAAATTCGTAAACGAATATATGTATATATATATATTTTAAGAAAACCAAACGAAAGCATTTGCATGGCATGTTCAAAGGTTCCTGGGCCATGGCGGCCAACAAGTTGTTCCGTATATTTTCGGATAAATCATTTTTATTGGTAATGAAATAATCCTTAAATCTCTTTTCATACCACTTGCTCAAAAAAGTGACATTCTATGCCTCCAAAAGCGAACATAACAATAGTCATTTTCATACCACTTGCTCAAAAAAGTGACATTCTATGCCACAAAAAGCGAACATAACAATAGTCATTTTTAATCTGTTAAAAACAAGGAAAGAAAATTGTACTGAATTTCATTCATCCTCTAGGGGGAGAATGTGATTTAAAGGAATACTTACCGAAATTTATACTGAACTACATCTGTGTTTACACCATTGAGTTTGTATATAAAGCATTATACATCTTTTTGAAAAAGGAATACGCATTTATTATGCAGTTATGATTATTAAATAAAATTACGAAAACCGACGAGGCCGTATGAGCTTCATGCCTTTGCTTTTCCGACAAAAAAAGGTGAGTCTAGGAATTTGCCGCGTTTTTGTTTTCTTCAAATACATAAACGTTAAGTTTATTTTTCGCAAATGGTACGAAAAGTAGAGTATTTTCCTTGGTGATAAAGCTGTCTTAGTCTTGGGTGAACCTTAATCCCTCGCTACACTCAGGACTCGTCTTAAATCCCCCGCTTCGCTCGTGATTTAAGTTTTTAACACCCTCGCTACGCTCGGGAGTAAACCTCGAGTCCTTCGTTACGCTCGCGATTTAAATCGTCACCCGCGACAGAAGACACTGCTTTATCCCCTTGGTTAATAATCTACTATTTCAAATGCCTCCACGAAGCTTATAAAGTTATGAATGATCTGGTGGTGTTATCAGGCCTACTGTCGGCCTTAAGGCGTTGTTCTTGAGTTATATATAAATGGTGTAACTAACTGACACGACTTCCTTTTATATCCTATATATAGATTGTCGTAGTAGTTACTCCATTAAGTTACCTACCCACCTAGTTCGGTACCTACTTCTAAATTGTAATAATATAGGTACCTACTTAATAATTGTAGGTGACTAACTAGAAAAATATTGATATAATAATACTTAACTAAGTAAATAGGTACCTATGTATACGTAAACATACAGACGCGGGGGACTTTGTTTTATGTAGTAGGTAGGAAATGAATTTGGTAATGAATGATGTTAGTGATAATACGAGTAGGTACCTACTGACCTACCTAGTTCAAACGTCAGAGTGATTTACATACTACGTGTAATACAGAAAGTAGAGAATATTAAATTAATATAAAGTAGGCACTTACTTTTCTGGATCGCTAGGCAATGAGAAGAAACTTTTCTCAGTTTGTTTTCGATTACTACTTACGACAGCCGTAAACACAACAATGAAGAAAGCCGGGCATTATTACTTGTGCGTGCAGGAAGAATACACTGTAAAGAATACACTCTAGTGTACTCTGCGTCTGGCGCAGACCAGATTTTTGTCTTGTACAGCGCCGACGCAGTGTACACTAGTCGTGTGTAGAAACGTCACGAATTCTTGCACAGACCCGGCGATTTTTCTTGCCGTGGACACGCGGCCTAAGGGCGAGCGCGCACTACGATAAAAAATCGTTGCGAAAAAATATCGCAAATCTGTGAACCACAGAAATACACTACAATCCGCGCATTGCGAAAATAAATCGTGCGTGTATGAAATATTGTAGTTTGCGATTTTATTTCGCATTAAAAAAATCGCAACGATTTTTTATCGCGGTGCGCGCTTAGCCTAAGTCTGTTGCTGTTGTTAATAACTGCGTAGTTATTACAAAATCTCATTCTACAGTGATTCTGGTATTCTACCCTATCGGTGACTGTATTGCTTACAGAAATTGTCCTTCCCCATAACCGTACTATAGGAAATTCCAAGTTACTTCCCCATAGCACTACTATAGAAACTCCAAGTTATGACTAAGTAAGACTTGAAATAGTTTAAGGTTTATGTGATGCTGGCTGAATTTTGTTTGGCCAAAACCCGCAGGTTCATTACAAGCATACGAAAATTATCCTTCCCCATAGACCACTATAGAAATTCTAAATCACTAACAGACTTAAAAAGAAAGAAAATACACAGACTAAAAGACACAATAGAAAGTTAAAAGTAAAAAAAGCACAAAAGTTTAGTTTCATTAGCATGGACTTGCTGAATTTTATTTGGCCAAAAAATACGAATGCAGAGCTTCAAGTAAGAGCTTAACAGAATCGAGAACAAGCAAACGAAATGGAACCACCGCACCACCAATATCACTCAATTCCGGTTTTAAAATCCAATCTGTCACTTTTGTCGGCACTCAAATGATCAAATTGAAATGTAGATATCTTTCTACGTGAGACGGAGGCGGTGCGAGCCTGGGGCGATGACGGGCGAAGCTGGGATGTTGTATCTTACCGCTGCGAGGCTTCGGCCCGTTGCCATATCCCGTCAGACTTGTTTCAAAGAAAGTTGGACCAAGATAAGAAACCCCGAGAACAACTTGAGTACCTAACAAATAGTGACGCACGCATTTTTATTAAATAGCAAGAATATTGACAGTAGTGTAGCCGTTTTGATAGTCATTACTAATATTATTAATGCGAAAGTAACTGTCAGTCTGTAACCTATTCACGTCTTAACCGATCATTATTTTTGCGAAGCGGTGGTTTGCGGGGTAATTGCGTAACACACTGACAGTAGCAATGGGTTTCATTTTGACAGTTAAACAACAATCATTGCGATATTTACGTTGTTGAGCAGAACATGTTTCGAACATATGAAGCAATGGATTAGCAATATCCTTCAAAATGATTCAGATGATTGTTAGTGTGTTACGCAAGGGTGCTGGAGAAGAACAAGCTAATAGCAGATGTTTTTATTTTTCGCGGATCCCATGCTGATCAACATTACGCTATCTATAAATTTTGAGCAAAAATGCCAAGTTTGATAAGGTGAACCAAAAAACTACAATTTGTTATGGTTACGAACTATGGGTAAAGAATGGCTGCTTATTTATCCAAGAATATAAGCTTTGTTGAAGAACTTATCCTTACGCACAAACTACATTATTATAATATTGATCCCTACCACCATTTGTTCCATCAGACAGGATAAGATCAAATACTTACTACGTGATGTTTCTGTGTTAGTTTAGCTATAAACCTACCTAAGGTTTATAACTAAACTAACACAGAAAGTAGGTATACTGAAACAGAAATCTTTAATTATGTAACATACGGTAGGTGAGCTCCCCAAAAGTCTCTTTGCCATATTAAGTAGGTAAGTACTTGTAATTATTTCAATGAATATTTGTCACAAATCGCACGCTTGCTGCTTACAAAACCATAAATGACACCGTCCGTTCGTCACTGCGGCGCATTCGTGACTGTTTGTTTACCGAGTGTATACCGATTCCGAACTCGTGGCGCGTATTTGGTATGACAAGCGTTCCGACCGTTTGTATGAAGATAGAATACTGTAGATAACATTACCGTGGTTGTGATGAGAAATAGAATAGGTAAATGTTCCAGCTGGACGGTGGACTTAAAGAAGGTGGCTGGGGTAGACTGGATGCGGAAGGCGGAGGACAGGGTGTTGTGGTACAGTCTGGGAGAGGCCTATGTCCAGCAATGGACGGCGATAGGCTGAGTTGATTGAAAAGTTTCAGGTATCTAATTATTATGACAAAGTACGTTTGTATATTATGTACCTGTAGCACCGTCTCAGTGTCAGTCTAAATTAAATGCAGCTATAAATACTGGTAACAATTTTAGAAGGGCAATAAACTACGAAACTAGCCCCAATTCTGAATACTCTGAAGCGTTTCAATCTGAATTACTTGCGCGCACGACGTAAACAACAAAAGGAAAAGTAAAGGCCACGAATATCGAAGCCTTTACCAAACTTTGATATCTAAAAATTGCATGCAATTAAAGCTATAATATAAACTCCGACATTTTGGCGAGTGAAAAAAGTGCGCCTGTTGCCGCCTTGGAAGTGGGTCGAGGCGGCAACGTCGCATAGCGGTACCGGCCGCGGAACGGCAACGCCGCGTAGTGAAGCGCTGCGGCCACATCAGGCCACATGTCTTGTATCGTCGATAAATTGGGGCTCAATACGTTCAAGTAAAGGGGAGCCATTCATTAACATTTTTGCAGATTCTTTTGAACAGACAGTCGGTGGTAATCAATCATTCTGCTCAATGGAAACTTTTAATCTTAGTACCCAATGACAAAAATAGTGTCATTAAAAAGGCAGAAAACTTAATATTCACCTGTAGCAGTACGTGCAATTTACTAAAATACTGCAGACCTACCTAATGCATGTATTTTATCTAATTTATGGCTGAGTAATATGTAGCTAAATAGGACGGGCCGTGACATGACACGTATAAATTAATTTAGCAATTCACGTCACCACAAATCATAGCAATGAACGCCTATTAGTGCATCTGCTAGTAACAAAAACGATCATTCATCTATCACCAAATAATTGTCTAGAAACGTAATCATTTGATGTAATATGGAAACTTGCACTTAAAAGCAATTTGGAATCGTGATGTTAGTGGTTAAATGTGATGGTTAATATTTTGACGCACCTCTTTGCAAGCTAGGCCTTGATTTGAATATAATCGAGAAGACAAATTTGCTTGTAGCCCAAAACATCGAAGTCGTGAAACAGAGCTTAGTAAAACCAACTTTGTTGGAAGTCTGAGGTCGAAGCAATACACGCTTTGACGAAGCTGGGACCCACAGTTGAGGAGCAGACAAGTACGATATTGGATAACATTTTAAGGAATCTAATGCAAAAGAGCTACTTAACGATCTTAAACTCCATTCTAGATTCCTAAAAGACACTCAACTATCGTTCAAAGTTCATAAATGTGATATGAAAGGAAAGAAAGAAACAACACATTTCGTGGCAATTCCCAGAATAATGGTAATGTTACAAGTGTTACAACACGTAAACATTCTATTTCTGCCTTACTCTTTCATGTGTTAAAAGAGAAACATATAAGAATAGAAAAACAAGGAATGTCTGCAGCTTGTCCGTTCGCGCGGTAAGTTAGAGTCGGCCGAATCGATACTTGTTTGTAGGTGAGAAGTGTTCCGGTTCGACGGCTAGGCAAACTGAATGTGGATGATGGAATTCAGCGCTGAGTGTCCTTAGATCTCTCCACTTTACTTTGGAAATGTTAGTACCTAGGTGGGTACTAACACTGTTGATCAAATAGGTACACTATTTGACATATTATTATATTCAATGGAAAAACCCTCGCATTTCTTTCACAGAATTACGGAGTCAAATTTTATCTTAGTAAAAAAATACAACAAAGCGCAATAACTCAACTGTTTACTCAACCAATTTAGCTCTGCAGATAAAACGTTATTTATCTACACGTCAATTAAAATTATGCAGAAATATTTATAAGTTCCGAAAAACAACAGCCTTTGTGTAATATTTAGCGCGTCGAAGGTTTAGCCTTTAGCGTGAAAACACGAAAAGTACTTCAAATTAAAAAAAAAAACAGAAATGCGGTCCGCGGACCGTGCGTGGCTGCGTGCACGATTTGGCAACGTCGCACGACCCGGCCGCACGCTGGCTGGCTGCAAACACAAGACGCGTTGCGGTTGCTTCGTGAGTCGTGCCGAGCCACAAAGGATTATTTTAAATGTTTTTATAAATACCTGCAACATGGGCTTATGAATAGCTCACATACCAGGTTTAAGGCAGGTGGGCGGGTAGAGTTAGTTGGAATCTTATCGTTCAGAAAATGATTTGTTTTTTTGTTTGACAAAATAGGTACCTACCTAGGTACCTACCTAGTAAGTACCTATTCATCAAGACTTGTAGTCAGGAAATAATCCACCAAGTCAAGCGTTGATTTTCATCAAATCACAATAATTCATCAAATGAGTAGGTACTTATAGTTACAAAAAAGTTTTTTCCAAGTAAGTAATTATTCTTCAAAAGTAGGTAAGTAATTCATTACTGGAGTTTCATTGTTTACTAACAGATGCGAGCATTTATTTATTATTTTTCACGGACATCTGTCGGTATGAAACAATAATATAATTTATCAATAAATATAAATGAAAATAACATAGGTTCTTATCGTGTTAAAATGAATCGATTCGACAAAGTTTACGACACGGCGACACGCCAGTCGCAGTGGGCGGGCATTCTGTCAGCGGAGTCGCAACGCGGCCAATCACGAGAGTCGAGCGTGCGCACAAACGCGCGATAATGCGTCAGTCGCATCGCGCCCCGCTGCGGAGGTGGCGCGTTTTTTTCGTCGCAATCGTAGCTACGCCTTTAGACCAACGATTGAAGTGATTTGTCAAAATGTCAATCTTTAATCCTGTTCAATTGATAGATGAAGTCAAAAAACGACCCGGGTTATACAAGGCTGACCATCCTGCCGACCGCGAGGAGAAGTTGGCGTTATGGAAGGAAATAGGATCGGTTATTTACCACGGTTGGGAACATTTCAACAAGGCGACAGCGTATGACAGAGGTTAGTATTGGAAAATACACGACCCTAACCTCTGTTACGTCAATGTCAGAATGAGAACGCGAAATGAGTCACACAGTATTTTCGTATTTTCTAATCGTTTTTTAACTCGATTTACATAGCTTGTGTTTAATTTTACGTTAGTAAAAGGAACGCGTAATGTTTTTAAACTAGCTTTAGGTATATAAACATAAACAAGTCGTTTACAAACTGAAATACGCAGCGACAACATTGAAGTTTGGTACAAGTCATTCGTTCAATGTTTAGCATGCAGCGCGGCTGCGCGATGAATGAAAACCGCATTCCGTTTCCGCTATCCGTTTCCCGCCCTTTTGCCCTTGTTACATTGTTTTTACGATTTAATAACAAAACTCAATAAGGAAATAATGTAATACCAATTCGTACTATCATGTTGCTTCTGTTTCGTGAGAATTAATCGCAATTACGAGTTTATCAGTATAATAAATAATAAACAATGAATCATTATAATAAAAGAACGTCATTCGTGCTCCTCTCATGGACATGACACTGAACTTTCTATTTTGCATGCAGTATTTCATGTGCATATTTAACATTCATGTACTTATCATTATTAATTATTATTCCACTTAATTACTGTCATAAAGAAATTGTTTAACATTACGTAGTTCAGGTATTTGACCGCATTAAAATAGTCTGGCGTAGGTACATTATAATAATGGGTGCCTACAACAAACACATGTAATTTGCATGCCGTGACGCGTGTGCGAAACGGGTGTAGTTCGTTAATATGAACGCAGCATGTTACGCCATTTAGTATGAATCACAATGTTCATTACGGACAGATGATGGCGGACATTTCTAGTTGTATACGATACGGCATGGCACTTTGATTTAATGATGCGTAGTTTTTTTTAGCTTTTTTTTAGCAATACATTGTCATTTAGGCTTGGTAACTGGTGATATGACCTTCATGTCAGCTAACATGTCTGACAACAACATTTCTTGTGTTTAAACCCCAGGGCTCGCTTTCGTTTGTGCTACAGAGCAAATTCTAATATAAAAACCCTGTTATAACACTGACTCTCCTGAGGCTCGAACGAAGAACTCCACGCTAAGCTGTCGCATTTGCGACCACTAGACTATCGAGGCTCTGGGACTGGTTTAAATATACTGAGAGAAACGAGTGTCAAGGCACACTGCAAGTCTGCAACAAAACATTCGGAACCCGCACTCCACAAGACAAAATGATCTTGCTCGAGCATACGTGCAAAATGACGACAACACGTTCAGTCGCAGAGTCGCAGGGCCTTTTGGCTATGAAAAAGAAACCTATTAGATTAGAAAAAGATAGTAACAATTAAAATTCTAAAGTTTCCTAGGTCCTAATTCCAACAATTTTCTTAAACAAAGTTTTACAGTTGCAAAGAAAATGGCGGTCGTTGAGGGACGCGTACAACCGGGAGTTGCGCGCGCGCCGCTCTGGCGTCAGGATCAACAGGCGGGTCTACCGCTACTTCAAGAGGATGAGCTTCCTCGGAGGGTTCGAGGGCAGTCTCAGCGAGGAAGAGTATGTTGACTTTCTTCCGAATAAAAAGTTGGTTCATTCTTCATTAACGCAAATTCTAAATTTTAAGTTCTAGTTTGATAAACGTTACTTTACTAAGCAGTGAACGTACTGGTTAAGCATTTTTCCTGTCACTGTCGTACAACTGTCAAACTACAAGACGTGTAAAATAGAGATGGCAATAGATTAAAACCGCCCTTGAACTTCAACGCCTTTAGACGCTTACATTCGGATAACCTTATCAACAAAAAAACATGAAACTTTGTGGTCATTATATTTGTCTTGTCACCAGGGAGCTGGATGAAGACATCTTAGCGGGGCCGAACCCAGAAGAAGAAATCCACATCGAGCCTGTCGTCAAAGTGAAGAAGGTTAAAAGGAAAAAGAGGAAACGGGAGTCCAGTGAAATGAGTCACCAGCCTCCAGAGGAGCTGGAAATGCCAATGTTTCCCGTCGAAATGGCTGAGAGTGAAACAGACAGCGATAGACTATTCCTACTATCCTTTCTTCCTGAAATGAGGCAGCTACCGATTAATATAAAGATGTGGGTGAGAGCGCAGATAGCCAATGTCATGCAGGAAGCGGTCTCCTGCCATTATAACAACACCAGGCCAGGAACTTCAGGGGATAAAAACTTCATTGATATCAAACGGCAGAGGCATGATAGTACAGAATAGGTTTCGGATTCATCCAAATAGTTTTATTGGTGCTCTTGTTATAAATAATTGCTTTTCGTTTAAGTTTCTAATGTATATTTTTGTTGAGGTTTTTGATGTTCGTTTTAGATAGATGAGAAAAGTCGTCTAGTATTATAAATACGTTGGTTTTTAGTCTTGTGACGGTTGTCATAGAAAAAAGTTGGTCTTAACACGTTTCCATTGATTATTTGATCACAGATGGAATAACTGTTCTTAGTAGTTGTTCCATAAATATAGTATTCAATGAAAAATGTATTCATGGCTTTACATTATGTGCAAGAAAATATAGGTCCATACGGCGATAATATGTTATACAAAATACTACATTACTTATTCCCATAACAGTTTGCCAAGTTCAAAATAAAAATATATATATCTGATATAGGTAATAGGTAAAACGGGCTGGTGTCCGCAACTCCACGACAATGCGCGTATTTTGCGTACATATATGGACAATATCCAAGTCTGTTGGCAAAAACAGAGAGTTTACGAGTGTTGCTTTGTTTTGTTATTAGTTACGCTAATATAAACGGACCCGTTTTTGGCAATGGGTCAAATAAGATAAAAAAAAGTTGTTTTGCTATGGTTTACTACTGCGGTATAAAAAGTCTAGATCTTATCTTGTCTTTGACTGCAGTGTCTGATTGTGGTATTTTCAGGTATGGGATTGTTCATCCATTTTAGTTTGTATGTTGTTGATGTTTTTAGTACTTTATCTATTATTTTGTAACGAAGTCAAGTTACCAAGTTGCAGTCAGAAGTTGATGATTAATAACTTATTAAGTATATTATTTATGTTAGTATGATTACTTATTTTTTATGTAAGTTATTGAAGGAATAAGTTAAAGATATTTTTTGTTCTAGTCTAGTTAGAGTAATAGTTTAGATAAATGAAAAATATATGAATAGGAATACTTATCTCGTTTTTGTTAAAAGGTTTTAGATGAATCTGCTTCCAGATTATACAAGCATTGCTTCCAAACTTACGTCCTATTTGTTATATTTCCTACCGTTGTGTTTGTGTGACAAAACATTAGTCACGAAAACGACAATTATATAAACATGGTTATTTTCCTCAGTTATATTAGAACCTACCTATAATAATAAAATACTTTTTCATATCCTTGTTTCCTGTTTACCTACTTAATAAATGTTATCGGATTTATCAAATAACGCTGTATTATTTTACCTCAATGTTACACACGATTGACGACCATTTCATGGGTTTTATACCTGTAACAAAAATAACATACGTTAGTTTATTTCGCATTTTTATTAAACAATAGATATTGAAGGTCAGTTTATCATTAGTAATACCTACTAATACAATAGGCATTTGTTATCAGTTCATATTATTTAGATAAGTAAATAGTAGTAGTACATACACGGTTCAATTGAAAGCGAACCAAAAAACAAACAAAACCACAAAAAAAAGTCCTAGGAAATCCTCGAACAAAGCGAAGTTGGCGCTATAAGTGAGAAAAAGTTATGGAAACGCGGCCAGTTTTTCTGACTTCCGCCATATCTTTTGGGGAAATGCAAAACTTCGCGTTTGGAACACAGTTCGTAGGAAGTTGGCGCCCTAAATTGTAAAGTTGTGCGATTATTCTAAAGTTCCGCAATAATTCTTGGAGTTCTGCGGTTTGGCTTATACATTTGTGGGATATTCTCATTTCCCTAGCGCTATATCCGCGGTTAACCCGGCTGCTGAAGCTTCTTTTGCACCGCTTCTAGTGGGGAAGAGACTGGAAGCACTGGTCTGGTCTTGAGCTGTCAACAATTCGAGACAACTAACTTAGCTGTAGTTAGTCATTTTTTAAATACATATCAATATTTGTAATATCTCCATTCAATTGCTGGTCAAATTCATTCATTTTCCATCTTACCCTTTTATGCAATTAACCAGAACGATCCATAAAAGTTAAAGTAGGTACCTACTGTATGTAAAATACTAAAATCATAGCATTAAGTACACAATTTCATTAAATTTAGTAAGTACCTAATTACGTTTGTCCCTGTTGTTTGGTTCACTATTCTGCGTACTGTAATAATAGGTGCCTGATTAATTACAACTTTGGCACATATCTGGAAACACACCTTTATTTACATGACTAACGCAATTAATATTGCGCATAACTGTTTAAACCATAAGTGTAACATTTCGAACTAGTTAAGAGGAAAAAACAAGAATATTAATTAGCATGGCAACTGTTAAATCTTAAGTGACACACATAAATTCGTATTAAACTAAATCGCAGTGTTAAATTAATGGAATAGGTAATATTTTACGTGTCTGGAGTTATTCAATTAAATAAGACCACCCACTGAGCACAGGCGTACCTAGTTAAAGAACGAACTTATGCTAGCCACGTATGCTTTATCACTCAGGCAAGGCTACTGTTATTATAAATTCATAAAATTAGGACAAGGAGAGTTCGGAAACCGGATCATTGTGTCCGGTCTTTAACATTGGTCTTAAAATAGATCCCCGAGGTACGCTGCTTAAAAGCTGCTGAAGGTAGAGGTCGACAGTTTTTTGGTGGTTGAAATAACCTTACAGAATATTGTGGTTTTGCAAATCGAAGACAAAGTAGCACGATACGAGTATATGTATTATTATTCCTCCTTTTTAAAGGGCATCATCAAGCCACACCTTGTCAAAGCCCTGTTTAATTACGATAAGTGTCTAAAATCCACATTAGAAAAATAAATAAAAGCAAATACATAAGCAATGTTGATTTTTTTTTAATGTGGATTTTCTTTGTTTTTGTATAACTAGCAGCCTAGTCATCTTGCGTGTTATATTATTATGGTAATACTGGCAATATTAGTAACTTAAAATCTTTGTAGAAGTATTTTAAAGATTTATAATACCTATTCGGATTGTATGTAAACAGTATCTATAGTATAAACCTTGAACGAATCCGGTTAACCCATTCAAAACAAGATTCTACGGTAAAGTTGAAAAGTTTAAAGTAACCACCGACATCATTATCATTATGAACATAATACAATTTAAACTGACCTAGACAAGATCACAAGACACGTACGATACGTAGTTATGTAATATTTATAAAAATAGCAATTGGACATGACCCGGTCCTTACATAGGTAGGTATTTCCTTTGATGTTTCCTACGTTGCCGGCTTGTATCGTACCTTTATTTATAAACGTAACAGACCACATATCCACAGTGGCGGCATTGACAGTGGAATAACTGTACACAACATTACTACCAATATGGCCGTAGGTAATAAGACTGACACACGAGGAATTACAATCACGGAGATAAAAATAAACCTTTGCTAGCTAATTGATTCATTTGATCATATCATGTAATAATAATGACTTAAATTACCCACGTCATTCAGATTACTACTAGCTAGACAATACGGTAAACAAATAAATTACAATAAATTAAAACAAAAACTGAGGACGACCGGCGGATCGGCGTGCGAGCGTGCGACGTTGCCAGATCGTGCACGAAACGCAGCTGAGGTGCGGCGTGGCGGCGGGCCGCTGCGACCCCGCTGCGTCATTCCGCGTCGATCGTCCGTACCGGCTGCCGTGTTTGTTTGTCGCAGTAAAATCGCGGCTTTTTCCCAAGTGTCAATCATGAGCTCATACTGTCTTGACGTTGAATCGTTTATAAGTGAAGTGAAGAAGTATCCAGAAATTTGGGACATAAACAGTGAAGACCACCGATTCAAGAGTAAGAAGCAGAACGCGTGGGCGGAAATAGCTCGGGTATTTATATCTGATTTTGAAGAAATTCCCGATAAGGAAAAAATCGATGTTTGTAAGTATGACGACACATTCCACGAATACAATACGCATACAAATCAGATAGAATATATATACATATTTATCAGCTCTTCAAGAAGTGTAACAAATAACAAGTAGCTAGATAAGATAGTGACACATTATGTAGACTAACGGTCCGATTTTGAAAAGAGTTTTCTAGAAGTTTGAAATTAGCAAAAACCAAAATGTTTCAACACGTCATTGAATATTGACGAACGAAAAAAGTTCCTAAGTATAAATACGTTTTAAGAATCATCGACAGTCGGTATAGCTCAGTGGCGTCAATATTCAAAAAGGTCTAGTAGTGAATAGGCAATCTCGATACTTTATTTACATAAAAACAACGTGCGTTATCCAACGTATACCTGTGAAATGCGTCACCTTGAAAGTAGAGGTCGCGACTCGCGGTTGGGCAACTAGTCGGCCGACCGATAGCGTTCGTGGTCGCTCAGAAGCGATTGCCTTTCGCCGTGCAATTTAACTTCAACGCATCCATTCACTTCAGGTTATTTCTCGGTGCTCACAATAAGGAAAATACTTACACGCGTACTTAGAATATGTGTTTCTACAGCGTTTGTAACTTCGATGAGTGTACGACAATTATAGCAGTGCGTTACAATTTTAATAAAATCTAGTTCATGAGTCACACTTCATTAATTTAATTGATATGCAGAAGTCAGTGTTGACTTCTGCAAATCAATTAACTTCATAAAAAGCAATTCTCGTTGCAGTACCTATTTTTTACAAAGGTTTAATCAACTTTTCAATTTGTATTCAGTAAGTCCACGTAGGCCGATGTCTTGTGACCACGACGACGCGACGTTTCAAGCTATACATTTACAGTATAAGCTAAGCTGATTTCTGGAAAATATATAGCTTGGTGTCGTCGTGTGTACCATCAACCTGGTAGGATTAACAGATGCAAATCTCACATGCAGAACAACGCTGATTCTGGCAGTTTGGGGATTTTCTGTACAAGACATACAAGCACATAGCCACATAGGTAATTTTAAATTAAATGAAAAGCAGTAGCTCTTACTTCTTTATTAAAATTAAACTACAAACTTCATTCAGTAATATTGTGAGTTATAGGTATTCGATTTTAAGGTAGAGCATAGTCTGGAGGCTCCATAGGAATCATCTGCGGACTGCCACAAATACTCAGGACAAAAATAATAACGTTTACGTTAAGACCAAAGACGAGAAAGAGTAGAATGCATACACGATGGCAGTCGAAGATTTACGAGCAGTAAAAATAAGATTAACAAAATAGTGATAGGAAATCTTTCCTGACTTGATTTGAATAGTTTCAAATTACAAATTACTAATTAGTGCTAGAAAAAACATATTATGAGTATATATTCTCTTCTGCAGAAGTAAGCTGTTCAGTATAGTCAATTGTGATGCCAAGACTGAATGGCATAATTTTACATATTTAATAGATCCAAATTGAAGTGTACACAAATTATAAAATAGTATTTTCATGGTATCTTACGTAGGTAAAATTATGCATTTTTTCACTCTCCTGTAAAGTGGTTATTTTTGACTTACGTGGTGTTAGAACTTCACCGACGATTTGGCGTTTTCTAGGACCTTTTCTGCATTTTTTTACAGCTTGTACAGACTTTCGATGTGAGCGTTAGCGCAGTATTAGGTTTTAAATTGCAGTACTGGTATATTGGTTGTTTGCTAGTCTTTCTTGAGTAGTAACCTAGACTTCATCCCCCTTATTACAAAACAAGGCTTTTCTTTCGATCAGATTTAAACCACTAACCCAGTTATTGAATTAAGAACCTAACTGTTATAGAAATGCAGTTCTTTATACAAAACTGACAGCTTAGTTCGGTGCTAAGTTGTCATTTTAGTATTAAGAACTTTGCCTAGATCGAAATAAAGTTCGAAATACAAATACTGGCTCAATAGTTTAGGCTAGAACTAAAGTTAGGTTTCGTTTTGTATTATGGCGGTTTGTGTTTTACTGGTTATTCGTATCCGAGTCTTCTCGACGTTATCATGTTACTTATTCCTTTTTTCATGCCTTGACTAGAATGGTTCATTCAACTGCTGTGCTGTGACGATGTTTAATTCTTACTTACTATGTTTATATTTTATTTATAAAGAGACTATAATAATCTATAGAATAATCATATCGTGTAGAATAAGTAAAATCTAGCGAACGTTATAGTGTGACAAGAGATTTTAACAAAAAAAAAAAACTTTAAGTATCTACCTACTAACATATTTTATCAAAAGATAAGAGAGAAAGTGATCTATTAACATGAACTATTAAAATGACTATAAAATATGAATATTCCACATTCCAGATCGTAAACTGCACGGAAAATGGAGAAATATAAGGGACTCATTCGTGCGTCATCGTAAAAGGAAATATGGCAAAAAGGGTTATGTGTACGCGAAACATTTGTCCTTTCTTACTGACTTGTACAATAATAAGAACAGCCAGTCGGGAAGCGACGTGGAATGCGATAACGATGACCAGAGCGAGGAAGAAGATCCGAAACTGAAAAAATTAGGTGTTAGAACGAGAAAATTCGATTTGTTAAATGACTCGATCATCTGGACCAGTGACCCGGAAGATTCTCCATCCACTATAGAGAATTTAAAAAGAAAACGTTCCACGAAGCAGGAAACTGACATAGAATATGTAGATACGCCATTCCCGGACGCTACAGTTAGTTTTAATACTCCAGCTGAGGATGAAGACCGGTCTTTCTTCGAATCTTTATTACCTGCAGTTAGGGAGTTTAATATGGACCAAAAACTAGAGTTTAGGAGTGAAGTGTTGTGTTTAATTAAGGGTTTAAGGTCGTCTAACGGTAAACGGAACTATATAAAGCTGGACCCATCGACAGGTGATTTCTCCTAACTGGTGTTCTGCTGCTTCATCATTCCATTTTTTTATAATAAATAAACGTTCATTTTTGCAAACATTGTTGTATTCATTGAGAGAAATAGTGGGACTTTATAAAGGTCTGGTCTTTACTTCATAGTAGTAGCTTTATAGAAAGAACAAAGGTATACTAGTGTCCAATACACCCTTACAATAACATACTTTGTCATTAACATCATCATCACCATCTCCTAACCCTGCATCCTTACCTTATCTTAATTTATATAATGCAGCATGTGTTTTTCTTCTCCATCCATCGTCGCCATCAATCCATCATCATCATTATTAACTTCATCCGTCTGTTTTAATTGCTATATTGCTCTGAGATGAATATTTAGGTGTATAAACAATGGTACACGATTAAGTTCAAATAATGACGTAATATTCGAATCTATTATGATCTATACTAATATTATAAAGAGGTAAAAATTTGTTTGTAAGTTTGTATGTAGGGGGTAATCTCCTGAACTACATACAAGTCGGATTTGAAAAAATCTTTTTGCATTTGATAGCCCAATTCTTGAGGAAGACTATTTAACATCACACTTTGAACCTTAGGAACCGAGTAAAAAGAAAAAGTCAAAAAGAGCGCTAAGCGAAACTTAAGTGATAGCGCAGGCTGGTGATGCGATGCGACGCGGTGGGTCGGGGAAACAAGAAATCTCACGCCGACGAAGTTGCGGGCAGAACCTAGTAGGTACCTAATAATATATCTGGTCAGATATTTTAAATATGAAAGCAAAAATTGCCATATAGACCAGAGTCGATAATTTTTAAAACTAAAAAAAATAATAGTAGGATGAAACCCATTAGAAAAGGAGGGGAATATTATAAAAATCAAAGGAAAAATAATTTACGGGCGATCTGAGGTCGGGAAGGGGATGGGGGTGAGCTTTTAAGGGTAAAAATCGGTTTTTCTCGATTTCCGGCAAAACTAAAAGTCCTATCGAAAAAAGTCAAATGGCAAAGTTGTAGGTAATAAAAAGATCTAAAACTTTTGTATTAACACTTTTTTCACATAACCTCAAAATTTATATGAAAAATTAAAAAAACCAAGTTTTTGGTTTTTTATTTTTATCTTTTACAAAAATCTTTTTTTTTTAACGAAATTTGGTGAAAACTTACCTTTTTATGTCCCAAATACGCTGTAATTTATTTGATTAAAAATATTTATTATTTCACCTTATTTTGAATTAATATCGAAAAAGCACCCCAATTTTCAATCGAAAATTCACCCGTCAAAATATCAGCTTTTTTCAAAAAGTTGGTATGTTTTCTGTTCGTTGAAATCTCTATTTTCCGATGGTGAAAAAAAAAAATATGTCACTATAGTAAATCTTCTCAGAAAATGCAAAAAATCTAAAAAAACTCGAATTCGAAAACTGATAATCTGAAAAGACAAAATCGAATTATTAATGCCTTCACTATTTTATCGTGAGTATACACCCCCATAAAAAAAAAATACTAAAGAAATAAATGTCAAAATGTATAAAAAATATATTAAAAATCTATAATAAATGTATAAATATATAAAAATATGTATAGTAAATATATTTTTAATAACTAACTTTTGGCCGATTTTCATATATATTTTATACATTTCAAATATATT
The DNA here is from genome assembly GCA_949629185.1 of Apamea crenata. Lineage (NCBI taxonomy): Eukaryota > Metazoa > Arthropoda > Insecta > Lepidoptera > Noctuidae > Apamea > Apamea crenata. Next base: position 9,014,338 of record OX451372.1, read on the forward strand.
TCAGACATATTCAAAATATATTTTTTTTATATTTTTAGCTATGTTTTTTATGTCTTTTAAGATATATTTAGAATGTATCTAAAATATATGAAATATACATGAAAATCGGCCAAAAGTTAGTTATTAAAAATATATTTACTATACATATTTTTATATATATTAACAAACACTTTATTCTCAAGATGAAGTCGAGACGAAAGTTACATCTAGCGTGCCTGCTTTTTGGTGTCGTTAAATCTAAGAAACCGAAGTATTTATACGACAAGCTTAGTTGGATGGCTAGTAGACGAGATTGCGCGCCCAGGCAATGTGCACAACAACTTTCAACACAGTCTCATAGAACAGCAGCTTTCAGAGGCACTTTCCGATACGCTGCATCTAAGGTGTGGAATAATATCCCACCACCATTAAGGGTACTGGGCACTATCCACACGTTCAGAACACGTTTACGGCAGTATCTGATAGATTCGCAACAGAAATTAGATATGGTCGCCCTAAATCTTTCACTTATATGAAATGCCTACAGTACTTAGCTTAAACATAATCCCTGTTGTATCACGAACGCATAGAATGGGGTATGAGTGTGGTGGCACACTCGGTTTTTTCCCGTCCTTTGCTGTCTCAAACATCCCCGACTCGATGGCACTGCTGCAGCGCCTAACTGCCTAACTGCCGCCGCAGTGGTGAGACCTGTGGGAAACATAAACGGACACATTATTTCTCTTTGTCACCACAATCTCGTACTCTGTTAAATCTTAACGCGTTGTTTTTCGTACTTACACATTGTGCCTTGCCTACTTGCGACTGTGACGCACAGCTGGTGTCGACGCATCCTTTTATTTATTATTTATTCTTCTGTTGGAATCTTGGCTGAAGACGGTACTTTTTGTTAATGTGAACACAGGGTGTGGCATCATTCGTAAATGCATTACTAAAACAAAAGAGGGTACATAAATAAATAAATTTCACGAAACTCAAAATAACAATGCTGAATATGCTGATCCGTTTAAGCAAACTATCATAAGTATTAAATAACGCTTACCTTCTACTAACATTTGTACCTACTTCATCTATTGTTGTAGGTAGGTACTTCACTTTCTTCGAATAACATTAAATTAACTGTTTATGAGTCATTTTTTATCCTGGTTTTTATTAATAATACGACTACTCATGATTGTATTAAAAAAACCAACAGTTTTACTGTCGCAGAAATAAATAACACAACATAGTGCGGTCCGTCGTGCTCGGCGGCCTGTTGCGCTTTGAGTGCACCGTGCACGGATCAATCTAATCTACGTTGATCGAGAAAAACAGGTTTTTGCTGAGGCTTTGTTGTTTTGTTTTTTTCTTATTTTTATTTGTGATATATAGGTACGTGATTACTAGTTTATTTATTTATAAGTATGTATTAGGTATGTTGAAACTGTGTGTACTCCCCGTCACTTTTCCCTAAGGGTTCATTAGAAAACCAGCGTCAGACAGCATCTGTCTGGCATTAATGCTGAAATGAACCTTTTTGGCGCAGCCGTGAGGCACACACTATTGTTGTCTGAAACATTTTTTGTTATTTTATTAATTTTGTATTTTGTGTTTCACGAACTGTGTCCAAATAAACGTTTTTCTTTCTTTCTTTATATATTTATACATTTATTATAGATTTTTAATATATTTTTTATACATTTTGACATTTATTCCTTTAATATTTTTTTTTCATGGGGGTGTATACTCACGATAAAATAGTGAAGGCATTAATAATTCGATTTTGTCTTTTCAGATTATCAGTTTTCGAATTCGAGTGGTTTCGATTTTTTGCATTTTCTGAGAAGATTTACTATAGTAACATATATTTTTTTTTTCACCATCGGAAAATAGAGATTTCAACGAACAGAAAACATACCAACTTTTTGAAAAAAGCTGATATTTTGACGGGTGAATTTTCGATTGAAAATTAGGGTGCTTTTTCGATATTAATTCAAAATAAGGTGAAATAATAAATATTTTTAATCAAATAAATTACAGCGTATTTGGGACATAAAAAGGTAAGTTTTCACTAAATTTCGTTAAAAAAAAAAGATTTTTGTAAAAGATAAAAATAAAAAACCAAAAACTTGGTTTTTTTAATTTTTCATATAAATTTTGAGGTTATGTGAAAAAAGTGTAAATATAAAAGTTTTAGATCTTTTTATTACCTACAACTTTGCCATTTGACTTTTTTCGATAGGACTTTTAGTTTTGCTGGAAATCGAGAAAAACCGATTGTTACCCTTAAAAGCTCACCCCCATCCCCTTCCCGACCTCAGATCGCCCGTAAATTATTTTTCCTTTCATTTTTATAATATTCCCCTCCTTTTCTAATGGGTTTCATCCTACTATTATTTTTTTTCACTTTTTATTATTTTTAAAGGCTTCTACCCTGGTCTAATAATAGAACAACTCGGTCAAGTTGAAATGCTAAAATAATAAAAGCGTGTTAATTAGGTGTTAATAGATACACACACCATCTGTTTAGGTAAGTACAGTCCAATACGAAAGTATAAAGATGAATGAAACGAGTTTATAAACATCAGAATTTATAAATAGAGCTCCGACGATACCTAAATATTTGGAGCAAGTGAAATAACGTTGTACGTTAGTCGTTCTATCGCTGAAAAGCTAAACATATTCCTAATGTAATAAACAAAATAATACGAAACCGCCTGAGACTAGCAGGAATGTATTATAAACTCAGACGAGCAAAAACGCCAAGATGGAGGCTAGCTTACAAAGTACCTATAGCTAATTTGAACATGGTAAACATCCAAGGGATGGCCAGGCCCAGTTCTAACGTAGGATTACAGCGAGGAGCGCCGGCAACAGGCAACAAGTAATGATACACCAGTCAGTCTTGTTACAATAATCTGTCTAAATAGTAACCGCGAGCTGGCAACGTCGCGGGGAAAGTAGCGGGGCGGCAACGTGGCGCGATCGATAGAACGCGGGGGAGCGGCGCAGCGCGGGGCGTCTGACCCTTCCGACAACTACATACATTATACCTACTGCGTATATCATTGAGCGTACTGAAGCACGTGTTTGGTTGACATCGAACGTGCAGCCAACGGGTTATCATGGAGGCGATATACGACAACTCCAAATGAAACTGTCTGTTTTTTTCTTCACGAATAAATACTTACACACGAATTTATCGTCCATTATCGTAAGGTTTTTCTGAAGTAGAATCTGGATAGGTTAGGGTGTAACATTTTCAAAATATGTATAAGTATTTAGTTAAAATATACAACCTACTCTTATTACTGCGAAGTCGTATACTTAGTTAGGATAATTCTTTAAAAACTTTCCTATTTTCTCATTACACGATATGCCATTTGTTCATCGAGGAGTTTTAGGAATGATGAAATCATCAACGTCAACAACGCCTATTGCCAAATTTTTTCAGACACGTTTTTTTGGTATTGCGTTGTTATTGACAGAGTAGCAGCTGTTACTGATACAGAAGTTAAATAGAACTAAGGGGCTTTGGCAAAGTCACGGCTGATATTGCATGAAGAGTAGAAGAAACTCCAAACAACGGTGAAATTTGATTCAATTTTAATACTAAAGTGTTTTATTTTTGCTGGTGTTTACTTAACTCATAGAGGTTACCTTAATGTGATGTATTGTGCCAAAGGAGTCATAATTTTGGAAATATACAAGCATATTATACTAAATTGTTATAATTACGCTTCCGTCATTCTCTGCAATCATAACATCAGCCGATCGATTCTGTAAAAATCTCACCGTGAAAAGTTAGGTGAAGTGAGCTATCAATAGTGTCAATCCCTAGCATTAGTTGGAATTACAATTCACTCCATGCTCACTTCACCTAAGTTTTCACGGAGAGATGGTTACAGAATCGCACTGCTGGTTTGATTTCTATCATACACCCACAGTCTGTAACTTTATTTCTCGCTTCACCACTGCTGCATGCCAAAATGTCCAAATTCACTAAGGAAGACCCTTCATTTCTGTAATTAGAATCGTTTGACGTGAAAACGTGTCCTTCCACGTATCAGGGACATTAGTATCTTATTAACGTTTAATGAATGAGAGTTGAAAATATACCTCTTGGACACAAATGACGAAGCAGTTTAGAAGATAATTACAAAAGTACTCGGGGGTTTATACTTGTTTACAAACCAGAAATATGTTCTATAGGACAGAGAGCTAGTTTCAACTCTAACTAATTACTAATCAGGTTAAGAGCTGCTACTGAATTGCTCTACTAATTTTTAGCAGAACAATCAGTACATTCAAAGCTAGGCACCCGATATGCGCAACACTGGAAAATGTATACAGTAAACACGGGAGAGTGTCTATGGCTGCTTTGTTTATGAAGAAAGGTCGTGTGACATAAACATACATTACTCTAGCCCAAATGACGCGAAGGTCTTTACGAGACAGGCGGCACATTACGGCCTCGCCTCTATAGCAGAGGCAAGGAACCCTATGTAGTCCATGAGTCACATAAAACTTGATGTCAGTATCGCGTGAGAGTGCTCAATCAATAAGGTTGCTTATAATAAAGCCTTTTCCCCGTGAAACATTGCGCCGCACAGCTGATTACACCATACGTGCTTTAACGGGTTCAGCAATTATAAGATTGCGCAGGTGTTTTGTGTTTTAAAAACTTAATAAATAGTTCTTGGATTTTTTTTTTGCTAAGACGACCGGCCGGCCTATTGCATATGGCAAATGAAATAACAGCTGGTACATATTTCTATTTCTTAGATGTAAGTAAACAAGCACACAAATTGGTTCGTTCAGAAATTCTAGCTAAAATCGAGCTGCACAAACCCGTTCACGGATATATACGCAACCGCAAGCTAGGTACGAGTAGAGGTACAACAAACTGGGTGTGCCTGGACTACATCTCGGGCGAAGCAGAAAATCTATAACGTTTATAGCGCGCTGGGCTGGGCGTCCGTCACCCTGCGAGGACACGACAGTACCTGCCACTTAGCGCTTTGTTTGCCACACAACAGGCAGGCTGAGAGCAGGGTGTTCAGCGCAGCTGCGTAATAAGTAGGATGTATTTTTTGTTCGGAGATCGCCCTAGACTTTTTTATGCTCACCGGGCGTGGAACATCCGGTTTGAGAGCCCAGTAATAAAAAGTTGCAAACAGGTGAAGATTTTACAGTTACCAGCATTCTTAATGGCAGATTAGGGATCACGCTACAATACAATGTTATTTTGCAGGTAAACGCAATAATGCATCAATTAAACTAATCCTTACTGCAAGGAAATTGTTGGCTTAAACCCTTTCAAAGTTTAGTTGGAACCTATTACAGATTCTCCTTGTAATGGTTCTCTTTATCCCTAATCATGTAATGTGGTAAAATCCTACCCTACTATCCTATCCTACTGTACCTACATTTAGAGCAAATAAAATTGTGATTCTGATCGTTACATGAAAATGAACTCCATAGCAGTATTGCCATTATTGGAAACAACATGCATGACGTACCACATGTTTTACAATATCCCCACAAAATATAAACATTGTCATAACAGCAGACAAACAAGGCCAATTTTGCATATAATTGGTATATCTAATATTTTGATTGTCATGTCAAGTCTATTCTGTTCAAGTATTCAAAGCAGCTGATTCGTTCTACGTCTGAAGCTAAATTTTAAACCATATGTGAACTGAATAATTTTGGAAGCAAATATTACTTGATCATTTTCTTTGGCTGTATTTGGTACCTATTCTAATGATATAAGATTGAATGATTCCCGAAGAAGTGTTGTAGAAATATATAAAATGATAAATTTTTGTACGGAAATAACAACCACTAACTAGCAACTAGTGTTCGGAAAGCTCGAAATTAGCCAGGCTCTCCAGTCCGCCACAAATTCGAGCAACTTCGTCTGCTTCAAATAGAATGGGATCGTTATTTGTTTCGTGGTTTTCATCGCTAACTTCTTTTGGCACCGCTAGTTTTATTGATCATGCAAATTTCGAGTCTGGACATAGCGGTTCATACCTACTGATGTGTTTTGATTACCGTTTTTGTCTGAACACAATAATTTAGCTCTGTAGTTTTGTATCATCAACAAAATGAAAACCAACGATTAAGTAAAAAGAAAACATTTCGAATTTGGTTCGACTCTTTCATATTTTGCTCTTAGATTATTTTCTTGCTGTCCTAGGTCATAATGTCAATCCCGATTAGATAACAGACGAGAAAATAACTGCTTCCAAGTTCTCTGATATAATTAACATTATAAGAACAACACTAGCCACTATATCGACATCCTTTGATTGATAGACCAGCGCCGGTGATGTATTATTAATTATCAATCAAGCGTTGAGATCATTATTTTGTAAATTGTAATGCATGAAGTCCGGAGCTGTTTACGTTTCATTAGAGTTCTGTACCGAAAATGGTGCTACTAACAATAAATACCCCAGCTTTTAAATGAAATATTTAAAGTTATAGAAAAAAAGGATTGTATGTTTTAGACCTAAAATAACAAGAACAAACCAGTTTATATCTGTTAAAAATGTATATACGCAGACTGCTACCGAATAGAGATTAATGGACGAAGACTTAGCGAGGGAGGTATGCAAGGTCACACCAAATTGCCGTGTTTGTCTCTTTTAACAAAGACTGACTGTCGAATTCCGAAAAAAAATATGATGTAAGTGAGACAAGTTTTAAGAGATGTTAAAAATTGAGATTTTTAAGCAAGAAATCGTCAAACCTGTATCATTTTTTTGCGAGATTTGCCTTCAATGTATCCAGTTCCAGTCTTACAAATCCATTGGGGTGTATTCTTACACACTAATGTTCCCTTTCTTCAACGCAGGTAATATTGTATTGAATGAGGTGTCTTTTGTAGCCAACTGGCGCTATTATTATTTTTGTGTTCGACTTGTAAAACTTGTTTTACCTCGACGATATGATTCGCGAATGGAATCCCAATTCATTTTGGCGTTTTGCTCGCACGACGATAGCGAAGAATTTCTGATAAATTCTAGAGCAGAGTATTTCCTGCATTCTTGATTACATTGGATTATTTTGGTCGAATGTTGCACTGGCGGAAAATATCTTGAAATCGTATACACACCATACCTACATAACTAATATAATAATTTAAACAATTTAAAAAGAAATATTTTATTCACTATGAATCAATGATCCGGCTGTTGACGGATACAAAGATGCTTACATCGCGGATAATTGATTATCCAGTTGTCTTAAGATAATTCTACTTCCCAAATCCCAACCGATGGAGCGAGCTTACAGAGGGCCCAAAACAGACTAAGAATCACTAAACCAAAGATGAAGGCAGACTACACAAGATAATATTTTCGCAAATAATACATACGCAGTTGTATTGATTGAAAACACACCAAGTCTCAAATCGTTCACAATAATTTTCGTTGACAAAAGTGAAAGTTACCTGCATTAGAATGTTTTTCATCGTTGTTGACTACTAACAAGTTACAAGATATCTAGCGAAACGTTTATTTTACCTTTCAGCGGAAGAAACGAATTCTGCTGGTCGAAACAATAAAGATTTGGCTTTTCTAGGACGGCTAGACATAGTCTTGTATTCATACTTTTGTTTTCCAACAGATCTAGGTCGCCGTGAACTGAGTCATATCTAGGATTAGCTGTAAGGATTATCCCTCCAAGTTCTACATGTACAAGTTCTCCATCATCCTCTGTTCTGAAGACACTCTAGCATAAAACACTCCGGGCAATGCACGAGTGACGCAAGCCGTGCAGCGGCCGCGCGTAACATAATAAATAATAATAGGCGCGCGGAGCGGCAACGCGCAGCGCTGGCGGAGCGGCAACGTCGCCGATCGATGCCGCGCCACGTTTATCGGCTGGCTCCAACTTTGTTTTGTCGGCCAGCCCGGCTTCAGGCTTGCCCGACTGCGATGTGCGAATACTATCACACGCTCCAGCTTACATTTCATGTTTAGAAGAGATATCTTTATGGGAGAAAGAAAATAGAGTAAGTCAAAAAACAACAGTTACGGGTACGAGAAAGTAGGCTATATTTGCTCGAATGCTCAAGTCGATTGTAAAGGAGCACGTTTATTTCAGTCCACTTTTATTATTTCAGACTGGCACTACACTACATTTCTTCAACAGTTCTATTTTTAATTTCTAAATGCATCTCTAGACATAATTGGAATCTTGATAGCTGAGACATCCTCCTAGACGTTTTATTTAGTTCTCTCCAATTGCGTTTCATTTGATTCCACGACTAGATATTAGCTGAAGTAGTTTTAAGGCCTTGTTGATCTTGTCCTTTCTATTTTCGTAGCTAGAAGGTAAGGCCCACCCAAGTTTCACACAACTCAACGAACATTCAAAATCAATACGGTCTTCATGGAGGATTCAAGACTCTCACACATAAATACATAAACTTACGCCTTCTTCACAAGGGGGTAGGCATGCTTATGTATGTATGTATGATCATCTTAGGTGTAAACTTGCCATATCATGGATGGAGTTCATGTTCATGGATGAAGGGACTATTCGTGCGATGGCTCAGATAGCGAATGTGTGCATGACTAGTTCCTATAAGCGTAGGCTCGCTTTGGATATTGCGAGGAATTCATCAGTCATTCTTGCGTTTTCCTGGCAGGCACACGCAAGAATGAGGACGATGCCAAGTATTATGGTGACGTTGCTATATATAGAGGTTATATTTGTTTATCTAGTTTACGTAAACTGTCGTGTATCTTGCTGTATTTATGGAGAGGATAACCAAAGAAAAGATGGTTGGATTGTGAGCAATGATTATGAAAGAATATGGAGTGATTAATAGCGTGACGGTTGATAGGGGAGTACCTATGGTAGAAGAAAACAGAAAACGTATTGCGCCGACCCCAAGTAACATGGGGATACGGCAGGAAAATGATGAAATTAGTGTAACTATGCTATATGTTCATTTGATTTATTACCGAACCTTATATAATTATAATTGCGTTGCTCTTTTCCCCCATGATTACCCAGTATAAGAGAAGCATCATTGTTGTGCATGTGAGATTTGAGTTTGTAGAGGAGGAAACCCACAAAGACAATATTTGTAGCTCAGATTGACGCACAGTCAAAAGTTTTAATCATTCGAGTCTTATAAGTTCCGACTATATTAAAAAATGAAGGTTGGTTTGTTTAATTATTTTGTCCATTACTACTTAACAAGCTCAAAGTCACGATTAGCGGCAGCTGCTTACAACCACGTGACCATATTGTTATTGTTAACACTAAATTGTAAACAGCCTTGACAAGTTCTGCGCACTTTCTAAACTTATTAGTCACCATGGCTAAGGTCGTTTCGAGCAGAGGAATTTAAATAGCTGACCAAGAATTAATGTTACGGTAATCCCTTTGTAGTCGTAGCATTTAGACTGTTCATTATATAGAAATTAGACAGGTAACGAAGGAGTTTTTTACCTGGATGACACAACAGTTTATGCTTAAATCATAGATGAGTAAGGTGCAGTAGTGTAAACAGCTTGTAAAAACGATCCCTAAACGGAAACCAAGGCACCAAAAGCGATGGCAGAAGGTAACTTACCTACTCTGGGGAAGCTCAGTGGCCCCAAAATTAAACAAACCGAAGGAGAATTCTAACAGTTTCAATTTAACTGTTGGCATTCCATTCTAAAAAGTTGTATAGTGAAGATTCGGCTCGCAACATGGTAACCACAGACTACCTGCATTAATGACTCTCCTTCTCCCTTCATCCATCCAAAAGTTGTCTTAAAAAGATCGCTTTTAGCGATAACACCGCCCATTGGGTCACCCCTTGTAAAATGTCTTCATTTACATCTGTAATTTTTATGGTGTACTTAATACAGAATATTTTATTCATCTATCTATAACCAGCTAGTTACTTTTAGACACAGTGCAATGTGCACAGTGCAGTGAAAACTTAAAAAATAACCAGTCGAGGTGGTCCGGTCATCGTGCAGAGTTGGCTTGCCATAAAATTTCTGATCACAATTTAAAATTTTATGATCTTGCATTTTATGCACTGAAAGTGCCGAATCTTTGAACAAACCTACAAGAGATACTGCAACCGTGTATAAAATAAAAAACCTCATTAAAACGCATTCACGTCCGATGTTTTTCTCTTTACCGTCCAATTAACAAACGCCCGAAATTAAAACCAGTTTCGGCCCATTTAATTGGCAGGGAACCGTTATTGAATACCTACTTAATATACACATATACATACTTACACCAGTTTGCACGTTATCCAATTCGCAATGCCATCCAAGTTCGAATTTCGAATATTTACTTGTGTTGTGTGGTGTGCGGAGCGGCAACGTCGGGCGCACGGAGTGGCAACGCCGCACAACGCTATTTCGCTACCCGTCTCGAAGTGATCGGGCGAGATCAGCTGTACCTTGCGTCTGTGCGAGTGTTTACTATAATACAGCGCGCGTACGAGTTATGTATGTTTGTGTGCGTTAGGACTGGATTCTGTTTTGTGGGATTCTGCTCGGGGCTCGGGGCAGGGTAGGTACCTACTGAGTGGGAGATTAATGTTTTCGTTGCTAAAAGCTTAGTTCGCTTGAAACTGCAAAGAAGCCATAATAATCGTTTGTTTGTATTTAATTGATATTGGTGACCTTACACTCTGACCTCAAATAATGTAGAGATACAACAAGACAAAGTCCACACTGAACTTTAGTATAATAGTACTTTATTTAGTATCTAAATGGACCTAATTCTATTCTCTAAAAGTCTAAAATGAGTTTGTAGGGACGTTTCGTTAAAATGCTTTTGTCTTTTCCGAGCGAGGTTTCAATCCGCGTATTCGGAATATTCGGATGGCCATTTAGAACCCTTTCGCGCATTACGCGTATATTTAAACGCGAATTATTTGCCGAACGGAATTTAGGTAGATATTTGACGATGGAAATATGGAAATTGCCAAATGTTCCGCATTTATATGAAATAAACCGTAGAAAGTAGAAAATGTTTGAACATGAACCAAGAACCAACGCATACGGTTACATAGATAACCAATACAGATGATGCACAACAACAGCCAAAACTGGCATTGTTCACAGAACACAAAGAAAGTCATTCACATTCTTCTAGAACATTTTTCTAAAGTAAATAGACAACTAAGACTTGATTTACACCGTCAATAAATAATTCATATACAAGGTGGAGACGTCAATACACCTATAAATAAAACTGCTAATGACATTTCCAGTCGGCAAACGAAAATTTAATCATAGATATCCAATGGTTTAGTCACTACTTATAGCTAAACTTCGTTTTTCAAACCCAGATGCTAATTTAACAGGTGTAATGTCAAACTATACAAAAAATGACTTAAATGTCAGATTAGTATCTGGGATTAAAAACGAACTTTAGTCAAAGATTGTCAAAACCCATAGTCGGCCTATCACTTCACTACTGTTTAGTTTGTTAGGGAAAAACAGTTTTTTAACTTCAATGTTAGGATTTATTTTATAGTTCCTATATACTCCTATGCATTAGTATTGCCAGTATTTTCAATTTATTGTCGTATAAAAATTGAAACGCTGTTGTTGTTGTCGTTGGTATGCGTATCACTTGAGAAAGGCTGGACAGATTTGGCTAGTTTTTGTTTTAAAATGTTCTTAGTAGTCAAAATTAGGTTTCTACGGAAAGAAAAAAAAAATGTTTCCCGGAAAAGGTTCAATAATTATTCGACAAAAACAGAACGTCTATTTTCTATAGGATTTTTGAAATATTTTTTTGACAGGACAACATCTGTGGGTTACTTAGTTTTAGAAAAAATTTGGATGCAGGATGTGATGGACTATTGCCAAAATCTATATCTGACCACCGTATGGACTATTCCTGCTTGCAGTGTATAATATTATAAGTCGACCTAAAAAGGATCCTCTTTTGTTTTACTTACGGACGCAGCTGTGGTCTTCATGTGCACGGGATTTTGTTTTCAAAATGGTCAGATATAGGTTTTGGGTATAGTAGTTCGTACAGTCATTTCCGCTACCGGTTGACAGAGTTGTATAGTATAGAGTAAGCTCATCAAGCCTCGTGGGATCGTGGCCACGATGAATGAGCTACTCTTAAATGTTTCGTGCTGATACGAGGGAAGATATAATTTTTTTTGGTTCCGTACCAAAAGGTTGCCAACGGAACCCTATTACTAAGCCTCCGCTGTCCGTCCGTCCGTCTGTCAGCGGGCTGTATCGCATGAACCATAATGGGAAGACAGTTGAAATTTTCAAAGAATGTGTATTTCTATTGCCGCTAAGTATTATAACAAATAATAAAAATAAAATAAAGTAAAAATTAAGGGTACATAAGTGCGATAAGATAGAATTGTGTTTAAAATAAAAATGTAGTGTTAAATATTGTACTACGGTGCTACGGACCCCTTCGTGTGCAAGTCCGACTCGTACTTGGTCGGTTTTTATAGTAATATGAAGCACTTAGGTTTAATAAAACTAAAGCCTACTTATTAAGAAAAGATTTATTCGAAATGGACTGAACTGGTTTAAAAAAGAAACTTAATTTAATTCTAGAGCTACATTAATTCCTCTTTAATAATATCTATAGCAACGTTCTGCTCCTCTTCATCCTGAAAACAATAACTTTCCCTGTCATATCCTTCCATTTTGATAAAATTAACTGCACTTTCTGTCTCCGCTATTTCCTTCTTTACGCGATCTTCGGGAGTATCCTGTACTGTGCAGCTGGACGAAGATTCTTGTACACCGGTCTCTAGAGCTGTGTTCGTGTCATACCAAGATGGTCCCGCTTTAGGAATCAAGATATTATTATCATCAGCAGCTTCTTTTACATCAATAGTGGTGTCCAAAGTCAAGTGCTCCATCTTCGCGTGGTATATGACGTCAGAGATAAGTTTCTCTGCGATGCATCTCTGCATTTTTGACAAGTGGTGCAGTTGAGCTCCTACTGATCTTCCGAAGGCTGCTGCTGACGCGTCTATCGATGTATCTGGTTGTACTTCCTGGTCGATTGATGTTGAAGCTGGTCGTTTTTGACCACGGGGAAGTTGCACGTATACGGTGTCCTGAAAATAAAGTAGAAGATTAACATTTGAAAAAAATAAACATTTTTTTGTTATATTTATTGGAGGAAGGGCTGATTTTTCCAACGCCAGATAATTTCACACGAGGAATAATTTTGAATTTTTGACAGTTCTTCCAAACAAAATCTTTCAGACGTGAATTTTATCCCACGAATGAAAATTATCTGCCGATTGAAAAATCAGCGCTAAGTAAATTTAACTTGATGAATATATCACAAGCCTTGGCAAAGGTTAGGTTTTATTATTAGGTTAGATAGAAAGTAGGTTTGTTTTGTTTGTATGTTACGTCTTGCCTTATTGAACCAGCTGGTAACAGGCAACATAAAACGGCACCCTAATTGCGTAACACACGATCAATCGGAATTGGTTTCATTTTGGCAGTTCAACAACATTCATTGCGTTATTTACGTTGTTGAGCAGACACTCATGACACATTTTTTGAACATGAAGCAATGGATTTGCAATATCCTTCAAAATGATTCAGATTGAGATTGATTGTGTGTTACGCAACTAGGGTGCTGACTCCACTCAATCTACATGGTTAGACAAACCAGCGGGGTAACAATAACATCATCTGCCTAGCCTTTTCCCAACTATGTTGGGGTCGGCTTCAAGCCTAATCGGCGAATTGCGTAACACACTCAGTAACAATGGCTTTCATTCTGACAGTTCAACAACATTCATTGCGTTATTTACGTTGTTGAGCAGACAAATTTTTCGAACATATGAAGCAATGAATTGGCAATATCCTTCAATGATTCTGATTGTGATTGATCGTGTTACGCAATTAGAGTGCTGGGATTTTTACGCTGAATTAATTATCAGTGAGTCAATGCAAATGTTAGATCTATTCGATTCTTTGGTAGGTCTGTACAGACGCCAGCACGTCAAGCTACCCGAAACTGTCAAACTCTCCCAATCAACCTTGAAACCTTGAACCTTCTGTCTGGTTCCAGACAGATGGGCCAAAGTGGGTGTCTGAAGACGGGCGTCGTCACCAAGCCAGTCCTAAGAAACGCTGGCGTGACGATTTCGACTCGTTCCTAACCGATTGGACGGAGAAGGCACAGGACAAAGAAAAGTGGAAAAATATGGGGGATACCTATATGCCCAACAGTGGGACAATAAAATTTATGTTGAATAAAAAAAAATCTTGGACCTTAATGCTTCACCGATAAAGTTGAATCTATTAAAGAAATTTGACAGATTGTAGTAGCTTCATGTGCTGGCGTCTGTAGTTCTGTACCAATGAATCAAATAAATAGTCTGTCTGTGTCATGTCTTACAATCGAGTTGTGTAATAAAATTGAATTTTGGATTTAGAGGTCAAGCTGCTTTCAGACTACGCTATACAATAGTGCCATATAGTATAGCCAATAATATATAGTACAGTACAGTGTGAACGTGTCCATAACAATGTATGGTGCGCGATATTGTTGTGCTATGAGCTATATATAGAAGGTCTGAAGGCAGCTTAAGTTGCACTATACATATTCTAAACTGTACTGATTGTCTGGTTTGTTTTGCAGTAAGTTGCTTTCAACACGTTTTCACCACAAAATACTTGATCTGCATATCATTGTGCTACTTACTTCATTATGGTCTGAATCCGACTCGTCAGAATCAGGATCCTTGTTGCCAGACAAGAAATTCAGATGCTTATAGTACCATAGTGTGGGTTTGTAGTGAACAGAGGCTGCAGCACTCGACTCAACCTAAAAAGAAAATTAAAATCAGTATTCTATACTAGAAGAGCTCACCACGGTTACGCGTCGAATCCTTCAGGGATAGAGTAGCGTATCTAGTTCTTATTACTCCTTACTCCTTATATCTATAAGGGCTAATTTATCCAACGCCAGATAACTTTATCGGAGGAATAATTTGAATTTTTGACAGTTCTTCCATACTAAAACTGTCAGACGTCAATTTTATTACACGAATAAAAATTATTTGCCCATAATAGTACTAATTAAAGTCGCTTTTCGTGTCTGTCTGTGTTAGCGTGTTGTTCTTCTAATACGCACCGGATTTTGATGCGGTTTTCAACCTAATGTAATGTAAAGAATTTGTTCCGGAAGATTTATTTGCAAAAAACGTTAATAATAAAGTTACATAATATAATATAGAACTGCCGGTGTTTTGCCAAGTCGTTAAAACCGGGCGAAGCAGGGGCGGGTCGCTAGTTATCTATAAATTAAAGTCGCTTTTCGTTCTGTGTGGTTCTAAACTACCCTTCGGATTTTGATGCGGTTTCCATCATCATTGAGAGAATTAATTCCGGAAGCCTTATGTGTAAGTGTATTAATAATAAACTTAGATATAATGAAGAAATCTCGATGTTTTGTTAAGACATAAAAAACTGCGAAGCAGAGGCGGGTTGCTAGTTCAAAATATTTACTATGCCTATAACTTGTAGTTTAGCGGTTTTTATCGCTGCTGACCCAACATTTTGATAGGTACTATCGCCAAAACCTGTAATCCGACCATTTTGAAAACAAAATTCCGTGCACATGACGACCACAGCTGCGTCCGTAAGTAAAACTAAAGATGATCCTCTATAAATGTCGACGAATAATATGCGCTGCAAGCAGGAATAGTCCTTACGGTGGTCAGATATAGATTTTGGCGATAGTACATGTTATAAAGACATGTTTTAATTAAAAATTACTGCACTATTCTCATATTTTTATTCATTAGATATTCATAGTGAACGATGGAGGTAAAAAAACCGCGAAAGAATTCGCATCGTGAAATTCCAAATACCTCCAAACATTGCACTGAAAAAAAGTCAAGATTTCATGAAGTATCAAAAGTAAACAAATGATTGACGAATTATTGACTTAATTTAATCATTGTTAGTATGCACAAGAAAGTTTATAAAAGAGTAACGGTGGAGTTTCTTGCCCATCCTGTCTCCTGAGATACAGGCTTACAACCTAGTTCAGGAGGCAGTGCGCTTATGTAACTGTGTACTTACTTCGTTTTCAATAAAGCATTATTATTATTATTATTATTCTCCATACGAAAACTACTTTTTGGAAGGGGCGACTAGAATCAATTCTATTTTACTGTAATTTTTGACGTTCAAAAGTGCCTTTTATGTACAGAAACAAGCTACCTGAAACTGTTAAATTTTCCCAATCCACCTTGAACCTAATGATGTAGCGATAAAGTTGAAAATCTATTAAAGAAATTTGACAGATTGTCTGCACCTATTTGAAATAAATGATTTGACTTTAAATAGTTGTAAATTGAGACGATTGATATGCACTTGCATATTTTGGCCTTTTTTTAGGTTATTACTTGTTACACCTTAAATCTGCTGATTAGATTTTTCTAATCTGAATAATAGTAAAAAAAAAATGCATTGTTATATTATTCTAACTAGAAAAATACAAAAATGTATTACAAAAATAAAATATGAATAAGTAGAAGATGGACAGAAGGCACTCACTACTGAGCACTCAAATTGTACGTTTTCAATATAAAAAATTATAATGTAAGTTGTAATGTTTTTGTAATACCTACCCTTCTTATTTTATTTATTTATTTCATATATAGGTACTTTATTTTACACCAGAAAATATATATAAAAAATAAATACAATTTTAATACAAAACATACAATAGGCGGCCTTATCGCTTTCTGCGATCTCTTCCAGGCAACCTTGGAATGGACAGTGACTGCGTGGATATTAAAAATGGGGCAATCACGTTATCAGTGGTGCAAAATAATATACTACAATAGATACATTGATATTTATATCTTATTAAACAAAACAAAAAAACATTTATTTGTTGTATTTCATGTTGCTTATATTGGCAAATTTTGGCGATTTTGTTGCTTATTTCGAGCAAGTATAAAGTATAAATTTGCATGCATACATCGGCCATTTTAAATTGCAACAATAATCCGGTCTCCAGTTATCAACATGCTCTCACTCACTTTTTTCCTTTCTCTTCGATAAAGTGACCGTATACTCTGAATTTTTACTTTTAGTCCTTTTAATGTCATAAGCTCATAATTATTCCATAGTTTTAATAAAACAAAGAGAGCGTCTTCCTTTGCAGGTTTATTATAATAGTAAATATTGTCAGGATTCCACAAGCACTGTGATTTTTTGAACTGTTTAATGAATTTATATAAAAGTTCTCGTTTTTTTTTTTTCAACATGTCGATTACACACAAAGAGCACAGCGGGCGCCGGCACTCGACGCGTCAGGCCGACGTAAGCACTGGCGTGGAACTGGCGAGTCGGGCTCCTCGGGCGACATCGCGGACTCGGGGTCTCTCGGACCCTTCCCCCTTCCTCACCTATTATAAATATTTCGCTGCTATTATATTATATTTTTGACTTACGTGGTGTTAGAACATATTTTAACACCACGTAAGTCAAAAATATCAACTTTACAGGAGAGTAACAAAATGGCATGATTTTACATCTAGATCTAATACTTAGATACTTTATATTAAAAAATAAAGTTACATATATCATGTATACTTAATAGATCCAATTTGAAGTGTACACAAATTAAAAAATAGTATTGTCATGGTATCATAAGTAGGTAAAATTATGCATTTTTTTTCACTCTCCTGTAAAGTTGTTATTTTTGACTTACGTGGTGTTGGAAGTTAAGCGACGATTTGTGACCACGGTAATTATTTCTTTTGCGGGTGGATTGAAAAGTTTAAAGTTTTGTATTATTTAATGTTATTTGCGTACGAAGTGAAATGCTATTAGTTATTACGTAAATGATTTTATTGTAAAGAAAAACAATAGCTGCTTAGTTTGTGTGTCAAAGTTCTTTGTTTTAAAAATGTTCTCAAGTAAGTCAAATCTTTGTAATTTCTTATTGAGAAATAAATTTTCTTTCTTATAAAGTATACAAAACCTGAATAAAATTTACTAACTGAACAGTTACCTACTAACAACAAGACAAGCAACTATTATAGCTGCGCCCCGCGGTTTCACCTGCATCGGGATTCGTACTGAAGCCATTCGCTCTTTACACTCGAAATTAGAACATTTTCGAAAGTATTCGGGTGGAACTTACGAGAGCATTCTGTTGTGATTTTTCAGCGCTTGAAATTTTGCTATGCAGCCGCTGTAAGCGTTCCTTGCAAGACTTGCGAGCACGTGCAGCAGCAGCAACTTTTTTGGCTCGAGTGATCCGCTGCAAGCGTTCAGCACTAGTTTCTCTAGAACGTACTTCCCTTATGTGCTCTCTTCCCCGTGCCAGACGTTGTTCTCTCTCGGAAGAAGACTCTCTCATTCGGCGACGTCTAATCCTTTGCGCTTGGTTCGACAGATAAGAAAGTCTAGATTTTTTTTTACTGGACATAATGTGGGTCACTCATTTGGCACAATTATGCGGATTTATTTATCGAATTCGGCGTATTTTGAAACCACATAACTATAAATTATTTTTGAGAAAAACCGTTGGAGACAAGCGTTGCGTGAGGCGCCGACCGCGCGAGTGTATCGCGGGGCGCTCTTGCAGAATGCAGATGTAGAAGCCTGCCCTCCCCCACCGCGGGCTATATTTTATCTTGCGTATTTCCATCTTTCACCATATTGGGATTCCCACAGGAATCGTACATTTTTTGCCATAAAAAGGTATGCTATATCACTCAGGAACAGTGTAGCTTTCTATCCGTGAATGAAGTTTTGTCATCGGAACTAGACAGACATAACCAGTTCCAAACATACAAACAATATTATCTATTTATGATATTGTCACTACCGACCCGCCCTTGCTTTGCACGGGTGCCATATACTGATGTGGTGACGTTGTCAAAACATCAAGATTTCGGTGTAATATCTATACCCTGTCCATTAGGTCAACCGTTTTTTGACAGCTGTCTTAGAATGTAGATATTCCAGATAACGTAAAAGTTAACTTTAAAATGAGTAATAAAATAAATACATAAATTACCTTATCATGTTGAATTATCTTATTTATGGCTTCTTACAGACATTATAATACCGTACGTGTATCAATCAATGTATGTAATGTAATGTGTGTTGCTGCAATCACTAGTTTCATCTGGCAAAAAACGGTTTACCGAATGGACAGGGTATATTAATAAAACAAAAAAGACGTGTGGCACTCGGAGACTGCCGCGGTAAAGCTATTGCATAGCATTTTTTATCAACTTATGCAATTATAATTATTAACCGTCATTTGTTTTTGGACCGTCTTTCTTTTTGGGTGTTAGGTTTTTTTCGTTACGGAATTTCTGGATTCGGTCCCCACGCTCAAGGCCCGCGATAGAAGCTATGCAATAGCTTAAAAATATGTGTCAAAATCACCAGTCATTTGTTTAAGACGGGCATCAATAAATAACAAAATATAAAAGACTACGGTAATGACGGTATTCACTATAAGGCCCAAAGGAATCGGCGGTCTGAGTGTCATTAACACTATCATCGCCTATCAGTAACATTATTAGGGGCAAGCGCCAAAAAAAGGGTGGCCTGCGAAATTCAAATTTTCAGGTCAGTAATTCAGTATCATGTTGAATGTTGATTAAAATATGATTCGCGAGCGTAATAAATATGACATTACAGAATTATAATTATTAAAGTCATCAATACAACCCTCTAAGTTCATATAATCCTATTGATGGCTATTCCATGAAATAGTCATTAAATAGGATTATAATATAATAAAAACTTTATTGCTCAAAAATTATATTAACTTAGAGGGTTGTTACGTTTTGACTTACATTTTCGACGAACTCAAATTTAGGTATCTAAATTCGCACACGGCAACATCACACGCACACGACGACGACGCGCCGCGCACTCGATTTTATACATCACCTATATAATCTTGGTCCTTGATATTATTTTTTTATTTTATTGAAATTGATTCCGGCAGATTACTTGGATCTTTAAAAATGCATTTGGTAACTGTTACTATTACTATCGTCGTCAAAAAAACGAAAATACAAAACCAAAGACACCGACTTCCAAA
Organism: Apamea crenata; assembly: GCA_949629185.1. Classification (NCBI taxonomy): domain Eukaryota; kingdom Metazoa; phylum Arthropoda; class Insecta; order Lepidoptera; family Noctuidae; genus Apamea; species Apamea crenata. The sequence continues at coordinate 9,034,411 of OX451372.1, forward strand.
ATCAAAGTTATTTTTCACGGTACCAACCAAAACTAAAAAGAAAAAAGGAAAAAAACTGTCCTGTGTCGAAAAACAAAAAACAATAGATACCGACTTACCGACACAGAGTTCCGAAAAGAAAATTAATTTTCACTTTGTAAAGCACGGTATGTGAAATAAGTAGGTAGGTACTTAAAATAAAACAATTTCCGTTCATAAGGATTAAAAACGCTCATCTATATTGATATTACATGGAACATATAAAATATTATTATCTAAAATTTTACGAGTATTACATAATGAGCTAATGAGTTATGACATACTAGCCTGGGCATTTAGTTAAAATTTTTGGTAAAATAAATCTCCACCCCCAAATGATCTTCTTTGTGACTGTGGTGTAGGCTCAGCATTTTTGATGAAAATTAAAACACACGGAAGTAGTAAAAATCTATAATATATTTAATAAAGGCATGTTACAAAAGATAAAAAAATGATAAAGATATTCTGAACCATTACTTCAATTAACTAATAAACTACAGAGTGAAAATACTTACAGTCTCATTACTTTTATTTATTGCTACGTTTGTAGATTTGGTCTATATCCAAATCGTCGAATACGGGGCATCTAAAAAATAAAGATAAACATTTTAACAAAACAACCTACATAAAAAATAAATGCTACACTTGGTGGCAGACCTCACAAAGTACAAATTACAAAGTTCCGCTGCCAAGGCCTGTTTTATTTGTCAAACGAAAAGATGTCGAATTTTCGTCGGCGCCATTTTGGATTTTGGTTTTGATCCTATATCCGTTATTAGCGACCCCAAAAACCAAAAACCCCCGACACAAAGTAATAATAAAAATAGTATGAATTTAAAAAGCCGAAAACAATTTTAAAAAAAATATTAGCCTAACGTTCTGTAAAAGTTTAAAATAGCAGCGGTCCCCCGACGCGACAACATTTAATCAAATAATTTCATACGTACTTACATTTTTCTTTTCATAGTTTCTCGTTTATAACATTTTTTTTCTATTTGTGGCTATTTTTGCAATAGTTTTTTTTTTAATGGTTTTAGGCTTTTTAAATTCATACTATTTTTATTATTACTTTGTGTCGGGGGTTTTTTAATTTAATTTTTATTTCATGCTTTTTGTAGGGACTCCTTATTATTTAATTTCTTTTATTTTCTTGTGTTTTAAGATTCAGGTAATTTGGTGTTTAGTCAGGTTTTTTTGTAATTCGCCATTTTGTGGTGGCGGCCATCTTGATTTGAAATTTGTCACTATGACAAATTTCAAATCAAGATGGTTTTAAGATTCAGGTAATTTGGTGTTTAGTCAGGTTTTTTGTAATTCGCCATTTTGTGGTGGCGGCCATCTTGATTTGAAATTTGTCATAGTGTATAGTATTCCACTCGTCAAGCCCTTTCATTTGATACCCTTATTGAGGGAGTTGTGAAAAAATATGTAATCCGCCATTTTCTGGCGGTGGCCATCTTGGACCGATTTTCATCAAACATAGCTAAGAACACTCCCGACAAATTCACCTTTCAAACAAAAAAAAAAACAAAATTAAAATCGGTGCATCCGTTCGGGAGCTACGATGCCACAGACAGACATACACACACACGCACACACACACAGACACGACAAACTTATAACACCCCGTCGTTTTTGCGTCGGGGGTTAATAAAAAAGAGACCCATGACGAAAAGTTGTAAAATTTTTATCGGCGCCATCTTGGATTTTGGTTTTGACCCCATTTTCGATATTAGCGACCCCAAAAACCATGAAAATGACAAGTTTTTGTCATAGTGTTGGTTTTGATCCCACATTGGTCATACATACCTACATACAAACCGGTTAAAATCATAACTCTCTTCCCGTCCATCCACTTCCAGACCTCACCGCCGACAGGTTGACCTTACCCATCCAAATCCTAACCTTACTAAGAGCTCCTTAAACTCATCCATTTCTTAACCTTGTCAACAGCTGCTTAACCCCACCCATCCAAATCCCGATCTTACCCAACATAATAATTGTTTTTTTATACTTACATAATAAAAAAAAATTAAGTATGAAACTCGTACTTACTTTTATTTCAGTCCAAAAGTATCAACTCCTTCCGATCATGATAACCAACGACGGTACTCACACAACAATCTTTTTCTATTACTTTTATCGTATTTCTTTTTTACGAGAGAGCGATACACCCGTCCTTCCACGAGCGCTTCTGAGCGCGGAATGATGAACCGTGAGTGCAAAATGTATGAAGAAGCCGGCAAGTGTTTTTATTTTAGCTAATAATTGAATAATATATTGATTTATATACAAAACAATTAGCTAAACCTATAAAGGACTATATATACCGCAATTTATTATAATTTTGAAGATAAAATAATATGCTGTAAATTTACTTAAACTGGTACCTATTCGGACACCTATTTTTTTAAATTTTCTGATTATTGATTAGGGAAAAACGTATTTGTGCGAAAATTTTGTACGCCGTCATACAATTTTTGTGATGCCAATGTGGAGATGACTATATTACCTTTAAATTAGGACCATTATAAGTTAACATTTGTGATTGCTTATACGTTAAAATGGTACCTGAAAAGCACTGTTATTTGTAGAAAAATGTAACAGCGTTCTTAAGCGATTGACTGCTGCGCTGCGTGTCACGGGTTCGATTCCCGCACGGAACAAAAAAATTTGTATGACCTACATGTATTTGTTCCGAGTCTGGGTGTTTTTCTATCTATAATATGTATGTATTTACAAAAAAAAAATTGTATGTAAGTAGCTTATCAGCCATCTCGTTACCATAACACAAGCATTAGGTTGCTTAGCTTGGGACAAATGGTGCTGTGTGAAATGTCCAGGGATATTATATTATTATTGTTACGCTCGCGAATCATATTTGGTCAACATACAACCTAACACTGACTTGCAATTTGCAAAAAGCGTAAGAAAATTGAATTTCGCGGGCTACCTAGAGCATGCCCCTTAATGATGTTGGTTGCAGGATTTTGACGAGTGAAACTAAGGAGACCTGTTCCACGATATATCACACAATTGTCAGTATATACCCCACTGTTTGAAGATCCGGGAGTGGAAGGACTAGATAGTGCCTCGACAACAAGTTCGTATGGTCGCGCTCCGTATTGTCGACTGCGAGATGTTCCTGTGTTGATTGCTTCTTGAGATACTTCATCCAGCTCAGCTGCTTCTTCGACGCGTGAATGAGTTGTGATTTGTTGATTGGCTGCTTTCTTCAATGCCTTTTTCCGTTCCCTATATGCGCGGGCACGTTCTGCTGCTGTTTTAGCCATTTTCGAATGTATCCTCAACTTTGTCACTTTTTGAGCGCTAGACTGTATTTCCATAGTATTATTTGACGGAGTCTCAGAAAGGAAAGGCGAATCTTGTTGATCCATTTGAACGAGAAATTGTCGATTATTGTCTGCTAATTCCTGTTCATCTTGGGTGCTCTGTCGACTGAGGGCCTCGTAAAGTAGCGAACGTTTATTTTCACCTTCCAAATTTTGTTGAGATGCCTTTTGGTAAACCATACTCTCAACATTAGTTGCAGATCTAGCTGCAGGTGCATTCTCGAGAGCCATTATTCGCGCTCTGTATGCACGAATGCGCTCCGCTCCTGTTTTCGCTACCTTTCTCATCTTAGGGACATTATTTACTTCTCGACTCCTTCGGGATCGTTCGGTTACTTTTTTTGACATGGCGAAGTCTGTGGAGTAGAAAAACGCTTGAAAATGATGTCGTTTAATCGTATGTGACCTATACAGCGTGGAATCACGGAAAGTACTTCTTGAATGCTTCTCGAAACTTAATTATGGTCTTAGGAATAGCACGGTATGTGTCGCGAAGGTTGTAAAACTTTTAATTTCGAAGTAGAACTTTCTCAAACTAAGTAATTCATATTTTAAATAATTTCTGATTTGACCTAGATATAAGGTAATTAATCATAATAATTATCAGGCTAAACTAATGAAGTGGCCATTAGGTTAGCCTACTATCATGATAATATCGCATCTCGGGCTAAACTGATTAAAAAAAATTGCGCGTTCAGCACCGTACACGCGATAGAAGTAAAACTTCTTAAAAAAAAAGAATAAGAGAGATTTAGTATGATCTTTCTTCTCCCTCATGTAACGAAATGTGCCTAAACGTGGCCTTGAAATTTCACTTTCAATTCTCGTCCAATTATCGAATCACCGCCTAAGAAGTTCCACTTCAAAAGTAAAATAAAAGCCATCAGTGTAAATGTCAGGGGTTGTCAAACTTTTTATGGTTGGGGCACAGATTACTACTACGTAAGTTGGGGGTAGGGACGGAATTCTTTTTTGCAATATTATAAACCAATCGAATAAAAAATTGCTACTATTTAAAGGTAAAGGAGTTAATCTATCTGTGGTAATTATTAATTACATTTGGTTTAGTTTCATTATGCCGCAAAATTCACAGAAAAACTGCTTATTTTTGTCAGATTTGCAAACGCGTTCTTAAAATGCAAACTTGAACCTCGATTTACGGCCAAACTAGTAACTGAGCTCACGGGACCAACAGCGAAATGTTCCTGAGGCAATTGTAACCCAGACTTTCGGTAGTACTTTCCCTTAATTCCACGCTGTAAAATTGTATTTTCATGAAACGTTTTGTTGAAAAGAGCTGTATTAAAATTGTCATATCAAATTCAAATCGATTCGGCAGTCATAATGTTATGCTAGGGCCCGGATTAACAGCATGAACGCACACCGACGCACAAATGTGTCGCTCACACACACAATTACATGCGTCGGTGTGCGTTTCAGCTTAGAAACGTCATTATTGATCAAATTTAAATACTATATACTTACGTAATACGAGTAACTGTTCACTTATATAGTCAAACCCAGGACACAAACGTAAAAACGTTAATAATCACAAAATACAATCATTAATATTAATTACACAACGCGTCTAACCTCAGCTGTTCATACATAGCATCTGACGCGTAACATATCCATGTTATGTTCTCCAACGCACGCATGCGCGACTCTTTCTTATTCTTTCACTTCGTATTGAGTTTTTCTTTCGTCGCTCTCTTTTGCTCCCCTCCCGTGACATCGTAGTTATATATTTCTTCTCTTTCATGTAACGAAATGTGCCGAAACGTGACGCGTCCTTAATTTTCACTTTCAAAAATAAGTAGGTACGTAATAATAATCTTTTATAAATGTCATATTATAAGTATAAACTCAGTTTATACTTATTAATTTATTCCGGAAAGTTTATAACTATAAAGTTATAAACTTTCCGGAATAAATTCCGCAAACCTTATCAAAATTCATTTCGTGCCTACTTTAGAAGAACTAAGGAAGGACACACCCAAACACGAAAAGCGACTTTGTTTTATATTATTTATTATACTATTTATAAATACCTACCTATATTATCAAACCGTTGGGTTAGCGCACGTCGTCGTGGGCATGTGAATTCCTAGTTTTTTTTTTTAATAGGTACATAAATATACATGTAGTTTTTTTTCAGTTTCCCGGTTTCACTCGGTGATAGTGTCGCTGCTTATCTGTGAAATAATTTCCGTAACCAGCACCCTAGTTGCGTAACTCACTATGAATAATTTTGAAGGATATTGCTAATCCATTGATTCATATGTTCGAAAAATTTGTCTGCTCAACAACGTAAATAACGCAATGGATGTTGTTGAACTGTCAAAATGAAAGCCATTTGATTGCTACTGTTAGTGTGTTTCGCAATTGCCCCGCTGGCCTCTGCCTACCACGTTTTGAAGAATATAGGCGTGACTTCACGTTTTGTTTGTTATGTATAAGCTATGTATAGAAATATGAAAAATAAAATACATGTACAGTCAGGGAAATTAATTGTTAAGCAATTTGACACCCTATCATGTAAATTCGCCGCGTTAGGATCCCTCATCCGCGTTGCGTTGAAAATCCAGTGCGCGATATTAAAATCACCAGTGTGGCTGTGTGTGGACCTGGGACAGCCATGGAAATAGTATGTACGCACGGGTACACATCAAGCTATAGTTAACCAGTATAAGCTGACTTCTGATTGTACGAAAACCTATACAATGAGAGGTCAGATAAAACTGGAAATGCATAGCTTGATGTGTAGCCGTGTGTACTATAAATAGTTGTTTACAGCCACTTCATACAACTGTCAAAGATGACAGTTATGATTTGAATATACCTAGGGACAATTCAAGTTGGTACAATTAACATCCCTGGCTTTACTTAGGAATGGATAAAAATAAATAAACGAAATATTCACATCATTGTTACTAAATGAAAAAAAAAAACACTTACTTTTCTTCTCTGCCGTGTGTAATTCGTCCGCATATGAAATATTTTAATTTTCACATCGTGCAGTGTTGCGCTTGGCTGGCATTTCCGCCATAGTTGTAATAATGATTCCCAAGCTTCGGTTTTGACTGGTTTACTATGGTAATATTTATGTGTGCTATCCCACAAACAAGGATTATTTCTATACTTTTTTAAAACTTTAACTAAAACGGTGTCCTCTAATCCTAAACGACCGTTCTTTGGTCTAGGAGTCATGATGTCGGTCGAGCTGCACGTACGTACGCACGCGACGAGCTCGCGATCAATACTGCCGTGTGCTGGCGAGTTTGTGAGGCGGTTTCAAGCGGTTCGCCGACGGACGGCCGACGCGAGACGACATGATCGTGCTATCGCATCTAGCCACAAAATAGATACTTTACAGAAGGCCGACTTCATAAACCATTGAAAAATTACGCACACACGCGTCCTAGCTACGTATAGTGAGTAGAAATTGCTCTGGAGTCATGACTTCTTGGTTATATTCTCTATGCTTCTAGGATTATTTTGAGTTTAAGGGGGATGAGCTTTAAGGTAGCCCGCAAAATTCAAGTTTTCTTACGTGGTTTTCAATTTGCAGGTCAGTAACAGGTTGTATGTTGATCTCCATATGATTCGCGGCCATCACAAATATTATTGACAGAATTATGACCATAAAAATTGTCAATACAACTATCTGAGTTCATATTGCCCTATTGAATGACTATTTCAACAACCATGAAATCATAACATTTGAAGCAATTTCTCACCCTAGGAGTTGTATTGTTGATTCTGATGATTATAAAAACCATTATAATTCTAGATAAATGTTTGTTACGGTCCCGAAACATATTTTAATAAACATACAAACTAACACTGACCGCAAATTGTAAAAAACTAAAGAAAGTTTGAATTTCATACACAATACCTATAAACTGTTTCGCCTTGTGGGACGTGGAGGTTATACATAATTATTACTGACAAATTCATAAAGACATCATTGCGTGATTTGATCAAGTCTGCCTCAGAAGGAAGATCGGTAATGTTTTTGTCATATTTCTTACAGCGGAGTCACATAAACACCGGCCACGTTCTTTGTGGACTGCAAAGTCAAAACAAATAGACTTAAAACACCGTTCGCAATTTATTTGCCAAACATATAAACAAATATGAGTATTTGGAAAAGCAACTTTAATACCCACGGAATAAAGTTCAGTTTACGCTACAACTTTAAAGAATTTATAAATTTTTAAACAGTGCTAGTCACTCTGAAATCAACTTAATTAGTACCAATATAAATTTGATATTTGTTTTACTTGAAATAACAACAATTGGAAACATACATTTGAATAGATCTTACGTGCGTCACTACCAAAAATATATTTGCTTGCTAAAACTCTTATTTCCAGAGCTTGGTTTAATATGTTTGAGCGTTCTATTTACGATCGCACTCTGCGACGAATGGTGCCCACTTGCCCAGCTTATTTTAATTCAAAATCGATAGCCATTCAGTTGGTGGCTGGTCCATAAATACTGGTGACCTGACACCCGCTAGACAAGACTGGTTTATTTCTATGCAGAATTGTTCTACTATGTAACCTATAGATACCTATTGAACTTTTCGCGTGACGTCGTACATAACTACTGAATTATAAATTACCAGGCTTCGCCCGCGTGGATGTCGGACAATATCCCACGGGAGCGCACTTCCGGGATTAAAAGTACCCTATGTGTTAATCGGTTAATCCAGGTTATAAACTATACATATATGTGTGCCAAATTTCATCCAAATTCGTTCAGCCGTTTTTGCGGCAATCCCGAAAATGCATTTAGATGATCAGGCAAACGGTCAAAATTTCTAAAAACTATATTTTCGGCATCAGACTCGTTCCCACACCTCGTAGCAATTGTAATCGTCCTCGTAGCAAATTTAAATGCTAGCATTGAACTTAATAAGATTGAACTGTGTAGTTTTGATAGTAAACACATCAGAACCTGTCTTTAAGGAGTAGAGTTTGTAAGTACAGGTACGAGCAGGGAGATGAACTATTTACCAAATTGACTAACAAATTAAATTAACCGTATTTTCTAATCACAACTGCCATTTGTTTATTACTTACGTAGTTGTTTATAATGGCTATAACACGGCCAATTTACATTGTGTGTTAATCTGATCATCAATTAATTTCACTAACTGTACTTTCTGTTTATGATAAACGATGTTATTTCTGTAAGTAGATTTATCACAAACACTTTTATACGGCAATCATATTTTAAAAACTAGATGACGTCAGAGGTTTAAGCCAGTGAGCGTTACCATGTGCGGGGATTCCCTTTTTAGTTCTGGTTGTCGGGTCACAGCGGGTCATAGAATAGTGCAGGCATCAGAAAATAGAAATAAGGCCAAGTCAACGTTCTATTACAGAAATAGTCAAATAGTTGCCAGACTACTTAATCAATGACGGATGTATTTCAAGCTCTCTGCTGACCGCATTTCGCTAAATGAAAAATCAATAGTTTGGTATTAGGGCCGAGGACGACAACGCTAGATTGTTGTTGTTATTTACAGTTTCATACCCTTGAGGGAATGTAGTATTTGCAAGTACACTTTAATCAGAGGGGCAATTCTCGTAATTTTATGAACGTTCATAGTCTGATCTGTCTCAATCTATCAAAAATACCTTTTATTTCCCTACAGTTTTGACAAGTTTTTAACATTTATTGTCGCTAAGACGAGATTGCAACTAGATTTTGAACGTTTTTAATTTCGGGAATTGGCCTTCTGATTATAACATAAATCAACATAAGGAACAGGTACCAGACTCATGAAACCAGCCGATCTTTTCTGTAAAAATCTCTCCGTTGATACTTAGATAAAGTGACCTGTCAATAGTGCTCACTTCACGTAACTTTGCTTGATAAACTTATAAAGAACTCGCTGCGCTCCGCGGTTTTTTCACCCGCATAAGTCTCGATCCTGTAGGAATATCGAGATAAAAAGTTTCCTCTAACCTTATCCAGGTCATGGTCTACTTACGTGCCAAATTTCATCCAAATCCGTTCACCGGTTTTAGCGTGAAAGCGTAACAAACAAACATACAAAATTTTTTTTTTTTTTTTTACGATTACCTAACTTTAACGCGTAATATAATAACGGACCCCTGACGATACGAGGGGCCGATAGGCCCCTTACACTCTTACAAGTAAAGGAAATGAAGCAAAAACCGACTTAATAATATTATTTTTATTATAGTTAAGATAGATCGGCAGATCACATTGATTTCACATAATGAACCTGCTTCAGCCATAACGATATGTTAACGTACGCACGGCTACACATCAAGCTATACATAACCAGTATAAGATTGACTGACTTCTGATTGTACGAAAAACAATGAGAGGTCAGCTAAAACTGGAAATGCATAGCTTGACGTGTAGCCGTGTGTGTATAAGATGAAATCCAAAACGAATACAGACAGGGCTACCAAAAATACACCACATTCAAAAGGAAATAGGTAGGCACAGCGCTAAAAAAAACCATCAAAGAACTCTGGCCACATAAATATACGGAGTCGGAATCTGTCACTCAAATGTTAGTTAACTAAGTCATTTGATACCAACGTCGTAGCGCCTGGCGTTGGCACGGCAGTTGGGCATCATGCCATAACGAATGCGAGGAAAAAACAATGTTTCAGTGATCTCATTCGGCAAATGTCACGAGTTCATACTTCATAGATAATACCTAAAGCTTTATTGTAGCAGGAAATGTATAGATTTATACGCAACTAGCTTCTGAGGGGAAATGTCGCCCGCCCGCGCTGTTTCTTCGTTTTCGCTTAGCGTGTTTTCGCATTTGTTTTCGTTATACTCAGCGCCTAAGGGTCGTAGCGTGATGTTATATACCTAACCTATAAGATAACCTTCCTGAAGTATTGCGTTATCAAATGTAAATTTTTCAAATACGACTGGTAGTTCCATGGATTAGCAAGTTCAATAAAAAAAAAACAAACTCTTCAGTTTTATGATATTAGTATACATTGGTTTGCGAAATGAGTTTGCGACGAAGCTAGATTTTTATGAAAGCTTTAATTGTGCATTCTCCCTTTGGTTGTGATTTAGTTATCATAAAAATGATTAAACAGGGTTATTGAAATATTTTTTAACTAACCTGTATAACACTGTTTAACTGATCCCAACTTCATGACGTTTGAAACGTCCGTATAAGAAGGCGTCGGTTCATATCGATTCTGATACCGTCACCCGTGACGTCGGAAACATGTTTAGAATTTACATAATAAGAAAGCAATCGTAAGCGCCTCGCGGCTCCAGAGGCTGTCAAACATGTAGTCGCGTTCGCAGATTACTCTGCTATGGCTTCCTTGATCAAAAAACTTCATAAAACATCTTAATAAGTTTTGAAATCTTGCTCGAAACCCGTTTCTAATTAGCAATTTCTGATTCTGCCAAACAAACACCAGTCTTCACAATCAACTTCCAGCGCGTTTTAATAAGAAATTCTAGGAAAAGTAACTACCAAGCGGAACATTTAAACAAATCACGTGCAATAAACTTGAATCTTAGCAAAAGTTTCAATGAGTGAAACCTTGACAGTCATCCGGAGTCACGGCCGGCGCGGCGCGCTGCTCAATAGAAATCGCTGTTGTGTAACTGATAATAAACATTTATGTATTATTTCGTTCGTGAAATTAGTCTAGACTACATTTTAGACGCGGCTTCGTTTGTAGCTGGCATAGCAACTCCCTACTTTAAATTCTCCGAACATTTCTGTGTTTTCTCATGCAACTCCGTATTTCCGATTGCTATAATAGCTGGCTAGCGATCGAGGGAACGTTGCCATGACAGTCGTAACGATGTCAAGGTATTTCAATTTCCTTTTAAAGTATTTTCGTGACATACTTACTTTTGTATTTTTCGGTTATATTTTTGGTTTGTACACAGAAACACTAATTGGTGGTGTGTTGGTTTTTTTTTGTGTGCAAAAGTACTATTTAGCTAAGGAAAAAAGATGCATTAAAAAAATGATAAGTAAGTATAATATCGTAGAGACTAGTCATGAATTTGGCTGTACCTAGTTATATTATTATATAGAGCAAAAAATAATTTAGATGGCTACAAAGAGCATCGGACAATGCAGTTATTATAATAATATCGTCAGAGTACCTGGTGAGTTACTGAAGTCATAACTACCTGAGATGTATTGGGCCAAACAATACTATAGTTCGGAGAACTGTCTCTCCCACAGCGATCATATTTGTTAAGCGTGTAGTGTCTTATAGCAGGGTTATTGTAAAGAATCATATTGGACTGGGCGAAAACAACGCCAAAAGAAGACACGAATTTAATCAATTTAACGTTTTTATTATTAAAAATATAGTCTTTTAGCACTTTCTATACTAGGGTACTTAGAAACTATACTTAATTTAAAAATCATAGGAAAATATGGTGAACACAGTTCTTAACGGACAAATTAGTCTTATCGAATTTGAAACTCACTCATGTTTCGATCATTAGCAATTAAATGCATTTAAGTATACTTTAAATTCTATTTCGAACATACCAAAGAACAACTTCTTAATTTCATGAATCCGACTTCTACGCCAGAAGTGGCATTTTTATTTGGAACAGCTACATAATAACTGCTATCGTTACAATATTAACCTTACTGGTCTAGGGGTACAGTATGGGCACGTATAACCTAAAATCCTATCACTTTTGTGGCTTAGAACCACGACGCTTGCGTTTAGCCGGCTTCACTTCTGTGACATCATCACTGAATCCTCCCGACATTTCTGATTCGTCTTTGTCAATATATTCCGTTTTAATAATGACAGGAAAACTTTCTGCAGCTTCTACCCTAGATTGTTCGGCATCATCTAATTGTTGCAGTTCTGCGTTAGCAAATAACTTCGCAAGTTCTAACTTCATAAAGGTTTGCTGTCTTGCAGGAAACTTCTTGAATGTTCCGGAGTAGCTCAGGAATAGAAGGTCAGTGGCGTCTATTTCCTTAAATTTAGTTTTTGGGTCGCCCTTATTAATTAGTAAGTCTTGATTGGATTGGAATGATGCAGAACTACCTTCCGCCATAGTTAAAGTTCCCAACGGCGCCAAAGGCGGTGGTGAAGACGATATTTCATTTGTTAAATCTTCCCGAACCTTTAATACCGGTTCAGCTGCGGCTCGCTTATTCGTCTTCATCTGTTTACTAAGCGTATGATAAAAACTTCTCCGGTTCACATTGTGATTATCTAAGAATTTCAAATTGCTACTCCAAATGTAGTCGATCTCTTTTGTACCATCTGAATTCATTAAAAGCCGTTTGTACTTGATATAGCTATCTCTTACTGTTTTCCATTTGAGTTTACAAATCTCACCTGAAAAGATACGGATAACATGAGAAATGATGGTCGTGACCAAGTCGGACACAGAATGATTGTCATTAACAAAGTTGGTGTAGAAAATATCTGATTGGAAAAATATTTTAAGATAAAAAGCCTTTCTCCTAGTTCGTACCTAAGTATTGTACATTTTTCAGTCACATGGCATCTTGGTAGGATTGGGGTTTAAGTACACTATGTTATAAATTTTTTGGACATAAAATGCGCACTTACTTGTTCCATTCAACTCTCTCGCAATTAACTCCCATGTCACAGTTTTAAGGCTAGGGTTTTTGTAATCCTTATGACTTATATCGAATAGGAACTCGTTTTTTTTGACAAGTTCAATTAATCGTTCTATATCAATCATTTTTGGCGGGAAATCGTAATTGTGATGTACACGCCAGTCGATGCGCGTATCCCGCACTCTACGAGCTAACTGTGCCGCTCACGCTAGCGTCCCGCCCCGCGCCGCTCCGCCCCGCCACGCCGCGTCGCGCCACTCGCCGCCGCCCGTCGCGTTCAAGGCTTCGTGTAGCTTCGTCTACCTTCGGTACAAAGCGACGTTGCCAGATCGACATATAGGGACGATTTGCTTTGACGGCGGATATTTGTTGCAGAAGTGTAGTACGGTCATAGTATTTGTAGTTCACTTTCACTCAACCTTGTCGTTTATTAAAAAGTGTAAGGGCAGGTTATTTTCAAACTTCGATGTACTTATTCATTTGTTTAGTATAATATATCTCGTTTGTGTGATTTTGTTACTTAAGATGATACACTTTGCTCTGTGTGAGTGCTGTTTATAATTAAACGTTGCACTTATGTATTAGGCTTCCTACTTTATTATATCGAGTCAGTTCAATATTGTGAGCAGAGTTTGTGGATAGCCAGATTAGCCAGTAATAAGTGCAGCGAAAGTATGTTTAGACAATAGTATTCTTCTTTGGTTTGATAGAAAAGCAATTTGGCACTCGTACTCTCCTCAATGCAGTTAAAAAGACGGAGAATTTGATATTATAGAAAAGGGGTTACAATGTTTTTTTTAGCCCATCCCTCTACTGTCCCACTTCTAGATAAAGGCCTCCCCAAATCCTTCCATGAACCAGCCCTCGAATTTTATTTTATGCTGACATTTTTATTTTGGATTATTACAATGCTGGCTATAGTTTTGTCTCTTCAAGTCAACCCAGCGGGCGTCCGTTGTTGGTTCGTAATGCCGTCGTCATAGAGCCGGAAACTCATCGTCGGTCTTTTAAACTAGTGGAATTTAGTGACGTAAATTTCATACGGAATACGTCATCCATCGGCATCCCCGTTGCATGCCACGTGTTGTATGACAACCTTTCAAACACAGATAACTGTCAGAAGCAGTGTCTATGGGTCTGTTTACTGGCTACGTCAGCCAATCAGTAGCTTGGAAAGGCGAGAAGGGTAGTTTTTCTATATCAGGGGCCAATGTGCCGTACCTACAGGGTGTAAAAATTTGCATGTGAAATGAATATAATGAACAAACCAATTAATATTTATTCAATGACACAAGAAATCGATACCTGAAGTAATTTTTAAGTTATCAATTATAAATGAGTTATTGCCCAATGTGATTAAAACTTGCAGAGATAATGACTAATGTGCGCTTTTAATTTTACTTCCGTGTTATCGTCACTTTAGAAATTATAAAAACCCACAATGAATGAGAGACAGTTAACTGTTGAGCACCGTTCCAATTTCTGCGTGAAACGTATTAAAATGAATGGCAGTTAATAATTCAACGGTGGATTTGTTGGTACCCCCTACCACTCGCCGGAACGGAAACCATTGCTCGAACGGTTTTATTCCGATAAAATGGTAAATATGAAGTGAATATACCTACATCTATTTTTTGGCAACTGCTTTCACACTTCACAGTTCATAGCTATTTTTTATTATATAGCTATGCAAAATCAGGTAAAATGGTTGCTTTACAAACGGTCGTTCTTTTCAGTCGAATGAAAAGATTATAACACGGTAAATTCAAGCATGACAAACTGCTAAATAATTAATATCCCTGACTGTACCTCTCTGCTTATCAAATAAATCCGTGTCAGTTATTTATCTCGCATGACATTAAGTCTTATAAACATCCCTTTTCGGCGAAAATATTTACTAAGTATCAATATTTGGCATGTAACACTCAAATACATAATAAATTTTACTTACCGCAGACTACACGCAAAAAGTATATTTTTTGGTTAAACTGATCCAAGAATTCCAAGATGGCACGTGCCGCATGTCGTGATGTCACGTAGGGTCAACGAACGAATGTTTACCCTAACTAGTCAGACATAGTGTAGTGTTTACAAAATATGAGATACAAATGTTGCGTCGTAGTTCCATTTTGAAATGGCGACGAACGACACTTTTGAAAATAAATAAATAAAATAAAAACGAAGAAAGGTTGGTCGAAAATACTGTCAGACTTACAATATTTAAATACAGAACAGAATTGATCACTTTTACGTGTTCGGTGTTGCTATTAATTTATTCCTGTGCCAATCTGTTTTGCTTTTTTGCTAGACTAAAATGACAGCTGCAAATGCTGCGATCTACCTTTTTTGTCAACATGACATAATTTAGTATAAATTAGCTGTCATTTTGGTCTAGCAAATTAAAAATCAGAGTTTTAATCATTTTTGTTTCTTAATTTTTCGATTTTTTATGTTTTGTTTAAAGTGCTTTGTATTTTTTTTTTAATTTAGATTTTTATGTATTAGGCGTAAGTTGATTTTTCATTTTATTCGGTGTGTATTTGCTAACCACTATTGCATTGGGGTCATCCTGTAAAGATAGTGTGTTTATAAAAATTTTGCAATACTCCCTGGGTTCCTTTAAAGTCCCAAGGTTTGGAGGATTTACCTTAATTTTTTTTTTCAACGAGTTCATCAAACATTTACAATTCGAAGGTGGATAAAACCGTAGTCTTCACTTCAATTTCGAATTTCGCATGATTCACCATGATTGCTAAAAAATAAAATATAATTGAGCCCATAAAATTAAATGATTAATCAATTAAGTAATTGGACGTGAACCGAACAATACCATTTAATGTTATTACAACGAAATTAATTAACTTCCATTAGTAAGTACTAGTAAGTAGGTATTTATCTGCTCGTGTTAATTAAATTCAATCATCATGCAGACAAATATACGTACATACTACTAGCGCAATGTAGGGAAATGTAGCATAATGTGTGAATCAAAACAAATCATTACGATATAGAATAATGGTCCGTTATTTATAGAATGACTATTTTTTTTAATAAACGTATGCGGGATATCGATTGCGTGACATATGTATTGTAATATTATTTGAATCAGGAACAATGAAATACGCATCACTGATAAGCAGGATTTTATCAAATCAGTCTAGTAGTTTTGATGGCAAATCCTACGTACACTACCTATCTACCTACCTAACCTTTTACAAATATTTTGGGATCGGTTTCCAGTCTAACAGGATGCAACTGAATACCAGAATTTTGCATGGAGCGACTGCCTATCTGTCGTCCACAACCCAGTTACTGGGTAACACGACAGCCCTTGGTAAGACTAGTTGTCAGACTTTTGGGCTTCTGACTACCGGTAACGACTGTCAGAGATCTTGGAATGTCAGCCTCAGCACCTGCTTCACGCACTTTCGGAGGCGGTGCCTTGAAATGTAAAAAAAATCCTACGTACAAACAAAACAAGTTAAAATATTTCAATACTTACTACAGGAATATTTTGTTTTTAGTCAACACCGTCAGACATAATTTGTATAGATTAAATGGCATGTGTCGTAGTAATGAGTGTAATAACGATACTACATACAACTGGTGGTGACGTCACGAACCACCTGCCTTTTACGACGTCAGTTCATATACGCCAACTATAATGAAGACATAAAAATATTGCGTGCTACTTTTATTAGTATTACTTCACCATGGTAATTGACAGCTGCTCGGTAACAATGGACGGCGGACACCTAGGGACCCTGCACGCCAAATTAGCTGTCCAAGCAAATTGCATTAAAATATAATAATTATACTTAAATAAATATTATATTGCGTAAATAATGTAAACGTGTAATATAAAAATGTAGAACAGAAAACGTTCATGTTTTTGTCTGCGTATTTATTTATTATTAGACATAGGCTGTCTGGCCCAACGTCCAGGCTGGCGCAAAAAAAAAAAGAAAAGTTAGTTGAGCTATTTTTTCTGTTTCATTAGGTCACCCTGTATAATGTAACGGTCTACAAAAAAAAAGCTAATGTTCGCCAGTAAATTGGCTAGGTACTCCTTCAATGGACCTTCGTAACATTCATCAAGGATCTTGGGATGGGGGATCTTCAGGATTTCATGATCTGGAATATAAAAGGATTGGGATAAGGATATGTAGCGCACACAAAAGAATTTAGCAAGTTGCTAAACGGTGGTAGACCTCGATTTCGTTTCAAGGTCAAAATATCTGATGTAATAAAATTATCCGAAGGCAATTACAAACTTGGATGAAGGCTGAGAATCCCGCTATAAAAGTGTATCCAATTTGTGAGAGGGACTCGAACTATGACGCGGTATGGGTGCGGTACCTGTGTCGCAAGTTGCAACTTAGCAAGCCCGCAGCCCGCAACAATGCCAGTCCGGCTCAACGCACCGGTTTTACTGTTCTATCCAATACCTGCCTAGCAGTAAAACTGAGATGAACAGATGAACCAACCAACGAGAACATTATTGTTTAATTGAAATTCAATATGGCATGCCAGTTAACTCTGCACGTCAACCGTTATTAATCTGCCGGTACAGTAATGATTAACGTAAAGAATGTTCTAGACGTTTTCGAAGAAAACTCACGTATGTCTGACTATTCAGCTATTCTGCTCCTCGTTTTTAAAGAGAACGTATTCAAAGGAATACCATTAGCCGTACTTACACGTGGAGATAATAAGAAAATGGACCCAATTTTCAACGGAGAAAAATTGAACGGAGCCAATTTTCGTTCGATTCGATCGGGCCGTGGCTGTACGAGTACTTAACGTCATACATGTAGGTGAATAAGTAAAATGTAATGTTTCTGAATACATTTAAAGTTGTTTCAATTAAGTTTGCGCCACATCAGAAGCTCCTGAAAAAAATGGCATAGACAACAAAGGTCGTCTCACATTAGGTTCAACTTATACTTAAGAATGATGACTATGGTGCCTGTGGGCTCCAGTCGGTGCCCACACATAGGTCTCCTTGCTCTACAATCTAAGACTATGTACCTGTGCATTGGCTGTGTCCGTTGCGAGTACTGCGCCATGTCTCGTGTTGCACAGCAGGCATGGCTAGGCGGCGCGCATGCCGCGGCAGGCGCGGCTCGCTAGCTACGCGCCATATCGGCGCTACCTCGCACAACACACACAAACACGGATGCACACGACACACCACTGCACACGACCGACGACACTGCACCGATAACCTGCCGACAAAAAAAACATGTCAGAAAAGAAAAAGCAAAAGAAAATTTTACGTTCTCAGAAACTGTACAAGGTCCTTTCAGTCCCATAACACGAGGTGACCCTAAAGCCCAGCACAGTACTGATAACGAATAACCTGATACATCTTTCCTAAGGCATAATTTGAGAAGACAAAACACGCCATTCATTAAAGCATTTTTTTTTTACGTTACGGCCTTTACATGGTCCTTTCAGTCATACTCATGGTAACAAGATAGCCTTAACGCCCACAGCACAGTAGTGATACCCAATAACACGATAGGCCGTCATACATCTTTCCTAAAGCATCATTTCAGACGACAAAACACGACATCCATAAAAGCAAAATATTTTTTTTACGTATCCAGAAACATCACAAGGTCCTTTCCTTGTCCTATATTATTGATATGAAGATACCCTTAATGCCCCACTAAAGGCTATAGACAAAACACGACAATCAAAACAGAAAAAGTTTTTTACACATCCAGAAACTGTACCAGGACTTTTCAGTCCCATTTACAATATTAGAGGTGACCCGGGGCCTCCTAGCTCAGTACAATCACCCAAAAGGCCAATACATCTTTCCTAAATCAATTACACCTGAGGATTGAACTCAGGAGTTCAGTTTGACAGCCAAGCATCGATCACTAGACTGATGAGGCGGTGCCATGTCAAAAACTTTTCAGTGAGTGACTTATGAGGGTCTTGCATGTCCTTAATTTATAAAATAAAAGGACTTTGGAACCTCGAGGGAATTGTGTTTAGTAAGGTTACATAATGGCAAGGTCCTGAAATAGAAATAATAAACCAAAAATGATAAGTGGGAGGTACGTGGGCCAGATTTATAAAAGCAGTAGGGGTTGGTTAAATCAGAAATCCGGGAGAATCATCCAATTAGATATTGTAGACTTCCCATTTCCGAAACGTTTCGACACGTTTAGTGATTATTTCTCAAGATAGTGGCTATAGAGAAAAGTCTAGCGGTAAAAGCCAGGCTCTTTAAAAAACTATTATTGAAGATTTCCTTGCCTTACGCTCGGATGACTCGTACCAAATTGGTTTGATATTTTTAGATGACACCTGAATGTCGAAGTCGAGACGCTTCCAAGTTCCAACAATCAGGTTTTTAAGTGCTAAAAAAAAGCCTTAAAAAAACTACGAGTTTTTTGGCGTGCAGTCAAAACTTGGGAAAAATTGAAGGAACGAACCGTGGGCGCACTCCGGAAGGGATTCGAGTCTTCGGGATGTGCATATCTGCTGAGAATGGCTACAAATCTTTTCTATAGTAAATGTGAAGTGCAACGTTTGT
This sequence comes from Apamea crenata, assembly GCA_949629185.1. Lineage (NCBI taxonomy): Eukaryota > Metazoa > Arthropoda > Insecta > Lepidoptera > Noctuidae > Apamea > Apamea crenata. The sequence continues at coordinate 9,053,945 of OX451372.1, forward strand.
TACACCTTTTTCCCTTATCTATGGTATTAATACCAACGGTGTCGATGGACGCAAAAACACCGTCTATGTGGGCAGGTGGGGGAGAGAATAGATAGGACGCAGTTGGCGCGAGTATTTTTAGTATTAGAACCACGTTTTAACGTAACGGTAAAATAACGGTAGTCTTGTATCACCTTGGTAACGATATAAAAGCGCTATCTCTTTTCTTACTACGGTAGAAACTATTTTGTAATCTTAAGTAAAGTTGCCAAAAACAAAATTCCAAAATCAGAAAGATGTAGGTAGGAAGGCAGACTTCGGGTACTGATGGACTAAAACAAGGATTGGGTCTAATAATTCTACAACAATCCTACAAAGAAGTGAGTCACATTACGATTATAGGGCTATGCATTGCTGCGACACTGACATTCCGCAAGTCGACACTTTGGCAATCCAATTACACAAACCAGTGGTGTCGTTTGTCCACGTGTTTGCAGGTCATTTTGCTGCTGTCGAGTTTGTGTGTCGCTCATTAGACGGAAAGGTGAGCGTGTTTAATGGTTGTCTGCTGACGTGCCCTCGGGTATAAAATTATAAACGAAGTCATTACGACAGGAAACATGGATTGCGGCGGTCCCGCTGGGATTAATCATTGACATTGTTTCCGAATGACAGCGTAATCAGGGCGAATTCAGCTTGGTAGATTAGGAGCCTTATGTTCAATTATCCAATGGTCATACTGCTATTTCTATTGTCAAGATTTCTTTGTCGTCTGGGAAATCATATTTTTGCTGAGAAACTACATGTTCAAGGTGCTATTTCAAGACCATGACACGTTCAGAAGATTGATGATTATGTGAGTCTGTGTTTACTGCCTAACCGAAATTACCAACGGAGACGAGATTGAAGAAATGGACCGAAAGAGAACTACTACAGACACGTTTATAGAATCCAATCTAAATAACTTCGGTGCTAAAATAAGTAAATGGTTGAATAATAGCTATAGGAAACCAATCATGGATATGGCTGGTTGGATATAAAATATAGGCCTTTAAGACGGAAACTAGGTCACGCGGTATACCTACAAACTTTATTTTTATTTGTAACCAGATAATTGGGGATATTGATCACGTATCTGCGCGCTCGTTTTTCTCTTTATGGGGTAGACGGTTCCAAGCTAACGGTTCCGAAGTTTCAGAATTGACCATTTGGCTAAGTAAGTTTTAGGTCTACTCAGCTCTCGTGGGACGACCTCTAGAAGTAGATAGAAGTGATAGAACTAGCAAAAGTCGTACCTTGGAGATTCTTAATTCTTTTCAACTTTTGAAACCACGAAAATGTCTGGTAAGTTGGAGAGAGCAGCAGTCCTTAGGCATATGTTCCCATAATTATCATGAGAATTGACAAAGGTCAACACCTGCTTTCCTTGAGAGTTGAATAGTTCCTACAGAAGTAGTTGTGAAGAAAATAAGAAGCTCGCTATAACATGGATGCAGGAACAGAGCTTGGTGTGTTGGCAAGCTGCCTGTCATGTAAAGCTTGAGAACATCAAGCAAAAATCAGGATTATCATCATCTGCCTAACCTTTTTCCATGTTGGGGTCGGGTTCCAATCTGACCCGATGCACCTGAATATCAGTATTTTACATGGAGCCTCTCTAACCTCTACGATCCGGTAACTGAGCATTACGATACCCCTTGGTAAGATTGGTTATCAGACTTTCGGGCTTTTGATTACCCGTAACGACTGTCAAAAATCTATAAATGACAGCCGGGACCAACGGTTTAGTGCGCTTTTGAAGCAGAAATAAGGATATAATTATGTTGATATACATGATGTATACCATGATCTATCAAGTAATCTAATCTGTTTGATACAATATAATATTGTATAGTTCAGTAGATTCCAATCACGGGAGGTGAATCTCGGGGGATATCATTAATTTAGTGTTACATAACATAATCTTGTAATCCCTAGGGGCATGGCAGAGCTCTATCATCAACTATCGTTAACCTACAGACTGCTTGTTCATTGAGGCGATGAGTATCGGAGAAGTGCAGAGAAAGCAACCACAAAATTTCCACGAAATTCACGTCAAGAGAATTTAGTGGAATTCTATTGACTTGTTTACACCTCCCCGCTCCGGTCCAGTAGATTTTTTTATATGACAAATCCTTGCTGCCCTTACAGTTTACACCAAAACGTGCAGATTTTTAGTTGAATTGGAACATTAATTTTTATTGTTAAATGGGTCTACTCTTCACCTCGATCACACCTGATGGAAAGCGATGGATGAGGTCTATGATGGAACGAGCGTGCACAAAACATGCCTGTTCACTTTTGCTTTGAAGGCATACGGGTTAAAAGTGGAAGAGAACACAGATCATTAAGCACAGTTTTACTGACAAATATTACGACATCCGATTCCTGCAATCTGGGTGGATAGGTAGCACTATATTCATCATTACATTATCCAGAATACATCCAGAACTCGCCTGGGTCACCCTCAACCATAACATAGTTATCATAAACGGTGGTACAGTGATTTCGCAACAACTGCGCTTGGCAAACGAATAGGTAAACGAATTACGTCTTTATTTTCATAACATTTTTAGTCGTCATGCCTGGCATAGGTATACAAACTATTTCAGTATGGCAATACTGTGACTCACCATAATAAACGATTATTTTTGAATTCATTATGTATTTTTAAGTTTATCTTGCACATAGGTGAAGGAAACCATCATAGTGAGGAAACCCGGGTGTCTACTCCGAAGTAGTATCGGCCGTTTCCTGCGACGAAGTTACTAATTGGTTCGGTCGATTCCGATGCTACACTCCTACAATCTTTGGAATATTGACTATGGTCCCGACTCCCGACCCAACTGAGCCGATCCGAACATTTTTCGCATTTTTCAATAATATTCGGTTCGGCCATGTGTCGGTCCGATTCGAACATTCGCACTTTGCACTTCGGAGTAGACCCCCAGAACTTATAGTTAATCTAAACTAAAATCATAAAGAGAAAAGATTTGATTTTGCGTATGTTTGTGTGTTATGCTTTCACGCTAAAACGGCTGAACGAATTTCGATGAAATTTGGCACATGCATAGGCCATGACATGGATTAGGATATAGCATACTTTTTATCCCGATATTCTCGCGGGATCAAGACTTATGCGGGTGAAACCGCGGGGCGCAGATAGTACGAGTATAAGTCTGCAATCGCCAACCCATCATGAACAAGCGTGGTGATCAATGCTCGTGCCTTCTTTGTAAGAAGCATTGGCCCTGCAGTGGGACAATAATAGGCTGGTAATATTTATATTTGAGGGGGACTTGGGAGATTACTAATTCGTTATAAACTGGTGGTTGCACTGCAACGGCTGACGATGATGAATTGAAGTTGGACACGTTATATTCAGCTTATTAACATAATAAAATATGGCCGAATGGTCACAGAGGGGTTAGCTACAATTGCAAATGATGTAAACCGAATTTAATTCATTGTGGATTATTGTCAGAGTGTATAAAATAGGAAACCAGTTCTCCGTCTTAATGGTCGATTTGCTGACGTCATTCGTAAACCCCACCTGTAAATAATTGTAAGGCAGGCAGGGGGAACTTCGGAACAACAAAATAACAAAAGCAGTTTGGGAAACTGAAACTAGTACCTAACTATAGACGGATTTATATTACTGCGCAATACGGTAGGTACCTACCTACGTAGTATGTTGTTATGTAGGTTGCTATCCGTAGTTATTATTACGTGCAATTTTGGTCACATTCACATGTTAGGTTACCCATCGACAAAATATGCGAACATGTTCGGGTTGCATAAGTTTTCAAAACATACGTACTCGAACAGTTTTATCATTCTGCTAAAAATATCGGTCTCAGGAATTTTGAATGTAGAATGGTAGGTATTTTGGGTCGCACATCGAATTTTTGAAGTTCACATTTGGCTGTTAAAAGTTATGGCTACTGGTCTGTTTCCATTTTTGAATGTCCAGAAATAAAATTAAGAACATTGCTTTTGGTAGGTGCCATGGTATTGTGCGAGTCAATAACCTTCACCGTGATTTTACGATGATTATATTTTTAGTTGATAAGTATACATATAACGGAACTCTTCGATTTTTATTAAATTGGTAAGTCAGTAGCCTACCACCAAGAGAGAATATGATTGTCCATTTTAATCAAATAGGTAGTCTAAATAGATTCTTATTAAGCACACTTGATTTTCCAATGCACTTTAGAAATTGGGAAAATGGTCGACTTCGGCTTTGCTTGGCATAATCAGAAATAGAATAGAATAGAGGATACCGACTGAGTTACTTGGAAATTGAGAGAGTTGGGAGGTAGACCCTGGGAACTGGACATCGCCTGGTGCTCACCGGGAAAAAAAAGTCTGTTTTCATGACGAGTAACCGTGTAGGTACTGTCTATAGTCTGTATTGTGTGGTGTATTTTGACAAGTAGGTAGGTAGGTACCTAGTCTTGGCGTATGTGGTGAGCACACAGAACAGAGTAGGTACTATTATATGCTTTGTGACGACGTTTTATGTATTATTAGTACTGAATTAGGTATTGATAGGTACTGAGTACTGCTATGCGGATGGGTGACCGACAATGAGGTGAGGTCGAGATATGAATATAGGTACCTATCTGTATCAGGCGACGATAAGCAGTCTTATTAGTCGCGAGATATAACTTTTAGGCACGTCACTTTTATTATAACATCTATTTACGAGACCCACTTGCACTGAGAAGGAAGGGGTTTTGAGTGCCACAGAGCACTATCTCACAGTAATTTACGCATGAACGAAAATAACCTGGCATGATCTTGACAACACTGGCTGTTTTATGAGTGGGAGAGTGTTGTGTTTAGAAACTACTTTTCGCAACCTATTTTCATGTTCATAACTTTCTTTGTTTTCTTTTCACTATTTTCTAACTGGCCAGACGTTTCACTAACGTAGTTCGTGGACTAGTCTGGTTTATATTAGGAACGGACAAGTGCTAGCAGGCAGTTTGTCGTTGGCGCCGCGACTCCGCGAGCCCTGAACCGATATAGGCCTACGGCAGCGGTCGAGGCTGGCCGTTCACACCACAACCCAATTACACACGCACTACTGATCGACACATGGTGCTGGTGTCAGATGCACAGCTATTTTAATGTTTGGCCAAAGGGCATTCCAAGATAAAAATAACGATGCCCGACCACCGGCGGCTGTCGCTACAACTTATCTTGAGCTTATCATGGCTTACATAAGCTGGAGCCAGCACGTGCACCACCAGGGTACCACGCCGTGCCTCACACATCTAAGTAACTACACTTTACAAGAGAAAACTGACGCCGCGGTTATTTGCGCAGTTACCTAGAAACTTGATTTCGATGACGGAATAGGAAAAGTAGGGGAACTTTTGAGATAGTTTTCTCCAGATTCTACCACGTTTATCGGACAATGTGCATGAAACCTAAGCTGTGTATTATAAAAATAACGTTCTAGTACTCACCTTAGAGCCGAAAACAGACGTGTGAGCTCCCAACGGGACTTTGTTCACGGATTACAAGCACGGACACGCAACTCACACTCAAATATCACAAGATAGAAACAAAACAGACGGTCACACACCACTCCCTACAATAATCTATGTAACACAGGACTTTTTACGTAAAATGACACGTTTAGAGTTTTCGAAAAGTCCATTGAACTGTTTCGGTTGAAATTTACGTCCAGCGAAATTATAGGTACGGAATGGCAACGCTGTATAGGCGACGTGTACATTGCGCGGCGAGGCCGCTACGCGGCGCTGCGGTCGGAGGGGGGCGGAGCCGAGCGGGACGCGGCGGGCGCGCGAGCGAGACGCCGCTACGCACCACGACGCCACGTCGCAACAATATTTTTTTCACGGTGTACTTATGGGATTCTATGTCGAAACTGCAACTGTTTAGATGGCGAAGACATTAGCGGATGGTGGCGAGTGGAGTGGCGACTGGTGACCTTTTCAGCGTATCGCGTCACCGCGGGCGATAACGCGAGGTCGTCGGTCGAGCGCGCGACGTTGCCAACTCGCTGCGGCATTCGAGCCCACGTTTCCACAGATTACGAAAGTCGGCGAAATCCCCGTGGCCCTTTGATACCTGCCTAACGAACCTAGCCCTAGACACGCGAAGCCATGCGCTAACCTACATATAGACAAGCAAACGGTCGGCGTTACACAACACGCAGCCACTTCGACTTAACATTGTAACTTTCAGGCGAATGGTGCAAAATGAGAGTTATTACGATGGCTTACCCCCTATGGCGCCGTTCCAGGTTTCACAATTTTTGCGAAATAGGACACCCCTGGGAGGAATTAGGTAGCTTCAATGCAGCACTCTGTGCTTAGTAAGCCGGGTTAGGTAGGTATGGAGTCCCTATTTGCTATGGCGCCGTACCTAGCCATTAACGTTTTCCCGAGTCATGCTATAGGTACCTATTTATAGTTTTAACAGCAGTGCTCACGAAGAACTTTGTGTATGCAGTATGGAACGTGTTCGCTTAGCTTTAAATCAGTTGGTAATATTTTATGAGGATAATGGTTGGATCTAGAGAGCTGTAAGCGAAGTGGCACTCCACAATGTAGGTATGGGGTTAGGTGGAGGCGGAGCACACTGCACAAGAGCCTTGATAGCGTTTGTGTTGAACACAGACACAGGTGTTAATCATTGAATATTGTGTTAGGTGGACTCGCCTACATAGGTACCTACCTACCTAGGTATATGGTGAACGTAACTACGCCAGATGACTTATCAAGCTATACATTTCTGCTATCAGCTGACTTCTCATTGTACATACGAAAAGCCTATACAAGGCGAGGTCAGTTAGAACTGGAAATGTATAGCTTGATGTGTAGCCGTGTGTAGGTACCTATACCTAAGTAAAATCAGGCAAAAGCATATCGGTAGATATGACTACGAGTAAACTATTGTAATCGGAGAGATAACAAGCGAAATATGCAATAACAGATGACGTAATAGGGTTTCCAGATAAAAATAAGATTTCTGCGATAAATTAAAACTGTGAATTCAAATTGTGCCGCAGCGCAGATGTGAACTTATTTAATTATGCTGATCGTCTTTCCTTGAAACAAGGATGAGTCAAAGAATATAATAGGTGCTTGGGTAGGTAAGCCAGTTGCGCCAGTTTCCTTATTGTGTTGGAACATATTTATGAGTACCTAGCTGTGTGTGACTTCGTCCTTCTTCGTATGAATGATGCGTAGGTACGTCCTTCTTCAGGTCCTAGGCTACCTATCTGTCTAAGTACTATCTGGCTACCTATGCGTAGATAACAAACTCACTTTCGAAACAGTACCTTCCAGTTAGTGAAACAATTTTCGGCGGATCGGTAGTTTCGAAGATTACCCCCTACTGGATACAAAGTCACAAATACCCAGGTACCTCTTTATGATATTAGTAGTTATATAATCTATACAGGGTGGCAGGGACATCGATGCGAAAACTGTAACCATCAATTCGGCCATAGAAACATGAAAAGTCAACGCATGATTCTAGAGACCCTAGAGCTTTACGTCGGTTACCATAAAAGAAAACAGCCGTTTCACAGAAAAGTGCAATACAGATCTATGCGGTCAAAATGTATGGGACGGGTAAGTATTTTTTTTTTTTTAATAACCGACGACAAATTTCGACGCATGGTGGTTCAGAATCATGTACTGAATCCATGGTAACATGTTGATCGTCACGAAATTAGGTGTAATTTTTCGACGCAGCTTGGTAATTTCGTGATTCGTCAGTCAAAGATGGAACGGCCATTTTAGTTTATTTTATATAATTAGCATCTCCAAAAAAGATGTCCACAATACATGACACATAAAATAAAGGACAATATCCGGTAATAAGAAGGTGCACTCCTTCACTTAGAGGAGACCAGCATGCACAGTAAAGGTTACTATGGACTAAGCTAATAAAGTTAAAATAATTATAAAAATTATAATTATATTACACTTGGAAAAGTTACTGAATTAATAAAGAACATAAAAAAAGAAATAATTATAACGTTTAGATATCGTAACTAATATAGTAATAGTGATGATGAGATTAGCCTTTTGAAAAAATTATGCCCGTTTTCACTAACACTAGGGAACACTTAAACAAAAGCGCGGTGTTGGATTTGAACTTTCAGCGCTGATCCGAGCGTTGAAAGTCCAGCAGCGTGCTTTTATTTAGGCATACATTTAGAAGTTGCCTATTGTCAGTGAATACGGGCAGTAATTTCTGGTTCTTTGGCCGCCAACAAAAGTTTAATTGGGTAAGTACCTAGTTATCTACCTTCTGCTGTAATATCTATTTATTATGTAGGTACCTATGTAGTTTATTTCAGTGCATGCACGACAGCAGCGCTGACACTAAAAGTGTCAGGCAGGACGCTATTCTTGTGTGAGCAGCAGCCCACCCACGATTTTCGCAGAAAAGATGGCACCAGCTGGCTCGTTAAAACCAAAGATCAACCATAGACATCACATTGTAGCAGCCATAAAGTAGAAGAACTCCTGTGTGAATATGCGACCTATCTATGTAGGTATATATTGCATAATATTGCGTTGTTCTATACGACCATGCAAAAGCTTAGCATAATCAGCCTATAATGTTCCCACTGTTGGGAATACGGCAGCCTCTCTTTGAGAGAGAGTGGGCCGACAATGCGGGCCCAGTGGGGATTGGTAGATGTTTCGTGTCGTCGAATTTTTGGTTCTAACACGTAAGAGGTTTCCCCACAACCATCAGGATTGAGGAAAGTTGTCAGCATTTTCAAAGATCAATACGATGTAAAGTAACTAAGTTTAGTATCAACGTATAGCGAGAAAAAGAACTTGAGGGGCTTGAGGGTGAAATCTCTAGGTACATTTTTTAAAATAAAATAAACATTATGTTTAATAATAATCTAGACAACACTATTATTATTGCTTAATTGTAGGTAAGTTTAACGACACACAGGTAAGTAATAAATAGCTGAAAATCAGCGTCACGTGGTACACCTTGTGTTGTCATCTGACATTATGCTGGGCTGAGGTCCTATGTCCTATTGGCATTATAAGCTTTGTTTTCTGTTTTTATAGTTTTGAAGTGTATTTATTTTGCTGTAATGCCAATATACGCATTTTTCTTTCTTTCCAATAAAAAGAAAATTTATCATACTAGATGAAAGAAAAAAATGAAACTATATTAGACTGATCACGTTTATGCAAATTAAATTTCCCGGAATTTATGAAGCATCCATAACAAAAAAAAATAGCGCTAGACCGACTAGCGCCATCTACCTATTGGCACAAACAGCTCGATTATTCTTCGTTACGAAATATAGCGTACCATTTCTACGACTGATATTAATTATAATGTTGCAATAAAACCATATCTAATACAATTCAAACAAGTTGGCTTGTATCCAGAGCGTTGTGTCCCTATCTGTATGCACAAATAAATAAGATTGCGCTATCTGTTTGTGATCTAAGTCTCAGTGTGGCTTGTGATAAAGAGTAAAAACTAGACAGTGCTTGTAATTATTATAGCGGCCGTCTAGAATGGCCTAACTTGTCGACAAGCCGACGACTCTGATGGAGTTGCTGTTTGCCATTAGCGAGTACATTAGAGCATAATATACGTAGGTAAGTAAACCGGTAAACTAGATCCAAAACAGAACAACAGAAACAGACGAAACATGAGAAAGTTTACTGTTTAGAAGCCTATCATTAGTTCAAATCAGCAACCTGCTTTATCTAAACTCAAAACCGGTCTAACATAGCCAGAACTTCACGTTCTAACAGAGCTAGCCTTATTTAACTTTTTCTTCTTATCTAAACTCCTCGTTAACTGAACACAACGCGGGCAAAGTCAAAGGAGCCAGCATGCCGTAATTATATCATTCCTTTGTTTACTTTCGACCAAGCGAACGTTCTTAGTCATCTATGCTGTTTATAGACATACATACAATCGTGTTTTATTGTTATATCAAAACAGAAGCTGGAAATACAAATAGAAAAGACATCGGTAGCTTGTATGACTTGTATCTTGTATTACTGCTAATAATAAAAGATCTCGTTTAAGTGGGGTGTGACCGTGTGAGGATAGGAGACGCCTCGCACTTTATTCATTTTTATAGGCAGTCGTAAAAAGAAAATAAAGTTATGGTGTCACTGAAGATATGTCCGACATTGGGGTAAATAAATCCGGCCGAGAAAAATACCTTGCTCTAATCTCGGTTCTCAACGAAAAGATGAATTAAATATGATGAAATGCCATATCAACAAAAGATCTAAGTATTACAAGGTGAAATATAAACACAGTGGTCTTGTATTTAATTCCAATATGCTGGAATAGACTGTAGTTTGACTGTGGCTTTAATAATCTGTAGGCCAAAGTGTCCAAAAAACCCATTGAATTTGATCACCACTATAATTAAATCCGTCTTGATTGCATTGAATATGGAAACCTGGATATCCTGTTGACAATTCTAGACCTCTATTATTGCTTGCTTGCTTATTTTTTTCTATCGCTGTCCACAGTCCACGCCCATTGCCAGATCTGCCTTTCTACTAAGTTATCCACTTATCTCTAGTTCACTTGTTTTTGGCATCCTCAACGATTAGATTTTTGGCTCTTGTACGATATCGTGGTGTTTTGTTCCTGCCAACTATCAAAGCTTTTTGATTTTCTAGGCAGTTATAGCCTAAAGCAAGGAATATATTGTCAAAGTACCTATGTGAAGTAGAATAGAATACTCTTTATTATGTATGCTGTTTGTTTCTACTAATTAAATTAAATTTTCACACCCATCGGTTTCATACTAAACTTCAACTATATCCGACGATTTAGGGGGTCTACTCCGAAGTGCAAAGTGCGAATGTTCGGATCGGACCGACACATGGCCGAACCGAATATTATTGAAAAATGCGAAAAAAGTTCGGATCGGCTCAGTTGGGTCGGGGCCGAACCAAATAGTAACGTCGTAGCAGGAAACGGCCGAACATTCGGCCGATACTACTTCGGAGTAGACCGGGTTACTTATCTCCTTTGATGACCGTACATTATATAAATCAGTAGTGTAGTGTATTTATCTATCTCATTTTACTGCATTGCAGAAATTAAAACATAAATTGCTATAATGAGGAGACTGTATGTCGCTAGAGTACTCGTCTCTGCTTTTTATTTGCATAAATAATTACGAACATAGTCCGAACATTGTACCTATCATAGTTGCATGTTTCCATAGAAACGAACCACAAAGCATGCATAATTGTCTATGCTAAACTAGCACTCCTTTCAATTCCACTCATATGTATGTATACCTATATTTAAAAGTAACTACGGCTTATAACTCGTTGTGTCTAGAAACTGCTGAACATAATAAAGCATGTATAGTTAATTGTATGTAACTGCAAGACCAATTAGGTGTACGGAAACGTTATCACATCTTCACGCTGAGTTGGATGCGGTATCGTGTATTCAATTACATACACCACACAGACCTACATACATGCCTGCCTATGTGTGCACGTAGCCAGTTTAAAAAACTGAGATTTTATCGCACAACGGTCAAGCAGTTTTATTTATTCTTCAAGTAGCCTGTTTATTTACTTTTACTACTCGTGGAAGGTTCCCAGTAAGTCCAAACACTGTACTTGGTCCAACTTAGCTAAAAGGCTAGTTTTCGCTTGGCCACGAATGCTGTTCTTTTTGGTACAATTCCAACCATTTACTATTGTACCGAAGCCATAGGCATACTCTTGCCAAGCCTTAACAAGTTAACTTATTTCTTTTAATTGGTAATGGCAGCGGCCATACCGCATATTTACGTAACGGTCTCTTTTAAATGCGTAGCGTTCATTACACGAGATTTTCCATCCATAAGAAAAGCAAAACCGTTCGTTTTCCTGCGATAATGAAAGTTGCGAAATCATAACTAAGTTTTATTTCAAAAAGAATTCACGTGAAAACTCTACCAGCTGTTTTCTTATTCTTTTACAAAGATCAACAGGGCACGAGCCACGAGCCACGCGCGTAAAAGTAGTACGTGTCGCTCGCGTTGGCTGGTGAAAATCAATGTAGCCCAAAGAAAATTGAGTTGGAGGGCTGCTGAGGCCGTTTCTGTAATTACAGCTGCGAGTAGGACTTCCGCGAAGGTCGTCACCCCGGGCCGCCCCACACCAGGCTGCGCCCCGACCGCCCCGCATCGCCCCTTTTTCATCCCCATACCACACTAGAACCACCAACATTCACGTATACGTTAAGACTTAACATGACACGTGGATTTGCGGCGTGTAATTTAAAGCTTGAAACATTGAACGGGAGTTTGGAAGGTCTCATTTAGGGATTTGTTTACGTCATAACAAGTATTTATTATATTATTTAGGTGTTAATTATTAATATTATTATAAGAGAATTATTGCAATGAAAACGTTCACGTTACTCAGTCTAATTATCTCATAGTATTTATAAATTCGACTTAGAAAAAAATAAAAATATCCGCAGAAAAACAGTAGCATGGTGACAGCAACCGAGCCCGGGGTGTGGAAACTGGAAGGTGCTTTTATTTCTAAAATAAACAAATGAATAGCTGTCCTTTAGAATTTACGCAACCCGTTCGTGATGAAGAACTTTTTAAAATTTATTTTTTTACGTAAGTATCTCAGTTTCGTTTCCCCGAGAAAACGGGTCGCATGTCGGTCGATTCATAACGGTTCATTTCCAAAACCAGGTACCATATCTACCAGGTGCCTTATCAATTTAATGTAGCAAAGCAGGTTTGAAACATTTTTTTTAGATACAAGTAGATGAAAAGAGCTTCTTGGATACAATACCTATCTAAAATTAGAAAATCAATGCCTCCTAAATACGGGCGGTGCCTACGATTTATTGGGCTTCGGGACTATAGATCCAATCCAATTTTATAGTTAAGTACCTACATCAAAATTAAAATATCGATACTATACTTACCAACCGAGTTATTCAGGCAAGCGTGGAGAGCGGAGACCGGAGACCTATAACTAGAGGCTCGTCGGGTGGATACAGGTTGATTAAATAGCCAAGGGGATCACTGGGATGAAAAGGGGTAGAACATTCTCGACTCGCCGAGGGGCGTTCTACTATGATATGAAACGAAAATACAGCCTCAAATTTCAACATTTTCAAGAAAAAAAAAATTTATAACGTCTAATTTGCTGGCTATTTTCGGCACAGCTTTTGAAATACATACGTTGAAACCACCACCTTTCGTGACGAAAGAACGCTGCATGGAAACAACTTCTTGTTTTTTTTTAAATGTGTCACTAAGGGAGCATTTACTGACATTTAAATGACATAATTAGATATCATTATTGAGCCCTTTTATTTCATGTACGCGACACGTGTTTCATTGTGAAAAGTGAAATGTGTGCAACGTAGCGAGCGTAGGCGGGAGAGGCGTGTTCGAATTTCAAAGCAGTGACAGGTGCGCCATTTTGGAAATAAATTCTGGTGACGCCATGCCAGGAACGAGCGCGGCGAACCGTAAAATGATTGAAGAAACTGTTTAGTGCTTTCGCATTTAATCGTCGTGCTTTGTAAATCTTAGCAAAACATCTTTCTCTTCATGCATTCAACTCTATTCTTAGTTTTTTTGCTTGTGAGTAACGGCGAAATCCTGTTAAGACTTTTGTAACTACGTAATTAAGAGTGTTTACAACGTACTTACGGCATTTCATACAAACTTTCAAGTCCTTGTTTTTCGAAATGCATGAACCGATTTTAATGAAACTTCATACGCGTAAGCAGGGTACATAGGTCTAAAAAGTTAGTTATGAACATTTTCGAAATGTCTTATAAAAAAAAAAGTAATTGGAAATCTCTGTCTCTATGGAAAATTTAAAATCGGTCGAATGTATCTGTAACACTATTTTTCGAAAATTTTCTCATTTAACTTTTTAGAGTAGGTACGTACCTACGTATTTAGATTAGAACTAGATCTCATACCTAGTCTATGTGTTTATGGTGGTTGTAGATAATCCAAGCTAGAATAAGATAACTAGAAAACGCAGGTATTAACAGCTATTACTAGGAATCCCGCCTAAACTTCGTCGCTTTCAGCACAATATCCATATTAATTATACTGCGCTAATTAAAAATATCCATATTTGTACTAGGTACCTACTTAGAGCCTTTAGATAGTTAGGTACTTACTGATAGTAATATAATTAATGGTAAGTGCCTACATCCTGGTCCTTATCTTATCAATTATCATGCTGCGGGTTGTTGACAGCTTTCACTAGAATATAGATGTTATCTTGTCAAGCATCAAAATCAATAACGTACCGATAGAAATGAACTCACTTAGTCCTTAAATAACTTAATAAGCCTATAACTTAAGCCTACACAGTGTTCCCACTGCAGGGACTCAAACCTCCCCTCTGTGAGGGGGAGTGGGCCAGGCCCATAGAAATATAAATATATCTATGGCCAACACCCTAATCGCGTAACACACTATCAATCCCAATCTGAATCATTTTGAATCCATTGCTTCATATATTCTAAATATTTGTCTGCTCAACAACGTGAATAACGCAATGGATGTCGTTGAACTGTCAAAATGAAAGCCAATGCTTCTGATAATGTGTTAGGTACCTACGCATATATTTTATTTATTTTTTTATTCAGCCATTTCTGTCCCACTGCAGGGCAAAGGCCTCCTATGGTGTTACGCAGCTACCCCGCAGGGAGGAGGAGTCTATGGATGTCCATAGACTCTTCCGAAAATGACAGTTTAGTCGAATTCGCTTTTAAAAAATCTGACTGATTGCAGGTTCAACTTTTTCGTGACTGTGATGGTAACTTTCGTCGACTTCTTGTCTGTCTTCTCAAGCATTAGTCTTCAACTCTCCATAAATATCTAAAGGCTTATCCGTAGCGACCTAAGAAAAGAATAAATTGCACTGATTAAATATCCTGGAAGAGTCTCTCTCGAAGATATTATTACTTCTCTATTTGCTGTAGCGTGTACTACCTCCCACAGCCACGTGGGCCTCTAGTTATACGGACGTCATCGCCCTGATGCCTTCCACGACCCTTATGACCTCGTGGGAAGACTGACAATTGACACATCCTATAGCCATTCTTCTTCTCAGTGTGTGTAGCTGTAGACCTACAGTGTACAGACGCCAGCACATCAAAGTACTACAATCTATCTTTCATTAATTGATTTTCAATTTTATCGCAAAGCATTAGGTTCAAGGTTGATTGGGAAAATTTGACATTTTAGGGTAGCTTGATGTGCTGGCGTATGTACAAGGCTCTTTTGGCGTGCGGCCAAAATCTGAACTAAAGCCGCCATCTTATTATTACAAAACATTTCACAAAAAGATTGCGCAATATTGACCTTTATGAAGGATAATCGGCCTATAATGTTATGTTCCCACTGCTGGGACACAGGCCTCCTCTTTGTGCGAGGGACCTTGATGCGACCTCACCAAAGCCTAACCCAAGACATCTCAAGAGCTCAAGATTTAGCTAAGTAGGTACTTACTAAGACCTCAGAAAAAGGAAAAGAAGAAACGACCGCCTTATTGATGGCCCAGCCACTGAGTCAAGTACCTTTTTTCCGGGAGTAGCTATATCATTATCATAACAAACTAGGCTCCAGATAGTGACGAACGGTTTGGTTTTAGTGAGGCACCTAACAGTGGGGCCGATTCCCTTGTTCAGAAAATAAACTATATTTAAGGTCAGTGCATCTTTTTCTTTCAATTTCATTAAGAAAAGGATAGAAGATAAAATATTAGTTTAGTCCTGTCAAATTAGTCAGCGCCTGACGTAAATTGACGTATTTTTAGTAGCCAATTTTTAGTCTCGTCTAAAATTGTCTATGGAGTATCTTAATTTGACAGGACTAAACTAATATTTATCTTCTGGGCCCTATTTTTCGAAACTAGTTTACTATAATATAGTACTTATAATAGTTATTAGTTGCTAGTGTAAAAATTACTAGTCCTACTATTTCCTGTTTCTCAAAAACAAGTACCTACTGGACTAATAACTAATAGTAGCAGACTAATAAAAAATATTAGGCTGGCTTGACTGAATACACATAATAATATTATTACCCATGCCTCTTTACATATTAAAAAAAATACGGAAAACTTCCCGCCACTTTTGGATTCGTTTGATTTTGTCGTTTGCAGTTTGCACATTGGATACTGTGCCCTCGTACCCGTCCAGTGTAAAGCAACTAAAATTATTAGTTTTGGTGACAAGGGTTGATTTCTTTCGGTTAACCATTGCAAACAAACGAAGCCCGCAATCAAGTTTTCCATTTTTATGCTCGTTAAACGAATCCTTTCAATAAACTGCAATGTAGATTCGAATATTTCGTAAGTGTTTCTGGTTAAAAAGTCTCGACGACGGCGAATTATTATTGTATAGATCCTTCACTATCGGAAGTGTCCAAATCTGACCACATTTTATAAAGTTGGGAAAAAGTCTAATAATTTTGTCTAATATTTTTTACAAGCCTTCTAAGAATAATAGCTTTATCAGTGTAATTTACAATATAGTACCTATTTAATAACATATTATATTGTTATGAAACCAAATTGAATTTACTCAGGTAATTTTAGCTAATATTTATTAGTTGGCAACTAGTAGCTAATATTTTACCACCGTAGCTTCGAGAAACGCACACTGGCAAACTTTTAAAAAATATTCGTTCATGGACTCATATTAATATTCTAATAAGTTTCGAGAAATAGGGCCGTGTCCTTTTTTAATGAAATAGATAGAAACAGATGCACTGAACTTGAATTTAGTTTAGTTTGCAAACAAGGGAATCGGCGCCAGTATCCAGCAAGATCTATGGTCGACTTATTAGCGCGCAATTCTAAGAAAATAAAGACACACTTCACATAACCACTATACGTAAGTAGAACATTATTGTTACCGCGCCTAGAAGTGCCACAGAACATAGCCACAGGAGCATAGCATAGACAACCCAGCCGTATCAATACGTAGTATATTGTTACTGGCCGGTCACATGCAGCACAGCAGCAGTAACGCATCCAGTTTATTGATTTCAGACAACACCGAGCGGTGACCCATTTGAGTTGACTCCAGCGGTTTATGTTCCACACTGACGCTAAATTTAGGTTTTTATTTCTGATCAGAACGTTGGTACACAATTTAGTACTAGTTGGTAGGCCAGGACGTCTGTGTTTTACGTCAGAGTATATGTTTACGGTACCTATCATAGATATTTTATATTTCTATGGTACCTACCAACAGTACCAACCTTGGAGTATGCAAGGATCGTAGCGGGTAGCGTAGTTCCGCAGTTTCTGCCCACCACCATGGGAAAAAGCCGTGAACGTAAGTATGTAATACCTACCTATGAATAGCTACTTTATAGGTAATAGGTACTCATAATATGTACGTGACAATTCAAAATAGTTACGATGACGAAATAATTATGCCTTTCAGGCTGTGACACATTTAACTTTTTGTATTTTTGCACACTGTACTGGCTAAAATATGGTTTATGTATCCGTAAACTGTATCATGATTGATACATACTGATGAAAGAGTAACAAACATCCATCCATCCATCCATCCTCACAAACTTTCACGTTTATAATATTAGTAGGACAGTAGAAAGTAGGACTAGCTGTGGCCGTGACTTCGTTCGCGTGCATGTGGGAAACAATAAGTACCTAATGTTCTTTGTTTTTTAATAAAAGTAATCCTAAGTTACTCCTTATAACATCAGCTATATGCCAGCGAAAGTCCCATCAAAATCGGTCCAGCCGTTTCGGAGATTGACCGGAACAAACTTACAGATAGAAAAATGTTTTTTTTGTTAAAAGTACCGTACTTTCATATATAAATTTAGTAAAAAGCTGTTATTTTGACATTACAATTGTATCTATGTTACAGACTCTTTCATTTTATTCATTTTTATAGATTATCGAAAACAAAAATGTCCTTAGAGGAGAGCTGCCTACCGAGGACCAATTTATAGATTTAATCGTAACTGCAGACGGAATTAGACGAGGTATTCCGACTACGGTACCATCAAGCTAGTGAAAGCCTCTTGACCTTTAGTCCTCATGAAGTACTGCTCAGGATATCAGCAGTGTCTTTAAAACTTACAACGAAATGTTAGGTTACTTGTTACCTAAGAATGTTTACCTACAACAACGTGAATGCTTCATTGTGTGACTGCAATTTGTTCAGGAAAACCCAAAGATAGCTACCTAGCTGTATGCTTATGCCTTCTACCTCTAGGTATCTGACAGTTTTTGTTAGCTCTTTGCAATAAAAATAAACTAAAGAACTCGAGATAATGAATTACGTTCCCACAGTAGATACCAACAGCGTATTTCAATGTGTGTTTGCAAATGAATGCAAGCATCTTATTTGTTCAACTGTATTTTAATAAATCATTAGAATAAACTTCAGACAGCGATACTGCAGACAAAAGAAGGCTAAAATACATTTCAGAAATCATACACCTCTATCCAAGGTTCATGTTTCAAAGTACAATGTTATTTATCGTAAAAAAATACGTGACTAAAATTGTGTCGGGGAATGGAGCAAGCATACGCGCTACCGCATCTAGGCCCGCGTGCCGAGTGCTGGCCGAACCGAACTCGGTACAAGAATGTCGGGGCTGCCAGCTCAAGGATAAATCTCCCCAGAAATTAAATAAAAATATTTAGGTACTCATGTCATTTGTACTGCAAGATTTTTAGATCCTGATTAGTACGTTTGTGGAGCGTAATCATCGACTTTTCAAGAACGCATATGAAATGTAACATCGTCAATCAGAGAGTGCTACTTAGACTTACACACCACCCACGGAATCATCATGCAGAACGTCTGTCTTTTGACATGTGCTGTTATGTACTAATTTGGTTTATAAATTTTCACGTTTGAAAGGAAATGCTGTTTCAGCTGGAACTTTATCGTATTTCTAATACCATTTTTTACCTCTGGAATGCCTTGACGTCCTTTTTCAGATATTTTATTTACTCAATTACGTTTCATTTTCTTCTTGTTGAATACGGTAAGTAAGTAGGTATATGTATGTCTACCACAATAATGACAAATCATTTTGTTATCTATTCTTTTATTAAACAAAAAATAGGAACGCCTATAAAATCTATTTCTGTTAATTTTCTCTTAAAATGGGCAAGTTCTGCGCTCTAGCAATAATACCGGTTCACGTTCGAAATTCAAAGTGCTCGCCAGCGGGTGCGAGCTGGCAACGTCGCGGCGACCGACACAACGCGGTATAAATAGGTGGGTGGTTCATAACTGCCAAGATAATCTTCGGCCTGACAAGACGCTTTTCATTTTTTACATTTATGTACTGGCTGACGCCTGGGTTGGACTGACTTCTAAACTATTCATATCCCTCAACTGGAATTCATTGCTTAAATCAATATAAATGAGTCCATTCATGAAAACAGAAACTGCTGCTGGGCGCGTCGGATTCGGAATAACCCATACATTATAAATATTATAATCTGTTCCCAATTTCATCAGTTACAGAGAGTAAAAATTTTGTTCACATAGCTCATCCATCCACGTAACTGCATATTCGCGAAGTCGTGACTCGCCGCAATGACCCCATATCTACATAAAATCTATATGCTAGTGTTCATGGCACAGCATAAAAGTATAATATTATGCAGATACTGTGAATATATGGACCGTGGCATTGTATAAATATGATATTTTGGCATTCATTGCAGATATTGTGTGGAATTAAAAAAAAAAATGTTTCACCAGCATCAGAATTCAGGATCACCTGTCATTTCGAATGACAGACGGGAATCTGGATAAGTGACCATTATCGTCCTGCTCCGTTGCAATCATCGCTAGGATACCGTCTATCTTTAAGCCACGTCATCTCGTGTTAAACTGTAATTTCGCCAACAAATCATTATTTTTTGTTTCTCGCCTCAAAGTAATTTGTGATCGGTAGATGGCAATCGATGAGTCATCTCCTAATGTTATTCTAAACCACTGCATAGACTCACTTGTGTAGTCTTTGTCATTATGGAAATGATTTTAGGCGTTGGACTCAGGTAGATATTTACTCTCATTAATTCTCCATTTGACGTCACAACGGTGTGACTGGAAACAATGGATTCAAATAATCTCGTTCTTTCGCTTATAATGTCTGTTTATGTCGTTCTACTAACTGTAGAGATTCGTAACTTTCACCTACCAGCTTCCCACTGAAGTTGCAACCAGTTGTCGGTGCAAAACGCGATGTGGGCGCGTTACAAGGCACGTTAGCTATCGTCGATCGACAACATGGGCTACCGTTGTTACTAACACTTTAGATCTGTCTCAGGTAGAGAAGGGAACTACGCTTGGCTCTGTCCTTGCGGCGTCTTACGGCTTGCATACCTCCTCTCGCTATGCACATTCATTGATCTCCTCATGCGTGCTCTTCGATTGGAGGTCATGAAATTGTTTTGATATTTCTAACAAACGAAGGTCTTTTATTCTTCTGTTTTATTGATTCAGAGATTCTTCAAAACATTCGGTAAATTGATACCCGATTCGTTTTCTATATAAAGGCATTCATAACGCAAATACTGCAATAGAGTGTAAGTAGGAGCTCCAATTTGTAGTTAGTCACAAGCAGTCATTATCTATTTATACCTAATGACAGAGTTGACTCGACTCCAGTCCGAAATCTTTGTTGAGTGAATTTGTACCTTTTGCTACAGACTGATCGAAAATATAGGTATACCAGAAAGTGTCTGCCTTCTCAACTCGCACTGCATGACATTCAAAACGTTTCATTTAACGTTAGAAAATTGAAGCTAGGAAAAATTCCAACCTAGCAATTCATGCGCCATAATATCCGACATTTTCTTGATAACGACTTATTTTTTTCACACCCAGTAATTGAATGAACCGTCCATAACGTGGGCGAGTTATTTATCTACGACAGAATAATGGATGACGGATTTCTTTGACGTCGACGCCACATTATATGTATGTATAGTTGTTATGTTCGCCATTTTAGCTCAGTAAAACATTTAATGTATCGGGCCGAATTTTGCGATATTCCCCCAAGCTAATTTTATCCAGGCTGTCCAAGGAATTAAAAGAAGCCCAGAGTAATTAGTGTGAAAACAATTTTGATCACAATGCTAATTTTAATGAGCTGTGCTTGGATTTTATTTTACTAGATAGGATGACAGAGTTGCTTATCAAATGCTTTAATTAAAATTAAAGATCAAGTGCCCTTGTATCTTTTACATGTACAAATCAACAATTGTTGAGCTCACAATTTGATACGAAGGCACTTGAAGTGTTTCTACGACAGTGAATAAAATATGTAGGTACTCCTATATTCCCCTCCACGTCTCTTCAATTAAATGTTTTTCAACTAACTTCGAACTTGTCCAGAATTTCTGAGAAATGTTTTCTCAGCAAATAAGTAGGTATTTACGTAACACTCAACTCAACGAAAGAAGTCTGATTGTAAAGAAACTCTGAGTGTATTTCTCGTACGGGGAAACTCCTGTTGGCCTTAAACGCGGCGTCGATCGATCGTGCGACGTTGCCGCTCTGTGGTCGGGCCCGCCACCCGCTCTGCAACACTTACTGTTTATTTTTATTGTTGCCAATCAATTATTATGAAGGAATAATGACACCTGCCTACTTACATAGTAACCTCTCCGCTCTCAATGAGATCAATTGAATAAAACGTTATCACTTTTTAAATGTAGTTAGGTATAAATATATGTAGATAACCGTTAAAATTAGAAACAGTTGTCTTCCAGGCATGGAGATTCATTAATGATTTACGAAGGTGGCGTCTGCGGTGAGTA
The DNA here is from genome assembly GCA_949629185.1 of Apamea crenata. NCBI lineage: Eukaryota > Metazoa > Arthropoda > Insecta > Lepidoptera > Noctuidae > Apamea > Apamea crenata. Next base: position 9,075,811 of record OX451372.1, read on the forward strand.
ATTCAGACTCAATTGCAAGTTAAGACCACTAATAACCTATTGTCATTGTCAGAATTCTTGGAATCCAAACTTATAGATAGCCTATGTAGATGATAATTATACTTGTATGTGGTTGGTTATCCTTAGCCAAGCCAAGGCTGATGACAATACAGTCACAGTCATGACTTGCATAGCTAAACGTTTATCTCTCCACATAATATTGACTCGATGACCTTTCGATGCCTCTGCAGAATAACCATAACATAGCAGTCGACAGTTGGTCACTGACAATGAGAACCATGATGAAAACTGATATATACCGTCAGATGCTAAGACACCCAAAGCCTACTTAATAAAAACACACACAAAGAAACCAATAGCACTGTCGGAAAAAAGATTTCTCTCGTCAAATATCTATTATGTATATTATTTTTAATACAAAACTTATTTTAAATGTTGAGTCAAATCCGAAAATGTGTCTGTGTGTATTAGGGTGTGTGTGTCTGTAGGTATACATAATTAGAATAGATATAAATGGGCATAAAATAAAAATAAACTAAATTTGTTGCACATACTAGGGAGGTACTGGTATTGATTTAATTAAATTACCCAAATTTTAGGGAAATTCTTTTATTACAATGGCAATATTTATGTTTTGTGAACTCGTGCGTAATTCGCATTTTTCACGTTCAGCAGTGCGATTCTGTAACCATTTCACCGTGAAAACTGAGGTGAAGTGAACTGTCATTTCAACTAATGCTAGGGATTTACACTATTGACAGCTCACTCTAAGCTCACTTCACCTAGCTTTTCACGGCGAGATTTTTACAGAATCGATCGGCAGTTCCTTTTTATTTCATTTCACTTCCTTTTTTTATTATTTTATTTATATATGTATAATTAGTAATTATTTTAGTACTTGGGTTGGGCTTTGATTGTTCACAATAATTCAGTGAATCAATTCAAATCTGTTGGCCATAAATACCTAAAGAATATTAAGTATGAAAAATTCCATTTGCACAAGCTGCAACAGTGATTTCCTTTTGCGTACAAAAATATTTAAACTCGAATCGCTGCACTTGTGTGGCTACGGCTTATCACGAACACATACACAACTCTCCGTTTATACGGAATTTAGCGGGGGGAATCCAGTCGCGTCAGGAACATTGCTTGCTGTGAACGTACGGCCATTTTAGTGCAGCCTGTATTAAAATGGCGAAAAAAGTTTGTTCTGTGTTTGGCTGCTGCAACACAAACGTCAACAAGCCCAAGATATCGTTTTTTTCGCTGCCTTCAGAAGATGACAGGTAGGTAGATTTTGGTACAATTTTGCAGTCAGTCATTTCTGAGGTTACCATCTGTCCAGATTTGTCCGGACATGTCCGGATTTTATTTAGACAATTGAAACGTTCATTGTGTATCTACTGAACAAAAGAAAGAATAAAAGTAAAATGTCCGGACTTTTTTGCGGACAGTTGCAAAAAAGTCCGGACATTTTAGTTTCATTCATTTTTTTTCTGTCATTTTGTCAGGACTTTTCAAATTTCGAAATGGTAACCCAGAGTCACTACTCATTTTGATCCTATTCTTTGAAATTCGCAGTATCCGCACCCCGAACTCGAGCTATTTGCACTGTACCTTCTGTATTTAATTACTCGTTGTTTGAACGCTCGTCTGCCTATATTATATCGTCCGCACACGACATACATACATCTACATACACATCGCTCGTGTTACACGGTATGCGGCGGGCGGACGGAGGGGTCGCATCACTCGCGTGACGTGCCAGCCATTTTACAATACAAATACGCACGTATATGTAATATATAGATATTGTAATATACCTACATAATGTTCATTGTAGGTATATTATATACAATAGACACACTGCTGCATCAGACCGCATTCGGTTTATTTTTATTTCGTTTCTTGGTTTCTGTATTTACGTACAGACGCCAGCAGGTCAAGCTACCCGAAACTGTCAGATTTTCCCAATCAACCTTGAACCTTAATACCTTAGCGATAAAGTTGAAAATCTATTACTTAAAGAAATTTGACAGATTGTAGTAGCTTGATGTGCTGGCGTCTGTACATCATCATCATCATTTCAGCCGAAAAACATCTACTGCTGGAAATAGGCCTCCGCCAACCGACCGGTTCTCTACTTCTCACATACAGCGGATTCCTTAGTGCTGGTCATTTTTGGGTGGGTTTGCCACAATCGCCACGCTTAGCAGGCGGGTTGGCGATTGCAGTATGGTCGCCACATAGCGTCAGCAAAGTAAGTCGGTGTCAAAAAACGCTCACTAAGGAAACTCCTAGGGTTCCATAATTTTCTTGACATCCGTCAGTCACTGCGGCCGTTACGTGACGGCCACCGATCTTTTAAGAAACAGCAGTTTAAGCCAAGAGTTCCGTCGACGTTTTTTGTTTTAGTAGTCGTAGAGCTCTTCGAGGAGGAGGTCGTCCAGGTAGTCGCATGTCTTGCTTGGATACACGGAACAAAAAAGTCGGAAAAGACGGTAATATCCGATAGAATCTTCTTTCTGTAAGTTTTAATTAATTTTATTTCTGTAAGTAGGTTTGATACTTTTACACGTCAACCATATTTTAAAAACTAGATGAGGTCGGCGGCGGCGTTTCCTATCCGACTACTCTGAGAAAAAAGGCCGAAACAAACTCAGAGGTCACAGTCTCTTTTAAAGTCCAGACATAATCTTGGTCAGATCATAATTATGAAGACCATGATGGGTGATGGTGTCTGAAATGGTGTTTTGTGTGCCCAATCCAATAGTGTTAAACCAAGTTTGCAGCTTCGAAAGACCGGTACTAACTGCGTGGTGCTCGAAAAACGTCGAAATTTTTGAACTTCTTTCAGTACCTATTTGACTTATTACTTCTAGCATCCTACAGATAAGTCACCCAATACATTTTTAAAGTATACAAAACCGTATCTCGAGTTTTATTGGACCTTTTTTTATGGACTTCCTCCCCCCGACCACCCCTTTTTTATCCCGTTCTGTGCCTGCGCAAGTAGTATTAAAATGTAACTAACTGTCTAAACAACCCACGAGATAATTAATATTCGCAGTTTTTAAAATTCAACCAGATACTAGCTGATTGGTATTGGATATTTCAATATCAGTATTGAACATTGACAATAAATGTCTTGGATCCCGGTATTAGCCAATACCGGGATACCGGTATTGGAAGCCCTCCATTACCCACGTAGTCCCCACATTCACAATAATTAAAGTTATAATATTGTATACCTAATACTTTACAAAGTATGAAAGTGCCACACAACATAACTGACCGTGGTAAAACATCGATACTTGAAGCTGCAACATGTTTGATCGTGTGGTGAGAAGCAACTCCTTCGAAGATATCCCGCCATGGGTCAGATTATTGAAGCGGTTATTATTTTTACACTCTATTATGGCACAACCGGACATTTTTACGACTACAGCCGGTCTATTCTGTAAAACTCCACCTGCGCCTGCTAGAGATTGACAGCTCACTTCACCTAAGTTTTCACGGTGAGATTTTTACAGAATAGGTCTCCTAGCTTTGTCGAGCGAAGCCGTGTCTTGCTTCGTTCAGGGCCGAAAGGTGACTGCGTGATTTGTGGTGTGGAGTAGATGTGCGCAGATGCAGTCTGCACCCTCCTCCCCCACCCACGCTCTATTTCCGCTTCCATTCGTTTTAAAACGTGGAGAATTCCAGGTATAATCTGTGAAATAGTTCAAGGATATCGTAGCCCCGGTGATTCATAGCCAACATTGAGTAACATATTACCTATTATTATAAAAACTGAATGGAGAATCCATAGTATTTATCAAACTTAAATGATTATGATCGCTACTGTTTGTAAGTACCTATTATTGTTAAGAATTCACTAAAGTTATTGTAATAATAATTTTAACAGGAAGTTCCTCTCTCTGGAGCCCTGGCCGCCGGTAGCTTGGACCCTGTTCCCGATACCGGTGGACTACAATTTTTTATATTTTTAAATGTTTTTTTCTTTTTTTTTATAAAAATATTTAAAAATGTAATTAATTTGTAAGCATTTCAATGAAATAAAGGAAATAATAATTTTAACAAATTAATGTACATACCTATCCTTTAAATTTTTTAACGCACCGTGTAACGTGTTTAAATATTTGTATGCCAGTCCTTGGCGAAACATGTAAGATCATAATTCTATTTATAAGACCTTAATGTACTCTTTTTTTAACCATTTATGTACACACCAATGTATATAGACAGAAAAACCAGAACAGAAAAAATAGGTACAGAGGTGATGTTCTATTTTATTCTATTTCTTTGTAGGGTTCCGTATCCAAAGGTTGCCAACGGGATCCTATTACTAAGGCCCCGGTGTCCGTCCGTCCGTCCGAATCTTTTGAACCGTAATAGGTAGACACTTGAAATTAGTGTGTAGGTACTACCACTGTGGCCGCTATAACATTACACCCGTTTTATGTATGTACCTATATACGAATTACACATCTGACAATATCCGAAAGTAAATATGACGCTTAAGTATCGCTTGAATTAAACAAATATATTTTATTTTCAGACGTGCCATTTGGCTGCACTTAATTTCAAGGGAGGAGTTACAGGACAAGCAAGCGCACAGCTATGTAGTCTGTGAAGAGCATTTCGACCCTGGCAGCATTCAGGGGACACCCGAACGAAAGAGACTCAGGAGATTCTCGGTACCCTCCCTAAAGTTACCTCCCAAACGGTCCGAAGCCAAACAAACACAAACCGAAATAAAAGATACACTCAACAAATTCGCACAGACAGACTTTTACGTATTGAAAATAGAAAAAGGAGCGCAAACGGCGAACTTTCTTACAACATCCCTGCCATCTGTGAAAAAACTGAAGGAAGAGCTTATAACGTGCAAGAAACAAATGAAGTCAGCCGCATCAAGCAGCCTCACGAAGGACACTTTCCACAAGCTTTGTGACAAATTCCTGACGAAACCCTTAGCAGAAATTGTAAAAGCACAGACAAAATTGAAATTTCACGGCAAAGGGAATAGGTACTCCCCGAAATATAAACAGTTTTGTATTAATTTGTACTATACTAGTCCACAGGCGTACAAGTTACTGGAGCAAGCTCTGTGCCTCCCAAACGCTACGACTTTAGCCAGACACTCATTACCAATCAGCACGGAAGTTAATGAGCATCTGATGACTACCCTGAAGGTGAAAGTCAATAACATGACGAATTCCGAAAAAGTTTGTTCCGTCGTAGTTGATGCCATTAGTTTGAAAACTAGTCTATTTTACAATATAAACTTGGACAAAATCATTGGACTGCAAGAGGTGAACGGACATCAAACCCCGGTGCTGGCAAAAAAGGCTTTAGTAGTTATAATAAGGGGCATATTTGGAAACTGGCAACAACCTATTGGTTTTGCACTGCTCGGGGAATCCAAAAACAACGATGACATATCTAACTGGATTGAGCAATTATTAGAAAAACTTATTGATGTTGGACTAGATATAAGAACATTTGTTTCTGATCTTGCATCCGATCTGTTAGATGAAGAAAAAAGGAATATGATTTCAACTGAAAGACCTTACTTTTTCATTAAAAACCGAAAAATATTCTACATAATTGACGCACTGCACTTGATTAAATCATTGAGAAACAATCTGATGACGAGTGATTTCTATTTTCATAGATCAGTTGCAAAATACGAACATATTTTACAGTTTTATGAAAGTGAGAAAAACAAAACGTTAAGACTTGCTCCAAAGTTGACAGAGAGTCACATTAAACCCACGATTTTTGAGAAAATTCAGGTCCACTTTGCTACAGAACTATTAAGCCATACTGTTGCAACAGCTATATCATGTTATATAGATTTTCAGGCCCTACATGAATCTGCGAAGGAAACTGTAAAGTTCATCAAACTGATGAATGACTTGTTCGACATTTTAAATTCTTCATCCGTCCACTCGACATGCGAATACCAGCAGGCGTTCTGTGGAAGTGTTACACAAATAACGTTTATGAATGAAATGCTTCAGTTTTTTAAATCGTTGAGACTAATTAGTTCAACGACAGGGCGCGATGTGACGTCAACTGCTAAGTTCATTACGGGGTATCAGATTACGATAACATCTATTTTGCTTTTGTTTGATGACCTCAGGGTGGAGGGGTATAACAATCTACTAACCAGACGGTTGAATCAAGACGTTACAGACATTTTCTTTGGACAAGTCCGAAGCAAGAGGAAAAAGCCGACCACCAGACAATTTGTGTCAGCATTTAGGAAAATTTTCTTCACCAATATAATAAAACCAGGTAAGCAAGGAAAAGGTTCGGGGGACTTGACACAATTACTTGTTAATACAGAAAAATTAGGATTTATGTTAAACACTGAAACAGACGAGAATACACGAATGGAAGAAGATTGTAACGAAAGCATCATAGAATCCAGTACTCCTTCAATTTCCAGTTCAGATTATTGTAAAATCGAATTACCTGAAGACAACAAATTGAGATTTATTAGTGGTTACTTGTTTAACAAATGTGCGAGTTTACACGGAGATTGTCATCAGCTGAAAGCGTCTTTATTTCCCGATGATAACATTGAAACAGTTAACATGGACGAGGACGGTTTGGCGAACAACGAAGCTTATAAAATTCAATTTATTCCACCGGAAGACTTCGTAAATTTTGTAGAAGAGATGGAAAGGCATTATCAGAGCTTCTTCAATAACTTCTATATACATTGTAAGATTGCTAAATCTATTTACGAAGGCATAAATCAAATAATTTACATTCCTCCGTGTCCCTGTTTTCCAATTAACTACGCCAAGAAACTGTACATTAGGATCAGAATTTACATCACAGTGAAATATAACAATGAAGAGTTTAGCAAACATCGATCTACGAAGAAATGTTTTTCTGTTGCTAACTTGTAAACTTTCAAAGTTATAACAAAAATTCTCTATTTAACATCATGCTTCAGTAGTAAGAAATATATATAATCAGTTTTATGTCCGTATCAGATTGGTTTTTAAGATTTTATCCATCTTAGTTTTACAACATGACCGTTATTAAATGATTAATCCATGTCGTGTATGTTGTGTTTTGTTACCCTGCTCAATCCCGTTGCCAAGCGTGGTAGCGTGATCAGTGTGGTGGTGGTGGTGGTGACCATCGCGTGTATCCTCTCTCACTCATCACCTCTCCTTGGAACACCAGTAGCCGCGCAACCAGTCGCCCTATCAACAAAATGTAGGTATACAGCTCCATGGAGCACCTCACAGGTCCGCTTGGTTGCAAAAAATGATGATATTACCGTTGTCAAAGTGTACCGATGGCGCCTCGTACCATGATCCTAGTGAGATATAAGCAGCACCCTAATTACGTAACACACTATCAATCTCAATCTGATTCATTTTGAAGGAGTATTGCTAATTCATTGCTTCATATGATCGAAAATTTGTCTGCTCAATAACGTAAATAACGCAATGAATGTTGTTGAACTGTCAAAATGAAAGCCATTGCTACTGGTGTGTTACGCGATTACCCTCCTATATACTTATAGTTATGTTCGTTTAAAAATCAAGTAAAATATAATAGATCAACGTGTTTTCCAAATCATGGCAGCCGCCTTCGTTATGACTTCTAATAACTAGACTTGAAGTGGTTTCCTTCCTTTTACGGCAAACCTGCTCTATGTTTCTAAATAAGGCAACTCATGGTGCTTTGGAGTCATCAGATAGCTTTAAATTAGTTAAAAGCTTAAAAGTAGAAAACGTTCTCTGTGGCTCTGATCAAAGGAGAAATTAGTTTTAACTACGTCATTGACTAGTCTAAACCTGCGGGGTAATTGCGTAACACACTTAAAGGCGGATCACACACTACAACGCATCACGCAACTGGGCGCGGGAAACGGAGGCCAATTCCCCGCAATATTCATTGCGTTATTAACGTTGTAGAGCAAACGAATTTTTCAAACCTATGAAGCAATGGATTAGGAATTTCTTTCAAAACCTCTCGGATTGTCTGAAAGTGTGTTTGTTACGCATTTAGGGTGCAGCTCTGTTTTTATTGTAGCCAAAAGTTTAAAGGGAAATTGGTTTTATAACACAAAATCATTTGTTTCCACGAGATTGATAGAGTACAATCGCCAGAACCAGCAAAAGTTGCTTACGTTTTGATAATGTAACACAATTGCTCCGTAGTTTTTTTCCATATAATAATATGTCATTACCTGTGATTGCCCCAAAGTTTTGAGATTCGTCATTAGACTAGGTATCATTCATTTCGGTCGTAATTGGAATTCCATGTTTATTTAAAGTATTTGGACATAAAGCTCATAAAAGACATTGCATTTTGCAGCCAGCTTTCAGGCTGGTGTAATTTTATATCTTTTTTAGTTTTTCAACTTTTACAAGTTTAAAGCTGTTTTCAACAGTTTTAAATTCCAGGAATGTTTCTTAGTAGTTCTTTCAAATAACTTCAGACTTTTATAAAGAAACGAGACTTAGATTTTACTTCGCATTCATAAAAAAGGTTGTATAGATATAACTTTATGGACTGTTTTCTTTCGAAGTTGGTACCTATACCTACGCAAAGATAATTTAATAAGGTATCCCACGATATTAAAATTGTCTTACGAGAGCTACATGAGCTCATTCGCCTCATCTGCATCTTTTAATTATTGTGGGTAGATTGGGACCCACACTAAGAAGCCTGAAAGTCTGAAAATTAGTCTTACCAAGAGGTATCGTATTGCCTAGTAACTTGGATGATGAGGATTGGTAAAAAATCTCATCATTTACATAATAAAAGTTGGGTATATAGGTATAAGTAGGTCATCATCTGCCTAGCCTTTTCCCAATTATGTTGGGGTCGGCTTCCAGGCTAACCGGATGCAGCTGAATACCAGTATTTTACATTTAGCGACTGCCTAGCTGACCTCCACAGCCCAGTTACTGGATAATACGAAACTGCTTAATAAGACTGGTTGTCAGACTTTCGGGCTTCTCACGACCCGTAACGACTGTCAAAGATCCAGGAATGACAGCCGGAACCAACAGTTTAACGTGCTTTCTGAGACACGGAGGGGTCTTGGTATGTTAAGATTGTCACCCATCCACGGTCCGGACCAACCTCGGAAAACGTAGCTTAACCTGTTGTGGCTGTTATTCTTTAGGCACAAGTATAAGTACGTAGGTTTATTTTAGGACGTACATTAATAGGTATTAATTAAAACCATAAAAAATAATTAATTAATTTTATTTGGTCTAGCAACATTTATTCAGTTAAAATCGAATACCGTCTAAATACAGAATATACCTACACTGGGTAGGCATTTACGTTATAATGCTTATAACTAAACATATTAGGGTCATCAGATAGGTATCTATCGGTCTGACAAATATTGAAAAACTACTTAAAATACAAATATAATAATATTTTAGATATTATTCCTACTTACACGATATTTCTCTACATACCTAATATTTACGCTAACAAATAACAATTAGGTATATTTTAGACGTATTTCATAAAGTTCTAAATCTTAGGCATTTTACTTAATTTTATTATTTATATTTATGTCCCACCATCATCATCACCACCACCATCACCATCATCTTCATCATTTGTTCTACTTACATGATATATTTATAATAGATAGGCTAGGTAGTACGTAGGTAAGTTTTCACACGCAATTTTCACAATTTTCAAATGTCGGCTTTCAATACTTCCAATTTATAGGTGGGAAATCCCACCCTTGAATTGAGAAGGTACGTATTGTCTACTGCTGTCTAGCTGTCTAGGTTACTGGGATGTGGAGTGATACTGATAACCTAGAAAGAGTACAGTGAACTTTAACTACAAAAAATCAATGTTTTCGTTCCGCGGCAGATAGCCCAACTGTTAAAAAAAAAACTGCAAAAGGTCACAACAAAACTTTTAACCAAGCTTTTCATCAAAATTATTTATGAACGCATTTAAAAAAAATATATTTTAACTATATTCGGATACGAGCCTTTTAGCCAACATTTCTTAATGTGTAGCGTTCATTAAAAAAAGACGAATTATGGCACAGACTAGCCTGAAAATACATTTTTGTTTTCATTCACTATGTTTTCCTACGTGCGAGCGATTTCACTGGTGTTGACATTGTTGCGAGGTATATTCGTGGGCCTGTTTATGTAGACGGTGGGGTTGTCGTGCGGGGGTCTCTGGAGGCGGCCGGGGCGCGGTGGGGGTGGGGGTTGCCTCCCCTGCTCTATTCTGATCGGCTGTGGCTGGGCTACGGTGTCCTGCCGAGGCGCCATCGCTGGAAATCGATTGATGAACTAGTTAGTAAAGGAAAAAAACCCAACATGTTAACAAAGATAAATGGCACTTTGGAGATTTTTATCATAGTCCTCATTAGAGAAAATGGCAAAACAGGAGCGGGCAAACTAGCTGTAGGTTTTCGCAATATTATTTGTATAATACCGTTACTGAAACTATTTATTCACGTTATCGATTTGCATTATATGATACATGATAATTTTATCCGATAAGAAGACGGGTCGTCCTTGTGCGACGAACGTTACTTTATTCTTTCAGAGAGCAAGCGATGTGAAAAACATTGTTATTTATTTGATTTATATTGTGATATCGAAACAATATCTGGTTTGTAGGGTTCCGTATCCAAACGATAAAAACGGAACCCTATTACTAAGACTTCGCTGTCTGTCGGTCCGTCTGTCCGTCTGTCTGTCACCAGCCTGTATCTCAAGAACCGCGATAGCTAGACTGTTGAAATTTTCACAAATTATGTATGTCTGTTGTCGCAATAACAACAAATATTAAAAACAAAATAAAATAAATATTTAAGGCGGCCTCCCATACAACAAACGCGATTTTGTTGCCCTTTTTTGCTCGATATCAATAATGGCAACAGGTAGGCACTTGAAATATTCACAAAATACTCAGTTTTTAATTTAATAATAATAATAATAAAAAAAAATGTTTAAGGGATACAACAGACGTGATTTTTATAGATTTTTTAATGGTACTGAACCCTTCGTGCGCGAGTCCGACTCGCGCATGGCCGGTTTTTTTACATAACGATGCCCAATAAACGCTGTTATTGTGATACTGGCTGGGGGCCTGTCGTATAGTTTGATCATTGAATTTATTTATGCTTAACGTAAATTCTCAGTCGCTGCCCAGTCTGGATTGGTCCCCGGTTGAAGAAAGTAGGCTCGCCCCCTATTACACGGGACTTAAACATAACAAACATAAAATAAATGTGGTAGTACTATTTGTACACCTCTGCCCATCCCTTTGGCAAAGTTATTGAAATTAGAAATGTGCAGTGAACAGTAAAGAATCCCATTCCTTAGTCGGTTGAAAATATAGATTGTCCACGTAATTTAGGATACGGTCCGCGTATTCGTTATATAAAATAGATAGGTACATACATATCTGCAGACTGTGAAATTATTCTAGACAGACATGTCTTTCAGATTATGAAAAAAAAATGTAGTGATAGTACTTAAATATTCTAAAATAAGCATCGGATTGCGTTGTCTTATCATTTTATCAATCGTGTCGATAACTACGCTGTTATTTAATATTTTCCTTATTATTTTATTTTGTTAATTTTAATAATACTATGGAATAAGACGCAAAATAACTGTGCTAACTACAGATTCCTGGTTGTTATAATTGGGCTCAAATCCTACATTTATAAGATTTATTTGTTTACTTTAAAAAAATGGCAAGTACTCAAAATAAATAAATAAGTAATAAGTATTATCCAATTAAAAATACTCCAGTTATCTTTACATTATTTTTTGATATACATAAGCCACAAACTCTTCTTTATTTGTCACTAGGTACTGCAGTCGAGTAAAAATAAAAACATCATGTGATGACTTACCTGTTTGCGATAATTAACGAATTTAACTAATTACGACGATTTTTTCGACTAACTTATTGCTTAATAAACGTAATTAAGTACAAAGAGAAAAAAACACACCACACGTTATCAAATTTCACCGAAAAAAGAATTTTAAATGTTAATTTCTAAAACAATGTCTTTCGTGGGATCTCCCGCTGCGTGGGATGTTATTGTGAAAACATGTTACTGCGCTTAAGCATTATCTTTGTGATGATAAGTTATCTCAAGTGATATTATCATACGAGGCAGCAAATAATCCTGGCATTTTATTATCGTAGTAACGACTTTCAATAACCTGAGCTGAGAGCTGAGATAGACGTGTTGAACGACCATATTGTAATGTTTTGTGTCAATTTTTAATTCACGAAGTGAAAGGTCGGGTAAGCAGTTGGGTTTCGCCAAAATTAAATCTAAGAGGCATCTCATATACATTATACAGCAGGGTGGTTGGGACATCGACGCGCAAACTGTAACCATGAATTCAGCACATAATTCTACACCCCTTAGCGTAGAAATCAGAAATCTGAAAATACAATACCTACGAGCTCAAAATGTATGGAAGAGCCATTTTTTTTATTAACCGATTAAAAATTTCAACGCTGCGCAGTGGGTTATGGAATCATGGTACTGAATCCATGGTAACAGGTTGTGCCTTCATGTCCCTGCCAGCCTGTATAAAAACGAAAGAGAAGAATCAAAGAAAATACCACTGTCAGGATTGAATTTCAAACTGGCTATACAATTGGCAGGTGAAACTACTGGTGTGATGTGTTATAACTGGAACCAATATATCCAATCGTAATAAAGGGAAAAAGACGACTCATCTGGTCGTTGTTAAGTCCATGGTCGGGTGCGCAGACGTGGTCGCCAAGGAGGCGGCTGAAAGAGCGTGAGGCTACATCTCTCCCTATACGCAGCAAACGAGCCCGGGCACCAGAGAGCGTTCAATGATCCCCCCGGCCACTATAAGCTGTGACTAACGGGTGCCTCAAGAACAACTGCGGTCTGAGTGATGGCTACGAAGAGTGACGGTCAATACCTGCCGGGGTACCTATCGACCGGAATTACGCGAGTGCTCCAGTGCCCCAGCCAGTAAGCATCTTATAGAACTTTGCGGGCGCCCCAGGACAGATATCAATAATGATTTCCACACACAAAAAAAAAGGACGGGCGTACTTAATTCATGCCCGAATTTTGTCATACCCGCAGTCGTACATAAAAAATATCGGTATATAGGATGGAACTTTCATTTAAGGCTTTCTACTAAATCACGTTATTGATATAGTGGTTAACAGGCCTACATCGCACACGGACTTGTGCTCACAGTGGAGTGCGCTGTAACTTTTCCTTAGAAAATAAAAGTCTGACTAAAAAACACATTTTAACAAATATAGAAATAAAAGTTTGCGGTCTAGTTATTTAATACATTCTGATAAATCTACACATACGGCTGTTCGTCAAGCCAAATTCTGTCGGATAGTTATGATGGGAAAAGCGCGTCGATGTATCACTAAAAAAAAATAACATTTTGCATATTTGTGAAGCAAAAAGACTATGACTCTGTACTAGATACCACAAATTATTGTCAGAGTTAATATTGTGAAACCATTTTTTTTGTTATAATCTATGCAAGTGCCATCAGTGTCAGCTTGACAGTCAGTGTTCCCACCTTAGGGATTTTTCCCTAACACTTGGGGATTTTACATGTTTAGGGGACTGAACATAATCATGTTTTTAGAAAAAAAAAAAAAAAATTCGCATGCTTTGTATGTATCATAAGGATTGGTTTTTGAATAGTGAGAAAATTACTGATACTGAGGAGTTTGAATCTTATGCAATAAATATGTGTCTCTTAGATCTCGTAGAGGCGTACTTATTGTTCATAAATTATAATTAATTATATGAAAGGAAAAACTGACTTATTGACATAACAGCGCACAGCCGAAAATACTGGGACCATGAAATTTTGCACAAGGCTTTCTTTTATAATGTAGGCAAGCACAAGGTGCTCGGAAATTCACCTTTTAACGGGGTAAAAGGGGCGGTAATCTTTGTATAAACCCTTTTTTTAATAGGCTAATTAATAAGCTTGAAACTTGGCATGAATACTTGAATAAAGCTTTTCATTATTCGTTTTTCAAAACTATCCCTCAAGATTTTGAGAGAGTGTTAAAGTTTGTATGGAAGAACCTTAAAGCGCGGTTCAATTAACTCAAAACTCGGTATCTTAAAAATCAAAACTCAACTCAAAACTCGGTATATCAATACTTTGGACAGAAAATCAAACGTCAAATTTGTTTTCGAAAATTGATCCCTGTCGGGGTGAAAAGGGGTAATTACGTTTTTAAGTGGTGATTTTATTGCATAGCGTAAATAAGTAAAAAGTTAAAAAAAAAATCCTTTAATCAATAAACTTGAAAACTGAAAGAAATAAAAAAGATCGTAATAATTAATTTTCAGAATCCAACCTTTTAAAGGGAGTGGAGCGGGTGTAGCATTTTGTGAGGAAAAATAAGAAATTCACGCGGACGATGTCGCGGGTGAAGTACTAGTTTGTATTTTGGATCTGAATTTTAGCGAGAAACTAGAGGAAATCCAAATTTTGAGGGTGGCATCACTAGACAGTTGACATCGTCGCGTGACTGTCATTTCGAATTGACGTTTGTTCAATGTGGTGAAGTGTACTGCGTTAGTTTCTCGATATTTCTTAATTTTTCTAGAAGTTGTAGTCGTATGGGTGATTCATTGCAATAAAAGCTTGTTGGGCTGTGTGTACATTGTTAGTAGTGTAACATCAATCTATCAAGTCACTTGTCGTCAGTTAAAGTGAAGTTCAACTTGTGTTTGATAACTTTTGGTTGTTCAAAATGAGTTCAAATAACCCCCCTAGTAAGAATAACAGGGTTGCTATTCCTGCTAATAGTCAGGATAATGCCCCACCCGTACAAGGTATTACTGGTGCATTAACATTTCCTGCTGCCAACAATCAACAAAATACACAAAATGCACCTTTGTCATTGTCACTTGGTGGATCTTTGCAAACATTACCGGCTAGCAGTCAGAGCTCTGGGAACCGAAGACAACCTAAAAATCTACAGGTAAGTGATGAAATAACAAGATATAGTTTACCATGTTTTTAGAAGGCTGTTCTAGTACTTACATAATGTCATGTTCCATGTGGTGCTGTCAGAGTCTGTTGAAGTTTGCTATGGAAGCAACGCAAGCGGAAGATGCTCCAGGGACCGCAGATAGAGCACCCCTGGATGAGCAGGTTCGTAAAAATGAATGCTAATTATAACTTTGTAGGTTTTTATTGTTTTTAAAACATAGTTCAGTATTTTTTTAAATGCCATTTTGGCTTTTCTTTAAAAATATTAAAATAAATATTAAACTATTAGCTACATAACATCTAACATGAGTATATTAATATTTACATAATACATAACCTCAGCAATTTTTTAAAACATTACATCGTAATATTATAGAGGCGTAGATTCCTGGAAGACGCCCTGAGGAGTTTAACTGTGAATGTGTCTGAAGTGCTGGATAATGCTATCAAAGTCCTGACGAACAGGGAAATGTTGGACAGTATAAAAGAAGGTGATGAGTTGCCTGACGAAGTGAGGAATTCATTCACCATTCTACTGGATCATGTTGATGACCTAGATGTGGCCAATGGTAAGAATACAGTCTTTACTGTTCTAATTTTTATAGCATTATAGTCCTAATTGAATAGTGTTATGTAACAAGTAACTCAACAATAATCAAGTAACTATTTATTTATTTTTATTTATTTATTCACTCTAATAAGCCACCCAGTCATGGTTTAAAACCAATTAAAGTACCTGTCAATTCTTCTATACTGTCTAATTGGGAAACTATCATCATAACTGTTTGCCTAATAACTATGTCACAGAATCCACCTCCTGAATTTAGTTAAAAAAGAGATTGTATAAAAGAGATTTTTAATAAGTAGTAAGTTTATGACTAAATTCGAGTGACCCTGCATCAATTTTGTTGGCTTCATTTTTTACTATATACATAACGCCGTCTAATTAGCCCGGTGTTAACTTACTAATTAGCAGTCAGGTCAGCTTCCTTTCCAGCCAGCACCTTTTCAGCAGAGCTTTTCCGTAGACTTCCCCACAGATTTTATACAGGTTATATATGTCTGATTTCAAATTACTGAAAAAGGGCCTGTGTCATACATATATATCTATGACTATTAGAGTCAACAAATACTATATTGTCATTAATTATCATTACTATCATTTTAACCGAAAGATGTCCAGTGCTGGACACAGGCCTCCTCCAGGTGTTGCCACATCAACACAAAAACAATAAAACTATTGCTTATTCATTTTATCAACAGTTGTGGCCCAGTGGTAACAGCCACGATTTACGAGTTGTAGGTTGTAGTGTCGAAGCCAGACAGTTACTTTGTTTAAATTATTTCATCACCACTGTTCTCAATATCGTGAAAGAAAATATTGTGAGGAAACATGGCATGTCTAGAGCTAAAAATTCGAAGACATGTGGCATCTGCCAACCCGCACTGTGCCCATGTGGTGGATTACGGCCCACTCCTTCTCACTGAGAGCCCACCCAGAGTCATATGTGGATACATTATTGGCTGATGATGCATTTTATCAACCACGGGCCTGAATTAGTTATGCTATTATATCTAATCAAACTTTCATTTTAATTCTTAATTTGAACAACAACTTCCAGACTTCTACAAAATGGGAGGGTTTGCAATGTTCCCAATGTGTTACGCCAGTCAGAATCAGGAATTGCGAGCTCGTGCCAGCTCGGTGCTGGGCACGGCATGTCAGAACAACCCGTTCTGCCAGGAGAAGGCTTTGAACAGTGGACTGCTGCCGGTACTGCTCAATTTGGTACAGACTGAACGAGGGACTGCTCTTGCCAAGTGTCTGTATGCTTTGTCATGTAAGTAACAGCCAACCTTTGTTTGTAGAGTGCGAGAGGATTTCCTAAAACTATTTATGAAAAAAGAAATGGGTGGGTCTGAGGGAGAGAAAGTATTATTAGAATAGGTGTGAGGGTGCTAGTATGGTGCAATTGGTAGCATACTGGCTGCATGCCTATTAATTGTGCTATAGTGTGTTTTACCATCTGAGCGTAGCATAGTCACCCAGAAGCATAAGCATAAAAAAGTAACAGCAATGTTAGCAGACTGTAGCCAGTTAAGTATGTTCAAATTCATTAGTCTGAATTTTTGTCATGACAGCTTTTATACGAGTATAGGAAATAGTCAAACCCGTATTTATTCCTTAGACAAAAGTTATCTGATTATTGTCAAAAAATCTGCCCATTTTTTTTAAACTCTTTAAAATCAAATCATGCATTGGATGACTGACTAAGAGATTCTAAATTTCTAACACATTTAAAAAATAAACATTGATACTAGATCAATGCATCAGATGTGCTTATAAAGTAATTTTGTGGTCTTCCCGATTAGTGTATTGATATTTTCTTATTTCCTTAAAACCGCCATGCGTGTATGAACGTAAACGACGTATACGGAGTATGAAAGCATGGTAGCAGGTGGCATTCTGTAGTTTCTTCCGTGGGAAAAAGGCATGAATTTATGTATGTATGTAGTAAATAATATAATTTTTTTATCCTTTCAGGTATGTCTCGCGGGTACGACCCGGCATCCCTGGAGCTGATCAAGCAGGGAGGCTGTCCAGTCCTCGTTGAGCTACTGACGTCGTCTGAACCATCTGCCAAGACAAAGGCGGCTTTTCTCATCAGACATTTCTGCCAGAATTTCGTTGACTCAAGAAGTAAGACCACTACATTCAAATTTTATTTGTTTTAAATTGACGTTATTTCAAGATAAGCAAATATCAACTTTATTTAATGGTAATTAAGTTGATTTCAGAGTGACTAGTACAATTGAAAAAGTTATAAAAATGTTTGAAGTTGTAGCGTAAACTGAACTTTATTGTGTAGGAATTAAAGTTATTTTTCCATAAACTCATATTTGTTTACATTTTTGGCGAATATGTCGCGATTCAAATTTACGCTTATTATTATACTAGCTTCTGCCCGCGACTTCGTCCGCGTGATATTCTTGTTTCCCCGATGTCCTCACTCCATCGTATCGCATCGCCTGCTATAACTTCGTTTTCACTTAGCGATCTTTCTGACCGTGGTGTTAAGTGGCCTCAAGAATTGGGCTATCAAATCTCCAACTGGTAGATCCAGAGATTAGCGCGTTCTGATAAACCAACTCTTCAGCTTTATAGTTAGCACAGGAAGGCCCGCCGGCTGCCCCTCAAAAATGGTTGGGCAGTCTTGTAATACTCTAATGACATTTCGTCATATTTTCAGAACAATTCGTGAAACTGAACATCGTGAAGGTAATAGCTGGAGACCTTCAAGCGGGAAGGAACGACAGCACAGAACATTTGCTGAGCATATTGCAAGTGTTAGTGAGTACCAAGGACCCCGCCATCTTGCGGCTGTGTCGGGACCCGAGGTATAACCTGAAGAATGTTCTCCAAGATCACCTGAAGAGACCAGAACTAAGGGATGACAGGTTTTTAGAAGAGAAGGAGTATTGTCATGAACTGATAACGACAATTTTTGCAAACATTAATACAAGTAACCCGCCGTTCAGGGAGGGTAATGTCGAGCAAGCTGATAGGTAGGGGTAGCGTTGGTAATGTCGTTCGTATGATCTCTTTTCTATACTAAATTATGCTAGGTCAAATTATACTGGCTAGCGAAACTCCGCAGACGTCTTGGGTATATCTAAACGGGATAAAACAAAAACATGTGCGGTCGTGGGGTCGCCGTCAGGTACGAAGTACCTTATGCGCTACTCGCACGCACACACTCGTATATAAAAGAAAGAGACAGAGAGGGAGACAAAGTCGTATGCAGGGGCATAACGCTTTTTCCTTAAGTGACGATTTCTACCAGTTAACTCCTACAGCAAACTTCGTTCCAAAAAGATTTGATGTTCTGTGTAAAAACTGATTTTCTCAACTCATTATATTTCAAGTTATTACACTTCCAGCGGTCAATCAATGTATCCTCTCGTCTGATAAGCAAGCGTATTAAGTTCGGTAACAATATAGAAATAGTAAATATTTATTATCCAGGTAAGCAGATTCACTGGTTAATAGCAAGTTGAGGCGACATGAGTAGCTAAAATATTACCTACGGCTAGGTTATAATATGGTATTTGCTAGTGAGCCCCAAAATAGACAGTTAGTCTGTATCTTGGGGCTCGGAAATAGAAAAAGTAATTTATGTCTCATTAGTGGCAGTTGCGCTTATATAGTATATAAACATGATAAGTTTCTGCGGAGTTTCGCTAACTAATTCAATTTTAGCCTGTATTCATTAACACGTTGACTGCCAGATAACAGACGCAATAGAAAATATAATTGCGCCGATTCCCTTGTTCACAAACTAAACTAAATTTAAGTTCAGTGCATCTTTTTCTTTCTATTTTATTAAGAAAATTACAGAAGATAAATATTAGTTTAGTTCTGTCAAATTAGTCAGGGCCTGAAGTAAATTGACGTATTTTTAGTCGCCATGTTTTTAATCACGTCTAACTTGTCTATGGAGTATCTTAATTTGACAGGACTAAACTAATATATATCTTCTGTCCTTTTCTTAATGAAATAGAAAGTAAAAAATGAACTGAACATAAATTTAGTTTAGTTACTGTTTGTGAACAAGGGAATCGGCGCCATTGTTGGCGGTCACCGGTGACCGCGGTGGCAGTCAATGCCTTAAATGGCACATCACAGTTCTATTGTAAAATTATAAACTGTGTTTAAGATAATATAAAATGGCCGAGAATGGTTAGTTAAGCCCTGCAATACCAATATGCAACAGTATGAAGATTTATATTTGTTCTGAAACTTTCTATTAATACTTGTATTTTAGCAATATTATTTAGCATAGAGAAGAGACATTTTTTTATTTGTAAATACAATTGTTCAGGTGTAAATGATCGTAGTTATTAAAAGCTAATGCTAGCGTTCAATTGTCGAATATTGCCTATAAGCGGAGCCGTCAGCATTTTTTCACTGTAATAAATTCCTCTCACAGAGAGGAGGCCTGTGGTCCAGTGGTGGGAACATTATAGGCTGATTTTGTTTTGTAGCTGTACAAATGGTATAATCTGTGGTCTGTACTCCGTATCTATGTACACAACGACTGTTTTCCGCGTCCTCGACCCTCGTATACAAAAATCCGCTGAAAACGATATGCTACTGTAAATACCTAGTGCTGTTTCAAGTTCAGTAGCGCAAACGTAGTGCTGTTTCAATTTCAGTAGCGCAGGACAGCGCGATTAGCATTTCGTATGCCAGAACGTGGATCAAAGTCGACTCGTTTATTTCAAATAGGCACATAAATAAATGGAATGGATTCTAGTCGCCACTTCCAAAAGGTGACACAAATGTTACTCTTTTAAAAATGTTTTACAATATTTTTTTTTTTTTTGTTAAAAAAATAACGTTGCCCCCACTAGGAATTTCTCCTGTGTCGTGGGTGCGTTTACAGACATAAACTCACATACACAAACAGCCAGACCCGGAACAACTAATTGTAGGTCATACAAATATTTGTTCCGTGCGGGAATCGAACCCGCGACACGCAGCGCAGCAGTCAATCGCTTAACCACTGCGCCAACCGTGCCGTCGTCATTTTCTATACATTAATTATATAATTATAGGTGAAGATGATGCACCTATAATAAAATTATTTATCTATGACAATAGGTAAAAAAAATGAAGAAGATCCACGCGAGATACATTTTTAATGGCAATGGCAACCAGTTAAATGTCGTCGTATGAAAAAACCCTACTAAACCAGGGGGTCTACTCCGAAGTAGTATCGGCCGAATGTTCGGCAGTTTCCTGCTACAAAGTTACTATTTGGTTCGGTCGGTTCTGATCCTACACTCTTACACTCTTTCAAATATTGACTATGGTCCCGACCCAACATAGCCGATCCGTACTTTTTTCTCATTTTTCAATAATATTCGGTTCGGCCATGTGTCGGTCCGATCCGAACATTCGCACTCTGCACTTCGGAGTAGACCCACAGTCTTTCTTTACTTCTGTCTGTCGTGTATTTGAGTGTTTTCTCTGGTTTCGGCACGAGATAGGCTCACCACTCTAGTCGGAACAAAAATATAAACCAGTACAGTTGTTAGCGACTAGAGGACGCTTGATGCACTAAAGTATACCTTCGTGAGTGGAGGGTTATTTTTTTGCAAGTACTTATTGATAAGCAAATGAAAATGGTGATAACGAGTTATTAATATGGACTTGATATTATAACTATAACAAGATATATACCTGTAGATGTGTATTTATACATTTTTGTAAACAAGAAACAATTAATATACATTAAGTACTTATGTATTGATGCAAGTTAATGTTCTAATGATGCTTTTGGTGTAACATTGTAATAATTGTTCTGTTTCGTGACTTGACTAATATTACGTAATCTGCTTTTAACTGCCTTAAAAAATGTTAGCTATCAGGTACTTATAGTACCTGATAGCTAACATTTTTTTCTGCCTGGAGTAGAGCCCGTATTAAGAAAAAGAAAAAGGGATAGTGCTATCGGTCATGTATAGCTTCGTCTCTCTCTAGCACTGGAATCGCGATGGTATTTAAACGTTAAAATACGGCCCCAGTACGTGGAAATTTATTACTGCCAATGTTTGTTTATTAATTGCATTTATATAGTCCTTCCAATTAGCTATGTGTAATATGTGCGTGGTATAATTTTTGCGCCAATGGTATGTCTAGATTCACACATAGTGTGCAAAAACGCATGCACACGCAAAATTTTTGTCTCTGGTGTACATAATTATTATGTACCTACATTAAGAATGTAACTGTAACATTTACATTGTTTATACACATAAAACAGTAACACATTAACAATGTGATTAATAATAAAGTTTTAGTTATAAATTAGTTTTATTTTTTTTATTTTACAACCGTTTACCGCTACTGCCCTAGACGATTTCACGGCTAGCGACCCGATTTTGATGTTTGGTAAGGAGCTTAAAGTAGTGGAAGTGGCAGTGGGCTGGCCATGGCCGGTGGAGCAGACGAATCCTGGAGTGGAGACCGCGTGTCG
This sequence comes from Apamea crenata, assembly GCA_949629185.1. Lineage (NCBI taxonomy): Eukaryota > Metazoa > Arthropoda > Insecta > Lepidoptera > Noctuidae > Apamea > Apamea crenata. The sequence continues at coordinate 9,097,889 of OX451372.1, forward strand.
GCAAGCCTAGTGTGGGACGCCCCCCAGCTACGACGACTTGGACGGACGACCTAAAGGTTGCTGGGATGAACTGAATGCGGAAGGCGGAGGACAAGGTGTTGTGGCGCAGCCTGGGAGAGGCCTATGTCCAGCAGTGAACTGCAATACGCTAAGTTGATTGAAGGAGGTTAAAGTTAGATGGATGGACGACACAGCTGTAATGAGATAGTGGCGCCGATTCCCTTGTCTACAAACTAAACTAAATTTAAGTTCAGTGCATCTTTTTCTCTCTATTTCATTAAGAAAAGGACAGAAGATAAAATATTAGTTTAGTCCTGTCAAATTAAGATACTCCATAGACAGTTTAGACGTGATTATAAACACGGCGACTTAAAATACGTCAATTTACGTCAGGCGCTGACTAATTTGACAGGACTAAACTAATATTTATCTTCTGTCCTTTTCTTAATGAAATAGAAAGAAAAAGATGCACTGACTTAAATTTAGTTTAGTCGGTGAACAAGGGAATCGGCGCCAGTAAGTACCTATACTATTTATCCCAGAAATCTATAAAACTGTACAGTATAGCTATTCATCCCACAGGCTATCGTACCGAAATTTTCTACGTTACGTACGTGCACATTTTGCCTTGCCTCCGACAGCAAACAGCTGTCGAAAGAATAGAGGCCGTTTATTTGATTAAACTATCAAAATTTTCTGGTTTTAGACTTGTGAACAGCTTCAGAGGACTCCTACGATAACATTGATTGATATTTCATACGGTACGGAATCGTATCGAGTAGTTGCGAATAGCTTTGCAGGTGGGCTCCGATCGACCTATTCTGTAAAAATCTCACCACGAAAACTGGTAAATTTAGTCAATAGCTTAAATCCCTAGCATTAGGTGGAATGACACGTGGTCACGTCCTGCCTTGCACTCTTGCACAGTTAGGTTTTACGGAGCCCCCTATACAGTCTCCCCAGTTCCCAGGGATGTGCTCTAACAGGCGTTGTACTGATGATCAGTCTTTTGAGAGGTTATGGTGCCCCGTTCCATGTGCAGATGGTGACCATCGGGGTGGTTTTAGAAATCCCACACTCCCCAGTCTTATCCCAAGAGACCTCGCCTTCAACGGTTCCCTCGAAAAAAATAGAATAAAACGAAGGTTTTCAAGTCATAAAAAAATTTTTTTTTCCTCCATATCAACTTAGTTGTCGACAACATGTACTTTTTGAGCTTGCTCGCTGCTGTCGGCGCTCTCAGAGGAAGAAGAAGAACTCTCGTCACTGGCGTTCTCGGATGAGGAATTGTCAGCTTCCTCAGAGGAGTCTGGCTTAATAGCATCGCTATCCCAGTCAAAATTGATGCCGGTTACCTCTGTGAACCAGTCGTGGTAGTGGCCGGGACGGACGTAACCTGAGGAACGAGGTTTTGAGACAATGAGTTTGATGTTCTTTATGGCAGTTTTCAGTGTTTTCTAGGGCATTTGTTTTCAACTTCTGCTCAGCTATTCTTATAACAGTTCAGAAATTGAACATTAATGCACTAATTATAAATAATAAATAAAAAAAAAAATTAATAATTAAGCTGCTAGAATATAATTTTCGGTGCTGAAATCCTTGAAAGTTGCTGGCTGAAATTGAACCGTTTGAACCAGCAAGGGACCAAATGGAATTATAATTTCCGAGGGTGACCACAACAAAATAAGAATGTAGGTACAGACTCAGCACATCAAGCTTCCCGAAACTGTCAAATTTTCTATATACTTTAGCGATAAAGTTGAGAATCTATTAAAGAAATTTGACAGATTGTAGTAGCTTGATGTGCTCGCGTCTGTACATGCAAGCGTAGATCTTTGATAGACACGCAAGTGTTGATCTCGCTACTAACTTTACTGATTGGCTTATTTATCCTTCATCCACGTCATGAGTTTTAGGTATGTTTTGTGCTGAAAGAAAGAAGCTAGATGTATGTTAACATTGCTCACCAGTTGGCCAGGGGCTGTTGCACCCACTGCTTGATCCGAAGCTCACAATACCGACCTGGGTGCGTGTACCATCAGCGTCTACCAAGGTCAAGGGACCACCGCTGTCACCCTGAATGAAAAAAAAATCAAGTCTTATAATAATATAGATGAAGGGTAAGGTAAAGAGAACATTAATTATCTGTACAAGACTCTCTTGGGGTGTGGCGAAAATTGGAACTAACGCCACTGTCTTTTTTTTTTCAATATAATTTCGCAAAATTATTTCACAAAAGTTTACCAGCAACGACCCTCTGTCAATGCCATTCAAGCGCCAAAAGGTCCTCGTAGCACTTTACAAGTCCGTTCACAGTTATGTTACCTCTTGACAACAGCAACTTAACGGGAACATTAAGTTATTTTAACGTTATTAAAGTTCACAATGATTTTGACACGACTTGTAGTTGTAAGTGGCAGCAAACCAACAGCTACCTGAGGAGAATGAGAATCTTTATTCTCACAAACAATCAATCACACTGATCTTTATCAGTGTGATTTGGACAGTGAAAAATCACGACGAGTTGTAGAAAAAAACTGTCACACAGATGAGATGACGCTCTTCAAAGTCGAAGTGCGGCAAAACAAAATGAGAACCCTCTCCGCCCCGGGATGCAAAAGAGACCGAAGAGAGTTCGAAAATTTTAGCACCTCGCCTCGGATAGTTAAGGTTTTCTTTTGACCATTGAGGCATTCATAAAGAAATAGGAGTTACTTTGTTGACTTATTATACAGAATAGATAGATGCCATCCTACGTTTATATTTTGCGTACATGGAGGCCACCAAATACAAACTGTCTTTTCCGTACTGAACACATTTTGGCCTTGTTTGGAATTTTATTAAGAAGTATCGAGGACCAGCCCTGACACCCCCCCCCCCATTATTTAGTTCTTAATGTTTACCTGGCACGAGGACTGTGAGGGGTGGTCGTAGGATCCTGCGCAGATGGTCTCTTCCTTGATGACCTGGCTGGTGGGGTACCAGGTCGTCAAGCATTCCTCGTTGGACACTCCTCGCTGCTTTGTCCACAGGAGGATCTCGGAGGCCGCACCACCTGGGGCATTTAGTACAATATTACAGGAGGACAGCAAGGGCTACTGGCACCATCATCTCGCCTTCGGACGAGTGACAAACAACTTTTTTCAACAATGTTTTGGTCTGTGCGAGAAATACTAAATATTTTTTCAGTAGTTTTTAAGAAAATCCTTTCTTTTTAGTGTGTTCGCGTCAAACTTTAATATAGCGGCTTGGAACATGAAGTGAGTCGCTGCGCAGTAACAAATCCATTCGTCAGCGGTGGTGAGGGGTGAGGTACATACTACGCAGCGACTCACTTCAGCTGCCAGAAAGTTTGAATCGGGCTTATGTTAAATACTTTATGATACTGACCGTTCCAGAGATCGTCGGTACGACCGAATCCGCTGACGATCATCGCGACTCCAGCGTAGTTGATGTTCTTCTGAGCGCTGCTCATGAGACGGACTGGCTGCACGTTGTCTGTGATAAAGAAATCGATCATAATGAAGGCTTGAGTACGGTCACCAAAGGAGATAAGTAACCAGGACCGTCGGTTATACTTGAAGTTTAGTAAGAAACTGATTGATGTTTTCGAATGAAATTTAATTTGATAATTTAACTGTTTGTTATCTATTCATTAGATTAAATTTTATTCGAAAACATGCTTCGGTTTCTTATTAAACTTCAACTATGTCCAACGACCCTGGTTATATACTTAAGTTAAAAAGTTATAAAGTTAGGTGAAGTGAACTTAGAGTGAGCTGTCAATAGTGTCACTCCCGAGTATTAGTTGGAATGACAGCTCACTCCACGCTCACTTCACCTAAGTTTTCACGGTGAGATGGTTACAGAATCGCACTGCTGTACCCATCTCACCGTGAAAACTTGACGTGGAGTGAGCTGTCATTCCAACTAATGCTAGGGATTAACACTATTTACAGCAGTGCGATTCGGTAACCATCTCAACGTGAAAACTTAGGTGAAGTGAGCGTGGAGTGAGCTGTCATTCCAAATAATGCTAAGGGATTGACACTATTGATAGCTCACTTCACCTAACTTTTCACGGTGAGATTTTTACAGAATCGATCGGCTGCTCACTCTAAGCTCACTTCACCTAACTTTTCACGGTGAGATTTTTACAGAATCGATCGGAAGCAGTGCGATTCTGTTACCATCTCACCGTGAAAACTTTGGTGAAGTGAGCGTGGAGTGAGCTGTCATTCCAACTAACAAAAATAGCTTACAGAATCGATCGGCTGTAAGTACTGTTATTGTCACTAACCGGTGAAGTCGATTTCTTGATCAAGCCCGATCATGGCAAGATCAGCAGTCTGGACCCCAGCCCTGATCTCATCATATTCGGGATGGATGTACTTGTTGGAGGACTCCACGATGGCCTCAGGTCGGGTCAGGTTCGTCAGGCCGAAGCGGACGACGAACGTGATACGGCTGTTAGGAAAAAAACGCAGGGATATTCTTTTAGTTAATGTTGTATGCAAAAGGATCAGTTACGAGTATGTGTCAGTCAGTGTACTGAGGAAAGACATTTTTTTTGTTTCGCGGTGGAAATCCTCATGGACTTCCTCCATCGTGGGAGTGACAGAGGGGTATGCCGGAATCTTACCGGCTAAAACCACCGCGGTGTTCCACCTCTACCTATGGCCGGGGGTGCGGGATTCGCATAAGCATTCACCGCTCTCCTGACAGGCCTCGATCCGCTGTTCCTCAGCGGGTCCCACCTTCCCGTGCAGCCATTTTCACAATGGTCGCACCCACTCTCGAGTGGCGCGCGTGGAACACTGCGGCGCCCACTCGGGCCTGTCTGGTCGGACGACAGACGCCCCTAGTCCGCCGCCCGCACGCCACCTCTCATGGAGGTCGCAGATCGTTTTGCACCCTTCTCGGGCGCCCGGTGCGTCTCCTGCGGGACGGGAGAGAGGATGCGGCGTGCAGACATGACATCCTCGCAAAAGGAGGTAACCCCGTCCCATGCGTACTGAGGAAAGACTTGCCAGACACATCAGATAAGCTTGTGTTAAGCACAATGTGAACAAATGGCTATGCCTTTTTAATACGCTTTTATCATTTTACGAATGGTTCACATCTTATTTAAAAAACAGAGAACAAGTAGTTGAAATAGAACATTACAATCAGAAATCAAAAGAAATAGAATTAATTCGATCCCAAAACATGGCCGTACACGCTTCTATACCACAAGGAAGTGTGATAGGATGCCTGCTATTCCTTGTTTACATAAACGATCTCCCTAACCATATCAAGGAGACTTGCGTATTATTCGCCGATGATATCTCTATCTTAACATCGTGTGATAATAATATAAACCTAAACCATAAATTGAGTTCTATACTTGACACTTCAACACACTGGATGAACGAACACAACCTTGAAATTAACTACAATAAGACAAAAATAATAACTTTCCACCCCCGACAAAAAACACCTTTATGTATAAGTTTCGAATACAACGGTTCAGAAATAGAAGCAGTAAATAAATTCACCCTTTTAGGCCTAGATATAGATTCACACATAGATTGGAAATCACATATTCAAAAAGTAAGATCTAAATTATCCAAGTTTTCATACGCTCTCCGAGAAATCAAGAAAACAACGGACCTCAAAACAGCACTAGTAACATATTACGCGTACGCATTTGCATGGCTCAAATATGGAGTTATCCTATGGGGAAATAGTACAGACGCGCCTACATTATTCACTCTACAGAAAAAACTGATTCGAATCTTAATAAATATCAAATATACAGACTCCTGTAAACCCCACTTTATAGACCTCAAAATATTAACCCTACCCTGCCTCTACATACTTGAAATTTGTAAATTTGTACGAAAATATCCGCAATTCTATACCAAAAGAGGAGATATTCAAACAAAAATTGCACTTAGACACGAAAACCGATTAGACATACCCGCTTCACGATTAAAAATGCACTCTTCTAGTACATTTGTTATGTCCATTAAAATATACAATAAGTTACCGGAATACATTAAAAATAAAAATAAAAATAATATCTTTATTAATAAATTAAAACAATTTCTTATAATCAAAAGCTACTACACTATTGACGAATATTTTAGCGATAAATTTCAACAACAATAAAAACTATTGTTTACATAATACCTTTCATTTCATTTTAAATTTCACTTTGAACACTTAAAACAATAAAATACTGTTAATTTAAAAATGAATGTGCTAAACAGTGCATAATTAATAATAATAATATTATACAAGATTCAATAAAATTATAAATAAGTATCTAGTTTTATTATAATTTATAGTCTATAATAATAATGAAAAATAAAGAATAATGTAAATCGTGCAATATATAAATATAACTTAAAACCAAATATATAAATATTTATATAAAATATAAATACCATAAAAACAAATTAATGTTACTATTTTAATTTAATATTTATTTTTTTCTTAACAAAAAGCGCCTTCATCCTCTCTCCTATTAAAAACTAACTTTGCTGTGCCCGACAGGGTCCATAATTGATTCGATGTTTTGACTTACCAACTATCATATATGTACACATTATGGAATGCAATAAAGTATTGAGTATTGAGTATTGAGAAAAGAGTCAATTTCAACCTACTTCTAGTTGTCGTATCGAAATAAAACTTTTTATGTAAGTATGTACCTATACCTAGTTCGGAAGGCAAAACTATAATTTTCTATCTTGAAGCTGATCTGCCGATGGAGCCAGAATGTGGATAGTGAAACTCTTCAGTGGCTACTAGTAACCCCTCGAGTTAAGGCTCATATGATTTGTTTTGACGAGTCCAATAGATTGCACTTAGTGTCGAAGGTCTGATGATGGAGCCATGAGGTGGATATTGGAACTCTTTAGGGATTTCTTGTAAGCCCGTCGAGTTTGCTAGGAGCCCCTAATCGTCATAACCTCATTGACTTTAAAATGATTAACTTAAATATACTTAGACGAAAAAGTTAAAAAATAAAAACATTTAGTTAAAAAAAAAACTAAAAACTACTTGTTTTTTTTAAATTACATGTATGGTGTTTAGGTACAGTCGGCCTTTATAAGATGATGAGTTGACATCGACAAAAATTCATTTGATTGTCTATTTTGTTCCATAATTCTGCATCAATGTGTAATATTATGTTTAGTGTATCTAGAATTCTAAACTATCTAGGTATCTAACTTGCCTTCCATAACTACAGCCAATTTCAAGGATGTCTGAGTTAGTAAATATTTATTAAAGAGAAAATTGTTTCAAAACCTGGTTTTAGTACTTACTTAGCCAGGCAGTGGGCGGCCGTGAGCACCCACTTGTTGTGGATGAGCGAACCACCACAGGAACTGACGGCACCAGTGGGATTCACCATACGCACACTAAGCTGGTACGGGATCTGGCCTTCCTCTGCAGGCCAGCCGGCTACGATCCTTGATGCTTGAAAGTCGACTAAGGGACATAAAAATTTAATTTTAAAACTTTGTGATCTCGTAGCAGCGTAGCGCTACGCCGTAGGTGCCCCGCGGTTCCCATTTTGTTTCCCGTAGCACAGGGCGCTTCCGCATGGCTACGGCGTAGCTGTTTTAAATTCAATTTCTATCTAGTTCTAGTTTCGAAAGTTTTACTTGTATATTTTTCCAACATCGCCAGTTTTTCATTCTAACAAAATTCGTCAGCTCAACAGCAAAAATAACAGAATGAAAATGACACAATGTGTAGGGTGTTCTTTCCGCAGTGTTGCTCATATTTATTACCGATGAAAATTACCTACAGTTTTAGACATTTACTTTTTATCAATTTGATAATATTCACTTACCCAAGTCCTCGATAATGGCCGGTTCGGGATTGAGGACACCTCCCTAGAATACGGGAAATTCGCTTGTGTTAATAATTCATATTTAAATTTCTAGTAAGTACCTAAATATTAAATGAGACAGAAAACTAGCGATCAATAATTAATTGACTAGGAAGTCATAGCCCCATTTTTCAGAATATTTATACGTGCAAAGTTTATCCATCTTACATTGTGCTATCGCTCTTTTTGCACGACTTTAAAAAAGAGGTTCTGTATTTGACCCGAGTTTTTAAGAAAATCGCGGACATACATACGTATATGTACAGTCACGAGCAACATTGAAATACGACACACATTACATATACTTAGCTATGAGTTCGAAAATGCTATGTTCGTAAAAATATAAAATTTAATAAAAAAAAAGGAATAAATCGCTTTTGAATAAAGCCGAGTGCATACATACTTCTGCTCGTGACTGTATGTCCGTGATTTTCGCAAAAACTACTGAAGCAATTTAAAAAACTACTGAAGCAATTTTGATGTCATTTTTTTTGAAAGAGTGGGAATTTTATTAGTTTGTCTAATGTTCCGAAGTTCTTACCTGCACATAGCCCAAAATGAAGAAAAGTCCCACCAGGTACGCGGCCGCCATCTTGAACGAACGCCTTGCGAGTGACTTGCACTGTACCTAATTACTATATTATAATTAATCTGTCTGTATCGAAAATTAGAATTAAATGATAATATTTTCTCATTATCTGGGATTATGTTATCAATAATTAATTAGGATATTTATGTAGGTACTGTTTAGTATTTCAGCATTGTTAGGGTTACCAAACTTTGTGTAGGAATGAGGAATGACTTGCATCATAGTATGAAAATTATAAACTAGGCATATTCCCCTTTATTCATAATCTTTGCTTACATTTATGTAGTGATTAGCGACCCTAATTATTGGGCCTGCACCCTAATTGCGTAACAAACTATCAATCACAATCTGAATCATTTTGATGGATATTGCTATTATCCATTGCTTCATAAGTTCGAAAAATTTGTCTGCTCAAAACGGAAATAACGCAATGTTATTGAACTGTTAAAATGAAAGCCATTCCCTACTGTTAGTGTGTTACGCAACTTCCCCACTGCTCTTGATCTCGACCTCGCCTGGTGGAATGCGATGGATGAAGTCTACGATGGAACGAGCGTGCCCAGAGTGGAGTAAGCTGTCATTCCAACTAATGCTAGGGATTGACACTATTGACAGCTCACTCTAAGCTCACTTCACCTAACTGTTCACGGTGAGAGTTTTCAGAGAATCGATCGGCTGTTCATTCTTGCTTTGAAGGCAGATACAAGGAAGAAGGGCTTTACTTACAACGCTATAAGGTTCATTCGGCGCGTGGCCAAATTAAGAAATTAAGAAAAAGAAAGAAAAGAAATTAAGAAAAGCACAGAAGATAAATTTTAGTTTAGTTTTGTCAAATTTGTCAGCGCCTGACGTATTTTTCGTAGCCATGTTGCATGCATTACGTAGTTTCTGAGACTTACAAAATTAAGATTTTGGACAACTGACTGTAAATCGCACTCCAGTACTGGATTTTTAAAAGTTTTTAGGAAATAAGAAGGGCAAATATAAAGGGTAGTAAGTTTCAGTAGCCGTATCCGATGTGCCTACATTCAGATACGGCTTGGATCAAGAATCAGGTTCTTTCCCAAAATATCCACAAGCCATGGTGTCTCTACGCTGCGTCATTCCTTGTGTTATTTATAACAAGCAGATAATCCCGGATTGGATATAACGCGTGCGCACAGTGCTATCACTAGCTATCAGTGTCTGCAGCGGACGCTGACTTTACCTAGCTTTAAGCAACACAACAGCGCTAAAGAAAAACAATACCTATTTAACTGGTTGTGTTTTTCCCAATAGGTAAATGGATCCTGCCGTTATCTGTCGTATACCTTTAGGTACATACAACAAATATGTATTTCTACATATTAGTCATAAACATTTGCGATTGAACATGGACCTTTTGTGTTCCACGCGAATCTCAAAGCGATGTCAGCACAAACTGATGGGGTCCGCAGCTAAGGCCGATGCCTGCCAGGGCCGCGGGATGTTCGAAAGAGTTACCGTAGCCCCCTGTCACAGGCAACTGAAGGAACACGGGTGGGTTTTAGTCAGTAAAAGTCTGACATGACAAATGATTTCTCCCACCCCGCTCAGAGTGGGAGAAGTTATTTGATGTTTACCCATCCAAAAAAAAAACTACATGGGCCTTTATTGACGATTATGGGCAACACGCTTGGCAACCGGAATTTTGATAATCGTACTTAAGTCGTTTTAAGTAAGAGTTAAGAATGTAAGAGATTGGATATAACTTTGAGGTTGCTTAGAATTTTCCTTTCTGTCGTGGGGAAATCTTGACGGATTTTGTCGGTAGAGAACGGAGAGCTATTGAAATTGATATGTCGGATTCGTATTTAGTACGTAGCGGTGTTCCTGTTACTACCTGATCATGAGCCGAGACTTCAGTAGTGCTGGATTCACTACACATGCTCCGCACCCCCGTTTTACCTAAAAGAAGATGAGATATGACCCAGTTCACAATACGTGGCCATACTTAAGTGGACAGCCAACGTACCCTGGGCTTCTACAAACACCTGAGTATCAAAAATCTACTTCTTGAGTTAATCTTATGTACATAGCTAGTTTACAAAATAACCAGAATTTGAATTTTTATATTTGAAAAGTCATTGATGTTACAAGGATTTTTTGGCGCACGTATGATGTTGACAACAGCACTGTTGTTTTTGTGCATTTATTTTGTGAACACCAAACAAGTTGGACAACTGCCCCTAGTAAAGACCCATGGTCCAACTAGTTGGACAGAGCAGTTGGACCACTGCCCCGCCCCGGACTGAACAAAACAGAGAGCAGTGGCCCAGTGGTAACGGCCGCGACTTACGAATATAGTAGGTTCGAACCCAGACAGACGCTTTACTTTGTGTAAATTATTTCATCACCACTGCGCTCAAAACGGGGAAGGAAAACATCGTGAGGAAACCGGCATGTCCAAGAAAAGAACAAAAACAAAAATCGAAGATTTACCAACCCGCACTGGGCCGACATGGTGAATTACGGCCCACTCCCTCTCACAGAGAGGAGGTCTGTGTCCCAGCAGTGGGAACATTATAGGCTGATTATGATGAAACAAAACCAAGATGGCGGCGTTAGTTCAGATTTTGACTAGGTACTTATTCTTGTATCTATCTAGTTAAAAGTTGTTAGATATTCGAATCCTACGTTGAAGTCTTGTTCAGTCGATAGTGAACTATGCAGCAGAAATTGTTGTTGTACATAATAGCGAAATCATTAAAATATTGTAGATTAGTTCCATAATTATCTTTAACTTATCTTAATCCTAAATCATTAGGTAGTTATATAATAAATTGGGTGACTTGCACAAAATTTACCTAATTACATAATATTTTAGTTAAAGAAATCATATATTTCTATTTTCAATTAGGTAGGTACTTTTTTGGAATTTTTGACTGATCGGACCGATCCTTGTGGTTAAATATTAGTTGTTTTTTTCATAACGACATTCTCAGGATTAGCCGTCAGGATTCGTTGCCTTTCAGACTCCTGTTTCAAGGGACTTATGGAAATACAAGCCGTGTGCCCGATGGCTTTTTCCATCGGCAAAAATGACGAACTTCTTTACAAACTTTCATCTCCTATTTAACATATAGAGGTATGAGGAACAGGATGTAAAGTTCACTCATACTCCATAGAATAGGGAGGATCCTCCGACTAGACGGGTGTTGTGTTCTTGTGTTTGGCGGGCAACTGCCCGATGATTCGTGTCGGGTCGTTGTATATATGCTAATTGCGCGGTAAACTCTGCTTGCGAGATGCAGGATTTTGTGTGACGTCAGAATGACGCGTAGTTCGCATGTGGCGTTTGTACAAACATTTTAAAAATTCATCCGTTTGATGACGACTTTTCAAATATCCTTCATTAGTGCTTATGATACAGGCTGGCAGGGCCCGCGACGCGCAACCTGTTACCATGGATTCAATTTCATTTATGGAAAAAAAAACTACTGTTTCATAGAGAAGTGCAATACCTATGCGGTTAAAATGTATGGAACAGTTAAAATATTTTTTTAATAACCGACATACACGAACGCAGGGGTTTCAGAATCATGCCTGTTGAATTAATTATTAGTTTGCACATCAATGTCCCTGATAATTTTTTTAATTTCTTTCTTTATAATAGTGGTGTTGGCTGTGCGATGTCTGTCAGTGAGTCAATGAAATAAGTTTTACATTGTATTAAGTAGGAGATTGAAAGAAACATACACAAAAAGGCGTAACATTATTTATTACATGTTATTCTTATTTGACAAAGTCATGCCATTACATCTTCTAGCGCACATAACTTGCAGGAGATCTTGCCACCAATTATTTATGTGGGCTCCAATCTTTATTCGTCCTTATTGTGTGCTCTATCGTGCGTGGGTGGGTGCATTCATTGTTATATTCACGCTTAATTTCACATTGTTTTTTAAGCATATCTCTCTGCATGCTGCTTATTTATCAGCCGTTGCCGTTGCGTTGTAAGCCATTGGTCCTGCGCCTGAAATCTCTCCGGTCGTGTCGGATTGCCCTCCCATCGGACTATGAAAGTGAGGGAATTGAGAGCGCACCTGTATCTGCGCACACACTTGTGCACTATCACACCGCCAACTTCCAAACACGGGGCTGTTACTGATAAATCCTTATGGAAAAAAAAACCCAATAACACTTTGCTCGACCTGCAGTGCGATTCTGTAACCATCTCACCGTGAAAACTTAAGTGAAGTGAGCGTGGAGTGAGCTGTCATTCCAAATAATGCTAGGGATTGACACTACTGACAACTCACATCAAGCTCACTTCACTTGAGTTTTCACGGTGAGATTTTTACAGAATCGACCGGCTGGAAATCGAACCCAGGACACCACGCTCAGCAGTCCCACTTGCGACCACGAGACCAACAGGGATATATTTATTTATTGAAACTTTATGCACAAGTACAAAAATACTGTACAAAGGCGGATTTAATACCTGAGGCATTTTCTATCAGTCAACCTTAGAGTGATGCAGAGATAAAACATGGCAGGTCAGAGTAGCACCGCCAAGTTTCAAACTCCGGGCTGTAATTGAGAAATTCCGACGACGAAGACCGCAAAATCAACGGGGCATTTAATTTCATAATACCTACTTTGGAGGTATAAGGAAAGGAATAGAGGTATAAGGAAAGGAATAGAGGCATGAGGAACAGGGTGTAAAGTTCACTCAACCTCCATAGAAAAGGGAGGATCCTCCGACCAGACGGGTTTGTGTCTGGCGGGTAATTGCCCAATGATTGATGTTGGGAAATTGTATTTATGCTAATTGCGCGGTAAACTCTGCTTGCGAGATGCAGGATTTGCGTGAAGTCAGTATGACGCGTTGTTCGCATGTGGCGTTGTAGATACCGCACGATTTTGCAATATAATTAACAAGAAATTACAAACTTCATAATTTACTAACATAAGTATTCGTGTTAAGTTTCAAGTTACCTAACTCAAGAAGATTTTTCATACTAACAAAATCCCCCATTTTCACCCCCTTAAAGCTAGTATTTCCAAAAAACCCTTCTTAGTGCTCCCCTACATTATAAAAGGAAGCCGTGTACATAATTTCACATTCCTAGTCCCAGTAGTTTCGGCTGTGCGTTGATAAGTCAGTCAAAAAAATCAGCTGTTCCCTACATTTATGTTCGCATAACTCGTCAAAATGTAGGGAACAGCTGATTTTTTTTTCGCGATTTCAGGTTTGGTCCTATAGTAAAGGTTGTTCATAATGATGAGTACAATGACCTCTTAAGAGGTTGTTGGTGTTTTACAAATAACCCTGTATATAATTAATTACAACTGCAAGTTTTACAAATTACAAGTTTATCTTAGCTCGAACAATATTTGCCTATTTAAAATGTTATCAGAACTAATCTGTTTGTACGGACTCTAATTGAGCCGTGAACGATACGCTCAATTAGTTTTTTTTGTTAATCTGTTACTGCGAATAGGTATTCATATTGATTTATTCATCAAATATAAGCTAACAGTTTACATCAAATCGCTTATATCTTTATATATTAATATTATATTATGCTAATTCTACATTACAATTTTTATTAAAACTTCTTAGACTATAAAAATAAATACAAAAAAAAAACGGAGTAACATAAAATTTGTAAACAAAAACAACCTTATACATAAAATTAGAAACTAAACAATTATTTTTTCATACTTGTATGTAGAGTTCTAGTTATTTCTTCGTACATATTTTTATGTTGGTATGTAGAGTCCGTCTCATGAAAGAAATCCTGCGGCAATAAGTGGAAGTTTAACGTGTATATCTGTGTCTGTCTGCGCCATCGTAGCTCTCAAACGGCTGAACCGATTTTGATTATTATTTTTTTTGTTTGAAAGGTAGCTTGTATTTACTGGTTGCTTGTAACCAGTGCCTGTAATAATGATGTTGATATAAACAAATAAAGATCTCCATCGCATGCCTGTGGCGCCGGGTCTGCGAGACTTCTTTCGTGAAATGGATTTGTGCTTAGTCGCTTCTGAACGAAATCAGCATAGATATAAGGGGTCTCTGAGCTTTATACAGGGTGGAAAAAAGACTGTTAGTACCTTAAATATTGACGATAGCCAATTGAGCAAAGGACTAAAGTTAATTTAAACAATTAATAAAAAATTGAATCGATCCTAAAATTATGCAAAAAAATGTTAAAAAAAAAAATCTGAAAGTGAAGTGTGAGTCGGACTCGCGCACCGAGGCCTCCGTACAAATTTGTAGGTATGTACAGTCAACAGCAAAAGTAGATGATCAAAATCAGAAATTTAATACTAATGAACGGAGTTTGCGTCAGAACTGTGTGACGTCGAAGTGATTCAAAAGTATGTCAGACTCAGTGTCATACTTTTGAATCACTTCGACGCCACACAGTTCTGACGCGAACTCCGTTAATTAGTATTGAATTTCTGATTTTGATCATCTACTTTTGCTGTTGACTGTACATAGTTTTAAAATTAATTTTTCACTGCTTCAAGGGATAGCAGGCCTGATAACTCCACGCGTTCCTGAGAATAAGGGTCTTGTCTGACGGACAGACAGACGGACAACGAAGTGATCTTATAAGAGTTCCGTTTTTCCTTTTGAGGTACGGAACCCTAAAAATGCTGATGATGTGTAATGAATAAGGACCAGGGAATGATGAGAAGGTCCTTCACTTAAAGGTTAGGAATAAAAAACAAAATGTAAAATATATTCAACATTATATTTTATTCTAAGTACATTCTGTACAGTCGCATTACGTACTAAATATCACAACAGATTTTAGAAATAAAACATTTACTGGCAAAAAACTGCACACACATACCTGCTTGTGCTTGTAAATACAATATAATGTAATAATTAATCATTGTCTTTTGCAGTATATCGGGAAAATAGGTAGGTACTTATACAGGGTGTCCTGAAACTCAACGATAACCTGGTACCGGGCGAGAGGCCAAGGTATACCAGTTATGAAAAAAATAAGAAAAAAAAAACATTTTTTTTCTCAAGTGTCAAAGTTAACTGACAATAATTTTTTAAACCATAAATCGTCAAAACTTAATTTATTTTACTTAGTTAACAATGTATATTACTTTGATTTGTGGTTGCGATTATTATCACTGTTATTTGAGATTACATTGTTAAAAAAATCACTGTAAAATTATAAAAAAAATCAACTTTTTCAAAAAATGTCTATTATCGCTTGACTAAGTGACATGGATATTTTTTCTTATTTTTTTCATAACTGGTATACCTTGGCCTTTCGCCCGGTACCAGCTTATCGTTGAGTTTCGGGACACCCTGTATAAGGTGGAGACGACAATACATAGTCATGTTCGGTTATTTGCGTACATACAACAACAATAAATTAAACTGCGTATATACTAAAACTTCGTTTCCCAATCTGCATAGAAAAAATCAATCAAATATATCGAATAGTTTAGTCACTATAGCTAGTCAAAGATTGATAGAACCCATAGTCGGTACATCACTAGTATTTAGTTCGTTTGAAAAAAAAATAATTTAAGCTAAGATTTATTTGATAGTTGCAAAGTACTCTTATGCATTAGTATTGCCAGTGTTTTCATTTATTGTCGTATTGTTGTCTCCACATTGTATAAAATTTGTTTTTTTTAAACCAATTATGTACTTGTGTATTGCATTTTTATGTTAGGTACATTTTTTTAAATTTTGGCATAGGTCTTCAGTTCTGCGGTTTAGGGCTAAAATCGAAACTATGATAAGTACAGTATAACTCACTAACATCACCAACAAAATATTTCAGTTTATCTAGGAGACGAGCCTAGATATTTTTTGGAAAAAAAATCTCATTTTTTTTATATTATCACTCAATAACATATTGCACACTATATAGCTACAACCCTTTTATAACAAAAACCATATTAGTAATACTAAAATAAAAATAAATAACTAGGTATACGTTGAGTACAGTTTTTGTCTAACAACCAGTCTTACCAAGTGGTATCGTATTACCCAGTAACTGGGTTGTGGAGGTCAGATAGGCAGTCACTCCATGTAAAATACTAGTATTCAGCTGCATCCGGTTAGACTGGAAGCCGACCCCAACATAGTTGGGAAAAGGCTAGGCAGATGATGACATTAAGTACAGTTTTTTGCAAGTAATAATAAGATTATTATTAAATTATGACACTATAAATTGTACAATAAAATTAATAATAGCAACAAAATCTTGATCCAGGTGAGCTTTTCTTAAATAATTAACTAAAATCTTTAAAGCGATTAAGTACCTATAAGTACTCGATATTTTGCTAAACTATTTAATATGTTTAATATATTAAATGGGGCTGAGAATTAAATATATAAAATAAAATAAAATGTGATCTAATTAATGCCTCAATATCACTGTCGAGTCAACGTTATAACATATTATCTTTATAAGATAAAATTATTGTTATTTCATGTGTTATTAATATAATAATTTATTAAGCTTAGTCAAGTTCAGCTAATGAACTAAATTGAAGACATTTATAAATATATATAAATAGGTTTGTTTTACATTTTATTTTTATATTTACCCTGCGTGTTTCTTATTAAAAAAATATTGTGTTATAAAAACAGTGTATCCGAAATAGGGAACTGCTAACTGCCTGACACTGCCTGAAAAGGTGGATATTATGAGTTGTTTCTTTTTTTAATTATAAGGTTAGAAAATAACCTGTACTGACTGCATAAATCATGCACGCATGTCATTTACACAGTCTGCATGTTGGACATGTAAAAATTTACACTTTTTTTTATTTATGGCAGGAAAAACTGCTGGTTACGGTTTACGCAAACGTGTTGTATCAACAGTTCGGTGGACGTCTGTAAAACGTCGGTGAGTAAGAAAAAACAATTAAAGACGAGGAAAGAAAATCAGGGTCGTTTAAAAATAAAAAGGGTAAAGATGATTGAGCTATAAGACCTTACATTACAAAGGCCTTCTTGGTATTTAAATACTACAAAATCCTCTAAGGATTCGGTCTCACGTGGTCATAGTGACCACATGTTTCTTAGATGCTAAATACTTGTAGTAAACGACCGCATCGTGAACTGTCGGGAACGTCTCCATCTGCAGTTGGTCTATCTCTAAGGAGTTGTACTTGTCTATCATTTCTAGGACTGGACCTGGAACAAAAAGGATTATCTGCATATTGTTGTTATTGTTCACCTTTCACCCCTCTCTATCTCAAGAAACGTTTTCAGTTTCTTTGCGACTCCCACACGAGATAACTTGAAGCTCACAATGCCTATGCATTCCACAACTTTCCTTGATAAATCATTTACTGTCCAGGCCGCTCGTTTGTGGAATGCATTGCCAGTTGAAATAAAACGCGCGCAGTCGTTACAGGTGTTCAAATGACTTGTAAAGGAACACTACTTGTCGTTGTGATCTTGTTGTCCTAACTGCAAGCGTCTACAGTCTTATTTTGTGTAGTAATGCGATAAGACCGCCCATTGTATATTTTGTAGTGTCTCATGTGTTTTTTATGCTATGTATTTTTGTGGTGAAGGTGGTGAATAAAGTATATATAAATACATCATCATCATCTGCCGAGCCTTTTCCCAACTATGTTGGGGTCGGCTTCCAGTCTAACCGGATACAGCTGAATACCAATATTTTACATGAAGCGACTGCCTATCTGACCTCCACAACCCAGTTAATGGGTAATACGATACCCGTTGGTAAGACTGGTTTTAAAGTATATATAAATACATAAATAAATAAAATAGTAATTTTTTCATTAGGGACAAGGCAAAATACTTCAGGGGAATTCAGTACAATCGGTGGGAGAGTTTCTAGTCTGGAGACGAACTCTACGGGGCCGTACGGGGTGGTGTGCGGCCTTTTCTTCTAAGACGAACCGACCTAAACACTAATATTAAAAAATATTGGAAAAACTGAATTTTTATAAACCACATGTATATACAACATTATTGTAAAAGGTTATAAACTAATACAGGGTGGCAGGGACATCGACGCGCAAACCGTAACCATGGGTTCAGCACATGAGTTTTAGACCTCATAGCGTCGAAATTTTTCGTCGGTTATTAAAAACCCCGCCACCCTGTATAGTATCTGTACAATCCCTGCCACCCTGTATAGTAAATGAAATCAGTTATAAATAAGTGTACAAAAAATTGAGGTTTCATCATCATCATCATCGTTTTAATAAGGAAGAATTAATGGGAGGCCTCCCCATTACTTCTGCCATGTTCCCAGTTCCAAACGTCCTTCATCCAATAGTTGGGCCTCAGAGTTAGTCTCTCAGTAAAAACTGACGCGGATTAAAAATGAATTGTTTATTTTATTTGCTAATATTTTACATAATTTTATCTATTTTATTATTTATTACTGTAATTACCAGTGACATCACAGCGGGCCATATCAGAATACCAGCGCTTTTATTTTTTAAATGTTGAAGCATCATGATGAGATAGGAGCCTTTTGGCCTCGTATAGGACTTTCTGTTTCATTTTTCTTTTTGTTACATTTTATCTACACAATTTGTTTTTATTTTTGACTGTGTTTAGTTTAGTTATGATCTTCCTGTACGAGTAGCAAATTTCTTTCTTCCATTTCATCTAACTGTTTCAGAAAGGTATCTGACAACATGTTACATGTTGTTTTTTTTACGAGAGTTCAGACTTGGTTCTTTAGTAACAGCTTATGAAAAGAAATCACCGTATTCTGATGTACTAGTTTTGTCCGCGGCTTCGCACCGCGTGGAGATTGGAAATTATCCACGAGTACGTGCTTCCGGGATAAAAGTCTAACCCAGGTGTTTGGATAAGATACTAGATTTTTACCATGGTCTACCTGTGTGCCAAATTTCACCGAAACCGTGAAGTTCGTGCAACCGTTATGACGAGAAAAGATAACAAACAGACAGTTGCTTTCGAATTCATAATATTAGTATAGTATGGATTTACCATTGGCTCCCGCCAGCAGCACAGCAATATGGCTGGCGACCAGTTCCTTCTTTATGGCGACTAAACTCTTAATGCCCGGCGCGTCCACATACGACAGGGCTGTCATATCTACTATCACACATTGCACCTGTAAACAGAATGATAACAATACATAGCACATAAATATGTCACAGCCAACTGGTTTAATTAGCCGTTTAGTTAACATCACACCTGTAGCGTACATCTGTAGCTCTACCATGAGTTTGCACAGTCAAAACTCACTAGCGTCTCCGTAAATAATAGAAGTGTGTATACACTGGTGGACAATAAAATTAGGACACTTCTTTTTTTATGATTTATTCATTAATTACGGTCTGTTTAAAAATTAAATTAAATAATACGTTTGTTCATTTGCGTTTGTAGAGGCATATTGATAAAATGACCAAGTGTGAATGTGTCAAATGTCATTTAATTAGTTTTTTTAGGTACCCACACTTTTAGGGTAAGCTTTGGAGACGGTTCAGTTTTGTTCTGGGGAGGTATAAGCTTAGAAGCCCGTACAAAGCTGGTTGTCGTAGATAGAGGAACTGTGACTGCTGATTCGTAAATCACTGACATTCTTGAAGAGCATGTAGTGCCATACTCTGGATTTATTGGTCAAGAATTTAAATTAATGCACGATAGTGCGCGCCGCGCCCCACATCGCGATGTGGGTTAGAGATTACTTGCGAGAAGTGGGTATACAGGTTCTGGACTGGCCAGCATAAAGTCTAGACCTTAAATCTCAGAAAACATTTATGGGACGAGCTAAAAAAATATTAAAAAAGTTTTTATTAAGAAACACTGTCACGGCAACCGGTTTGGTAGTCGGCCTAATTTTATTGTCCACCAGTGTATATGACACGCCCCTAGCGGTCACAGAAAGAATTCAAATTCGTAACATGAGCACTATTGATTTCGATAGGTAAGAAACCTAACGTAACTTGTCACAAAAGTTACTCGATGACACGTTACAACAGTGACTTAAAAGGAATAAAAATTCAACCACCACTAAATTACGTTAAGTAGTTCACTAACCGCCAACCTTTCTATTTAGTCGGATTATTGAGTGTCATAACATTTTTAGCATAGGCGATAGCATTACATTTTGAGCATATAATTATGCCGTTCTCTCTTCTTATTACTGAGAAAAAATATATCGAGTTTACCTTAGCGCCTGCGTAAGACTCTGTAAAACTCATGGTGCAAGCATTATCGAAATCTATTTGATCCACGTTAATACGCTAGCGAGTAAGTTTTCGATAACAACTCATGGTAGGGGTACTGGTCATATACACACGCCGGTTGCCAGTACTACGCACCTGGCCTTTCTGAAGAACGAGACCAATCAGATCAGTTACTTTTCCAATTTCTGATCTAACAGAGAACCAGTCGTCGAACCAGCCCATATAGGACCATTGTCCAATATGGCACCGGCAACGGTGACTTGGTTCTATTCTACTGGCTCATTAGCCAGTAGAATAGAACCAGTCACCGCTGGAGTAGACGGCTCCTTAAGTGGAGACTGCAAATCGGTGAAGGCAGTATACGACGTCTCCAGGCCACACAATCAGCCTATAATGTTCCCACTACTGTGGGGCACAGGCCTCCTCTCTGTGGGAGACAGTGGGCCGCAATCCTCTATGCGGGCTCAGTGCGGGTTGGTAGAAGTGTCTTCGAATTTTTGGTTCTAGGACATGCCGGTTTCCTCACGATGTTTTCTTTAACCGTTAAGAGAGCAGTGGTGATGAAACAATTTACACAAAAGTCCCTGCCAACCGAAATATATATTAAAAAAAAAAATATCCATCCTTTCATACATCTTTATCTCTGTCTCAGTGAATTCTACTTTGAAAATGGCTTGTCTCGTTTCTCGAATATTCTATCACTTACTTTTTGGCTAAGATTAGGGTCCCACACGAAGGACTCGTTCTTGGTGATGTTGTTGTCCTCATCGGGGGCCGTCTCGACAGGCTTCAGATACCCGATCTTCCGGAACAACTTCGTTCTGAACAGATTCTTAGTGGCGAAGTTCAGGCCGCCGCAGTAGTGGAAGATTTTGATGCCTGGAAGCTCTTCAGCCTGGAAACATTAAGTCCTTAATTTCGTTCTACTTAAAACCAGTAGGCAGTGCAGTAACGGTGAAGACTTCGATCAAGAATTTATTAAACGAAGGGTAAAATTGATAATGAAGGGTAAACTTGATAATGAAGGGATAAAGCAAAAGAAATTAGGGCACCATTCGTTTTTAGTGAGGGGTATGTAATCTTTAACTAATGTAATAGGCCACTGGCCGTTGTATATTCAATTAATTAATTAACCATTGACAGCATACGAGAATACGATGTTTTCAAATCACATTTTATGAACTTTGAAATAAAAAATTATACAACACCTTTTTAGATATCCAAAAAGGTTCTATCAAACGCACAATGTTCTACAGACGAAAAATGAAAAATAAACGCCACGTCAACAAACTGTCACTTCATTAACTACAAATGTCTCGGAAAAGTAACAAATCCTCAAGATAAATCTACAAAAAAACTAAATAAAATGGTGCACATCCAGTCTACAACACTTCTTCCACAACAGGAGGGTTAAAATGCGACTGTGTTCTGACAAGTCGTACCCTTACGCTACAACCTACGACATCGGGTTATGCGACTTCATAAAATGGATCCTATTCACCATAATCTACATAGTGGTTATGTGCTTCGCCCAGTTCATAATCCTTGCTATGTATAACCATGAAATGGACATGGCTACTCATGGGATGCTGTCCAGTGTGAACAATTGACGACCATGTACTACTATTGCTGGGTGTGTGCCGAGCTCGGCCTGACAAGTGATTACATTTATCAGAAGTAAAAAGTAATGTTATTAAAAAAAATAGTACACATGTATTGAACCTTATTTTGTTGCTGTTTTATTTTACACTTTAAAGTTGAGCCAGATATAGGGCTTGAACTCATGAATCTGCCCGGTTATTCCGTTTATCCACCTAAGGTGGATACGCGGAAACGCATGTCCGAGAATCCACCCTAAGCCTTTAAATTCCGTTTATTCAACTAGGCCTAGGTTGGATTCTCGGACGTGCGGCACCTTAGGGTGGATAAACGGAATAACCCAATTCGCCAACGCTACCGCTTTATCATAATCGGCCTACAATGTTCCCACTGCTGGGACTCGTGCTCCTCTATGGGATGGTTATCATAAATCTTTATTTATCTTGAGATGCGCGCACTTCGACTATTCTACACTGCGCGATGTAGAACGAAGGCCGGGGTGCGAGCCGCTCTCCGCCGGCTTTTAGAAACCGGATGTCGGATGCTCTTGTCATCCGTTTCCTTCAATTCGTCGGTATACGAGTATGTATAGTGTTTTTCTTTTATTTTTTATTTTTTCTCTCATATAACACGCGCTCGTTATCTTACTCCGATGTCAGTTCGTGGACAGGTTATACGTTTTCTCGACTGTAATATAACTACTTTTTGTAAATGCTGTAATGTATAACTGTTATTTGTTCCAAATAAATAAAAATAAAATCTTAACATCATATTACAGACAGACAAAGATGTCAGGTAGGAGGGTCCGAGTTATAGATTCCCCGGCTCTCTGATAGGACATGGTAGCAGGCGCGGTAGCAAGATTTTGGGGGGGGGGGGGGGGCACCAAGTAGTAAGTTAGTAACTTAAGGCACGTAAATCATGCACACTCTCGACAGCTTCAATGATTTTGGGGGGGTTCATGACCCCCACGACCCCCCCCCCCCCTTAGGACCGCGCCTGCATGGTAGGTACCTAGGTATGGTCCTGCTAATTTCTCCCCGATGTTTACCTTAATATTGCTCAAAATAAAGCGTCGGGGCCGTTACCTCTTCATAACGTAAGGGTAATATTTTTTCTTGACATTTATTATACTCGGGCGTTAACATTTGTATGCTTGAAGCCTTCGGCCGCGTCCTAACCGAATGCGAATGTTACGCGATTACACGATCGTAACCCTCGTTTATATGAATAACCTGCGTTCTTTTTAAAAACGATCGTGAATAAACGACTGTTTGTAAAACCGGAAAACGCCCTCTGTCGGCGCGACCATGCGTCATTTGACGACACGGTTGGCGCAGTGGCTGAGCGATCGACTGCTGCGCTGCGTGTCGCTGGTTCGATTCCCGCACGGAATAAATATTTGTATTGCCTACAGGTAGTTGTTCTGGGTCTGGCTGTTTGTGTATGTGAGTTTAAATGTTTGTAAACGCACACACGATACAGGAGTAATTCCTAGTGTGGGGCAACGTTTCTAAAAAAAAAAAAAAAAAATAGGTACTCGCGAGATCAATCAAACCGCGTACGTTATAAAGTACGCGTCGTCACGAATCGCGCCGTCTGCTCGTTCGACTACCTAATAAACGACGACCGCTTATTCGCGCGAAGATCGCTTATATCAGGACACGGGGTCATAAAGTACATACATATTACTATAGAAGAAGAAACACTTACAGCTCTGTATCTCTTGATGTCCAGGTAAAGATCAGTGTCCAACACTTTCCCCAGCAGGCAGACGTAAGGGTTCTGTGAGCGAATGAACAGCGCGCCCAAGCTTGCTATCAGACCAGCGCCAAGTCTGGAAGGAAACGGCAACGTGTTGATTAGAAACATTACTAACACTGCAATGGAGGATGAAAATTATTAAAATTATCCCTTTGATCTCCGGTTAAAAACTTCGTGAAAAAAATAATTCCATCCATTATACATATACCTTAACCCCCCCTCTGTGCGAAAGCCCCTTGGTCCTGGCTGTCATTTGTAGACCACTGACAGTCGTTACGGGTATTCGGAAGCCCAAAAGTCTGACGGCCAGTCTTACCAAACGGTATCGTGTTTGAAAATACTAGTATTCTGCTGCATCCGGTTAGAATGGAAGCAGGGCAGATTATGATGATCTCCCTCTGGTTAAAACTTTACGAATAATTAAATTCCATACTTAAATATTTACCCTAAACAAATTGGCTTAGCACAGAGGTGGTGGACCCAAATGCCAATTTGTTTGGGGTCAGCGCAGTATGTATTTGTCTTCCATACATCTGTACCAACCACTGTCCCAATTTCTAGCCAAGTCATCTTACACACAAGCCGTTTATTGTTTCCTTAAGCCCAGATTCACATGGGCGCGTTTTTCCCTCGGCGTTAGCTTTCCGTGCACTGGATTTTCAACGCACTGCTTAGCGCCGAGAGTGAAAGTCCAACAGTGTTTTTTTTGACGTGCCGGATGCACTTTATTGGATTCTCAATGCTCGGCTCAACACCGAGAGTTGAAAATCCAGTGCGCGATATTTGTAGCCATCCACATTCAAACTAAAATGTTTCTGGTGTTCTCTATTGACCAGTGTATTGTTCAAACTTACCCAATATCAATATTGACGAAAAGCGTGACCAGGAAGGTCACGATCCACACCATGGCATCCAATTGACTGAGCCTCCAGAACCTGAAACAAATAAACGAATTTTAGGAGTACTTCTCCTGAGACAAAAGTTGCAGTGTTTAGATAGAGAGTACACGGACTGGGCAGAATTGATACGAAATGATATGGTAACGAATTTTATAAATGTAGCCTGGCCTTAATAACACGGCGAGGTGCGTGCCCTTAAGCACGGCGACGGGGAGCATACCCCGGCCCGCGCCGCTGCGCTAACCGCTAGTAGACGAAGGATCGCGAGAACGAACGTCACGTTCGCGAAACGTTCGTTTTTGAAGTGAAAACTTCTTTAGCGGCGTTGTGCACTTTTTTGTGATGGGTAAAAAATATTAAGCTCGCGTCAGGACACGTGACCTGATCGAAAATTCGTACGACGGAGCTCGCGTCAGGACACGTGACCTGATCGAAAACTCGTACGACGGAGCTCGCGTCAGGACACGTGACCTGATCGAAAATTCGTACGACGGAGCTCGCGTCAGGACACGTGACCTGATCGACAATTCGTAAGACGGAGGGAGAGTAGACCACATTCCAAAATATCAAAAATGCACAAAGTTAATATTCAAGTTTTCACTTCTGCCGGCACTCCCGGAGTGCAACCCGTTGTTTTTTTTTAATAATAATTGTTGTACGTCTTTACCTATTTGTGCCCTGTACGTATACTGTGTTTGTACGATTATTATATACGCTTACTGACAAACATATGTCGAACTCTTTTAATAGCCAACACACTATGCTGAGAGAGAACTTTTCCTACATAGATTATTCTATACCTACAGTGTAGGTTAATTTATAGAATAAACAGGAAAACAATCCCTTAAAAAAAAGGTGATCTAATTACAGAAATTAACGACATTTCGTTTCATTTAACCTTTTTTTAAGGTGTAATTATACACTTTATGTGGTATTTACTAAGAAAAACATATAGGTAGTATTAGGTAGTTAACAAAGGAGAGTAGTTTAAAGCAAAGTTTTATGAGTTTAATTTAACCTAAAACAAGTACTATCGCCAAAATCTATATCTGAGCACCGCCACCGTAAGGATTATTCCTGCTTGCAGCGCATATTATTAGTCGACCTAAAAAGGATCCTCTTTTGTTTTACTTACATACCTACGCAGCTGTGGTCATTATGTGCACGAGATTTTGTTTTCAAAATGGTCAGATATAGGATTTGGCTGGCTTGGATAGTACATGACAATACTCACTTGTGAAGCTCCTTGCTCTGCATGAACATGCCTTTAAGCGACACGACGATGATGGAGGCCAGCACACAGCGCGGCAGCTGCTCGAAGAAGGGCCCGATCCACAGCAGCACGAACAGCACCAGTACCGCGCTCACCACCGACGTTATACCGGTCTTGGCGCCTGCCTGCAACACACCGAGGGATGGTCTAGAGTACCCGGACGTAATGCGAAAGTTGACACAATGCCGAACTTTTTCTAAAACTCGTAATTGATTTTAAACGTCGTCCACAATAGACAAGCCACAAAATAATAATGAGACAAACCGTATTCTGTATAAATCACACCGTGAAAACTTAAGTTAAGTGAGTTGCCATTAGTGGCAATCCCTAGCATCAGGTGGAATGAAGCGTAATATTCTGTAAAAATGTCACTTCACTGACTTCTCGTAAGTTTTCACCGTGAGATTTTTACAGAATACATCGGTTGGACTTTGTTGTTAGAACTCACCTGATACTGTATGTAGGATCGTGACAGACTGGCGCAGAAAGGCGCGCAGCTGAAGAATGAACCGAAAATATTGCTAGCGCCCTGAAATAAAGAGATTTCGTTGTTAAGTGCTTTATGTTTATTTATTTCTTAAATTAAAACGGTTTAAAACTATGTAATTACAAAATTTAAGGACACAGTTTGTATATACACATAAAAGAGAAAATATAGAATTATCAATTTCAGGTAATAAGTTAACAACACTTTCATAAAATCCTCTCACAGTACCTACTTCTGACAAGCCGACAAAATCTTCGTCCATTCGTCCGCCAACAGATCGTTTGTTGGATTAGAGACGAAGTTATCATAAAATGCGGCCAGAGAGTGAGGGTGCGGTACGAGTATATCTATCTTGTGCTATTTGAGGAAGACTATAACCATCGATAGTTATGATTTTTATCAATTCTAATATTGAGGTTAAAAATAATTTAATCAAAATGTAAACAAAGCCGGTTCATGTTAAGTTCTTACACATCATCTGCCTAGCCTTTTCCCAACTATGTTGGGGTCGGCTTCCAGTATAACCGGATGCAGCTGAATACCTGTATTTTACATGGAGCGACTGTCTATCTGACCTCCACAAACCAGTTGCTGGGTAATACGATACCACTTGGTAAGACTAGTTGTCTGACTTTCGGGCTTCTGACGACCCGTAACGACTGTCATAGATTCACGAATGACGGGACCAACGGCTTAACGTGCTTTCCGAGGCACGGAGGGGTCTTGGCATGTGAAGATGGTCACCCATCCATGGACCAACCGCGGCAAGCTTAGCTTAACCTGATCGATCGACCCATGCGGCTGTTATTACTTAGCCACAAGCCCCTCTGTTAAGTTCTTACACAATCACTCACACAAGGGAGTTAGTAACACACATGTGTTACTAACTCCCTTGTCACCCCATCTGTATTTAGAAGGTTCGACTTTACGTCCCACTACTAACCGGAGTAAAAGCCTACGGCACAAATATCTTTATTTTTTTTCAATACTTCGATGGAAGCTGGCCGATGGCTTCAATCAAAGTACAGAATGTCGCTACGAATTCAATGATAATTTCCGCGTGTAGAGTATAATTTGTTATATTATTTGTCGACTTATTTGCTTTTTTTTTTCGTTTTAGTATGAAAAGTTTACTTGAAAATAAAATTATATTATTAGATATTGATAGGTTAATTCCATTATAGATTTTTGAAAAAAAAAAAAAAAAAAACTGGTCCATAGGCTTCTACTCCGTTCGCCTTGTATACCCTGTTTTTGTCCAGACGGTAAAAAAGTCGGCTGGTATACGATAACTAGCAACATTCGGCCAATACGCCAACACCAACAAGACCAACTCACCATAGCCAACAGTTCCTGATTGGCATCGATCTCGTACTTGTCTTTGCCCGCGAAGATAAGCGCCATAGACATCGTGATGGTGTACGTTACCATGGTTATCGTGAACGCATCTAGGGCTATTTCTGGCAGCAGTTCCAAGGGAGGGAGCTGTGGTTCGGGGAGCCTGAAAACATTAAAATAAAGCCAATTAAATAGACCCTTCTTGTGTTGGCACATAATATAATATGGTAAAGATCTTATACCCTGTCCATTAGGTTAACCGTTTTTGACAGCTGTCTTAGAATATCATATCCAGATTACGTAAAAGTTAACTTTAAAATACGTAATAAAATAAATATATAAACTACCTTATCTTATTGAATTATCTTATTTATGGCTTCTTACATACATTATAATACCGTACGTGAAATAATCAATGTATTATGTGTTGCTGCAATGACTAGTTCCATCTGTCAAAAAACGGTTTACCTAATGGACAGGGTATAGCCAGTCCGCAGGAAAGTAGTAGCGGGGCCTGCTGATTATAGGTCGCCTAGCATAATCAGCCTATAAGGTTCCCACCGTTGGGTCACAGGCCTCTTTTCTGTGAGAGGGACTGGGCCGTAATCCACCACGAGGGCACAGTACGGGTTGGTTGATGAGATGAGATGAGATGATGTCACACATGTCTTCGAACTTTTGGTTCTAGGACATGCCGTTTCCTTTCGATGTTTTCCTTCACCGTTTTGGGAGCAGTGGTGATGAAATAATTTACACACAGTAAAGCGCCTGTCTGGGTTCGAACCTACGACCTACAACTCGTAAGTCGCTGTTTCCACCACTGCTAGGCTAGGCTACCTAGTTTATAGCTTACCGCCTGCGTGAAGGTCGGAAATTATTCCGGCACGTTATCGTTATGTCCGAGCGTACTACTGGGATATAAAGTATACTATGTCCGATCCCAGGTGGTCTTTGAAATTTTGGAACAGGACTTGACGGTTATCGCGCTATGTTTTCGTCAATCGTTTTAGAGCAAAAAATAAATAAAATATATAGCATATGTCATAGTAAAATTAACAGCCAATCCACAAAGTGGTAACCGGACTGACTAGTACAGGACAGTACCTAGTCCCACCGAATGAAAGCGTGGTGTTTCCTCGACATGACACAACGGCAGGTTTATATTTTTCAGAAGCCACTTCATAAAGGAAACTTGCTTACCCGGTAGGTATATCCCCAACCAGGCTGATGCCGAAGGTTTCATGCAGGCGTCCGAATCTGGAGGCACATGTGCCGATGACAATGGCGAGCAACTCTATGGGGACCGGCACTCGGGAGCGCTTGCTTACCCACGGCTGAAAAAGAAAGAAATGCTTATAAAGTACTTTGAAGGGAAGAGAAGGGAAATGTCAATCCCTAGCACGAGGTGGAATGACAGCTCACTTCACCAAACTTTTCCAGGTGAGATGTTTACAGAATAAACCGTCTGATGGTTGGGATTGACACTATTGACTGCTCAGTCTCTCTCAGCTTAGACTAACGGTAAGCTTCCTACTAAGTAATTTGAAGCTTTTTAGCACACGGCCTTCAGAGGTCGTGGTCTTAGCAATAAGAACTCATCTGCCTAGCCTCTTCCCAACTATGTTGGGGTCGGCTTCCAGTCTAACCGGATGCAGCTGAGTACCAGTATTTTACGTGGAGCGACTGCCTATCTGACCTCCACAACCCAGTTACTGGGTAATACGAAACCCCTTGGTACTCGTAAGACTGGTTATCAGACTTTCGGGCTTCTGAAGACCCGTAACGATTGTCAAAGAACCACGAATGACTGCCGGGACCAACGGCTTAACGTGCTTTCCGAGGCACGGAGGGGTCTTGGTATGTAAAGATGGGTACCCATCCACGGACCAACCACGGCAAGCGTTGCATAACCTGATCGATCGACCCGTGCGGCTGTTATTACTTAGCCATAACTTACTTGTTTGTATCATTTTTTTGTGTCCTTTGCTCTGTCACACGCTGTCTACATCTCTGTATCTATTGTCCTATCTAAGGTATGCTGGAAGAGATTTCTTATGAAATAAGCATCACCTCTGTACCTATTTTTTCTGTTCTGTTTTTCATTGTCTATTTATATGTGTGTACATAAATGGTAAAATAAATAAATAAATAAATAAAAAAAAAACTGTTAAATAAAATCCTAAACCCAGGTATAGGTACCTACGTCAGGGAAAAATGAGTTTTATTTTACCTTTAACCTTTCGTTATTGAGTGCGATGATGAGGCACGTGATGAAGGATATCACGAACGCTCCCCAGTTGAGATACGGCAAGTTCTTGCACACTTCTATAAAAGTCTGAAAACAAAACAATAACACTGTATAAAGGAAGGTGGAAAATGGTGGATGTTGGTGGAAAATGGTGGAATATGTTAAAGAGTGGAAGGCTCCGGGCCTTCGGTCCTGAGGGGCCTCCAAGTCTTGAGAAATCTTTTAAAATCCAAGGCCGAAATCATAATCTGCCTAGCCTTTTTCCCAACACGACCCGTAACGATTGTCAAAGATCCACGAATGACAGCCGGGACCGCAGTTTAACACAACGGAAATTTGTTCAGTTATAGAGGAATGAGGAACAGGGTGTATAGTTCACTCATCCTCCATAGAAAAGGGAGGATCCTCTGGCCAGACGCATGTTATTTCTGGTTGACGGTTGACGTCGGGACGTTGTATATATGCTAGACGCGTGGTAAACTTTGCTTGCGCGATGCCGGATTTTGCTTGAAGCCCCTGTTATGCGTAGTTCACATGTGGCGATGTAGATGCCGCCACACAGTAAAGTAAGAGGTACCTAATTTGGTTGGCACCCCCGTACAGCTAAAAGTTATACTCACAAATATAACTTTAAAGTTTCCGGACAGCTTGATTATCTTGATTCCGAACAGGTCCTTGAGCTGCGAGGCCAGCACGTTGAAGGAGGCTGCCGTGGTGAACCCGGAGACCAGCGGCTCCGACAGCAGCGTGGACACGCAGCCTAGCCGGAGCATCCACATCAACACCTGGGGGAACAGAATGCGATGTTATTTTTGTAGGTAGTAATGTCTGTCCAAAGGTAAGGTAGGTAGGGATCTGATGAAAGTGTAAACAGATCACTCACTAGAGGGAATTAGTAACACATTCATCTGTATTTAGTAGGTTTCCACGTTATACGTCACTACTTTCCAACAATTATTGTTTGAATAACATTATTGAATAAAAATTGTAAAATCAACTATTAAATAACCTTAATATTAACTCATGAAAAACGATAGAGGTGATCGCAAATTAGATTTTAATGTACAAGTATTCAATGCACTCCATTTGTAAGTAGTACTACAAATTGACTTCCACATCCGTTTTCGATCGTTTTCTGATCCATTTATTTTCATTTTCATCACATACTTTTGTAATAGACCAATGACGTAAACTATAACAGCCCACATACAGACAGACGGCGTAGAAACTTATTCCTCATTTCTTGAATCTTGGCACGAATACTCATCTAAGTTAACGATCAATCAAATCAATCAATCATCATTTTTTCAAAAATTCCTCTTACATCTTGAACTTCAACTTCAACCAGACAAAGCGCTGGTTAAAATACAAAATACCGGTCATAATTTTTGTCAAGCACATAACATTTCACCCTGAAAATTTAAAGAGACTCCAGCTTGTAATGAAAGAATAGTTACCTGGAATAACCCCACGCACAAGCACACCACACTTAACACTTGTATAGGCGTGTATTGCACAGGATCCCCTACCCCTGGTATTAACGCGGCAACTGTAAATTAAAAAAATAACATATTTATGAAAACAAAACATATAGGTACATTTTCAAGTTGTTTATATAATATTAAATTGTTAAACGTATTCCAGGGTATGGCATTCGTGGACTGCACCTGAAAATCAGGTAGTACCTACAGGGGATGAAACAAAGGTTGTATGGAATTCATAATTTTCGCCGATAGGAAATCCCATCGGGCGCGCGGCATGTGACGAAATGTCGGTGAAGCCTTCTTAAGCCCTTCAGGAAATGACAGCGTGTTGATTTAATTTCGAATTTATTCATAAAGGCATTATATCAATGAAAGGTCACATACCTGACAAATCGGTCACATTGCCATTTGGTACTTCTACATGCGTCGCGTATTGTGTTACCACCTGGAAAGAACAGATAAAACAGGGTCAAATTAAATTAGCTAGCGAAACTCCGCAGACGTGATGGGTATCATAATCGCAAGATGCAAAAGTGATTTTCTCATGAAATAACGATTAGTACTTTAACACTTTTACAGTCCTGGTGATGATCGAAAACAGACTGGATTGCCCAGATATCCGGCAATGCTGCAGCAGACATATTGTCACCTTGTGAGTGTTCGCTTTTTTCTGTGTTTGTTATCCTGTCTGTATCCTTTTATGTGTCTGTTTGTATTTGAGTCTTGGTACTTGAATTAAACTATTTTTATTTATTTATTTAAGAAAATACCTATTTCATAATTGTATAGTTTCGAGAATACTATGTCCGTAACATCATAAAGTTTATATCAATACTTTACGAGAATACCGCTTTTTAATCTTGCGTGAGTCATCATCTGCCTAGCCTTTTCCCAACTATGTTAGGGTCGGCTTCCAGTCTAACCGGATGCAGCTGAATATCAGTATTTTACATGAAGCGACTGCCTATCTGACCTCCACAACCCAGTTACTGGGTAATACGATACCCCTTGGTAAGACTGGTTGTCAGACTTTCGGGCTACTGACGACCCGTAACGACTGTCAAAGATCTACGAATGACAGCCGGGACCAACGGCTTAACGTGCTTTCCGAGGCACGGAGGTATGTGAAAATGGTCATCCATCCACGGACCAACCGCGGCAAGCGTAGCTTAACCTGATCGATCGACCTGTGCAGCTGTTATTATTTAGCCACAAGCCCCGTAAGGTCTAAATTCTCGTGACTATGACGTATATTACTGAATTAAGAAAATAACAGCACCACTGAGGGCACTCCCTTATACTGTAATTATTTTGTACCGTTTCACAGTAAAGGCCTCTCGCAACAGGCATGTCCTAGGATCTAAAATTCGAAGATACGTAACATCTACCAACCCGCACTGGGCCTGCGTGGTGGATTACAGCCCATTCTCTCTCACAGAGAGGAGGCCTGTGTCCCAGCAGTGGGAACGTTATAGGCCTGATTAAGCTTGTAGCCCTACGCTAGGTCACTTTATATCCTATATTAAGTAGAACAAATACTGGCACTCAGCTGCATCCGGTTAGACTGGAAGCCGACCCCAACATAGTTGGGAAAAGGCTACGCAGATGATGATGATTAAGTAGTACAAAAAAACTGATATTTACCTTTCCAGCCATGAGGCAGGCTACCGCGAAGGTGCCCATGGACACGTGAGGTGAGGTTCCGAGGATGACATAGATGAGGACCGGGAAGAACGCCATGTAGAGTCCCACTATTGGTGGTACTTCTGCTAGCAGCGCGTATGCCATACCTGGAAATATTCATGTCACTGATAAATATTATGGAAGATATTGATTTGTACTGAAAGACAGTTTTTTCTTAAAGAGTTTTAACCGAAAGAGTTTTTACTAAAAAGAGTTTAGTACGGTGAGGTATTATCATAGGTTACAATTTCCCATAAGGTGGGAAGTAGAATTGTTTGGACTATTCTGTGAAATTAAATCTATTGCATAGAAATGCTTGACATTTAGTTTTTAGCCTGGTTAAGTTAAAAAGCATAATCTTCAAACAATTGACCCTTAGCCCTAATCCAGAGTCTTAGAACTGCTTTGTGGTCATTAGAACTTCGTCTATTCCTTACCTTGTGGTATATGCATGACGGCTGTGGTAGCGCCTGACACCAGGTCGCCAACTAAGTCTTTCTGATAACTGTACTTTGGAAGCCATCGCATCAATGGGATCGCGTTCAGTAGACAATCGCCAAAACCACAATTCCTCACAATTTTTTTGCATTTCTGGCTCACTGCGAAAAAGATTAACAGACATTAGGTACAGTATAAATTAATCACTATTGCCCTGACGGATCGGCATTAAGTAGGTAGAAGTCATGAACATACTTTTTTAGCTTATAGCATACGTAAGAAAGAAAACAAGATGAAAAAGAATTGACTTAGATACAGACTCCAGCACACCAAGCTACCTGAAACTGTAATTTTTTTTAAATCAACCTTGAGCCTAATGCTTTAGCGATAAAGTTGAAAATCTATTAAAGAAATTTGACAGATTGTCGTAGGTACCTTGATGTGCTGGCGTCTGTACTCACAACATTGTTTAAGACTAGTTAAAAGTTAGCTGCCTGTATACCAAATGACTTGTTGGACTTTATATCTGCGGGGTAATTGTGTAACACACAGTAGGCATGGGTTTCATTTTAACAGTTCTATAGTTGTTGTTGAGCAGACAAATTTTTCTAGCATATGAAGCAATGGATTAGCAACATCCTTTAAAATGATTCACATTGTGATTGAAAGTGTGTTGTGTAATCAGGGTGCTGGTGCATTCTGGGCAGTCTTCCCTGCTTCCTGCTGTCTGGCTGGCACAGAGCACGGAATCGTCGCACCGGGGCCACGTCTAGAGACGACAGCAATGAAATTCGTGGCGCCGAAAGTGTGTTGAGCGGACAGCTTCTGTGACGGCCGCCACCAAAGTCGTCAGTTTCTATACGTCACTTGTGCCCTAGTGTGAGTAGACGGTGTCACTTTTTGTTTGTATAGAAACGGTTGACAATGCTGCCTCTAGCAGTGGCCACCGGGGTCGTCTCCATGCTCTGTGGTCCGACTGGCCGGTTTATTCTGTAAAATCTAACCCTGAATATTTTGGTGAAGTGAACTTAAAGTGAACTGTCATCCCATCTGCCGCTAGGGATTGGCACTATTGACTTCAAACTCACTTCACTTAAGTTTTCACGGTGAGATTTTTACAGAATAGCACTGATACAGATATGGTCCGTGCCGATACGAGAGCAGAAATTGAAAATGAAACTTACGCGGACGGTCAGGTAATTTATAGTCTGCATCTTTATTGAGGGAGTCCTGATGGTACACGCGTCTGACTATGTTGAGTTGCTGCAAACTGGCCCTGGGAACACTCTGGGCCCTGGGAACAAATAAGATATTGAAGGTTATTTAGGACTTTTGAAGATTGGATCATAGGATGTAGATCATATAGGCACTAGGCTACTGGAATCACGACCTAGCTATGAGGGCTTTATGTTCTAACATCATCGTCATGGTCCTGCTCTAGTTCCATGTTACTCGGGGTCGGCCCAACACCTTTTCTTCTTCCATTCTTCTACGTCAACCGTCACGCTATCACTCATTCCCTTCTCTTTCATATCATTCCTGCCACAATCCATTCATCTTTTCATTCGCCTTCCTCTCCCTCTCCATCCATATTCATCACTCTTTTAGTCACATGCTTTACCTTCCTCCTCATCACAAGCTCACACCAAGCCACACGACTTCCTTTCAACTTTGTGTTATTACGTCTTGGTTTTTATTAGGATAGTTTAAAGAAGGAATTTCTTTGCAGTTTTATTTCGGGATCTCGACTGATTTCGGATTTGAAACGAGCCTTTGATCATGGTTCTTATCCTCCAGCTCTGTAATCGCTGTATCAACGTGAGCTCTGCTATAAAATTATTCTAGAGAAAACGTCCTATGAACATTTTTACCTGCAATTTGAATAATTTTATGAACTGTATTAGAATGAGTAGTAGTAGTTCATTCTCTTTGATGTTCAATAGAGCCCAAGTTATTGCCGTAATTGTTTACGTTTCAGCGGAAATATTTTGAATGAGTGAATAACATTAACCAACCAGTCCAATTTGTAAGTTTAGCACATTGCAATGTTCTCACATTTACCTACAAAGCAATAATTTGTTGGTAATATATAGTTCTGTGTCTGGAAGTTCGCATTCGGGTCGAAAGACAGTACCTACCTTTTCTTGAAAAGAATAATATTGAAGATTGAGAGATCTGATGAAGAATTCTAATTATATTTCTCTATAATTGCCAATGAAGTACGCTATGAAAGAACTAGCTTTTTTAGTAAATCACCAATAAGAGGGCATGTATTATGATCAGAAAGTATCATAAAATACCATACCACTGATTAGGGAATTCTAAACTCTTTGAAAAGCCCGAAGATGATACCACAAAAAAATCTACGGAGTCACAATTTTGTTCGGTCCATAATTAAAAATACTTTACATAAGCCCTCGTTATTTGGTAAAGTACATATTGTAGAACTGATTAGAATCTTAATAATTAGTTGATTAATTCATAAAATGTTACAGACATGCAATTTATTTATTGTTTACAAGGATACATCGCTGCACTGCGACTGGAATGTTTGGCGTTGACTTGACAGCAACTGCAGGCCACAGATTGTTTCACGATATAGTTACGTTATTAAATAGATTATGCATAGATTTGTAGGTTTTATAAGGTCCAAAACCTTATTTGGTTTATTAGCTATGATAAAGACCGGGACGAGCTTATGGAACATGGAACGCGAGCCAGATCAAAGTAAAGGGGGTAATCATTAATCAGACAGAGCAAAGTCCGTTACAAAATTCTTGGTAGGATTTTCAAATATGTCTATATATATATCTAAAAGTTAAATTGTACATGTTATTACAAGCATGCTCTTCGCGTGTATTTTCGTATACCTATGATAATTGTGTGCTACTAGTTAACAAGCTCGAAATTAATATGCTTTTGTGCTACTACGTAAGTACATAGAATGTGTATTCGTCTATCAGGATCTAGGTACATAGTTAGTATATCCATGAAGACCGCAAAAGTCTTGAAATGAGCAGTTTAGTCAGAATCAAAATCAAAAGTCATTTATTCAAATTAGGCTGAGAATGAGCATTTTTCGAACGTCAAAATTACAAAAGACAGTTCCCCAAAAACGCCCGCCCTTCACCACTTCCTAGTGCTATCGCTGGGAAGAAGAAGTGGCGCAACAAACTCCCCAGCAGCACAGCTGTCTGTCCAGCTAAAAAATACTTGATTGTATACAACAAAATAGGTATGTTAAGCAATTAACATTACAAGACACAAGACACAGAACATAAATATTAAAATTATTTGCCATATGTCAGCTAGTCACGCCAACAGGCATAAAAGGCGTGACAGGTTACATATTTATGCATTGCTGGGTTCTGTTCACATAGCTGTTACATGAAGTCACAAATGGTAAACTAGGACCATCGAAGTAAAATAGGTAAATAAAAAAGTTAATACTAATAACAACAACAAAACCATGGTCAGCAAGACGACCAGTCACCAGAAGCAGCATTTTCACGAGCATAACGCAAAGATCAGCCATTAGCCCCCTCGCCATATTTGAGGGAAGGAGGCAACCCGACCCCCGACGCTACCGCAAGCAGTGACATCTAAGGTTGCATGACGAACTTGCTGCCGGTTTTTCAGGCAAGCCAAGCAATAATATGAACAATCGTCGAGGTCACTAGCTAACCACATATTGCAATCAACTCGTTAAAAAACATTAAAATGAGTAGATTATGTCAATAATAGGTGTACATTAAAATTAAACTAAAATTTTAAGAGTAATTACATATAAATGTCAAAGCCGTTATGATTATGAACACTGAATTTGAATAGAGAAAATTGTAATGAATCCAGTGCTGTGCTGTGACAAAGGATAATTTATAGACATTAATGTTAGGATTAAAAGCCTTTATATCGAAATCAACACGTTTAATTAGAGGTATTTTCTACCCATCAAAACTCATGGAATACGTTCGACACTCATAGAGAAGGGGGGTCGACTGCGGGTCGCGGGCGCACGCCGCGGCCAGCTTTGAGTGACGTCACGAGGTTGCCTGCTCGGACGAGCCCATGCTGCTAACAGTATATAGGTAAGTACCAGGCCAAAAGTTCATCATCTACCTAGCTTTTCCGGACTGAAACTGGAAACCGGCCTCAACTATGTGGGACACAAACAACAAATATTTTGTACTCCGGGTCAACTTTTCATTTACCTACACATAATAATGACTATATGTAGATAGTATAAAACAGTCGTTTTTCATGTGTGTCTGTATGACCGCTTAAATCTTCTGAACTAGACAAAGGATTTTTATGTGGTTTTCACCATTTTTTTGAGTATTTGTGCCGAAAAGTTTATTTTAGTAACATCTACATTAATTTAACTTAGGTATCTATGTCATTATCAGTGTTTTCCCAACTATGTTGGGGCTGGCTTCCAGTCTAACTAAATGCAGCTGAATACCAGTATTTTACATGGAGCTACTGCCTATCTGACCTCCACAACCCAGTTACTGGGTAACACGATACCCCTGGTGAGACTGGTTGTCAGACTTTTTGGGCTTCTGACTACCCGTAACGACTGCGTGGGTAAGACTAAGCCCAATAAGTCATTGGGTATCAGATAAATATAGAAACGAGATATTACGAGCCTATCATTCAACCATGAAACCTTGTTTCATCCGCTTAAGATAGGTTGTGCCGTTGATTGCAATGATTTGCGACATTCTACTATGCCACGCTTAGTTAGGGCTATTGCAAACACTCACTCAAGCAAAACATAGTGTTTATTTAAATCTACGACTTACTTATTTTTACAGATCTTATATTGTGCCATAAAACGTATACGGCCTCCTCTCTGTGAGAGGAAGTGGGCTTTACGCGGGCCCAGTGCGGGTAGATGTCACATGTCTTCGAACTTTTGGTTCTATCCCCACGATATTTTACTTCACATAATATGTTATAACTATGGTATTATACTACATATATAACAGCACGCCTGTGTAGGTCGTTGTATAGTAACGTAGTGGATTTTTTTTTGCCTATTGCTTATTATGGAAAAGTTTTCAGAAAATATCAGGAAAGAGCTGATGAAGACTTTTGAGATCAATTATAATTATGTTTTACAATCAAGCTAGACCGAAATAAATCAGTTCTAGCGTTTTATTTATAAATCGGTGAAAGGACACTGAAGGAGGTACAATAGAAGTTTTATTGTTATTAAATATATACAAAGAGCAAGTAATAACAGCCGCACGGTTCGATCGATCAGGTAAAGCTACGCTTGCCGCGGTTGGTCCGTGGATGGATGTCCATCTTTACATACCAAGACCTCTCCGTGCCTCGGAAATCGCGTTAAGCAGTTGGTCCCGGCTGTCATTCGTGGATCTTTGGCAGTCGTTAAGGGTACAAAAGCCCAAAAGTCTGACAACGAGTAGTAGCAGTTACTGGGATGTGGAGGTCAGATAGGCAGTCGCTTCATGTAAAATACTGGTATTCAACTGCATCTGGTTAGACTGGAAGCCGACCGAACTTCATTTCATTTCAATTCATCGGGAATAAATTATTGAATTGTTCAATAAATTATTTTAAACTGTGTACTTACTTTTTTTTTAATGTAGGTATTTAAAAAAAAAACTTGCCAGTTCTCGTTAATATCGTCGTCATCATCGTTTAGAAGAGGTTCTTGTTCATCATTACGTTCAAAATCCTTTTCGAATATCAAAAACGTCTTTTTCATACGCATTCTTAGTTTTTACGCGGAATTTATGACATAAGACAATTGTTTTAAATGTTAAGTCCACAATTATAGCACAGTTAACACATTAAAAACAATCCAATGTGGCCGTAACAGGATAATTTTTAACTAATCACGGGAAAGTATATTAACAAATATCGCTCGATGTTCTTATTTATTCACTGTCTCCACTTTTAACAAAATCGATTTTATCACACAAAAAATAAAACGCACTTTTTTGCAGCCACTCTTTTCCCACCTCTATTATCAAATTGTAACATCAGTATTGTTCAAATTATTATTGTAATGTTAATAACGTTTATTATTAATAACTTCGTGGACGTTTAATAAGCCAATCGGTTAGTTCCGAACTGAGTCTAGCTGGTCGAGATAACGCAAGCCGACATGGCTGGGCGCCCAACGATTGGGCACTTATTAGAGAAATTCATTTAAAAATGACCTCGCACTGATGAAATTATGCAGTGGCGTTAGTTTCAGAATAGTTTTAAGACAACTTACCTGTACTAATATTATACATAAAGAGGTGTAATTTGTGAGTTTTTATGTAGGATTGTATCTTCGGAAGTACTGCGGGGTAATTGTGATGTAACACACTTTATCATGTACTAGCAATGGGTTTGATTTTGACAGCTCAACAACATTCATTACGTTATTTACGTTGTTGAGCAGACAGATTTTTCGAACATATGAAGCAATGGATTAGCAATATAGATGTAAATGATTCAGATTGTGGTTGATAGTTTGTTACGCAATAAGGGTGCTGATCCGATTCCGAAAATTCTTTCATTATATGAGTGAATATGTTATTTTATGTTAAAAGAAGAAATATCACGCGGACGGAGTTAGTGGGGTCTGCCGTCATTGTAAGATGAATTTATTACAACATCAACAACCTGCATTATAAGAATGTATGTGCCTTTTACTTCGAAGTATGTAGGAAGAATTAACAATAGTTTTATTATAACAACAATCTATTGCTGTTGTAACGTTCACGTTGTGCTCTAGTTTTTGTTGCGCGTATGCAATAAAAGTCTTATTACGTACCTACTCATTTTATATGATGATTACTTATGTATTGTGTTCACACACGAATCGGAGGATCTTTGAAAACCACTGGAATACCCGAGGGTTCTAAAGTCAGCAAGGAAACCCTGTGAGTATGTCAACCGCAAATTGGTAACAGTTTTACTAAAATCCCTTATGACTACGACCTGAAGGTCTATCCGCACACATATATCAGGGCCGTGTCCGGGACGTGACAGGGCCGTGGCACACACAAGCTGAAGCTCCGTCGCCGTCCCGTCGCGGACACGTACGTGTGTGAACGAGTTCATATAAAATGTCCACATTTTTTTGAGCCCCTGACGGAGCACGGTCCGTCCACGTCCCGGATACGGCCCTGATATGTGTGGAGTTGCTGTCAATGTCAAAAGATTGCAAATTGATAGCATTTGTGACCATACAGTCCGTTATCAGTAATTTTACCTCTGAATTTGCATCACTCACTGTCCAAATCACAGTGATCTTTAATCTCATTCGAATAAGGTTGCTGTCCGGTTGCTGCCACTGACAAGTCTGAACAAATCATTGTGAACTTTATTCTTGTTACAATAAGGTTAGGTACTGTTAGGTTGCTGCTGTGAACGGACTGTACAGACGCCAACACATCAAGCTACCCCAAACTGTCAAATTTTCCCAATCAACTTTGAACGTAATGCTTTAGCGATAAAGTTGAAAATCTATTAAAGAAATTTGACAGATTGTAGTAGCTTGATGTGCTGGCGTCTGTACATTTTATGGACTTGAGGGAACATAATAAGCGCCTTTTCGCCATCTCCCGGTTAGCAAAAAAGATGCTCCTCAATAGAATTCTTCACAATTAAAACTGTGACAATTAAAAATTCGTACGATAGCATAAGCAGCTGGGTGCGGTGTCCCTGACCCCTTATCACTTGCTTCTGGATCATGTGATGTTTGTAGATCGAACTTTATTTACTTAAAGTGTATCGACCCTAAGCAAATAGCTACGTTGTTATAAGTCAGTGGGAATGAGATAGCAAGTTTTCGAACACCTTATTATTATATAATATCAATTAAATAAAAATAGAGAACGCAGACCGCTGGATTTAAAAGCATGTTTTGCACAAGAGTTCCATAGAGAGTCCGCGCAAACAGCCTGCGCGCTGTCAAAATCGGAAATAATCGTTTGCCGCCATCGCGACGTTTATATCAAGTGTCAAGAGAGTGTGCTGTGTTCCGTGTTTTCCAAAGTATATATTCGTTATCATTATGCCGAATGTGATTACAAGTGCTGTCAGGGATATAGTCTTGAAGTTCAAACAGACTCAGATTGACAGATGCCAGGAGAGGAGAGCGCGCCAACGACTATACTGGACCACATATAACATTTGTTTTTATATGATGAAGCCTTTCATCTTTAAATAATGTGATTAAAGAGTTGTGCACAAGTGCAAACTCGAAATGGAGCACCGAGGAAATGATGAAAATTAATGAAGGATTAATGGAAGCTCGTCATTTTTGCCGATGGGAAACGGTGCCGTATGAACGGTAATAGTAATTGCGTTTGCGATTTATTTGCCAAACATGAGTTATTGGAAAAATAACTTTAATAACTACACAATAAAGTTCAGTTTACGCTACAACTTCAAATATTTTTATAAATTTTTCAAAAGTCACTCTTTCACGCCCACTAAAGTTGATATTTGTTTAACTTGAAGTAACATCAATTGGAAACGTGAATTTCAATAGACTTTTGGTACGTTATCAGCCAAGTTATCCAGTTTACGTTTACAAGGTTACGTCAAATTAAATTAACAAGTAAACCTTTACTAACCTGTTCGATTTAATTTACGTAATTCATCATCTGCCTAGCCTTATCACAACTTTGTTGGGGTCGGGTTCCAGTCTTACCGGATGCAGCTTATAGGTTCCAGTTTTTTATAGAAACGGGGTTGCTGGTTTTTTTAGGTCAGATAGGCAGTTGACCCAGTTAGCGGTTAAGACCGTGCACGTAGGTAGCGACTTGAAGGATCTGCGAATGCAGCTGGGCCCCTCCGAGGCGCGGAGGAGCCCGGCTGCACTGCGAAGAAATAACTGATGGACAAATCCTACACTACTTTGCCCGACCAGGGAATCGAACCCAGGACCTCATTCTTAGCAGTAGCGCTTATGACCACTAGACTAACGTATCCAGGATATGTCTCGTCGTATGCATCAAACAAATGTAATTTCAGGAAGTCTACCTACACCAGCCCAGTGACACGATTCGAGTTCACAGATAATAAGGGTCACATCAAGTCACATGATCACCTCACACAAATTGTTGAGCGACGTGTGCGCAGCTTTTATCAATAATTATGACGTCATTATTCATGATTTATGTGGGTATAAGAGCTTCCACGTGATATCATTAATTGTACCTTGTACTTAAGGGATAGTGTCTTCGGCCCTATCTCGGTTTTTTTTTAAGATAAAGGGTAGGTTCCT
Organism: Apamea crenata; assembly: GCA_949629185.1. NCBI lineage: Eukaryota > Metazoa > Arthropoda > Insecta > Lepidoptera > Noctuidae > Apamea > Apamea crenata. Next base: position 9,141,006 of record OX451372.1, read on the forward strand.
TGTTCCACGAGACCCGTCCGCGAATGGTAGATCTTTGACGGTCGTAACGTTTTGTCGAAAGCCAGATTTTCGTCAGGCAACCAGTCTTACCAAGGGGTAAGGTGTTACCCAGTAACTGGGTTGTCGTGGTCAGATAGGCAGTCGCTCCGTGTTAAATACTGGATTCAGTTGCATTCGGATAGACTGGAAGCCGAACTCAATATAGTTGGGGGAAAAGGCTAGGCAGATGACCTACTTTTTCAATCTTTCGCCGTAGTAGATGGTAAAGGCCAAGGAATATTGCAGGATAAGAGGAAATATGTGTACTCCGGGGTATTTCCTCTTATTGTAACATTTCAGATTTACGAGCAGTTATTCCTACTTATGATTCTTCTAGCATAACATCACGCCTGTATTTTTCCGAAGAGTTAGGCAGAGGTGTTCCTATAGTGCAGCCACATTTCGCCAGTTATATGTAAGTCGCACGTAATAGAGGAAATCCAAAAACCCACGTAACACACTATCAATCTCACTCTGAATCATTTTTGGATATTGAAGGATATTGCTTTTCATTGCTGCATATGTTCGAAAAATGTGTCAGCTCAACAACGTAAATAACGCAATGAATGTTGTTGTGAATGTGAAATGAATCTACTGATAGTGTGTTACGCAATTACCCCGCTGGACCTCAAGCTGAACCGTAACGTTTATTCTAATTAGCCTAAGATAATACGACGAAAGAGGCAGAATCCTGTAAAAGATCTTGAAGCTTTAATCGTAAGATTTGTTACTGCATGTGCAGATTGTTTGATAACAACAAAGAATAAAGTCATCTTTCAGATTAATCAAATTGCACAAATATTATGAGACAAGTACAATGGTCCATTGTGTAAGGTATTAATGGTATTATTTAACTCCAGTCAGATTAAATAAATGTTAGTTATGCAAAAATTCTCTTACTTTGTGTAGGCTGTGGAGGTTTACAGAAATTGTTATGGTAGATCTCTTCAAATGTTTGTTTTTCTTCAGGAACTTTACATTGATTAGCTTCGCCTTGTGGACTGACCTAACCCCAAGCGAGGTTAGCACCGTAGCGCCTGATCGTTTATAATATCAAATACAAATACGCCTACGTTAACAACAAGAGCAATGTTTTACACGTTGCTATGATAATTTTGTCAGGCGTACACAAAGGCTTCCTCTAGCAATTCAATTCGATCATCGATGGATTGTTTGATGATTTGATAACATAACATAACATCACGCCTGTAATTCTAGAAGGCTAAGGCAGAGGTGTATCTAAAGTACCCACATTTCACAAATTGTATGTACTTAAATAGGTTTAAGTCTTGAACGAATAAATATTGATTACTAGCTGACCCGGCAAACGTTGTTTTGCCATATAAATTATTTCTAGCTGCCCGGCGCTCTTACTTCGTTCGCGTGGTGTGCTACCCCCTACCCTACTCCTACACTACTCCTACCCTACTTCTACCCTACTCCTACCCTACTTCTACCCTACTCCTACAGGTCCTACACTACTCCTACACTACTCCTACCCTACTCCTACACTACTCCTACCTTACTCCTAACCTACTCCTACCCTACTCCTACCCTACTCCTATTTTTCCTGAATTTTCTTTGCTATAAACCTCACGAAGCCCGAGACCTTTCCAACGAATGCAAAACCGTGGAAATCGGTTCGTGCGTTCTGGAGTTATAGCGTCAGGAAGGAAAACCCGACTTATTTTTATATAGTAGATTGTTTATTTAATTATGTTTTAGTTCCTTGTTATAGGGGGTGAGCCTGTTACTACCAACCGGGTTAAATTCCAGACTCCGGGCTGCTACTGAGATATTCCTGATGGAAAAACCCAGTAACACTCTCCACGACCTGGGAATCGAACCCAGGACCTCAGCTGTACCGCTTGCGACTACTAGACCAACGGGCAACGAGGCAGTTTATGGCATTTCTGATTTGATTGTATCGTAGTAGGTATATTTAATTATTAGCAAAGTTTAGGTCAGCTGCTAGTATGTGGAAAGAATCAGATTTTTTAATTAGTTATTTTTTTGCCGGTGTATTCTGCAAAAGCCTCACTGCGAAATCATTCCACCTCCACACAGAGCCCGTCTCAAAATCAAATCAAATTCAGACTACATAGGGCTGGTTTTTCCGACGCCTGAATCCAATTTTCCTTTACTCTAGGAAAAAAATTGAAATTTTGACAGATATTTCATACAAAAACTGACAAACGTCAGTTTTATTCCTCGAATAAAAGTTATCTGGCGATGGAAAAACCCTAAGTTGATAAAATGCACCCTTGCCGACTCGTAGTCACACCAGATTATCACACCAGTATGACAAACAGGATTTTTTTTCTCGTTTGCCACACCACTGATTTTTCCACATCATGCATACGATAATCACAATCTTAGATAGAGAAAGGTGTGTGAGGTAGGATGGTTGCTGTAGGAATGTTACTATGTATAGGTATAATAATAATTAATTCAAATTATTGCCGCGGGACTTCTTTCGTGGACTAATGCTAGAGATTGGCAGCTCACTTCACCTAAGTTTTCCCTGGGAGTTTATAGCTGCATATACCATATAGGGTATCTACTTGTCCTTTAAATAAAGATGTAAAACACGAGTTTATCCGCAGTCAACTATCAAAGACATCCACTTACTGATAACAGTCGCGTATTGATTATTTTATCTTTATTACGTTCACAAGTCTGGTGCGTCTAGCTACTGCTATTTAAGTGTTTATTTCGTTTTAGTTGGTTTCTCATCAGAGAGTAGTGGTGACCCAGTGGTATCAGCTCTGACTTACCAGTTTGTAGGTTGTGAGTTCAAACACAAGCAGGTACTTTACTTTGTGTATTTAATTTTATCACCACTGCTCTCAAAACGGTGAAAGAAAACATCTTGAGGAAACCGGCATGTCCTAGAATCAAAATTAGAAGACGTGTGAAATCTAACAACCCGCACTGGGCCCGCGTGGTGGATTGCGGCTCACTCCCTCTCACAGAGAGGAGGCCTGTGTCCCAGCAGTGAGAATATTATATAGTATGCTGTGACTGTGTGACATGCAGGAATGGTGATAGTTATTTTGCGTTTACTACTTTCATATCATAAGTGACTGGCAATTTGGGTTCAAACTTACGACTTACAACTCGTAGGTCGCGGACACTACCACTAGGACACCACTAGTTGTTGTTATTATTACTAGTATGTTATTAATAAATAAATAAAAAAAAAGAAATGCATTTGAATTTGGAACACTTTCATTCTAATTTACTTAGGTATTGTGTCCTGTTCATCGTTAAAATGCAAAAGAAATAGTATTCCATTTCCTTGAAGTAGGTACTGGCTCTGGGCAGTCGATAAAATTATCGATATGAGTATCGATCGACGAAGTAGGTATAGGTAAACATCTCAACCAATAATTCTTAAATATATCAAGACGGACAGTGGTGGCTGTTCAAAATATGCAGCCAGCATTATTATCTTATTATAATCAAACGTTAACGTTCCTCTTTTTCTTGTTAGCGGTAGTTTTTATTATTTATTAATTAGTTGTAGCATTGCATTGCCACATGTTAGCTGTATCTATCTAATGGTGTTATTTACGAAAGTTTTATGTTTATTTTCTGAAAGGTTTCCAGCGCTTTAATCGCAGTGGACGTTACTGCAACTCTACCAGCTATAAATATTGATAATTTTCGACAAACCATGATCCATTTCGTCCTTCTTTGGTTAATCCATCTTCGTTCGTCCATCTTTTAACGGTTACCAACATTTTTGCTGACGTCTTTGTCATCATGTTGTACCCTGGGCGTAGGCTCAAGAGAACTATTCCATTTGAGTTAATGTAGTGTAGTCATCGATCACTGATCGATGAGTGTAGTGTATAAATAATCATAATAGTAACAATGAGGTGCTGTAGGTACATTTATAAGGTGTTTTTACTAATTGTCAGGCCCTAACAAAGTGCTACGGAAATGTGTAAAAGTGCAAATTGACACGATCCTTACTTATAATAACGTAATTTATCACGTAATATAATAAGTTAGAGATAAATTGCTTTTATGTAGGCTAGATTGCAATAAATTATGAAGAATTAAATAAAGAAAATGGCTGTAGCCTGGGCAAGCCAAATAATAAATGTAGACCTAAGTTACAAGCTGCACCATAATTGGGAAACTCACTATCAATCACAATCTGAATCATTTTGACGGATATTACTAATCCATAGCTTCTCATGTTCGAAAAATTTGTCTGATCCACACACACGTAAATAACGCAATTAATATTGTAGAACTGTCAAAATTAAAGGCCATTGCTACTGTTGGTGTGTTTCGCAATTACCTCGCAGGTATTCATTCTAAAGTAATTAAGTATTTAACATAAAGATAAAAGATTTGATTGTTTGTTTGTTACGCTTTAATGCTGAAACGGCTGAACGGATTTGGATGAAATTTGGCACAAGGGTAGACCACTACACCATAACTTGGAGAAGGACATAGGCTACTTATCAATTTGGATCGCAGACGAAGTCGCGGACAACTGCTATCTATACTAATAATAACGTTGAAGAGTTTGTTTGAACGCGCTAATCTCTGGAACTGCCAGGCGGATTTGGAAAATTCCTTTTGCATTTGACAGCCCAATTTTTGAGAAAGGGTATAGGCTATTAACAACGCCCTAGGATCCTTAGGAGCCGAGCAAAAAGCAAAAAGTCAAAACGAAGTAATAGTGCGGACGGGCGGGCGATGCGATGCGACGGGGTGGGTCGGGTGAACAAGAAATTTTACGCGGACGATGTCGCGGGCATAAGCTAAAGTTGTCATAAAACAAAAGTCCATTTTGACACGTACCTATTCGTTTGTATGAAACTGACAGGTGTCAAAAACGCATTCTCAAATGTCAAAACGGGCCTTTTAAATTTTTACAACTTTAGTTTGTAAATAAAACCAGTAAGTTCTTAAAAGAAGTAGTTAATAAGTAGTTCTTAAAATAAGTATATTATGATAAAATGATTGCAAAATAATTCGATTCTTCTAATGAAACAGAGAAGTCAGCGTGGGAAAACATTGTCTTGATAAAAGTATTGAAAAGATGACGTGATCACGTGATACCTAATCATCTACCTACCTACTACCTACTTGCCCAGTTTTTTGGTTTCAAAGAAACTTGGCGCTGCCCAAACGTAGGACACAGTAAAACGCTCAGCGGGGTAATTGAGTAACACACTATCAGTAGTAATGGGTTTCATTTTGACAGTTCAACAACATCCATTGCGTTATTTACGTTGTTGAGCAGATAAATTCTTCGTACATACGAAGCCATGGATGAGCAATATCCTTCAAAAGGATTCAGATTGAGATTGGTAGTCTGTTACGCAATTAGGGTGCAGTTTTTTGTCACACAGTTAGGCGTATTGGTACAGTCGGCAAAAGAGATAAGTATAACCAGGGCATCGGATATAGTTGAAGTTTAGTAAGAAACCGTTAGATATTATTTAATGAAATTAAATTTGATAAATAAACTATTTGTTTTCTATTAATGAAATTAAATTTCATTCGAAAACATCCATCGGTTTCTTGCCAAACTTCAACTATATCCGACGGCCCTGGTTACTTATTTCCTTTGGTGACCGTACATAAACAAGCCAGAAAAAAATTGAGTGTATTGTCAAATGTTCAAAGAAAAGACTCATTCAATTATATTTCATAAAAATAAAATAGTACCTATCATGATAAAACAGAGCTCAAAAAATATTTTTCGTCGCATAATTCTCAAAATTTTGAGCAAGGGAATTGAATTGGAAAAATAACAAGCCAGGTAATTCAATCAACGACAGAAATACCTAAATAATATTCCACTGAGTCGTGCATTTATTTAATAAAACTGCAAAATTAGTTTCATTTTTGTGGCCATTCGATTCAACCATACAAATGTAATCTATGGATTGAACGCATCGCTATTTGAACCTTATTAATTTGTTGCCGCGATGCACTATTGTCGTTTACCTAGAAAGCTTCTTACGCTATTTTAAATAAACCTTATCTTATAAAACATACCATCCATTAGGGTCCAGCTTCTCATTCTCCCAGTCAGCTCCTTTATCACCGTTCCTCATGTTGTTAGATCACTTATTTATTTTCACACTAAAGGTCCCACTACATCGTCACACATAACGCTTAAAAATATTTACTTTTTAAGTAAATAGTGATCATAAAATCATCACTTTGTTCTTCTGAGATAAGTAAATATTTAATAAGTAACTCTGTTGTTTATGATATGTAAAGATACCTATAGATCGTTTTTAATCCCAGAGACTGGATCTGACATAATTTAAGTCTTTTGTGTTTGCGTTTTTTTAGTATAGAAGGTTGACTTTGGCGCCGATTCCCTTGTTCACAAACTAAACTAAATTTAAGTTCAGTGCATCTTTTTCTTTCTATTTAATTAGGAAAAGAACAGAAGATAAATATTAGTTTAGTCCTGTCAAATTAGTCAACGCCTGACGTAAATTGACGTATTTATAATCGTCATATTTTAATCACGTCTAAACTTGCTATGGAGTATCTTAATTTTTTAGAATTGATTGAAGTATATAAAGACTATGTTACACGGTTCAACCAAAATGATCAATTTTGGTTGAAAGGCGCAGAAATGAAGGATATATGGTCGGTATTGATTGTTAAAATTTTGGAACGAACTTTTTTATCGCACACATCTGTACACTTGGCGAGTCAGCATTAGGCCGAAAAGTGTAAAATTTTGACCGTCACGATACTTTTGTTAACTTCGTTCTAACCTGCACCATAATTTTGTAACACACTATCAATCACAAACTGAATCATTTTGGAGGATATTGCTAATCCATTGCCTAATATTTTCGAAAAATTGGTCGTAAATAACGCAATGAATGTTGTTTAACTGTCAAAAGCCATTGCTACTATTATTATGTACTATGCAAATGCAAAGTGTGTTATGTAAGTACCCGCGGGTGCCCCACGATACCTCACGACTGTTTTGTGTTCACACGATTCAATTAGGCCGGTTCTTCCAAATTCGCAATGCAAAGCCAACCGGCAACCGTGTTGTTTAGGAGTAAGTTCGCAAATGACATGAATTTAAGATATTTCGAGATTTTTAAGACAGGACCAGGAAAATATTTTCCCATCGTCATCAGCAATTTATTTCTCACAATGGTTTTATTTTTGGCAGCCTTTTTATTTGTATTGACGTCGTTCAATTCGAGATTTCCATGCAAACATTATTTTAAGCACGCTCACGGCATTTTAGCAATTTGACAAAGATTTTGTACTACTAGGTATAATTTTATTCTTTTAGAATAGATTCCGATATACGTTACGTAGCACGACCTAGTATTTTCATTGATAATAAAATCTTTATTTATTTAACATAGTTCAACAAATTGTCCGAAGTGTAAACAATGAAGATGGAGACAAAAGTAATTATTCAGAAAGTAGGTACTCGTACTTGCGAAACTAAGTTGATGGTATGGTCACGGTAATGTTATAGTATGGTCGTTATGGCGATGGAGAAATAATGTGAATGAATCATAAGATAACAAAGCTTTTCCATCTAACACATATACTTTATAGAATCTTTTATATTTCGCCTAGCGCTAAGACATGTGATTTTAATAATATTTATATATTCTACTTTAATAGACTGCTTTAAGTACCAAAACAATACTGCGAATAATTTTGCTAACACCGCATCGAACCGACTGCAGACCAAATAATTCGCTTATAATACAGCGTATTATAATAACTGTGAAATCTTACTGTCGATATATTCACATAATTTAAATGTTAATTCATACACAACGCTAAGAGAACCGAAACAATCTTTGGTAACAAAACAACGTAATTATTTTAAACACAGCACTTAGCGTGACTTAGCGACGTCACTCATCATTTCTTTGTGCAGAAACAGACTGGCAGGATAAAAGGTAGTGACACTAGATTATACTAGCTAGACATTATCTTTTTAACAAATACTTGAGAAATGCAAATAGATATAAGAATAAGATAAGCCCGTAAGAGCACGATGTGTCAAAACTATGGTAGGCGTCGTGTAAAATTTCTAAATATTACACAGACTTTTTTTCACATTTTTTACAGCTACTAAGTGTTTAACGTGATTCATCTCGTTAAACAGACGTAATTATGTAAAACAAATAGGTAAGTACATTACTTTAAAAAAAATCATTATTTAATACTTACAAGTTTTCTTAACCTAACGATTTGAAGCATCTCTGTAACTTTGTGCAATGATCTAGTTTGTTAACCAAAAAGATAGGAATGAAAAATCTCAATATAGCCTTTAAAATAAAATTAAGTTTGATACCTAATGTGTTATAATTTATTTTATTGACCATCACGAAACAAGGAAATCGTTAAAATATTATGTGTCTTTCCAAACTAAACTTAATTTTAGCTTGTTTAGAGTTCAAAATAGTTTCACTGTGGTTATTAAGAAGATATTTTAACCTGCTAATCTGCTTCCAAGAATATAATCATGGCGATATCGTGTTGTGTGCATTTTGCAATTAACATTTTTAAGTTCACTGAACTTTACTTTTTATCCGGTTCGAATGCTATTGAGTGCCAAACTGTAAATTGTAAACTAAGATGTATTATTGCCAACGTTTCAATACTTCCAATTAAGTTACTTATATGTAAAAATGTTTTAATACTTTTTTTTTTTTTTTTAATATCTTTATTAATTATTAGGGACTTTAATACTTATGGATCATTTTACTAGGCTCAATTTCCAGTGACACACACTATAATACAATTCAGTAAAAACATGACGTAGTTTTGAAACACTAGTGCTGTGTCTTGTTTGAAGTTTCTTTACAAAATATCTTCTAATCTAATTTACAAATATCTAGTCACTCACGCATCAGACCATTCCTTTACGTGCTTTTTGTTCGGGAGCTTCAGATATCTTGAGATCTACAGCAGATTTTCTTACCATATACAGGGTGGCAGGGACATCGACGCGCAAACTGTAACCATGGATTCAGCACATGAGTTTAGACCCCATAGCGTCGAATTTTTCGTCGGTTATAAAAAAAAACTTGCTGTTCCATACATTTTGACCGCATAGATATTGCGCTTTTCTATGAAACAGAAGATTTTTTTTTTTGATAACAGACGAAAAATTTCTACGCTATGGGGTCTAAACTCAATTCCAATTGGCTGTTTCCGATGTTACTCTTTTAAGGTCGGTCAACAAGTACCAGTAAACGAGGAGATGGCCGATGGAGTCACGCCGTGACTGAATGGTAGCCAAGGGCAGGCCAGAGAAACCAGGGCCATCCAAAAGCGCTTTGAGTTGACGATATCGGTAAAGTCACGAAAAACACATGGACCGTGCGCACCCCACACTAAACCGGGAAGTATGGTAGAAGAAACAGGCCTTTACCCAGCATTGGGTGATTCCGGGCTGAAATGACGATGAACAAGTAGGTACCAGGTACTAAATAAATAAGGATATTAAGAGTGTAATAGAAGTCACGATCGATGCACGAATAAATAGCGCCAAATATTAAAAGATCAAAATAGGTCGACGCATTCAGATGAATCCATCAGAGTAACTAACAAGTAATTACGTACCTTACAGAACAAGAGACGACATTTTGTAACTTAGCCATTGATTTCACTGATTGAACCATGTCAACGTTTAACCATTGTCTGTTAAGTAAACGAATGAAGTGATGGGACTTATAATACCTACGAGAGTAATATGTGCACAAAAGCCGTAAATATTATAAAAAGGAAAGGGTAAAGAGGAATTTGTAACAATGCTAGGTACGTGTGCTTGAAGATTTTTCTATCGAAGTTTAGAAATTCTCACTGGAAAAGTTTGCCCGACATAACATAACATCACGATTCACGACCGTCTTGCCCGAAGGGTTAGGCAGAGTGTGTTATAGTGCACCCTTTTTTTTTGGTTTCGCGGTGGAAATCCTCATGGACTTCCTCCATCGTGGGGGTGACGGAGGGGTATGCCGGACTCATACCGGCTAAAATCACCGCAGTGTTCCACCTCTGCCTATGGCCGGGGGTGCGGGATTCGCATAAGCATTCACCGCTCCCCGTTAATTTGGCCAGTTATGATCACGATACTTACAGCGAAATCAATCCTATCCCATTGATTAACTAGGATGTATAGGACTTAGATAAACTAGTTTACCTACGTACTATACCAGGCAGAAAAAAGGGGAAGCCTATACCCAGCATTGGGTGATTCCGTGCTGAAATGATGATGAAGTCCTATACCACAACACATCTTCAACATTATAATATTGGGCTGTTGAAAAACTTAAGGCTGGATCTCCACTTCTTCTGGGTCCGGTTCGGGGTACACACAACCGCAACAAAGCAAGTAGGTACAGCCCACAGAACAGCAGTGCGATTCTGTAACCATCTCACCGTGAAAACTTAGGTGAAGTGAGCGTGGAGTGAGCTGTCAGTCCAACTAATGCTAGGGATTGACACTATTGACAGCTCACTTCACCTAACTTTTCACGATGAGATTTTTACAGAATCGATCGGCAGATAATTCATCTATTCCAATCGCTAATCAGAATTGATTATTTATACTCATTGCGCAGTGTCAAAAACTTACGTTTTTTAAACATTTTTGACAGTATTTTTTTCAGACAAATATTTTGTTTGATAATTCGGAGATATAAAGTTACATGATATGATGAGATCAATACATTATTAAAATTTCCTTTGTTTAGTATTGGCAATAATATAGCCTATGCCTCTGAGAAACAGGTGTATTGATAATTAAAAAAAAAAAACACTTTTTACTGCATTCAATACCTGACAAAGTCAATTTTGTTAATTGTTAATTTAATCACGCTTACACAAAATTATACCCACTTTTATTCGTGATCGTATATGTATTAAACCTTATATTATTATAACTTTAAGTAAACTGATGAAGTTATGACCACTTTAGAATTCTACTTAAATGCCGATCACTTTTCGGCGACACGGTCGTTACCGCGAGGCGTCGACTTAAATCAATAGCAGATCGATTACTGGCAATTCTGCACGGTGATGGTCAGGATTTGGCAGATACCTACCTCTTTTTGATATTGATAAGCATTACAATGCGATATATTGATATAATCAATTCTCGTACAGTTCAACGTGTAAGAGCAGTAGGTAATGGTAGAAAGCTCTCTAAGTCCGTTAACGAACATACGGGCTCATCCGAAAGTAGTTCATCACTCAAAACATGTGTCATATTCAATTATTCAGACGGGCAAATATGTACATATCGGGAATGGGGAAAACTGTGTAATCTTGGCGTCATTCATTCTTAGGTCGGGCTCCAAACTAATCTTATGTCCTTAGGTGATACGGAGTTGGAAATGCCTGTAACTATGGCCGAACTAGACTCCCAGGCGCGGGCGGGATGAATAAGTAGGTTACGGCTAAATACGCGTTATTTCTTTTGACATGCTGTAGGTTATTGTTATGATCAGTAGATCTACATATTATTATAATTTATGGAAGGTACCTAATTAGAATTATGTGAGTACGTTTCTTATATGTATTTAAGTGAGTAGGTATCTCATATTTCTTGGTATGTATTGCAGATTGACAACAGTGAAATTCACAGATCACTGGAGTTCTCGCCCTCTGTCCGCGAAAAGTATCGTAAATTATCATCGTATGTTTTCCATATTTTACTTAATACGACATAATAATGTCATGACTTCTGACGTCAATGCGGAATATAAACGTAAAATGTGATAACACTTTACACGATTATTACATGTGAACTGACTTGACTTGTTCGTGCGGACTCTGCTTGATAGCGATCATCCGATAACGTATCTAACGTTATCCTAATGCTGATAATTCCGTACAAAGATCTTTGGTAAACTTTCAGAAATTACGTAAAATGAACATATTATCAAGACTTCCTCATTTTAATAAATTGACACTGTGGAAATATTAACTCTGTATGTTTGTTGGTTCGAATTATTTTTTTTGGGATGTGTGAAACAAACATTATATATTTATGGACTCATGGGGCTTTCAAGGCAAGAGTTTAGGACACCTGTTATCATTTTCCTAAAAAATCGTAATCCGTAGCACATAAATACAGACTCCTACACCATCCATCCATGCTAGTGGTCTAGTAAATAAGGAATATAGGTACGTATACATATGTATAATATAACATAACATCGCGCCTGTAATAAATAAGTCGAAGGGTGATCATCCACATTTCGCCAGTTATGTTTAATTCCCATATAATAGGGGGAAGGGGGAGGGAGAGACTATTGCCACCAACCGGGCACAAAATCCAGACTCCTCCTACTGAGAAATTCCTGATGGAAGAACCGACGCGACTACTCTAGTCAAGTTTCTCACAAGAAGTTTGTTATATCTTCTTTGAAGGCCAAATGTTATAACAATATTTTCAATTAATATTAGACATACATCATCAGTATAACAACAGTGATGTGTCCATCATCAGCCGGATGATGATATGACTATAGTGATTTTGCAGAATCGAGAATAAAGGAAATGCCTAGCTATCAGAATGACGAAATAGGTAAAACTGAATTTTGTTTTCAAATAATATAGCTTCTTTATCTCTAATATATAAAATTCTCGTGTCGCAATGTTTGTTACCAAACTCCTCCGAAACGGCTGGACCGATTTGTATGAAATTTTGTGTGCATATCGGGTAGGTCTGAGAAACGGCCAACATCTATTTTTCGACAACAAAAAAAATAATCCTAAAAATAGTGTATAGGTATGGCAAAACAACGTTTGCCGGGTCAGCTAGTTTCAGTATAAAAAGCTTAAAATATTATTGTTGGCTATAGCCGTAAACGTTATGAAAAAGTAGGTTTTGCCCGCGACTTTGCCCGCGATAAATTTCTTGTTCCCGACCGCTTTCGAATCCTTGCGCTGTAACTTTGTTTTCGTTTAGCTTTCTTTCTGACATTTTTTCTCATCCTAGTGTGATGTTAATTAGCTTAAATAGCCTTTCTCAAGAATTGGGCTATTAAAAGCAACATATTTTTTCAAATTCAACAGGTACCGAGTTCCAGATATTAGAGCGTTCAAACAAACTCTGCAGCTTTATTATTTATAAAACTTTACGACAGTAGGTAAATCCCTTCCCCGAAGAACCTAAATCTTTAAATATGTATATACATATATATATATTTTTTTTTAACGTTGCCCCACACTAGGAATTTCTCCTGTGTCGTGGGTGCGTTTACAGACACATAAAGCCAGACCCGGAACAACTAATTGTAGGTCATACAAATATTTGTGCCGTGCGGGAATCAAACCCGCGACACGCAGCGCAGCAGTCAATCGCTTAACCACTGCGCCAACCGTGCCGTCAAATTTGGATGAATCAAAATCAAAATTCAATTTCTTTTACTCCACATCTTTCAATTTAGTCAACCAATTTGGTTGAACCGTGCATTCTCACCTTTAAGCCCGTTATTAATAGATATGCAAGCGTAGTCAACTAAAAATTATGTTTTTGCACGCTGAGATATTATGCAAATCATTTGATAGTTAATAATATCTGATTCGGTGTACTGCCAATATGTGACCTAAACTGTACGGAAAATTTACCAAATCACACTGTGCATGTTATAAATGAAAGTCGCTTTTCATGTCTGTCTCTGTGCCTGTTATTCTTCGAAACTACGCAACGGATTTTGATGTGGTTTTCACCATATTTTAAAGATTTTATTCCGGTAGGTTTATGTGTATAATATATTACTATTAAACTAACATATTATAAAGAAAACTCGATGTTTTGTCGATTCGTAAAGACCGATAGGTTTAGGTACCTACATTCAGTTTTTACTTGACAAGTTCTAAACTTGTTTCCTGTTATGTCCAACGTGTTGATATCTGTCATTTAAAGGCACGTGTCTTCATGCCTTCCTTATCATTGACACTTGTTTAAATCTTATCTTTGTGAAAAAATGTTTTGATAATGTCGATAGGTTATCATAATTATCAATAATCTTGATAATATGATTCGTTATTTAAAGTTTATCTTCTTTTTAACCCCCGACGCAAAAACGACGGGGTGTTATAAGTTCGACGTGTCTGTGTGTGTATGTCTGTCTGTGGTATCGTAGCTCACGAACGGATAAACTGATTTTGATTTTGTTTGAACGGTGAATTTATTTTATATCTATGATAATAATACCGGTAAGTACCTACTGTTTGTTATAAATAATACTAATAGCGACCCTCCCCTTCTTCGCACTAAACAAAATTTATTAATTTTATATACCTAAGTGTAATATTAACGGATTTTTATACAGAAGTCCGGAATAAACTCTCTAAATGGTGGTGAAATTAGAAAATCGCATCAAAATCGGTTTCGTAGTTTAGAAGAACAATGCGGTCACACAGATAGACACGGAAAGTGACTTTATTTTATACTTACTATTTATAGATAGGTACTTAGTACTGAGATTGAGAGATGTTCATAATTTTCCAATTTCTGTTAAAAAAAAGCTCGGTCAATTTTTTTGGCTTGACAAGTGATTTTTTCACGGAAAAGCTGCTGATAACTTCTCGAGTCACGTGTGAAGTCGTATGTGACATTGTGAAGAACACGCGTGGTCGAGAGCAATCGTAGTGATTATTACAAGCGGGTTACGCGCAGAGCTCTCGCGACAACCTTGACCTTTGTGGAAAGATACTACTCACAATGTAGGTAATTTTCATTTGTGATCTGTTCCAAAACTGTCTGATGCGAATGTAAACAAATGGATTTGATAATTTGTGCATGTGGATGACTACCTATTTGTAGTGCCACTTACAGATTGAATGCTTTCATTCCATTATTTAGATAGGTACTTATTTATTTTCCATTAAGTATTTATTTTTAGGCGAATCCGTCAGGGTGACGGTGACCTGCAAAATTAAAATTTTCTTGCGTTTTTTGCAATTTGCAGGTCAGTACCGGGAATCAGGTTTTATGTTGATCTAAATATGATTCGCGGCCGTAACAAATATTTATTTGTAGAATTATAATCATAAAAATCATCAATACATCTCTCTAAGTTCATATTACCCTATTAAATGACTATTTCATGAAATTATGACATTTGATGTCAATTCTAATTCAAGGAGTGTATTGCGTGTAATTTCGCGGGCTACCTTAGCGCATTTCCTAAATTCTAATTTTAAATAACCATAAAGTTGATTTTCATTTGACAATTAATTGAGGTTAATTTTATAATGCCAATTTTCGTTGCCGATTTTTCAATTACGATTTAATAATTGTTGGAAAAAGTGCTGAGTATAAAGTTGAAACCTTCTAAATACAGATGAATGTGTTACTGTTCCCTTTAGTGAGTGACTGCGTAAGAATTTAACCTGGACAGGGTTTGTTTACACTTTCATCAGATATTTTTGGAACAGATTATACCTATTTATAGCACGTAAAAACTTTGTCATTCTCATTACTTATGTGTCCTAGACTTTTTAGTTTTAGACAGTCATGAGACCTTCATTTCTATAGTAGTGTTCATAATCTCAGGTAATTATCATTCCTTCGCTACTTAATAAGTTATCTACTTTAGTGCAATGTATTCTCAGTTGATTTTTGAGTGGCCCTTTGTAACAATAAGTTCCTAATAAGTTTTTGGTTCCATTCAGTTTGGTATTCCATAACTTAAAAATTATGTTCATTTCTTAATTCAAATATAATGTATTATACATACTACCTACTAACGAATCGACAAAAACTGGCAAACACTGGAAACTGTCTAATCGGCAAAAATGACGAATCACTGAAACTGACTATTTTTTTTTATTAATTTCTTTATTTCATTTAAATACTTTTAAATTACATTTTTAAATATTTTTATAAACAAAAAGATAAAAATATAAAAAATATGTAGTAAGTACCTAGCCCACCGGTATCGGGAACAGGGTCTAAGCTACCCGGCGGTCAGAGCTCCACAGAGAGGAACCCCCTGACAATGCGAACCGTGTCCAGAATTACCGCTTTCTGAATCAAACCCTTGATCCAGCTGCCCAACAGCAAACAGTGAAGCAAAAATACTTATATTAAAAATAAAAAAAACTAAGTAATCATCTAAACGTGCGAGTTAAATAAACTGAGAACCGAGGGAAACTGACCAGTGATACGCGGACTCATCTAGCTCATTAGTTAATTTTTAAGTTCATTTCAGAGATTCGAGGTTGAGGAATTCTCAAAAAGAAGATTAAGTACAAATAATTACAAACGCTGTGCTACCAGTTCAATGAGCGGTAATTTAATTTATTGCTGAACTCGGCGGTGACGTTCATAATAATTATGTTTATCATAACCACGGTAATACCGTGTCTTAACATTGAATAAGTTATCCTCGTCTTATTTTTGGTAAGTGACGCCACAGGCGCTCATAACATCTCCGCACGGGGAAATACGTCGATCGAATCAATGATGTATGATCGAATAATGTTCATCATAGGTACTTATTTGAATAGTTTGTTAGCAGAGTAGATACTTATTCAAATATTAATGTTAGTCTAGTAGGTACTACTAAAACTAAAATGATTGTTTAGGAGCCGTTTGTTTCTTAAAATCTCTAAGTGCGTAAAACAGCAGCTAAGCCTCTTTGATTTAGAAAAAAAAAAAGCCTCTGATTTGTATTTGGTAGCAGTGTGGCCGACGAGAGAATGCGTTCCTGACACCTGTCATTTTCCTACAAACGAATAAGTACGTGTTTAGCGAATTTGATCTTTATTAGCTACTAGAATTGTCGCACTGACAGGAACCCATTCTCTCGACGGCCGGAGTGGAGGTAAAGCCGAGGAGCATAAATATATTAATATGGACAGGTCGGCAGTAATATCTGATTTCATTATTCATCCATTATAATGACGGCAAATATATGTGGTCATACACAAGTGGCAGCGCAATCTACATCAACAAATCTGCATCAGCTTCAAAAACATGTGTTAATAATTGCATTGACACATATTTTGATGCCGCTAAACATGTTCGTTAATATTGATTAACGGACATGTCTCGCGTCATAAATATCTGACTAGTCAGTTAAATTCCTTTCCTCTTCCTAAATGTGATACCTCGTAATCGAAAATATCTGACATCACTTTGGCAGCATAAAAACCTGACGCTATTGGGATTGCAAAAAAATATCTTGTGCAGGTAAGTACTACAAGGTTTAATTGCAATTTATTCCAATTTTTAGACCCTGAAAAAGGCGACAATTTAAGGAAAACGTTTCATGGTCAATCTTTGTGTTTGCAATGAATTCGGCCATTCTTCCTTCTTTATCAAGGAAAATCGATTGGAGTAGGATTATTAATACTTATCGTGCAGAAAGTTTTGAGTATGAATGTGGATAGCTTATGAGTAGGAGAAGACCGAGAAGCGATGGATTGACTATGTGAAAGATTATATGGCTAGACAGGAGGTGACTACTGAGATGAAAACTAATAGAGAATTATGGGAGAATAAGACATCGCCGATATTGTTACAGTGCGGCCGACGAGAGAATGCGTTCTTGACACCGTCAGTTTCCTACAAACAAACACGTATTTTGCGAATTTGGTCTTTATTAGCTACCTACTCAAATTGTCGCACTGACAAGTGTCAGGAACGAATTCTCTCGACGGCAAGGCTGGACGAATGAAGTATTCTCTGAGATACTAGGTTGGTAATGTAATCGGCAAAACCTATATCTGACCATATTGAAAACAAAATCCCGTGCACATGATGACCACAGCTGCGTCCGTAAGTAAAACAAAAGAGGATCCTTTTCAGGTCGACTAATAATATGCGCTGCAAGCAGGAATAGTCCTTACGGTGATCAGATGTATGTAGATTTTGGCGATAGTACAATATAGAATAAGAGACGGTCATTGCCAACCCCAAAAAAATTGGGATGGCCGCAGAAGGATGAAGAAACGACATCTCAGAATTTGGAGAATAAAATTTGAGAAGATAAATGAACAAAAGACTCAAACAAAATGACTCATAATAATTTCTTGAAAGCCCTGTGTGTGTGAGGTTGATCGTTGATAGTGTTGAGACACAGATAAAAATGAAATGTTATCGACATTTTCCTCGTATTTGAGGTTATGTTACAATAGAAACAGGGTCAATGTTATAAAATGCCATTAGAAGACAGAGTAAGGTGATTTATTATGTTGCTCCTATTGATTACTGAGGGTTAATTCTCGTGATTTTAAGAACGTTCACATTGATCTCATTCTTAATCTGTCAAAAATACCCTAATTTCCCTACATTTTTGACAGGTTTTGGACATTTTGTTTGTCGCCGAGATGAGACTGCGACTAGATTTTGAACGTTTTATATTACGAGAATTGTCAGGAGTTAACATCAGGAACCGTATTTACGAATAGGTACAGAATATTTTTCCTGTGGTTAAAGTTACAGAAGCGTACGTAGATCCCTATAAAACTTAGTATTTGGCCAGCTATTTATGTCTTTAGAACTATTACAGATGCGGTTAATAAAACGCTCATAATCTGGACTTTGATCATAACTCAATGATGTATGGACGGCTCAAAAAACCCAAACGGCATTTGTTTCGCGAATAGATAACTGTGTAAATGTTTGCTTATGACATTTTTATATACATACGAGTATGTATAGTCTCCGTAGAACTTGACTTATAAGAATGGTGCTAAATAGTGTTCTTAGCGCCTGGTTCTCATATGATTTGTGTTAAACAAACGTAATCTTTTTATATAATTTTGTATTACCAGCTGCGCCCCGTAGTTTCACCCACTTAAGTTTCGATCTCCTGGGAATATTGGGATAAAAAGTATCCTTTGTCCTAATCCAGGTCCAGACCTGGCTGAACAGATTTAGGATGGGTGGATTTACCCATGTGCCAAATTTCATCCAAATCCGTTCAGCCGTTTTAGCGTGAAAGCGAATCAAACATAGGTACAAACAATCAAATCTTTTAATTTTATAATAAGTTTACATCATCGGTTCTCAACGAGGGCGATAACGCCCGCCCCCTCGGCCTCGTGAGCGTTTGAGACTCAGAGGGGCAGTAGAAGATCCACAGAAAATTATCTAACCTACCTTACGACTACATTACTATAATATTACACGTTTAAATATAACCGTGGCAATAGCTGTTTCACATCCGCGACGGACGGTAAATTAAAAAAAAATGGGGGGCTTTAAAAAAAAAAGTCAGAGTGGGCGGTGGGCAACATAAGATTGAGAACCTATGGTTAAGATAACAATGTTCGATGATCATAATCATACAAGGAAAAATATCTATTCTTCATGGCTTCGTGGCTACTTTTTACGACTGGAATAGGAATAAATAATCATATTGGTTAAAACTTTTATTGTGATTTTTTTGCTTGACTTTTGCATTACTTAGTTATACTTGTTGACCTTGCTTGGGGACTAGACATTTGTGTTATGTAAAGATACGTATGTATTGAAGTTTGAATGTATGGTTGTGGATAGTTAGGTTTCTATCATCCTTGCTTACTTGACTGAATTATCTCTTCACCACGAGAAGTGACATTTAATTCTCGTTTGTAGGTAAAACTCGCGAAGAGGATGTTGTCTTGTCACGAGTGAAGATTGCGTTAGGAAGCATATGGGAAAACGCAGCTCTAACGGTTTATGGAATGTGGAAATATGAGACGTATCTACCTACCATACATAATTATGAGAAAAGTAAACAATCTATGTGTATATAACCTGTATGGTTTTAACCTAGTTGTATCACATTGTTAACATTTAGCTAGGAATGAGTATGACACAGACTACATGGTATGAGTAGGTATAAGGGTAGTTTCATCGTGTAATATTATTTCCGTATATATATGCAGTTTTTCCGATAAAATTGTGTACGAACTACGAATTAAAAATAATGTCGGTAGGGTATAATTTAACATTGTTACTTTTGATTAGAGCTAGTGATGTAACGTGTCCTATCGATTAAGCCAAACTGTGGTAAAAACTTTTTGTATAGAAATATGATTTCGAACTCCGCAATAATCCTGAGTTTCAAAATATTTTCTTTAGATTTTTCAGGCTATGGATAGCGGCTGATAGAAGGTCAATGCTGCTGGTTGAGACGTCTTTTAGTAGTAGAGTAGGTAGTAAGAAGACGATGCAAGATTAATTAAATTATAAGTAACCTGATTAGCTTTCGTAGCACCCCGCTCCAAGGCTGTTCGAGAGTACGGTAATTCTTAAGACAGTCTATCTCTTTGACAAACTGCCCAAGATGACAGAATGCTGGCCGATAAATTCCTATTTGCTGCAGAAAACCAAATTGATTAACATCATAAAGAAGCTCTTACTTTTTTGTACAATGCAAGTCCTACAAACGTGCATTGTACTTTCCATTCCCAGAATATGCATACCTACATTGGCACATTGGCTATTGTCTGTTTGTATGTGAAGACAAAACAACATTCAAACGGACACATGGCCGACTGACCAGATCCAGGAAACATAAGTACTTTGTTATTCATAAACGATATTATTTAGCAAGCCACGCATGATTTACTTGTACGCAGTATTCAGTATTGTCAATTATTATTTACATGACAAAAATAATAATGTTTGGCATTTGACACCAGCTGAATAATACAGATTTATGTGCCATGAGTGGGGATGTAAGGCTATAAGAAAAGAGGCGGACCAAAAGATGGTTGAGTGAACGATGTAATAGCTAGGAAGAAAGAAAAGAAGCGCACCTTCCCTAACTAGGACTTACATCATGAACCCCTAAAAAAATTGGGATAACAGCAGCAGGAGGAATGTTAATGGTTTACCAGCACGATCCGATGTAGGAGCTACTAAACACCTTTTATAGTATTGAAAATGTTTTTTTAACGCACATGACGATAACGGAATCACACTTGCAGTTTTTTATGCAAATTTATGGTAAGTTCGACCTAGTCTTGCGGTATCTAACGAATATTGCGCTACTTAATGCATTTTATCATACATTAGGAGTGAAACTCCTTGCCAGAGGCTCAGTTTCCCTACATCTCAAACTGGCTGTGAAGTTTGTAGCGCCACTTCTTCCTAGCTCGAACAATTGGAGGAATTGAAACGTGGACGTTTTGGGGCCTTTCTTTTGTAACATTTGGTATTCAAAATAATTATTTATTTATTTATTTTATTTTCGAAAGGCTTAGACTAATAACATTATAATAACAGTAATATTATATAACTAAATTGCTAATTACAAGCCTCCACAAATAAATACAAAAAAATATTACTCCTTCATCGTCTAAGTAAGGGCTGATTCCCCCCGTCCCCAGATAATTCCATCGGAGGAATAATTTTGAATTTTTGATAGTTCTTCCATACATAAATATTCAAACGTCAATTTCAATCCTCGAATAAAAGTTATCTGGCGATTGAGAGATCAGCCGTAAGTAACATTAATCATTCTCTCAAAGTTGTTTTTTCTCGTTTGTTCAAATTTTAAACCAATCTAGACAACAAACAGTTCAAGTGCAATTATTAGGTGCCTCCTGTACAAAAAATGGCTTTGCTAAGAGCTTTCTCAGTGTGTTTGCTTTGGTGCAGAAAAGGTCAATACCTTCTTCACAACAAATCTCGTTAAAGCTGCAACTGGCCCTCAGAAAGTATGCATTACGCCTATAATCAGTGTTTGCATAAGGTACATGTAGAAGTGGTCGCTGCCGCAGCCCCATCTGATGAGTACGTAACTTTACTTTTGAAACAAGTTCAGGACAGTCAATTGAACCATTTGCGATATTAAGCAAGTAGCATATATCATTAATATAACGTCTACGATCAAGCGGCAGAAAATGGTACCTTCTGCATCGGTGAGTGTAATCAACAGATATTTGCTTCGCCCTGTAATCTAGGTATTTAAGAAATTTTCTTTGAATGCCCTCAATACGAGACTTGTAGATCCCGTATCGAGGGTTCCAGACTTGAGATGCGTATTCAAGGTGGCTGCGTACGAACGAACAATACAAGACTTTGATCGGTTTTAGTGATCGGAAACATGCTGAGGTTCTCATTATGAAACCTAGTGTTCTCGACGCCTTATTTACTATGCTATCAATATGCTGATCAAAAAGCAGCTTGCTGTCTTGTATAACTCCAAGATCCCTAATACTATTGACTTTGCCTATATTGATATTGTACAGTTTGTATGTGGAATCAATTATAGACTTCTGGCGTGTGAATATCATGTGAAAACATTTAGAAACATTCAATTCAAGCCTATTACGTCTTTAAGCTGATAACCCAAGGTAATTAGAATACGATACTTGGGCCTAGGCAATCGTGTATCATCCATCATCGATCGCATGTGTGGAAACATGGAGAAAAGATAACCTACCCACTAATAAAAAAATACGCTACAGTGAAGTCCACCTCATGTTGGCTAGGCGTTGCGTGTTTATGAAAAACGAGGGTGTGACTGACAGGAAAACATCTGTTTTCGTTCTATAACACAGAAAATAATTAATATGAAAGTAGATGACCGAGGACTAACCGTCGAGATCTGAAGACGCACAAAGATCTTGGATGTTGAGAAACGATTAATGGAGCTAAAATGGAGTTGGGGTTTCGGCAGGACAAATCATTTAGTAAAGAGATTGATTTCATATGGGGTAAAGCGATTGAGTAGTAATCCGGGAACAAACGACAGGAAGTGCGACTGCAAGTCGTCCGGCGGTGCCCATGCAACCAAGTTCGTCTGGTTCACTGGCACCGAAGCGTGGAGATTGGCACAACCAAACAGTGTCCCTTTTCGCACCAGTGAGTGAAGTCAGGCTGTGAATAATGATGATATATGAAGAGGGTTTTCATACGCGATCAGACCAAGTCGCGTAAATCTGCACAAGCATTTATTGTGATATACCTTTTGCCGCGGTTGGCCCGTGGATGGGTGACCCCCTGTCATTGGTTGTCAGATTTTTTACAGTCGTTATGCGTCTTCAGAAGCCCGAAAGTCTGACAACCAGTCTTACCAAGGGATATCATATTACCCAGTACCTGGGTTGTGGAGGTCAGATAGGCAGTCGGCTAGTCGCTCCATGCACTGGTATTCAGCTGCATCCGGATAGAAGCCGACCCCAAACCCTAACATAGTTAGACAGATAGATGATGATGACCTAATCGCCTGTCGTTATATTTACTCTAGGGACATACTTTTAGATCTCTGAGTACCAATGCAATTTGTTAATTATGTATGCAAATAATTATCAAACAATGGGACACTTAATATCGTGTCCTGCGTGTCCTGTTAGCTGCACGTTACAGGAACCGATGGACGCTGGTGATGGCGCCAAACAAGTCGCCGAATTCTGGGCAGAGTCCATTTAGATTTTTAGATTGCTATCGACACGCTAAGAAGCTTCGTTTTAAATTGACTTGCTGCGGTTTCGAGGACGCGTTTTTTTAAGGTAAGTTTGTACTAACGTGCGAAATAACTGTGGGTATTTATAAATAAATCGTTCTATTGCGTCACTGTTTTCAATAGTAAATTAAACAATCACAGAGCTACACAATGTTACTTTTTAATTTGCTTTCTTTTGAATACTTATCGAACGAACTAGTTTTTTTTTTTGCAAATCTATATCTCCGATTTGTAGGACGTTATTTTTGGCTCATAGGCCCGTATATCATAGCTAACTTTCCGCTTCGATTAAATTGCTATAATTAAGATCGTTCGGGCAAATAAAAATAGAAAGAAATGATACAAAAAATAATCTTAAACAAAAATATTGTCGCACACAAATTATTCCAAATCTAATGTCGTCAATGTCACATCACTACTCAAGGTTAATTTTGGCAATTGTATTTTTGCATTTTTAATTTTCAGACACAAAACAACAGAGTTATTTATTACCTACCAATATCTTGTTAGCGACGGAAAACACAGCACTTCAAATTGGAAATATTTTGATGGTAATTACGTGAATACACAAGCTAAGGCACACAACACGATTAATGTCCTTGTCCACTTTTAACTTTCTTCAAATTTAGTACACTTCACCAGAGAATAATGCGTCTAACACGGCATTGTTTGTTGCTATTGACAAAGCTATAAATAACCTAAATACACGTCCTACTTCACTCACTGTGAGTGAACAGCTGATTATGAAGTATTTGAAGTAAGCAGGCGGCTGACGCATGTCACTTTGCGTTGTCTACATTTCTGCACGACTGTACATTGTTAACTACGGTACTTTGCCAATTAGCGGTCTGTCTTGACTTGGTCTTATGTGGTCTTGACATTGAAAGTTGGTACCTATAAATTATACAATATATATAGAATTTTTAATTGATCCATTCAACTTTAGTATTTTGAATAAGTAGGTACCTAACAGGCAAATAATCATTATTTTAGTGGATTTAGATAGATACCTGAACCTAATCCCTTTTAGGCATTGCTAATCATTGTTGCTTAATTAATTAGGTACCGTATGAACCTGTGACGTACCGACTTGTTAAGCAGCCCGCGTCGTTTAAAAATATGTTTCTTTTTTATTTAATATAAAGAGACAAAATTCAGAGTAGCTTCTCACGAGACCTCTCATGCCTTTCATGTTAGATTTATTTTAGTACTTTTATTTCTACGGTATTTACCGTACCTACCATACCAGTTGGATTATTTTATTGCCGATAATCTTCATTTTTTAAGTTACAGTGTGAGTTTATATTTAATCACGGAGACTACAAACAGTAAAATTACTTGTCTTTGAAGCGTCATTATCTAATAAGAGAGCGGTTAATTTCTTTTTATTTTGATTCTTTTTTATCGCAACAGCTGATAAATAAGAAAAAGGTTTTAATTATTGTTTGCAAAGTTACAAAATCATATTTTCACGTTTGGCAACTTTTCACCACTTTTGTGTTACTACGTTATTTTTTTTTTAATTAACCCAGAAATCAGGGAATTCTAATTAGTGAGGACCATTTATACATATAAAGATTATTGCTTCTTGTTTGTTGTGGTATCTTCCATCGTTTCAGTCAAGAATCTGTAATGTTTAACATTATTCATCATTTATATAAGACTAGTTGTTGCCCACGGCTTCGCTCGCGTGGATGTTGGGTATCCTGACACGGGGACGTACTACCGGGATAAAAGTATCCTATGTCCTAAACAAAATCATGGCCTATCCGTATGTCTTTCATCCAGATTCATCCAGCCGTTAAGGAGTGAAAATGTTACTGGTAGACTGATAGACGTATTAAATTGTAATAACTTAAACCCAGTGGGCCAATTTTTATTAAATACAGACTAGATATTATCAGATACGGACTATGACTATATTTTCAATCTCTTAATTATCTTATAAAATAGTACTAGGTACACAAATATGTAAAAACATCCCCTATTGTTACCACCTCAGGGATGATTTTACAAAAAACATTGTAACACGTAATTTTTTATTTATAGAATCATAAATTTGAATTTTATAATGCTTTACTTAAAAAATACTGGGTTTCCCATATAACTTTTACATCCCCTATATCACCCCCCATAGGATTATTTTTGAGACAAAAAGTAGCCCAAGTCCTTCCCCAGGATTCCATCTTTATAATGTCTCACCTTGCCAATTTTTTTCAAAATCCGTTCAGAGGTTTAGGCGTGAAAAGGTAACATACAGACAGACAGACCGGTTTACCTACTGTATCAGTATGGATGAATGATCACATTTTTGGTGGCGTTTAATTTATTTAGTACACTGCACCATAGAAGAATGTTTTTGTACAGACGCCAGCACATCAAGCTACTACAATCTGTCAATTTTTTTTAATAGATTTTCAAAATTATCGCTAAAGCATTAAGGTTCAAGGTTGATTGGGAAAATTTGACAGTTTTGGGTAGCTTGACCTGCTGGCGTCTGTACAAGGATCAATTTGCCAAAATCTTCATGAGTAGGAAAGTTTTATTATAAGAAACGTGGGGATTCTCAGGTTTGATGCTGGCAGCCCCAAATAGAACTGTCACTAGTTGTCACTAGTGTCACTACTGACAGTACTCAGTCAGTGTCATAACTCATATGCAAGGAAAATGTGCCATGTCAAGTCAATGTCAAAATAATCAGTATCAATCAATAGCTTCGGGCTAGTGTTCTGAGTTCTGAGTGTTAGTCAGTGTTTTTCTCAAAATTAAAAACAGAGCTGCTATTTTTTTTGGCATTATAATGGGACGAAGACACAGAATATTATGTTGAAACATTTAATTTATCAGACGGCAACGTAAAACATTCCATTTAATGTAGTAGCCGTAAGATTTGCCATAACCTCTATTGTTACCTAATAGTTTTATATAAATAATATTACCTCCGTATTTCCAATTAGCAACTCAGCGAATTTATCATAAAAACAAGCGTAGTTCTATGTATTTCCTTACAAGGTACTTTTAATTTATAGTGGTTTATATTCTTACGATGGAGTAATTGTTTTGGGTCAGAGAAGACGGTAAATTGCTTTAATAATGACCGAACCAGCGGAAACGGATATCTGGAGGGACACATGGCTTCGATACCTAGGTAAATATAATAATTTAATGTATGCACAATGGTCCACCTGCAGGACTAAGTGAGGAAACCAAACCCGTGACATAAAACATAATAATTTAATGTTTAATTTATTTTCAAAAGCTGAAGATTAAACTATGATCAATATTAGGGCTTGAGCCAGTTTGACCAATTTTCTATGTTATATTGTGGCCTCATAGATTTTAAAAGGTAAGATATAATGATACTTAAAACTAAATATGTATCTATATAGATTTTTAATGATACTTACAACTATTCCATGATGTAAATCAAAATCATTTATTTGCAACGAATTTAGTTTACATTAAAATGCAGGTGGAGTAGATAGGAGTGAGCCATGTACATTCTGTCTGGAAATAGGCACGCAAAATTTATAAAAATTGTTATGAAGCTAAGTACCTATCTAAAAATAAAATTACAAATTAAAATGTCACAGAATTATTACAATTGTTCATATTTATATTAAAATAAACGCATATTAGGTCCATATGTTCAAAATAATATTAATTATATTTATTATTATATACATGGTTGATTAAAAAGATTTGTCCATTAAAAAATCATTAATCAAATCATAACATCTTTCTATTAGTAAGGCCACTAATTTATTTTTAATTGTACCTAGTTGTTAGTTGGTACTAGGTGCAGTATTACAGCTCAATTGAATCACTTAGAGAGAAAAAACAGTTCTCAAGGGAAAATTTGTATCAATTCTATTAATTTTCCACTATGTAATAACTTTTTCTTCTTCAGTACTGTAACTCCGTCACTAACTATTTTTTTGTCTTAAGTTTGTGTATGTATTTAAGGTCACTAACTATTTCATTAATATAATAATGCCTAAAGTAAATTTATGGTTCAAAAAAAAAAACTTTTAAACCTTTGTATGCGGGATTGTGGATCCACATGAGACACAATAGCATTTTAAGTGTTTCTGTCATTACGGCATTTAATTGGTTAAAATACCCCTTTTTTGCCTGTCTGTCACAGAGGTTTTTAATATTGTCAGTTGTCAAACCATTATCCTTGGCAGAAAATCTATAAATAAAACAACATGTGCTTGTACTCACCCTTCATCCCGTGTTATGTATCGGTCACTGAACAGGTCCATGTTTCAGGGTATGCCAACGAGGTTGGGGAGTCCTTCCGCCCAATTTTCTCCAGTAATGTTGTTCGTGCCTCCTATGCAGTCGCGATTGGTTATACGATTGCTGATACTGTGGACAAAAGTTACAAATCATATAAAGTATGTGTAAATGATTATGCCTATCAATAACTTATTATGAATAACACAACCATCTTATTGTTTTCTATCTTTATACTGAATTTTTTTAAATTATATACACTTTATGTACTTCTGAACCCAATTTGTTTTTTGTTTTCACACTCATAAACAATGTATCTGCCATATTATACCAAATTCAGGTACCCAGTGCATACCACAAATCTCATATTTGTATGAGGAATCTTGTAACTTTTTTAAAGCCTATTAACTATCTGGAATACTAAATATACGGAAAAAAAATTGATTATATGCATAGTACAGGTACTGCGTCTGGTACCGGTACCAACTTTATTTTAAAAAAAAACTAGTGGGCCCACATTGGTTGAAATAAATGAGGCAGTTTTATTGATCATTAAAACATAAAAAATTATGTATGCAGAAAGATGGTCGACCACAAGCCGTGGTGATAGAAGGAGGAGACGCGCTGATATGGCAGACGCTGGCTTCTGTTATTATACCCGGATATGTTATTAACAGGTAATCTATACATATTATAAACTAAAGTCGCTTTTAATCTGTTTGTGTAACCGCGTTGTTCTTCTAAACTGCGCAACGAATTTCATTTATATAATCTATTCTGGAAGGTCTCTAATACATTAATATTAAACTAACATATCATAAAGAAATCTTGTTGTTATGTCAAGTCGCAAAAAGTGTGAAGCGGGTAGGTACGTGTCGCTAGTTAATAATACTGTGGCGGCATCTTCATCGCTACATGCGAACTACGAATCATACTGATGGCAAAATCCTGCATCGCGCAAGCAGAGTTTACCGCGCAACTAGCATATTATACAACGTGCCGATATTAATCGTCGGATAATCCGATCCAGCCTGACCCTTGCTGCCCTCTCCCAGCGACGCCCTAAGCCCGGACCCCACAGGAGATGCCCTTAGCGTGTAGTCGCTTAGTGTTTAAGTTTTTTAAGACCTGGCTGGAGGCAAGTCCGGTTAAGCAGACGACAACCTCCTATATTCAAATTTTATTTATGTTTCAAGTTGACGTTATTTCAAGTTAAACAAATATCAACTTTATTTTAATAGTGATTAAGTTGATTTCAGAGTGACTAACACTATAAAAATGTTTAAAGTTGTACCGTAAACTGAACTTTATTGTGTAGGAATTAAAGTTAATTTACCATAAATTCATATTTGTTTACATTTTTGGCGAATATGTCGCGATTCAAATTTAGGATGAAATGAGCGCCGGCTGCCGCTAAAAACCAGCGCTGGGGCTCTGTCTCGTATAGGGTCTTAGCATTATACTGAGCGAGGGCCGTTTTGTGTAGATGTGACGCATGTTTACCCCCAACCTGTTATTTTTTTCAAAAAAAAAATCGTCGGGCAGTGGGTAGCAAAATTCGTCAGGGCACCCACCAGACACGGCACCCGTCTGATTGGAGGATCCTCCCTTCTCTATGGAGGATGAGTGAACCTTACACCCTCATACCTCTTTAATAATATTGAAGTAGTAGATCTCCATAAGAAATAGCTTTTCTCTATAGGTATCTAAATTTTAAACCATACATATAAGAATTAAACAAAACAAATACAACCTAATGTACAAAAACTATTTCTGGTCTACGGTTATTTAGAAAAGTGGTAGATACTCGTATTAACCCTATTTTTCTACTTTTCAGGGTATGCTTCTACTCCACAGAAGTTTTGAGAAAGTACACTAAGGTACCTCGGATGACTCGGAACTGGGTCGCTGTGGGCGTGGGCCTGGCTTCCATTCCCTTCATAGTTAAGCCAATTGACGACAGCACCACGTGGTTTATGGACGTCACGTACCGACGAGTTTTCAAGGCAAACTGAACAGTTGAGCCTCTTTATTTAATTTTCAAACTTTTAGGCTGACTTGCACCACAAGTGTCTGTTCACTCCAGACCGGCTCGGAGAGGAGAGTACATTTTTATCGCGTTTAAAAAAGAGTTTTGAATTTTTCATGTCACTTCGTTTTTTAAATGAGAATGCTTAAGAGCCGACCTAACGCGCAGTGACATGAAAAGGTCAACCTTATTTCAATGACCCAAAACTCTTTTTTAAACGCGATAGAAATGTACTCTCCTCTCTGAGCCGGTCTGTGTGAACGGACACTAAATCATTAAGGGGAAGCGCCAGGGTAGCTCGCGAAATTATTTTTTTTTGCAATTTAGGTACAGGTCAGTGTCAGGGTGTATGTTGAACAAAATATAATTCGCGACCGTAAAAAGTATGTATTTACAAAATTATAATCATTAAAATCATCAATACAACCCTCTAAGTTCATATGCCCGCCTATTGAATTCCTATGTTATAAAGTATCAATCAATATTTTGAATTTCGCGGAATACCCTGGCGCTTCCCCCATAACGCTAGATGAATTTGAAACATCTTTCTGTCTTTGTCTTTTTCAAACGATTGTCAGAGATAGAACGATGTTTAGAATTAGTTTAGAGGTAAATACATTTAGTGGTTTGTGATGCAAATAGACCTTTACCTTTACCCAAATAGTATTAAGGGAAACAGCTAACAAGTTCGTGAGATGCCATAAAGATATTTTGATACTGTTGTGCTATATGAAAAAATATAAATGCACGAGGAAAGTTCCGTAATGTGTCCCAGAGAAAGATTCGTAGAGCGCACTTTGACCGGCCGCACTGTAGCAAACTGAAGACTGCTACAGTACGGCCGAGGAGAGAATGCGTTCTTAACACCTGTCAGCTTCACACACGAATACATGTTTCGCGTGATCTTTATTAGCTACTGTAACTGTCGCACTGACAGGTGTCAGGAATGCATTCCCTCGACGGTCAGACTGTAATTAAAGTGAAGCCGTGTACAGACGCATGTAATGTAATGCGAATAGTGTGCATGGCATAGAAACTCAACGCGAATCCTGTATGTGTTCAACTGCAAGAGCGTTTGTATTCGCGCTAAAAACCAGCCGATGAATCATCCCGAGCGTTCCATGTAATGTTTGTAGTCCCTGCACACATACAGGATTCGCGTTGAGTTTCTATGCCATGCACACTATTCGCGTTACATTACATTACACGCGTCTGTACACGCCTTAAGCGAGTCATACGAATATTAACTTTATTCTTACGCGGATAATGTTCATATTGTATAAGAAAGCGATGCGATATGTAAATCTTGCCCCTACCAGAAAGAAATACGGGAAGAGGGGCTTGGACTGTGTGACGGAAATATAATAAGTAAGAATAAAGTGATATTTCTACGAGGTTACCCATCTTCCCTATTCCATAAGCAAGAAATAATACAACGTATAGGATCTAGACTGTCGCCTGTGTAACATGAACATGACCAATACTACTTATCTCTATTCTAATACCAAGAATAATTCTTTCTATCCCACTCGACATCCTTTCTGCCCGAGCACGGGGCACTCGTAGACTCGCGTTTCTAAGAAGACAAAGCAACCACTTTCCATAGCAATGGTGAGCAAATTTTAAAATCAATATAGATTCTTGTCAAGGTCCAATGTGATGTAGACTATTTGACACTTGTTGAGAGGAAATGTTTCTACCCCTAAGTGACAAAAGTAGAGAAAAATTTGTCGTCATGCTTGACATTGTAGACTGAAGAATAGAAACGTTTCTTCTCTCCATCGCCATGCTTAACACGGTACAAATCTTTCCACAATCTGTCATTTTGTCTATTCTGCCGTCGACAGAACCCGTTTCTATGGTGTTCATGCTACGAGTGTTGCTCCAAAAGCGTTTAATTTCGGGCTTTTGCAGTTTCCCTACCCTTTCGGGGCAGCATTGTCCCGGCAGCAGAGCAGCGGTGGCCCAGCGGTAATGGCCGCGACTTACGAGTTATAGGTCGTGGGTTCGTACACAGACAGGCGCTTTATTACTTATACTTATATTACGTATAAATTATTTCATCGCCACTGCTCTCAAAACGGTGAAGGAAAACATCGTGAGGAAACCGGCATGTCCTAGAACCAAAAATTCGAAGACATATGTGACATCTACATTTACGATTACAGACCACTCCCTCTCGAAGAGACGAGGCCTGTCCCAGCAGTGGGAACATTGAAAGGCTGATTATGTTGTCCCGGCTACAATCCTGACTATGGCATGGTCCAGTTTGTCTTCTATACGAAGTATTATTTATTTTTCTATACATATTCTTCCATTTATGCCAGTGGCCGAGTGCCCAAATAATGTTTTCCAGCATAAATGTTTACAATAAGTATTGCGTCGTTACCACATACTGCCAGATATTTAATGTAAGCTAGCCAATTACTATACATGATATCCTATATTTAGGTATGTCATGTTTTACGGAATGAGTTTAGAGAGGCTCATGGCTACTTACCAGCCCGTAGCTTACCGCTGCGTTGCTGGTAAATAGCCATTTCAATCGATCAAGGCTAAGGTACGCTTCTTCCGTGGATGGGCGATAATTAATTCAATACCAAGAGCGCTCCGTGCCTCGGAAAGCACGTTAAGCCTTTGGTCCCGGCTGTCATTCGTAGATCTTTGACAGCCGTTACGGTAGTCAGAAGCGAAAGTCTGATGACCATTCTTACCATGGGGTATCCTGTTACCCAGTGATTGGGTTGTGGAGGTCAGATAGGCAGTCACTCCATGTAACGTCCTGGTGTTCTAGCTGCATCCGGTTAAACTGGAAGCCGACCCCAACATGGTTGGGGAAAAGCTAGGCAGTTTATGTTTTACAGAATGAGCTTTAAGAGTGAACATCACACGTTAGGACATAGTCGCTACGTGTTGTAATACCAATTAACATTTAGGCGTTATTACTGCTAAGTAAGAACGCCACAGAACGCCTGCAAACTTATTTTTATTATAAAATAACGATTAGATTTTTAAGGCTGGACGCACATTCGACTGTATGGAGGATTATTTGCTTCAGCCTTCACTCGATTTTGTGCATGAACGCAACCCGGCGCTGGCGCTTGCATCTTCGCGTTTATAAAGATGTTTGTCGTCGGTCGATTTCGTTGCTTTAGCAACCGATTAAGACGTCGAGCTATTTTATCGCTTAAGTGATAGATGCGAATGTGCGACCAGTATAACCCCGCGTCCTAATAGAAGGCTATCGTCGCGCGATTAAGCCATGGTCGCGTCATATATGTCAACCGGAAGGCGCCCTCTGTTAGCGCGACCACCGAACAAAAACTATCATATATGAACGCGACGAATGCGTATTCGCGTGACGATCGCTTTTCTTTTAGGACGCCGTTTACGGAATGTATGTAATATAACGAACTGTAATATGTAATGTAATATGTAATATAATAATGTATGAATCTGTTAGCAAGATCTGGAGTTTAAGATCAGAAGGTTGGTGTAGTCTCTCTCACTAAAGTGTAATACACTAGCTTCTTAGTCTGATCCCAGTCATATCGCCTAAACACGGTGTATAAATGATGACGAGTTTTTTTTGCAAGATTTTTGCTCTGCCCATATCGTGTTGGTTTATTTCATTTCAGTTGTCCATTTTGATGGAAATAAAGTGTGTATATCTCGTCAAGTAATTTCATCGCACTCTTGAGTTCTTGCATGTGTTTGGGATCACGAATAGAAAGCAATAGGTTTAGTGGTTTTCAATTAGAAAAGTGTTGATGCAAATTATGAATGTAGATCGTAACATTTACCAGGGGGCCTAAAAAGGCCACTTTAAGCAATACCTATAGAAGCTATTCATTTCCTGAATTCCCAGCAGATCATTAGCAATTCCTCTAATTTTCGTTAAATGGTTACACGTAATAGTTTAATCATCTACAATATATGATAGATATGTTCGAAAAATTTGGCTTGCTCAACAACTTAGAAAACTTAGAAACATCGAGCTCAGTTATTCTTTTATCGTAAAAATATAAATACCAGTCATATCGTCCTAATGTTGTCATTAATGTAATTCTAAATGTGTAAATAACTAGTGCAAATGTTATCTCTGCTTAGCATTCACGAACATAAAAGTTATCAGTGCTTTTAAATTGACTCAAAGTGAAGTGAATAAAAAACCACAAACTGTACTATGTCTGTTTTGATAATATCTGAAACTCATTACTAACTATGATAATTATAAACTATTGTGAACGTGCGAACCGAGTGATAAACAAAAGCAAACTCAAAAACTTAAGTGATAAAAATATGTTCGTAGTGTCGAAAGTCCAAACCAACTATTCAAATATTTAACGAACATTTTTAATTTTAATTTTGGACCACATTGTGTGTACGTATTTCGGACGCCGTTATTAACGTACAACTGGCCGATTCTGAAGTCTAGCAGATTTGTGAACAGTGAGACGCGAGTTCAAATCCAAGCCGCGCGATGACTTTTTGTGTTCAATAAATTTATACTGAACACATTTATTTGGTGCTTGTGCTATTAGTAACAGACAAATATTAATACCGGTCTAAAATAGCGCCATCTACAGTTAATGTGAACAATATCTATAACAAAATCTGTTTCTATCGACGTTTCCTACGAATACTTAAAAGTCACAGTAGATGACACTAGTTACTGTTACAACTTGAGAACGAATAGATACGACATCTATCGAATAGCTTACTTACTACTGCTACTATCAACCACTACCAAGATGTCAAATAAAACAAACACCAGTAATAGCGACCGCCAGATGGCAGTAATGGTAACATGTTTTAAATGCAAGAAAAGTGTTAATAAAAAATCTACTGCGTTATGTTCCGTGTGCAATAATAGATTTGAACCGGATTGTGATGGATATCCTGAACAAACATATAAACTATTAAACCAGGAATCAAAAAAGAAATGGCGCTGCAAAAAATGTGAAAAAATTGGAGGAAAAAATGAAAAGACTACCTATGACAACGATTCATCCAACATCACAACGAGAAAAAAACAAAATCCTTCCCTACTCACAGTCTCACCGAAACTAACCAAGAAATGCAACAAAGAGTGCCTAACAAATAATGCATCATTGATGGATTCTCAAATTCTTTCAGACCAAGAAACAACCCAAGACTCACTAATCTCACCCAATAAACTTTCGAGGAGCTTAGATGGTACAATATCGGACTTAATTTCCGTAACGGAGATAAAAGAAGTTTTAACACAGCGCACTTTAAAGCTTAATAGTACGGAACAGGAGCTGGATAACATGATATTGGAAAATAACAATCTTCATAAGCATATAGACAAACTGACCACGGAAAATAATATATTAAAATCGTTGTGTAATTCATCTTCGATAATAGAGAACTCTCCGGGCATGAAACAGAAAAAGTATCCTCAAACTCCTTTACAACAACATGAGTCTACACCAGTTTCATCGAAAAATAACTTAGATCCTTTACACATAATACGCCTGGAACAAAAAATAGGAAATTTGCAGCAGCAACTAAAAGATGCAGAACAGGATATTAAAAACCTCACACAAAAACTTACATCCCTAACTCATCGTCTGCATAATAATACCAATATTAACAATAATACTATGAGTACCTCTCAGTCAAAATTATATTCAGATCATCTACAGACTCAAGGTGACGAGCAAAATGACACATCAAGAAGATGGAAACAAAAAAACAAACTATGTGTTCTGAGCAACGATAAAAACATAGGATCATTAACAATAATTGAAGAAGTTTTCTCAAATGGCTTTGATTACTGCCATTACATTATGCCCTCTTGCAATATAGAGCATCTTCTGGAAAACTTGGAAAATAAACTGAAAGATTTTAACCTAAATGACTACTGCATTATTTTTATTGGAGGAAGCGATATCGGGGAACATGGTAGATATTTAAATATAATAAACTATATAAGACAATCATTACAAAGGCTTACCCATACCAATGTAGTTCTCTGTTTACCTACGTATATAGCTGGTGCTCCGATATATAACTTTAAAGTGGAAATATTCAACAACCTTCTATATACAGACCTACAGAACCACAAGTATGCATACTTCCTGGACAGCAATAGTGAATTATCTCATGAAATGTTTTCACACAAAAATGGCAAGATCAATAAATACGGAGTAAGAAAAATATACGATAGAATCAAGAGTAACATATTGGTTGACCTAGACTTATACAACGAAAACGTAAAACCTAACGTTTTAAAATGTCCGGAAAATCACTTAACACAATCTGATCAGTTTTTTCTATAATTATATTTCAATAATGCATCAGAATATCGCCGGACTAATAAATAAATGTGACCAATTATTGCTGCATGTACATGAATTAACCGATACCATGGATGTAATTTGTGTTACTGAACACTTCATAGAAGCTGGACATGAAGATATCTTATATGTTCCTAATTATAAGTTAGCAGCTTGCTACTCCAGAGACACAAAAAGAGGAGGAACATGCATATTAGTAAAACACAACCATGAATATAAAGAGCTAGAAGATATCAAGAAATTATCAGTCCAAGGTGTATTTGAATGTTGCGCAATCGAGTTAACGCAGCATAGTATCATCATTGTGTGTATCTATAGAGTACCTAAATCTAGTAATCTTGATACATTTTACTTAAAATTAAATGTTATTCTGTCAAAGATTTGTTATAAAACGCGCAGGAGTGTCATTATATGTGGTGACTTTAATATCAATACATTGAAAAATGATAGGAATTCTCTTGAATTTACAAATTATTTATTAAGCTACAACCTAAAATTGCAAATTCACCAACCAACCAGACTAAAAAGTAACACATGTATTGACAACTTTGCTCATAATTTACAACGAAAGTGTGTCCATCAAGTAATAGATCTTAACATTTCAGATCATACAGCTCAAACTTTAAAAATTCCCGTAAGAAATACTTGTACATTAGACAGTTGGACTATTAAATTACGTGACTACAGCCATGATAACCTTTTAAAATTTAAATCTTGTATAGCTGCATTATCATTTGAGGATATTTATCATACAAGTGACCCCAATATGGCATACAATGACTTTATTGATTTGTTTAAACTGTTTTATGATTTATGTTTCCCCATAAAAAATATAAAAATTAAGTCAAAAATTGTTCCTGATTGGATAACGCCTGGCATAAAACGTTGCAGTAAAGTCAAACGCCGTTGTTTATGGCAATTAAGAAGAAATCCTAATAACGATAACTTAAATAAATATAGAAATTATTCACGAAAACTTAAAAAAAATATAAATTTAACTCGTAAAGCTAAAAATAACCATAAAATTTTAACATCCACAAATAAATCAAAGGACACGTGGAAAATCATAAAGGAGAATAAATATCGCTCACCCACTGAAAGCATTAATGAAATAAAGGAAAATGGTATTACATTAACAAATCCCAGTAAAATTGCAAATGCATTCAACGAGTATTTTGTAAATCAACCACGAATACTTTCAAGCACCACAAAGTCTAAACATAACAAGTACCCACACGTGGACCATCCCTTGTTTAGTCAGTCCATGTTTTTAGCCCCTACCACCCCATACGAAGTACATCGTATTATTCTAGACTTAAAAAATAAAACTAGCGTCGGGTTTGACGACATTTCTACAAAAGTTTTAAAATTCGTGTCACAAATAATATCAGGTTATATTAGCCATATAATAAACTTATGTATTTCGTCTGGAATATTTCCTGAAAGATTAAAACTGACTATTATAAAACCACTATTCAAAAAAGGAAATAAATCTCACATGCAAAATTATAGACCTATTGCGCTCATACCTGTTATATCAAAGATATTTGAAAAAGTAATCTACCGATCCTTACAGTCCTACCTAACTAAAAATAAAATTTTAGCAAAGGAACAGAAAGGATTCAGACAAAACATGACAGTGAATGTAGCAATTTATGATTTTCTTAATATTGTAGTGCCAGATATGGACAAAAGAACCGGAACCAGTGTAATATTTATGGATATGACGAAAGCATTCGACCTAGTAGACCACGATATATTAATAAATAAGCTCAATATGTATGGAATAAGAGGAAATGTACTCTCGTTAATAAAATCCTACCTTAGTAATAGGAAACAATTCACAGAAATCAGACGAATTTGTAAAAAGACCAAGAAAGAAATTAAATATACATCTGAAGTATATACAAATTCTTATGGCGTGCCACAAGGCAGCGTGTTAGGCCCTCCGCTTTTCCTTGTGTATATAAATAACTTTCCTAGACACGTGAATCATCCAATGATTCTTTTTGCTGATGACAGTACATTAGTAGTAAGACAACTAGATGAGAATAACCGCGAGACAGAAATAAAAAATGCATTGAAACAATCGACTGAATGGCTTGACCAAAATAATCTTATCTTAAATTTAAGTAAAACTAAAATTATAAATTTTCGACAAAGAACTGCTTTTGCTGCGTCTGATATAATTTTTAATAAGGAAACAATTGAAGCAGTTTCAAGCACTAAATTTCTAGGCCTAACAATTGACTACAAATTGAGTTGGAAAGAACATACAGCTCTACTAATAGCACGACTTAGTAAATATTCATTTGTTTTATATAAACTTAGCAAAGTAGCCAATAGATCAGCAGTCGTTGCCGCCTATTTTGGTTATGTTGATTCCATACTTCGCTATGGTATAATTTTTTGGGGCAACTCCTGTGAAAAAACCTCTGTTTTCAAGGCACAAAAACGTTGTTTAAGGTCCATATGCAGTTTGAAATCGATAGATAGTTGTAAGCCATATTTTATTGAGCTCAAAATATTAACATTACCATGTCTCTATATATATGAAGCCGCAATTTTTGTAAAGAAAAATATTGAACTATTTCGCAAAAAAAACAGAACATCATCCTAAATCAATAAGACAAGTTTATCGTCATGAATTGTACTTAAGGCCTTCAAAAACCGCCCTCATGCACAATAGCATACTGTGCATGGCACCTAAAATCTATAACAAATTGCCTAATTCTATTAAAGATTATAATTTATTGCAGTTTAAACGAAAATTATATAATTTATTAATCCAAAAATGCTATTATTCAATTACTGAATTTCTTTCTGACAAAAATATTTAATTGACAATTTTATTATTTATTTATCTGACATTACTTTATATAGCTTCATGTACTTTGCATAATAATATAATATATTTAATTAATAATGAACGAATTTTCATAAAAAAGTGTAAGCCCACAATGGGTAGTTTTTTGAGCACAATGTTGTATTTTATAAGACCATGTAACCTCACCAAAAAACACACTTAATAAATGATTTGATTTGATTTGATTTGATTTGAAATCATTTCATATCAATCATATTTGGTGTAAACAATGGTGGACCATTTTACGAATTTCCATACAAAACTGTCAAACAGGTAAATTGCGTGATATGCATTGCACACAGATCATACATATTATGAATTGCCAGTTTGTGACCATTTTACGATTTTGAATATGATTCATATTGTTATCCTATTATGATTCTGCCAAAGTGGCCTTTTTAGGCCCCCAGATCTTTATGTGTTAGAAATTAAGCTATAAAAGGCACCAACAATTATACCAAATTAGATTTTATTTAGGAAAGGAAATTGATTTCATCGGTGAGTACACTTATTATATGGCAACTCTGATGAAATCGTGATCCTATACAATTGAAAAAACGTACAATTATAGCAAATTATTTTATGAATTAATTCACCTTAAAAGGTCAATTTTTATAGAACTGTTTTTAGATTTATAATGTTACAAAGATGTTTATTATAACAATTCTGACAGTATTATTATTCCTTTTATACTGGAATGGCTATAGTTACTTGCAAAGCTTTGCAATGATGTTTGATTAATGGTGGACAAAGGATCTGTAAAGTGTCCTTAAAATAAGCTAAATGTTTTCCAATTAAGTATATTTGAAGAGCATTTGAAAATTTATTGGATTTGTAATCTCGATCTATTTCTATCTCGACATTTGCATTGTGTTTATCTTGTTGACACGCAGAATATTTCAGAAGACCAATTTCTCAAACATAAAATGCGTTCAAATTCAAGTCACAATCTCATCTCAGCGACAATCAATGTCAAAAACTTGTCAAAAATGTATGTAAATTGATTATATTTTTGACAGATTGCGACATTTGCGACTGAGATTACCTAGAACGCGAACGTTCTTAAACAATACGGGAATTGCACCTCAGATCTGCTATGTCGGTCTTATGACGGATGTATAATAAATTTATTATAGCAGCAAACCTGTGCTTTAAATATTAAAACTAAGATAAAAAAAAACCATTACAAACGCTTATTTAGATACGTTTTATAGTCTGTGATATACAATTCCATAGTATGCTAACTAGCGAATCTTCTTAGTAATTTATTTTGACGAAACTGAAGTTTATTTTTTGTTGGTATTAGTGATATATTACCTATGTTTTTGTTATTTTGAAATACTAAGGGCTGATTTTTCAATCATTAGATAACTTTATTCGAGGAATAGTTTTGAAATTTTGACAGCCTTTTCATGCAAAAACTGTCAAACGTCAATTTTATTGCTCGAATAAAAGTTATCTGGCGATGGAAAAATCAGCCCTAAGTAAATTAATGCTGTTATTTATTATTTATAGCTCTTGTTATGTTAAATAAAATCTGATTTATGTCTATGGTTGTTTTTTTTTTTACAGGAAAACCTGTGCCTATTATATCTATCATAAGGTTGTTGTTTTATTGCTGTCATAGGAAAGCCTATCATTTATATTTGCTATCAACAATGAGATCGTGGCAATGCCGTGGTTTTAATAATAAAGATTATCCTATAAGTATTTGTGTTTAAGAAACATATTCGAATAGACATGTAAAAACCAGATAGATAGATTGATAGATAGATAGATCATTTATTTGTTCAAAAATTAAGTA
Source organism: Apamea crenata (assembly GCA_949629185.1). Lineage (NCBI taxonomy): Eukaryota > Metazoa > Arthropoda > Insecta > Lepidoptera > Noctuidae > Apamea > Apamea crenata. Next base: position 9,181,726 of record OX451372.1, read on the forward strand.
TGCACACACATGGCATGCAAGATGTTACATAAAATTATAGCACAGTCATGTTTTGCCATAACGGCGTACAAATATAAACAGGTAGGTTATTTTTATTACTAGGTTTGTCCATTAAACAAAGTAATTAACATATAAAAAAATAATATAGAAATACCTAAATAATAAGAATCACAATCGGAATAATTTTCCGATCCATGTCTCGTGATTTTGTTTGTTTAAAACAAATAAAATAGTTTATATAGAATCGGAACTATGTAGATTTTGGTTCAGCACAACTGCGTAGCAATTGCGTAACACAACAGTTTCAATGGGTTTCATATTGACAGTTCAGCAATATTCATTACGTTGTTGAGCAGACACATATTTCATTTTTTTTTCGAAAATATGGAGCAATGAATATCCTTCAAAATGAAACCTATTGCTAATGATAGTGTGTTAGGTACGCAATTAGGGTGCAGGTTCGACAGGCCAAAGAGTTGGCCACTCACTGTGCTGTGCCTAATTAATTCTTGCAACTTGTAGCTATGACCATTTTTTGCTATAACATGTATTGCGATCAGAATAACACGATACAAAACGGTCAAATATCAAGTCCAAGATTGAGAGGACAAAATATGATTACCAGTCTAATTATCCCGCCTTCATTTGTAATTTTTTTTTTTACAAATTGACGAATTTAAATATAATTACCTAGTATATTACAAAGTCATTGTTGTGATGACAATATTAGATATTGTTCCTTACATTAACAAGTAAGAGGAAGTGAAATACACGATACTCTACTATTATGTACCAACCTATTCATTACAGGCTTTGTTTTTTAGGAAAAACAAAACATGTTTTGAGTCTGTTTTGTTGTCACAAACAACACATTCGTAAACACCTGTTTTGTGATGTTTACGCGTTTATCGACATTTGCACAGCCGTACTTAGATACACATATTTTACTTATGCCCCCTTTCACTAGCAGTAGTTGACACCTAATGCAAAATAGAAAACCTTATAACATTTTCTCGTCCCGGGGATCAAATCAAGTACCGCACGTTCAGAAGGCAGTTTTGATACCACTTGACTAGCTCAAAGAGGCTGAAGATTATCTTGGTACGTATCTATGTTACATCTACATGATGGCCATAAGGTAGTAGCCACAACATTCGCCACAATGTTGGCCAACGTGTAGAGCTGCATGAGACATGTGACATCTACCAACCCGCACTGTCCCGCGTGGTGTATTACGGACCACTCCCTCTCACAGAGACGAGGCCTGTGTCCCAGCAGTGGGAACGTTATAGGCTGATTATGCTTGTCTTTAAACCAATTTTATCGATAAGCTGGAGGTGATATTTGCTGTCGTCTCCTGAGTGATCTATAAATAAACATGGATACTGTATGATACGGTGGTTATATGTTTAGAACAAAGAGAATTGGTATCTATCTATTGGACCTAGGACCCGATTGTAGCATAAAATCTTCGGAGATTTTTTTTATTTTTTCTTATTGGTTCACCAACAATTGTTTAGACCGACAACAGCAGTGTAACAACAGTGCAACAATCACTTACAGGCAAACTCCGCATGCGTAAAGAAGTTGTACAAAATAAATTAGTATACTATTAATCTAATGTAATGTTAAGTAACTTAAATATCTAAAAGTGCAGATGATGACAATAATGATATAACTTAAAAATCCCAGAAAAGAAAGTAAAAAAAAAGTAAAAAGGTACCTATATGTACCATTTTCTCTAAACACACACATCTAAATAAAGGAAATATCCTTAAGTATATACTGGTATCTTAAGGTATTTAAGAAGTTTGGCTTTTAATTTGCCCAAACTTTCGAAGTGCACATCGAGTTGATCACTGCAGCTATATGACCCCGCATAACCTTGCATAGGGGGAATTGGCGCCTAGAACTGTCCTCTCTGCGGTGGACAGAGTGGCGTTATGGGACTGCGAGGAGTCCTTGTGAAGTTGAAGGTGTGCAATATTTGTGGGCAGTCAATTTTATGGTTCATCACTTTGCAGACAAAGTTCAAACATTGCGTCTTTGGTACGTCGGCGATTATCTAGCGAAACCATTTTAAAGTGTTTCAGTCTGTTATTGTACGAACGCACCTTTTTAGTTATTCCGCTAGAAAACGACAGGTGCCATAGAAAACGCTTTTGAACGCGTTCTAGAGGCAACGAGTGTGTCTGTGTGTGGCTTAGTGTGGACGCCAGATCACGCTACAATATTCCAATATGTTTTACAACACTGTTTGTAATTCCTCATAACAAATCCCAGCATTTTAGAGGACTTTTCTATTATATTATTCAGGTGTGGAATAAATGTCAGTTATCCAATAAGAGTAGACTGGGGGTCTACTCTTATTGGAAAACTGACATATCCTGGGGGTCTACTCCGAAGTAGTATCGGCCGAATGTTCGGCCGTTTCCTGCTACGAAGTTACTATTTGGTTCGGTCGGTTCCGATCCTACACTCCTACACTCATTCGAATATTGACTATGGTCCCGACCCAACAGCCGATCCGTTTTTCGCATTTTTCAATAATATTCGGTTCGGCCATGTGTCGGTCCGATTCGAACATTCGCACTTTGCATTTCGGAGTAGACCCCCTGGGTTCGATTCCCGAGTCGAGCAAAGTAGTATTATTGGGTCTTTCCACCATGAATTTCTCAGTGGCAGCCCGAAGTCCGGATTTGGGCCCGGTTTCTGGCAATAGGCTCACCCCCTATTATATGGGGTTTAAACATAATACAACAGGGTAAACCTCGATGATATCTTTAACTATCTCTACTAATAATAAAGCAGAAGAGTTTGTTTGTTTGAACGCGCTAATCTCTGGAACTACCGGTCGTATTAGAAAAATTCTTGTTTGTATTTCATAGCCCAATTCTCGAGGAAGCCTATAGGCTATTTAACATCACGCCACGACTCTTAGGAGCCGAGCAAAACGAAAAAAACGTATGAAAGAACGCTGAGCGGAAACGAAGTAGTACCGCGGGCAGGCGATGCGACGGGATGGACCGGGGAACAAGAAATTTCACGCGGTCGAAGTCGCAGGCAGAAGCTAGTGTTATGATAAAAATGTTGTAAATCGAACATTTACACGGATTAAACTACTGCGGGGTAATTGCGTAAGACACATCAGTAGCAATTAATTTCATATTGACAGTTCAATAACATTAATTGCGTTATTTACGTTGTTGAGTAGACAAATTTTTTGAACATTATAAAGCAATGGAGTAGCAATATCCTTCGAAATGATTCAGATTGTAGTTTAGAGGATAGTGTGTTACGCAATTAGGGTGCAGGTGCAGGTACAAGCTTAGTCCGGTTAGACATACCATGTTAGATAATGATTAGTAATTCGATACTTATTTCTTATGAAACTTATACCTATTCATGTACTTCTGGTTCTGGCGCCGATCACCCGGCTGCTTATAAATATTCACCAGAGCTAATTTTAAAACTATTTGAGATCCTTAAAAGATACGCAATTCGCAAGATTTTCAAGCAAAACTAGCTTTTCTATGTAGTTTGAATATCTATTTGTATTAGGTAATTAATTAAGGTCATTAAAATTATTATAATCACTAAAACGGTTCGCTCAGGATCAGATTACGAGACCGGTGCGGTTTTTATAAAATTTTTAATAGGTAGGTAGGTACGTAAACTGTGCGGACGAGGCTAAGGACAAAAGTTTATTTAACCTGAAGGCAACTCTCAAATCAATGTTGAAATTGTTTATAATTGTGGCACTTTCATTTTTTTTTGCGGTTTTTGAATAGGTTAGCTTCCGTCCCTTGGTTCCGGCTGTCATTCGCTGATCTTTGACAGTCGTTACGTTTATTAAGAGGCCCAAACCTCTGACAACCAGTCTTACCACAATATAATATAGGCTTACCAAAGGGACAAAGGTGTCACTAAGTTACCCAGAAACTGGGTTGTGGAGGTCAGAGGCAGTCGCTCTATGTAAAATACTGGTATTCAGCTGTATAGTATCCTGCATAGTTAGACTAGAAGCCGTTGATTTTTGGTAAAAAAAGCTTAGAAAATACCGTAAGTGACTTTCCTTCCAATTTAGGAAAAATAAAAACAACAATTCACCACACGCTCTTATCTAGGAATCTAGGAACACATTTTCACATAATTTTTTACTTTCATGTCTCTTTGGCCACAGCCTATAGTCAACCCTACACTCCAAGTAGGCACTATTTTATAATGCGAGCTACCTCATATAACTACGGCCCAATGAGTTTGTTTTCTATTTCTGATAAGTATAAAACATCGCCATATTTACTTAATGCTTTTACTAGCTTCTGCTCGTGTGCTTCGTTCGCGTGGAATTCATAAAATACACAACATAGGTAAGTACTACAATAACAGTTACAATTTCATGAAACTCCTTCGACCACTTCGTTTTCGCGTAGCGTTCTGTTTTTTTATCTTTTTGCTGGGCTGCTTAGGGTAGTCGCGTGATGTTTAATTGCCTATATGCCTATAACCATCTTCAAGAATAGGGCCATAAGTAAAAAAAAAAATTTCAAATCCGACTGGTAGTTCCGGAGATTAGCGCGTTCAAACAAACAAACTCTTCAGCTTTATTATTAGTATATAGATTATAAGTATAGATTACCGAAATTCTTTAATTAATTAAATTATAAATTTTGTGACTAAAACAAATGTATTCAGCTGAATGTTCCTTATTAGCATTAAAACATCATTTACCCATTCAATCGGTCATTAATTAATTATAACAATATTTATTTAATTATCAAGTTCTAATATTCACACAGTGGGTGCATGAAGACGGGCGTCGTGACCGAGCCAGGTCTAAGAAACGCCGACGTGACGATTTGGCCTCGTTCCTGACCGATTGGCCGGAGTTGGCGAAAGATAACGACAATTAGAAGAGTTATGACGAGACCTTTGCCCAGCAATGGGAAAAAATTGGTTAAAAAAACGGGTTTCACTCCGGGAGGCCGGCAGAAGTGAAAACTTGAATATTAACGTTGTGCATTTTTGATATTTTGGAATGCGGTCTACTCACCCTCCGTCTTACGAATTTTCGATCAGGTCACGTGTCCTGACGCGAGCTCCGTTTTACGAATTTTCGACCAGGTCACGTGTCCTGACGCGAGTTTAACATTTTTTACTGATCACAACAAAAGTGCACGACGCCGCTAAAGAAGTTTTCACTTTAAAAAGTACATATTCTATGTTCTATGTTACGGGTTTGGTTTCCGAACTTAGTCCTTCAGGTTGACCATTGTGCGTGGCAAAGTACTTAACTACATAATTATTACCTATAAATAAATATTACGGATCACCTAATTTTATGATACGAGCACCCTAGTTGCGTAACACAATCAATCATAATCTGAATCATTTTGAAGGATATTGCTATTCCATTGCTTCATATGTTCGAAAAGTCTGTCCAACCACGTAAATAAAGCAATAAATGTTGTTAAACTGTCAAAATGCTACTCCTAAGGCTGATTAACTAACTGAACTAGCTTCATTTTTCTTTCTGACCGACCCCTTGACAATTCAAAAGTACCTGTAATTGGTTTAATTGAAATAAATACTTTGAATTTGAGTTTGATTTTTCAATCGACAGATAATTTTTATTCTTGGAATAAAATTGACGTTTGACAGATTTGTATGAAACAACTGTCAAAATTTCAAAATGATTCCTGGAAAGTTATGTTAGCGTGGTATGCTCATTTACCCGACTTGCTCGGATCTAATTTAAAAAGTGTATTTTGATATACTTACATTATACATATGTGTAATTTTTAAGGGAGCATAAAAAAGAATCTTTGAGGTATGGAGGTATGATTAATGTTGATATTACGGAGTGAGAGGATACCTACATTTGTAAAGCTACCCGATCTCGGACTCAAGTCGGCAGGAATCGAACCTATCACCCCGTAGCGAAGCACAATCACTACAGCAAAACGATACAGAACCATACGACATAGGTAGGTACCTAGGTATACAATCACTACAGCAAACGATACAGAACCACACAACATGCGTAGGTACGAGTAGGTATAGGTACATCATCATCATCATTCTCCAGCCCTTATCCCAATTTATTCGGTGTCGGCGCAACATGTCTTATTCTGCCATATTTCTCTAATTAGTCGTGATCTCGGTGGTCACCCCCTTTCTAACCATATCATCATTAACACAATTCATCCATTGTTATTTTGTAGGTAGATAAAGGTACATTTACACTTTTAATCAAAGTATTGAATGCGTAATGATACATAACATAATACCTGAAGATTTACGGGTATTTATTTAGAGTTAAACAATCGCAAATAATCTGGCATGGGCATAGTGTAAAGATCATTAACCTTGAGGTTATAACAACTGGCGTGGTGCTTTATGAGTTATTGAATTAATTCTGTAACAAGAAGTTTATACAATGGTCTTAATGAAATGAGCAGTGTACAACAACTGTACTCATGAAAAAATCGTTGTATCACAAATACTAGCGCTTTCCAAACTAGGCGACATTACAAACATTTTTTAATGTGCTACACACGTGGTGAACTTGTAAAAAATATATAAAATGAATATTAGAAGTAATTTAAAATAATTAAAAAAAATATTCTATAAACTACAATTATTTTGTAAAAAATTGAAATATTTGTGTGTGTGCGCCTGCTCGAGAGTGCACGGGTGACTGATTGTGTAATGTGTGAATGTATGCTCCTGTGTTTTTAAATACCTCTATTTGAATGTTTTGAGAAGATCTTCAGTCTCTTAATAATAGTATCTAGTAGTAATCCTTTTTTGCTATTAATCAAAGAAATCTTCTAACCAAACAATGAATGGCTACGCGCTAGTAATAAAAAGGCGGTGAACAGTGGACGTGCATCATGCGAACTGGCGTGACGTATCGGTAACTAATTATCTTTACCGCAGATCAAAGAATACTTGAGAATTTGAGATTAGTCTCATCTCATTAAGGTCTGATGTCTCCAAGATATTGACACCAATATTAGCACATTACGATTCGCGAGACTTTAAGTAGTTTATTGCTAAATGCCGTGCATTAATACATTACTTAAGTCACACGTATCGTATAATTGAGTTCGCGTAATACTGGTCAGTTTACCTCAGTCGTCAGTTTATTTAATTCACCAGTTTCGGTGATTAGTCAGTTTCACTGATTCGTCAGTTTTGCCGATAAGACAGTTGTGTTAACTCGACAGTTTCCAGTATTTGCCAGTTTTCGTCGATTCGACAGTATTAATAAATTCGTCAGCCAAAGGACAATTGGTAGAAAACTGCACACACGTCTGCTAATTTAAATATATATTACGATATATTTTTTTTAAGTGGAAAAGTTTAGGCAGATGTTGAGGTACGTAAAATACACATTAAAATAAAATAAACCAATAAATTGTAAATACACATGAAACAATTAAATCTTGACATCGTTCCGCTTTTTTTGATGGTAGATAAATAAGAATTTAACGAAATTTTTAGCGCATCTGCCTTTTTCTATGTTGAGTGGAAACAGTCAAGAATGTTCAAGATGTCAAGGAATCTGCACATTCTCGAATCTCGAGGCTATAACCATAATTCCGATTTGCGAATAGCGAACAGTTAGTTCGCACAACAATTTATCATTTTCAAGTTCACACCACGCTTCTGAACATACCACATAGTTATAGGAGTGACAATATGAACGAATGTTATTGTTGACGACACGATGCACCCTATTGATAAACTAACGCATGGCGAATTATTGAAAGAGATACAATCGAAGAGAACAGCAATAGAACATAAGTAATTCAAGATTGCACGTGCATTAAACAGTACAACCACAGGTAAACTTGTAACAATTACTTAATAATTAAACAGTCCACTCGTGTCGTTACTTCATTTGATCACTATGTTTTATAAATTTAAGATTCCTTTTTCTACGGGGAAAAAGAAAATAAAACTAAAACAGACCCTTGGGGTACCCCGCGTCGATTAAACAGAAGCTTTTGACTCGGTATATCATCTGTCATTGACTTCTTTAAGACAGCCGTCAATGTAGTCTCTATAATTTGGACACACCCCTAAGAGTATAAACGCTAAGGATTATGCACTTAGAAAATTGTCAACGACTACATTAAAAATGTACCAGAAGAATGTTCCAGAAGATGAGATTGATAGTTTTTGTTTCTTTCCCTTGAGCTAAACCATCATGATCAGTCAATGGCGTTCCAACTGCTGGAGCACAGGCTTTCTCTCTGTGAGAGGGAGTGGATCCACCACGTGGGCCCTTTGTTGGTGGAAGTTACTTATCTTCGAATTTTTGATTCTGGGACACTATTTCTCTTAAACTAATGATATTTTTATAAAGCCTATGCATTCTATGTACTCTGTTATAATAATAATCCCCCATTGAAGTCCTGGTCCCATTAGAATTCCAATAACCTCTAATCAAAATTAATAGATAGTAGGTATGCAAAGTTAGAACTCTCCTGGATCTCGACACTTTATTTCTAGCCCATAGTAAAATGCAGTACAATATATCCAAGTCGTCCAGAAAACTGGACGTAGAAAGCCGACCGGTTGTCGCAACCATTATCAACATAATCACACATAAAAATAAGGCTATAAAATAAAACGTAATAAGTACCAGAATTTTCAACAAAAACCTAAATTCTGAAATCAATAAAATAATGTGTGTAGACTGTAGATTAACAAAATTACCTACGAAGGGAGATTTTTAGTAGTGATTAAAAAACACAAACCTGTTTTAATTTATCAAACTAAGTCAATATCACTTCACTAGAACTAAACAGTCATTTTTAACTGAAAATACTTCGCGTGTTTTTTATTAGTACTTTATATAACGTCTGCGCGTGCGCACACCCTTGTTGCGTTTCTTTACTGCGCGGGCGCCGATGTGTGGCGACCGGGCTGCTGTGATAGGTGATAGCACTTGGCGTAAGCTATAAGCGGAGCGGTTACTAGTAAATATTTGTGAGTATATTGTGTAATGTTATCAATGGTTGTTTACTATTGGGTTATAGGTTTCTAATGAGGCTCTGTAAATACAAATGATTTTTTATTACTAAAAAACAAGAGTGAGATAATTTTGGATTCTCTTACACGCTCAGCAATGCAATGCTAATGAAATCCTTACTTTAACCATGTACCCATGATTTAAAAACAGTCGATTTACCGTAGATTCCCGAGGCTACAAACACGCTGAAATAAACATTAATTAATTTAACATTCCTCATTAATCAGTTTTAATTACATTGCTTTTTATCGCAACATGAGACCCGTCATCAACGAATAGTAAATTATTTATGTACCTACTAAATTGATAGGTTTGCGTTTAGATACTTGTGTTTATGTAGATAAAGAACAGAGAGAGGAACCTCTATTTGAGTTATATTATCAATCAATCAACTCAGCTTATCTCAGTCCACTGCTGGACATAGGTGTCTACCAGGCTGCGTAACAACACCTTGTCCTCCATCTTTTGTTATTTTTATTATATAATTTGTTTTATTTTTATTTTTAACTGTGTTTAGTTTAGTTTATGATCCTGTACGAGTCGCAATAAATACTTTTTCTTTCTTTCTTTTCGCATCCAGTCTGTCCCAGACACCGTTTTATGGTCGTCGGTCCATCTAGCTAGGGCGGCCCATATTACGCTTGCCGACATGCGGTCTCCACTTCAGGACTCGTCTGCTCCACCGGCCATCGGTCATTCGACAAACATGGCCTGTCACTTCAGCTTGCTTATTCTATAAGCTATGTCGGTAACTCCAGTTCTCTTCCGGATAACTACATTTCCGATCCGTATGATATAAGCTCTTCAATATACTAGAAATATGGATAAATATCGCTGCAATAATTAATTTGCACCGTACCCCAAGTTCCGTTACATAAAGTTGCCTAGTGCAAGGGTTTAGCAAGTTCACTACAACTACCTTCATCGCAGTACTCCGGGCATTTCTAATAGCCTTGATATTGGTGCATTGTCGTAGTCATTCTTATTTTCGTTACCAAAATTGCAGGGTTTTTGAGGGTCATTCATACCGGATTGGCTCCAAATTTAATATGTTCTTACGACTGTAACCTGTATAGAATATAGATATTAAGTTAAAATATGCTTTAGTTGTAGGTCGTAGGTTGGAACCCAGACAGGCGCTTTACTTTATGTAAATAATTTCATCACCACTGCTCTCAAAAACGGTGAAGGAAAACATCGTGATGAAACCGGCATGTCCTAGAACCAAAAATTCGAAGACATGTGACATCTGCCAACCCGCACTGGGCCCACGTGGCTGATTATGATGGCTAATTAGCCCTCTTCCTATCTCCCAATTTTGCTGTGCCCGACAGGGTCCATATTGATCTTTTACTTTGTTATACCATTTATGTAATACATATTGAATGCAAATGCAATAAATAATTGAGTATTGAGTACTTACTCTTTGAAACCGTAGGATCACTCTGATACTTGGCACCTACTGATTAATGCTAGGGGATCCGGGCTAGGCATAGGGACCTAGAGGGTGAATGCACTTTGTTTTCGTATGTATGGGCATTATCTTTGAATTAATAATTTTTCGGCTGTCGAGTCTGGCCATGTCTGGATAAATGGACATAGATTCTGACTCAATTGACGAAGGTGGTGTGGGGTACGTTTCCTCTCTCATCTGGTTGTACCTTTGCAGGGTAGGGTTAGACTATGGCGAGATACTTATTGTAGAACATTGAGGGATTTGGAAGGAGAATAAAGACGAGGTGTTTGCACAGTGGTGAGACACTAAGTTGTCTTGGCAACATCATAACACTGACCAGCCGATCTATTCTGTAAAAATCTCACCGTGAAAACTACTACCAGGCGATCGATTCTGTAAAAATCTCACCGTGAAAAGTTAGGTGAAGTGAGCTTAGAGTGAGCTGTCAATAGTGTCAATCCCTAGAATTAGTTGGAATGACAGCTCACTAACCGCTCACTTCACCTAACTTTTCACGGTGAGATTTTTACAGAATCGATCGGCTGAATCGCACTGTTGACGTCGTGGGTGATGCGAACGTGAAAATTACCGTGTTTTTTTTGTTGGTTTGCAAATGTCATGGAGAAATGGCATTATCATTGTAATCTAACCTTCCTCTGTTGTTGTTAAAACAGAAGGCCATGGAATTATACGTCCTATAAAATCATCTGTCAACATTTATAATTGTTTACCATGCGTCAACTGTATACATCTTTACGCTGTATGTGAATTTTGATAAGGAGCATCAGTTTGTAAATCTGAGTGACGTGGAGCAATGAGTTGTCACGAATTTCCTTAATGGACGCTTTATGTAATGTTCGGTGGTTTTAGTTTGTTGGTTCATGATGCAATTTCTGCTAGAGATAGCTTGGACGGTGGCGTGATTAGAGCATAGGTATTATACTACTAAGGGCTAATTTTACCAAAGTCAGATAAATGAAATAAAATTCACGCCTGACAGTTATAATATGGAATAACAGTCAAAAATTCAAAATTTATTCTCAGAATAAGACCATTCTAGGTAAAAGATATTTGGTGACTGGTGAAATCAGCCCCAAGTTGGTTTTGCTGTTATTTTTTGTAAAGACGCGAGCGCAGCCGGAAAGCCTGAAATCGCAAGCATAACCATTGCATATTATTATACTACCAATGTTAATGTACAAGTACTTGACGTGGAGCAGTGATACCCCAGTAGAGCAGTGGTGGCCCAGTGGTAATGGCCTCGAGTTACGAGTTGTAGGTCGTGGGTTTGAACCCAAGCAGACGCATAACTTTGTGTAAATAATTGCATCACCACTGTATGCTTAGTGTGAGTTTTTCTAACTTTACCATCGCGTTAGGGTTTACTCTGATTTGTATGGCGCTGAATTAGCGCCACCTGGTGCCATACGCGAGAACTAAAAAATGCGAGTGTAAGTTTTTTATTTTATGAACGATTATGATCGATTCCCACTCGATAGTGAGCTCGTAAATTAACGTGACTTTGTGCTATCGCGAGTGTAAGTTACAATAAAAAAAAAGGGTGAAGGAAAACATCGTGAGGAAACCGGCATGTCCTAGAATAAAAAAATCGATGACATGTGACATCTACCAACCCGCACGGGACCCGCGTGGTTGTTTACAGCTCCACTACCTCTCGAAGGCCTGTGTCCCAGCAGTGGGAACATTGCTGGCTGATTATGCATGTACTTGACATTACGTCCTGATAACTATTATCTGCTAAAATATTTACTTACACGTGTCTGCTTCTGTTACCTATTACAAATTGCATAAAATATGGCTGATGACTGTTTAAAATGACCAATAACGAATACTACATTGTTTTAATAAATAGCGCGGGAAAAACATGTCACACTTAAAATCTACGATATATTGTTTCAGGTCATAAATAAGTCACATCATATGATGATATATGACAAGAGAAAATTATATTTTTTTCAACTAGCTTTTGCGCGTGGCTCCGCTCTCGTGGTGGTTGGAAAATAATCCACGAGAAAGTACTACCGGGATTAAAAGTCCTCTGTGTTAATCCTACTAATATTATAAATGCAAAAGTTTATTTGGATGGATGGATGGATGTTGTTACTCTTTCACGCAAAAACTACTGAACGGATTTGGATGAAATTTGGCACACAGATAGTTTATAGCCAGGATTAGCACATGAGATACTTTTTATCGCGATATTCCCACGGGATAGAAACTTATGCGGGTGAAACCGCAGGCAGGTTATAAACTATCCGTGTGCTAAATTGCAATCCGGAACATACATCCAGACAAACAGTCAAACGGACATTTCTAAAAACTATATTTTCGGCATACTTGTTCCACACACGTTGTAGTAAATACTTTTTTTCATAAATTACTTATATTTTATTATACATATATTTTCAATAAAACAGGGTTAGATAAACAATGGTATCTTCCGAAGTTTCCATGGTAAATATCTGTATGAAAACTAGGTAGTTTATGTATGATGCCCATGCATATTAGTTTGCGGATTAATGTGTAAATAAAAAGATGACTTCTTAGCAACTAGAGTAACGAGCTTATTTATCTAGGTAGCATCACACAAATCAGACATGTACGACAGTGACTTTTATCTTCAATATTTTTTAACAGACGTAAGAGTTTGACGTAGGTTAGTAAACTACCTACATAATATATGTGATGATGAAACTTTATTATACATCAGTTGGTTATTGTACTCCGCTGAAGTAATTGGTATCTATATCCAATGCCGATAAAAAAATATAGAAAAGGATACTTAAACTTGTAATTTCAAGCAACTAGCAGCCGTTGACCCGGAGTCCGCTGTCGGCTGTGGTTGCAGACTTGGAATTAAGAGTTTACATATACACACAAACTCACACCTTCCCATAGGGGTAGGCAGACGCTACAGGCAATCAATCAACTCAGCATAACGCAGTCCACTGCTGGAGATAGGCCTCTACCAAGCTGCGCCACAACACCCTGTCCTCCGCCTTCCGCATCCAGTCTGTCCCAGCAACCTTCTTTAGGTCGTCCGTCCATCTAGCACATGCACACACACACACACACATCATGCATATGCTTACATACTCCTTTTGAAAGAAAGAAAGAAAATAGGTACATTTATTTTGCCTCGTTTACGTTCGTACACAGCTCATACCCGCACACCTGACCTTTCTGATACCTTCTTTCTTTGATCTTTTCGAGTTATTTTTTTTGTTTTATCGTTATTAGTTATCGATAGATATTAGATGCTCATCACGTGTGCGGAGTTTCGCTAGCTAATTTAATTTGACCCTCTATGAACTTACTCGACCTTGATGGTCGATATTTTGAACAACCGCCGATCTATTCTGTAAAAATCTCACAGTTAAAACTTAGGTGAAGCGAGCTTGAAGTAAGCTGTCATTCCCTAGCATCAGTACCCCCTACCGTAATCAATCAAAATTACAGGTAAGTATATTTGACAGATTGAGACTGAGATCATACTGTGAACGTTCTTAAAATTACGAGAATTGCCCCTCAGGTGGAATGACAGCTCACTTCACCTAAGTTTCCACTGTGAGATTTTTTTCAGAATAGACCGCTTGAAGTCGACTGACTGATGATGAGTCTGCAAAGTGTGTATGAATTGAAGCGTGCCCTATTAATACAAGGAATTCCTCTTTTAGTTGAAAGAAAGCAATTATTCTTACTTGCAGTTACGTATATCTACTGTTTAACATTAAACTAGTTTTCGATGTTGACTGCATCGTTTGTCTCGTGGTCGCAAGTAAGTGGAGGTTCGACTCCCGGGTCGGGAAACGTGTAGCTTTTGTATCTGGAATTTCTCAGTAGCAGCGCGGTGTCTGGATTTGTGAGCGTTTGATGACAATAGTCTCGCTCCCTATTACATGGGACTGAAACATAACTGGCTAAATGTGGGTGAGTACTGTAGGTGTTTACTATAGGTACGCCTCTGCACAACCCTTCAGGGAACACAGGCGTGATGTTATGTGGTTTTTTATGTCATAATTACGTTTTCCTCACATGTTCGTTACGGGATATGGAAAACGTGGAAATATTTATGTTCCTCAGAGAGTACTTGTCAAGAAAAATGTTTATGAGTCAAGCGGATATTAATAAAAATATTCGCCTTTTTTATCGTCTACTTGAATCTGTCTACTGGGCTTCTGACTATCCGTAACGACTGTCAAAGATCTACGAATGATAGCCGGGGTAACTGGCTCTAATATAAATTCTTATCGTCCACTTATATCTACCTTTTAATTTTAACTAAGGGCGCATTCCAAAAAAACTTTTTATACGAGTACGAAGAATAATTTCTTATACTGAGAATAAATTTTGAATTTTTGACAGTTTTTCCATACTAGAACTCTCAGATGTCAATTTTATTTCGCGGATAAAAGATATCTGAGTTTGGTAAAATCAGCCCTAAGTTTAGGTAAGTGCTGATAGGTATTATTTACTCGATATTCAATCGTTTATTACCTACAGCAGGTTTTATTCATGAGGCAGTTTATAATTGCTCTCCATTGATTTGTTTTAAAAGTAATCGTAGCGTGGCACCTGTTGTGTCTTCAATGGTCTTACGCAAATTCTTTAGTAGGTACCTACATCCCTATAATATTTTGATTTACTAGCTACCAAGCGACATATGAATTAAAAATATTAAATACTTTTACGTAATCATAGAGCTGAGATGAATTTCCTTTCAGATACGTTGCTGTTACAGTTGTGTTAAATATCAATTGTTGAAAATACTAATATTATACAGAGGTAAAATTTGTTTGTTTGTATGTATGTAGGGGGTAATCTCCGGAACTACTGGTCAAACTAAAAAAAAATCTTACTTTGCATTTGATAGTCCAATTCTTGAGGAAGGTTAAATGCTATCTAAAATCACACTACGACCCTTAGAGCCGAGCAAAATGAAAAAATGTTAGAAAGGACACTAAGCGAAAACGAAGCCACCTCGATCCAACTCTTGCAGAACGCGTCTAGGTCGTGAATAAAAAATCGAATCAATTGCGCTAACCATGGCAGCGATTTTCAGGTATCCTGAAAATCGATGTGGACCCGCTGTTACCTTACTATAGGAGAGTCCAAATACCTACATTATAGTAATATATCTATTTACTTACGGCACGTACGACGGCCACCACTGGTCAGAGACAGAGTCAGAGACAGAGTCAGCTATAGAGTAAGAGACAGAGTCAGAGATAGAGTCAGAGACAGAGACAGAGTCAGAGATAGAGTCAGCGTCAGATATAGATTCAGAGACAGAGTCAGAGACAGAGTCAAAGTCAGATATAGAGCCAGAGACGAGTCAGAGGTAGATTTAGAGACAGAGTTAGAGATAGAGTCGTAGTTAGAGATAGGTATATATTTATTTTAAATAAGTTTTTTTCAAAGGTTATTCGTATTCTACCTTGGCCAGTATTTATTTAAATAATTGTTTTATGTTAAGGAACACCTATTGCAATACTTTCAAGTTTGTTACCACTGTTCTATATCTTTATGAGAATAATTAAATATTTTTTGTAGATATCTAGCAACTTATTTTTATAATACTTGAAAAAAAAAATAACAAAGACATTTACTAAAAAAAAAAAATGAGTTAAGATCCTTCTCTGAGACTAGACATGAGAATTATTACAAAGGATATCGAATATATTTCATTTTCCTGGTTGGATACATCAGCAAAAACTGATGCTGTTAATTGGTGCCAGGGACACGACTATGCGTGTTAATGTATTGTTTTGTAATTATTGAGTATCCGTATGGAATAATGAATACCTACGCATTTACTGCCTTTGTTGAAAATTACAGTGTCCCCGAAACGATAAATTGCAATTATAAAATTGAATTGATCAATAAATTGCAATCAATTGCTATTGCAGTAATTTGTCAATAGCATCAATTACATTTGGTGTAGGTATTGATCAATTTGCGCATCAATGTGTATCAATTACATAAATATTGACAATTGCAATTGATAATTTCGGGGACCCTTTAAATCTACCTCTAAGGCTGGTTAAAGAAATGGTTTGAAGATGGCGGTGGTGGTGGGGTGGTTTCGGGTGGTGTTCCCTAAATAAAATAAAAAACGTTAAATCGTGTCGGATGTTTTATTCTGTACTAAATTAATTGACTAAAATTCACTAACGAAATGAAAAGGTAACAGCACGATTGTTATAGACTGCCCGAGTTGGCTCCCTTAATATTATTATGAATATTTTTATTTTCGCATTTTAACCAATGTTGTCCACTCCTGGGCCTCGTATTAGCTAAAAAGAGTCACCAAACACACAAAATATATTTTTCTTTGATCTGTAAGTAAAACTCCACTCCACAATTTAATTTAATAATTGTACGTAACACTAATGATAAGAATATAATTTAAAAAATAAATAAAACATTTTATAATTCACACTCGTTTTAAATAAATATTTTATAAATCATTACCTACACCAAAGCAAAGCAAATTCACAATACTATTCAGCATTTATTTATTTTTAATAATTACCTAACTAATATAACCACGACGTGTATAGGTATAATTTTGACTGACAGATCTATTATTTTACTTTATTTTCTGTTTTCGATCCTGCCGATCGATTATGTAAAAATGAAATTTATGAAAACTTAGGTGAAATGAGATTGAAGTGAGCTGTCATCCCACCGGAAGCTAGGTACCAAAGTTTTCACAATGAGATTTTTTAGACCTGCTGCTTTCTCATATTTATCATCGGGACTTTATCTGAATATTGCGAGGTCAGCTATCCAGTCTCACCCAGATGCAGCTAAATGTCAATGTTTTAATTACTAACCTCACACTCATGGCTCTCAATTTCAGGTTGCATAAAATTTTCCTATTTATATGCGAAAATAAAAATACCAATATATATTTATGAACGATTTAACAATTAACATTATTCGAGAAATTATGTAAATTCTTCATAATATACATATATTGCTTCTAGTATTGATGTCATGAATTGAATCGGTTCTACGCACGTTTTACGTAAAGATTACGTTTCAAGGTTTTCTGTCTGAAGACAATAAAAATCATGCAATTCTAAGAGATACATAGTAAAACTGTCTTAATGTATGATTGTTCAATTACAAGTCCTTTCACAGTAATTTTACCTCTGATTTTGCATTGCTGTCAAAATAACTGTGATCTTTATTATCGTTACAACAGGGTCGCTATTGAGTTGCTACTGACAGAGACACTTGCTTGATAACTGTGTGTGTCGCAATCATTAA
The DNA here is from genome assembly GCA_949629185.1 of Apamea crenata. NCBI lineage: Eukaryota > Metazoa > Arthropoda > Insecta > Lepidoptera > Noctuidae > Apamea > Apamea crenata. The sequence continues at coordinate 9,199,527 of OX451372.1, forward strand.
CCTTATTTGACAGATTACCTTTCACAGAACCAATTTGACCCTGGATTTGCAGTAAACGAAATTACCCTGTCATAATGTTAAGTGTTAAATGTTCACATTAAAGTTATCGATAAAATAAGCGTAAACAACGTCTCGCTCGTTCCTTCGAAAGCTAAAATCACACATCAAATTGTAGTCTTTTACACTTTCTCTTAACATCAAATCTTTAACACAGCTGATATTAGGATTGTACCATTGCTTTAGGAAAACTAAATTGTAAATGATATGAAATGCTTAAAGCCAAGAGGAAATCTCTTGATGAGGTTTCAGATATACCTAGTAAGATGATCTTAAATAAAACTAATAATGTACAGACGCCAGCAGGTCAAGCTACCCGAAACTGTCAAATTTTCCCAATCAACCTTAAACCTTAATGCTTTAGCGATAAAGTTGAAAATCTACTAAAGAAATTTGACAGATTGTAGTAGCTTGATGTGCTGGCGTCTGAACTATAACATACTCGTAAGTAGGTTCGAGGAAATTAATTCTAGGTAAAGGTCGCTAAGTTACATGAAATAGACTGAAGTAATAACTTGTTTGACGATTTCAAGTTTTAATCAGCTAGTTAGGACAGTAGAGGAATCATTTTAGAGAAACATATCTTATTGAAATTCTGTAGATAAATATTTAGTTAATTTAACGCGTTTCCGTTTGAACAAAACGGTTAGTTATCTTACGCATATTTGTATTCTGTCACTATCAAATTATACATGATTAAATAACCCTTTTTACAATGATAACACATGATATTTAGACTACTTCCTCTCTTAGGTAAACGATTGGACACATCGTGTTGTTTTAAGAATCACAATAGGCTTGCTTTTAGATTTAACACTAAACACCGTCTCTTGAATGTTTTAAGAATAACACAACAATCATGATATGAACAATATTCATTCCTCTGGCTTTATAAGCAACGAAATACTTTGTTTATGACCAATAACGATATAACAAAGAGGTTTACTAACAAACTTACAATAGTTTTTGTTTATTGTCTGTGGAAATTTTATTTGACATTTCAAGGCGGGAAAAAGTAGGCACCTGACATTTTGATAGCCCAATGCAATTGTCGTTTACTTACTTAAAAATAATGTACAGCAATAAAAGCAGCAAAAAAATAAAAGATTTGATAAAAATGTAGATTTTGTTCGAGAAAAACTGATACAAAAGCGATCTTAACTTAATACTGATATTAACCCTAGAATGTTTAACCTATCAACAGTAATATTAAACTCATTCTTTGGAGTAACGTTTGTTCGAACATTTACAAGTCCATTCATTATATTTTAACATAATATTAAAATAGCTATAAGTATTCATTGGCTGGGAGATTGTTATAGCTGGGAATCAAAAATATTGTTGCAATTGATTTGAAGGAAAACAGCACTCTTATGATGTAATACACTCTCAATCACTATCTAAGGGTTTTGAAGGAAATTCTTAATCCATTGATTTATAGGTTTTATAAATTCGTCTGCTTAACAGCGTAAATAACGTAATGAACGTAGCGGAACTGTTTAAATGGAAGGCTTGCGATCAATGGTCATTTTGGTTTTGTTTGTTGTAGCTAGGTGGTTTAGTTATTTTCACTGGACTCCAAGACAAATGTTAGTGTGAGTGCTTATGTTCGGGTAAGTTCGGCGCTGGATTCGGATCGAGGTCGTACTAGTTTCGTGCGATTCTGAGCCATTTTATGTTGTAATCATAAAATAATATTGCTTATTTACCCGGGAAAATTAGGCAAATCGGTTCAACCGTTCTCGAGTTTTTGTGAGACTAACAAATGTCAATTCATATACCTATATATAGGTATATAATAATTTAGATAGATTAGGTTAAATTATTATTATGTTGCCGTGCCCTAACCGGGTTTCAAGTTGGAACTTACCCACTTATACTATTGTAACAACGAAATGTACACATGAATACAATAAAGAGTTTGAATTTGATTTTTACGGCGTTATACCAGCGCCGAACTTACCCTGACATATTCTATTCTTTATTAATCTTCGCAGTTATTACATTTTTTGCGAGATGAGTTCTGAAAAGTTGGATTTTTGTGCTGAAGTTAAGGAAACAAAAATGATTTCTTTAAAAAGAAAAAGGATTGGATGAAGTATTATTTATTAAATGGACACGAACATAAATGCACTTACCATTGATGTACCCTTGAAAACAATAAATAGCGAGGCGAGCCTTCATTCCTATGAATCCAAAGGTTCACTTGCATCACACATAACTAATTGCATTTAGCGCTAAACGAATTCAAAACATCATTCTATTTCAGACAGAAAAGAAGAGACAGAATTATAATTATTTAAAATACGTTAAGCGTTAAATGCATTTAGTGATTTGTAATGAAAGTGGGCCTAAAAGTTTAACTTGGCGTCCCGTCCTGACCTAAAGTTATCGTCGACCGGTACGCGTGGTCGCGCCGATAGAGGGCGCCTTCCGGTTGACTGAACCAAAAGTGACATATGAACGCGACGATCGCTTTTAGATAAGGTTAGCGCCTAACTTTCCACAACCAAAGCCTTTCCGATCGTTTCCTTTTCCCTATGCTTTTCAGCCGCTTTTATTTTACAATTTAAAGGATAATGTAGGTATCTAACCATTTTTTTTTATAGACTACCCTGCCATACCAGTCTCCAGCCAACGCTACAATAATGTCACACCCGACACGGCGAATGTAATCGAAACTGATCATAATATACTTTATAGTCCGTATTACTTTAAGACTAGGTTTTTAGACAACTTGTCAACAATCGCAGTATAATATACGTAGTTTCGACATTATGAAACATAGCAACATATATGAAATTGTAAAATTCTATAAATTAATCTAACATTATTATGTTGACGTCATTTTGTATTTGGGTTTGTGCCGTTTACTTTTTAAAGGCTCCCGCAGACAGGCGCAAGGCGACGGTGGGACGAGATTAGTTCTACTAGAGTCACGAGTTCACGACGCGCTGTCGCGTCGCGCCTGTCTGCGGGAGCCTTAAGTCACTTCCCTGGCGGTTATTAAGATCAAGAGATAGCATAGAAATGGCGATGATAATATTTTTTAGATATTAATTTGACAGGGGAATGACTACATTGTCAGATCATAACAATTCTTATGTATAGGTAATACAAAATGACGGAGTTTTTACAAGGTCACAAATACTCTACCTAGCTTGTCTACGATGTAGGCATCACTACTTATAATTTTACTAGTTATTTGTACAAACAACTGACAGTGTAAAGTCAAACTTTATCTTTTTTTTTCTTTCCAAATACAAAATGAAGCACACAGTGTTGCCGACTAGAAAATCAATCACAAAAGTTCCCTCTAAAACTAAAAATCACATATTTTGTTGTTAAGATTTACTTTCACATTTGGTAAGACAGCAACATGTTCTTAGGCACTGTTAGACCGTATGCAGACTGCAGTGAATAACTTTATACTATTTTTAAGATCGTAAGCATTGTGTTTGTTGTCAACCTAATCAAATCGATAAAAGAATATGATAATAACTGTTGTAAAACCGAGAATCACTTGCTCTTCCCGTTATTATGATATTTTTCTTTGTACCGGACCATACCTAAGAACTTTCTGGTTACGGAGATAGTTCCAACACACCCTGTATGTACCTATTATATGATGAACTAAACTACCCAACATCACAATTCTCTGGCTACAGGTAGAACAGTATTATAATGTTACTGTAAAGTGATGACATAACATCACGAAATTGTACAATTCAATGTAAATCACTACGTGTATCATATCGGAGTAAGTTTGACCCATTAGATATTTACGTACCTAAGTACTTTAAAATATTGTTTCTATTCCAAGAAAAGAAGATTTCTTGCATTTCATCATTCCCCCTGCCCTTGTCTTAATTTATTTGGGGTCGGCGCAACATGTCTTTTTCTCATAACTATAGTGACAAATAGGTACATGTTTCAAGTAAATAAAAATGTTAGATAGGTTTCGAACAACAAGCACAATGCTTAACGTACCGCGTACCTAATATAATATAAAACTGGCTAATAAACGTATCAAATCATTATAAAACGTCACACAGTCAACATGTCCTATGTCTACACACCTAGGTAATATTCTCTCATCGACCGGAAATATTACAAAGCTTGTAGCCTGACGCGATGGAAACTTTTGGTGCGGTTCTACTTAAGGTATGTCCAGGGGAAAAATATATTCCCTGTTCAAAATAATTAAGAAACGAACATTTCATTCAATTATTTTTCAAACATTTTTCTAATTAATTCATAACATTACGCCTGTTTTTCCGAAGGGTGTTTCTCCGGTATACCCACATTTCGCCAGTTACGTTTAAGTCCCATGTAATAGGGACCGAGCCAATTGCCATCAACCAGGGACAGGGGCAGGGAAATCAAGACTCCGAGCTGTTACTGAGAAATTCCAGGAAAAACCCAATAACACTTTGCCCGACCCGGGAATCGAACCCAGGAAGTCTCTCAGCAGTAGTAGCGCTTGCAATCAATAGACCACCGAGGTAGTTTCTTTTAATTAAATCGTCTAATCAATACAATTTTAAGGGTACAGTAGATAAAGGGCTATTAAGTCAATAATGAACATTTGATAATGTTTACATTTTAAAAATGAGGAAAGATGCACGCTTCACTAAGTAGGAATACCAAACACACACCAAAAGTTTCCCTTCAGTCCTAAGGCTATAAAAAAAACTCAACTAAATGAACTACACAATATTGTAATATCAGAAGCGATTCTTATTTTACATTTTCTTTTCAAAAAAGCACAAAATACTTCACTGTTTTGACTTGGCCGGCCTTCACAACCAAAAATGCTTTAGCATTAATGTCAATTAGCTGCCATATTTAGGAGAATCTTATAACATTGTAACAGTTAACATGTCAAAAATATATCTTTGATATACTTAGCTCAATAAGTTAATCAACTAAACTAGTCAGGGGAATGAGTTTTATTTACTTTCTATATTTTAATAACATTTTTGCTTGTCAAAGATTTTTAATAGCAAATTACAAATCGCCAAGCCATAAAAAGTCAAACATTGACCATTATTTACTCAAATCTACTCTTTTCTTTTCTACCTTTCAAGTGAAGCGAAGTCAGAACAGTGACGTATTACTTACAATACTATCAACGGTTTAATGTTCTTAGTCTGATGAATCTACGTTCTCAGTTTGTGCGAATTTCAGGAACACTTGCTCCAATGTCGTTTGACTGAAGCTGTACTCTACTATGTTAAGTTTTTCTTTTGCTGTAAAAAACAAGGTTAAAATTATGTATAGTCCTTTAAATGAAACTTGTACAAATACTCTTTCCTGTAAAGGAAGTAAAAAGCTATTCTCGCAGTGTCACGGTCAATCAGAGCATTTAATGGCGCCCACCATGGGACAGTTATATAATCCAACTGCCCCCAATATGTTAAAAAACTAGCAAGTCCCGAACCAACCGTCTCATCTATATTTCACCCCTCAACTATGTTCTTCCTCATTCCTGAAGAGCTAAATTATTTTTGGCGCCCAGCATGGGACTATTAAATTAGCTTATAGTTCTTTATCTACTGGAAATAACTGGCGATGCTCGAAACAATACGCAACGAAATGATGAATTTTAGTGACTAATCTAACCTCTCTTCCATATTACTGACAAACTTGAGCAACATTTTGATTGGCGCCCAACGTGGGACCAGTAGTAAAACTTACCGTCTTCAATTTGCTGGAAACACCTGGCGAGGCTGGACACAGCAGACTGCGGTACGGAAAACACCAGCCTCTCCGCGAAGCTTTCTTCTAGGGTTGCTGCCGGGAACATATGGCCAACTAGAGCTATCACCGCTTCTGAGTTTGCACCACCACCACCAGACTCCGTCCTGCCGTTTTGAAAACGTAACTTGAAGTATAAAATGGAAGTAAAATAATTTATTAAAAGCGACCGTACTTAAATATTATCATACTATTACATCGAGACACTTCCGTAAATTCCATAATAATGCATCTAAGCTAGCCAAGATTTTGGTATCGGTATGTATATGTATGAATCCGGTGGAATCCGCTGGATTCGGAAGCACAGAACCGGTCGAAGTGACGGTGCTTGGGGGAGACCTAAGTCCAGCCGTGGACGTCTTTCTGATGAATGATCATGATGTACTTGTATATGTATGATATAGGTACCGGTGATGCTGCAGTCTCGGCGGCGGCGGCGTGCCGGCTACAAGTGGCGTGTGTATACTAGCGTCGACCGCCTCCGCCTCTCCCTCCGCTTCCGCGCACACTGATCCCGTACCGGACCCTCCTGCCGAGAGAACAACACATAAGAATATTTGTACTAGACTATGAATGTGAAGAATATATTGCCAAAAATGAGGATTGGCAAAAAAAAAATACTGTAGATTATAGTATAAATACATAGATTTTCGAGAATTACTCTTTAGAAGGCATTATTAACGTTGAACAACAAGCAAAAATTAACTTACCTTCATCTGCTTCTCCTAGTGATGGCGAGTTCTCATTCGATCTAAGCGGGGATGGTGACAACGACTCTGAATCCATCATCTGATTACAGAAACAAACAATTATTATTTTTAGGGATATATAAACTGTAACGGTTTTGAAAGGAGTATTGGCAATGTGCCTACTCTGATAAATCATTCTCCGATGCAAAACTGTATAATATGTAGTTTCGTGTATTAATTCCATAAAATTATAATAAATCTAACTGACAATTTATCTTGGGGTCCCAGTATTGAGTAGAATGGTACCCCCTTTCTACTGAAAAAAATGTCACTCTTTATGGGAAAGGGTATTTTATGTAACTAACCTGCTTTTGATTACTTTGTCCAATCTTCATCTCCAACGTGTATCCCGCACCGTACAAATTCTTCAAATGTTGTGTTGAGCCAATACATCTAAATAAAAATATAAAATATTTTAAGTTGGTTTTAGGATGAAGGCTCATTAATCGAAGCAAAGGTTTGTTTCAGTTACCTTAGGCCGCCTTTGACCATGATGCCGACTCTGGAACATAAAGCATCAGCCTCTTCCATGGAATGTGTCGTTAGTATAGCACCTTTTTTGCCCTGCAATAAATAAATCGCTTTGAATGATGTAATTTCTAGATGGTTAATTCATAATCTTATTTGAACCATAAGCCGTTCAGATTTTTGAAATGATGATCCCTGCAAGAAACACGTCTGTTCCATTTTAAACATTTTATTTTGGATATCTACATAGTCCTGGTTGTTTTTTGGCCCAAGAATGTTCATATGTTTTGTCTCACCTGGAAGCTCGCCAGGATGGTGTCCCAGAGGAACCTCTTGCTCCTCGGGTCCATGCCGGTGGAGGGCTCGTCCAGCAGCACGACGCGCGGGGAGCCCACCATGGCGAGCGCGAACGACAGCTTGCGCCGCGTGCCCCCCGAGCACTCCTCCGCGTTCTTACCCGCGTGCTCCATTATCTGTAGACCGTTTAGGTACGCGTCTACTATCCTGTGTATGAAAGTAGATTGTTAATAGACTGAACATAATCATAATAAGACAGCTCAATTTTGGCTGACGGATTTTCGCCCGCTTCAAATATTTTAATGACCACCATGGTTTAAACGATGACCATAAACACATGAGCAATAAATTGCTTGGCAACTCCCGCCTACGAGTTTTACGTGGTCGTCGAGAAACTCTCCTGTGTAAACAAAGTTTTATTTCGGGTCCAATTGCTCGTGCATGGGACATTGCTGTGTCTGTTAACGCAAAAACGAGAAAATCATGCAAGGAGGCTTAAAATAAATGAGGAACCACAATTTTTTTGACGTTTATGCACGTTTGTCTCTGATATTTTAAAATCCGCATCATTGCATCAAGGCACAGTATAGTTAATCTACCGAGGAGTGTCCGCCTTGCTGACGCCCCGGATGGCGGCGTAGCACTCGATGTGCTCGCGGATGGTGACGTTCTTCCAGAGCGCATCGTGCTGCGGGCAGTAGCCCAGCATCATGAACGCTGACGTCTGCGACTCGTCGATGTTCTGACTGCCCAACATTACCTGCAAGAAACACATATGTAACCAAATTGAGACCTCGAAAATACTTTCCATTATCTAGTGCTATTGTGCAGAGATCTAAGACCTAGAGGTGCTTCTTGAAGCAGTCAGTCTGCATGGCACCACAAAACATTAACTAGATAATCAACTTCCCATGTGCGAAAAGATACAACAATTGCAAATCCATAAGCCACAGATAACTGCCATCAAAAGTTTTTATTAGCAACGATACTCACACTGCCATGTGTGGGCCTCTCCTCAGCCGTGATGATCTTCATAGTGGTAGTCTTCCCCGCGCCGTTGTGTCCGAGCAGCCCGAACACCTCCCCCCCTTCCACGGCCAGGCTCAGTCGCGCCAGCCCCACGAAACGGGACCGCACGTGCGATGCTGTTTCTTCTTGATGTGACCAGCACGAACCACCACTACCCGTACCTCGCACTTTGTATTCTTTGCGTAGGTTCTGGAAAAAAATGTTTACATTATTACCCTGTAATGTTCCCACTGCTGGAGCATAGGTCTCCTCTCTGTGAGACGGAGAAAAAAATGTTTACTAAGCCATAAACATCGTTATCGTTATCATTTAAAAATATGTGCTGTCAGGAGTGTTTAGACATAAAATGACTAGAACAAAATGAAGTACCTACTGTAGAATTAAGTTCCAACCCCACTGTGAAGCTGCTACAGTAACATCTGGTAGATCCACTCCAGATGTTATCTTACGGCAACCTTACCATCAGAGAAGCTGCACACCTCATAGCACGTCCTGCTTTTATCTAGTCAAGCCCTCAAATGGTTATTTATGTAAATCGAAATTCGATAGTTAAAACTAATTGTGTGTAAAAAATGCCTGTCAGGAAATGGTAAGCAATAGTTTGACGTGTAATGAATGAGCTTTGTGCTAGAAAAAGTAGGTAGTATTTTTGTTTCAAATATACAAAACACTGCTACCTACTTTATATGACGAACGGAAAAGTTAATTCAAAATCTTTTAAATGAAATATTGTTTAGCTAAAAGCTAAACGCTAACAGCTAAACAATATTAAAAAAAATATATTAAATATTGTTTACAGTTACATGAATGTTTTGGGTAGGGTATGTCATTATTATAGACGACTGGTCATCGTCATTTAGAAATATCACCACATTTCACGTACATGAACCACTAAGGGCGGCGCGCTGTGGGCAGGCTGCTGCAGTATGGTATGCACGCGGCGTCGTTCGCGCCGCACGTCTTCGTCTTCACACGCTTCGCCGCCCACCTCCTGCTCCGCGTCACCACTACTCTCTGATGTACTTTTCTTGCGCTGGGTAGAGGGAAAGGAATATTTAGGGCTTATTTCAGAATGTCCGCTGCTCTTTAACTAAATACCAACTCTAAACAGTTATTTCTGAAAGAAAAAGGAGTATTGGGGCCCATCTCTAAATATTCTCTCTTTTTTTACGGATCAACGTCCCAAGACCATCAAAAATAATACAAAATGACGCGACTTTTCGCCCAGTCAAAAGATCTTGTGTCATCTTTATACAAATTCATATTCAAATATAAAATTTAATGTGACTTTTCAAGTTTTAGAAAACGTTCGACTTTGTAAAACGTCTTCTCAGTCAATCATAACAGTAACAGTCGTTTGGGTCATCATCTGCCTGCCTTTTCCCAACTATGTTGGGGTCGGCTTCCAGTCTAACCAGATGCAGCTGAATATTAGTATTTTACATGGTGCGACTGCTTATCTGACCTCCAAAACCCAGTTACTGGGTAATACGATACCCCTTGGTAAGACTGGCTGTCAGAATTTTGGGCTTCTGACGACCCGTAACGACTGTCAAAGAGCCACGAATGACAGCCGGGACTAACGGCTGTACGTGCTTTCCGAGACACGAAGAGGACTTGTTATATACAGATGGTCACCAATTTACGGAAAAACGCGGCACGTGTAGCTTAACCTGATCGATCGAGTCGTGCGGCTGTTATTACATAGCCACAAGCCCCTCCAGCAAGCAAGCAAGCAAGTCTCTTTCGTTTCGGTGCTGTACCTTTGTATACTACCGTCACTCACCGGACATATCCTGCCACCAGACTTGACCCGGTCAGCGGCGAGAAGCGCGGCGCCAGACACCGGAATGTGAAACAACATGGCCGCCACTAACACCCACACCTCTGCCGTGAAGTAACTGCTGAGCGGCGGCGTCGTGCACAGGTCGCGGAGGTTGCAGGTTAGATACACCCTGAAGACAAAGAAAAACTTGAAACTCACCTCCATGTATGAACAACCTTGTAAAGGCTAAGGCTATAATGAATGAACACTGCATCAAGAGAGAAACATACCTATCAACGTAGTAAATGATTGCGTAAGGTATGTACATCACGTCCAGGAAACTAAACGCAAGATGCAAGTAGAACGCGATGTCGCTACCTGAAAACCAAAGGCATAATTCAATTCACAAGAAGACAAGTCTCGACGATTTCAGACAAGTGAGTTGTCAAAATTTCGCTTATGTGAGAAATTTTGACAACAATTCTGCTTACCTTAAGACCGCGTCCTAACCAAAAGCGACGGTCGCGTGATTACACGATCGATGCAATCGTTTGAATGAATTATGACGTACGTACAAACGCAAATTTATTGATCGTGCGAGTACGTCATATTCATATTGTGGACTATGATGCGCGGGGTAACTCCGCTCAGTGGTGTGTAAGTGAACTTACAAAATAATAACATGTTTCGAAACCGCAACATAGTACCTTTAAGCGTTTGGATAATCTCTAAAACTCCTACATAACCCAGTTAAACTTTAAATTAACGTGAACGTGAAATCAATTCAGACGACCCTCCAATATGTTAAAGCCTACACACACACTACTTACCCCATTTGAAAGTATCCAGAACAGCAACCAATATGAAGGGTATAACTCCAACCCAAGTGGTGATGTTCGGCATGATACTTTGCGCGGAGTCCATCTTGTCGAAGATGTAGGAGAGGCACGTGTTGAACAAAATGGCGGACGGACTGTAAAGAAGGAGGAGGCCGGAGAGCATCGTGATCGCTGATCCGTTGGTCAAGCTGGGGATGTCGTTGAGGATGACCTGCGAATGAGTAAAATACACCTGTGATTCGAGGACTTATACCTACACTTATATAAGGGTGTGTAGCATCTCCTATATTTTAATCTAATTCGTGTGAGAGAAAGATATCGAAAGATGGAGATATACTCTATCTATACAATACAAGACAATTAATATCACCATCACTTTTTCAAGTACAGTGACGCCTGAAACTTTCATAATAAGGCCCCTGATTAGTAAATTTCAGGTTAAATTTCTTTTTAGGTGACTACCATGAAATATAATTATATGAAAGTGTAGTCATAGTTTAAATGAAATAGGCTTTCAGAAACCGAGGGCTAGATGATTAGACGGGTTAAAAAACAGCGCTCAATGAAATTAAATCAATGTCGGTTGAAGAGATAATTTCAAACATGTTTTTTTTTTTTTTTTCGTGAAACATGAAAATTTTATCCTGATGTCCATCTATGAATGAATAATTCGGTGAAGTTATACTCACCAACACGAGTACTCCGATGCTGGTGAGCACCATGATGAAGATCAGCACGGTGAAATAAGTCAGAAAGTACATGCTCATTGATAGCCCGTTCACTCGCAACTGGTTCTTGGCTTTTATCTAAAGTGGAAGAAGTTTGATATCATTAGTCCTTGGTGGGATATATTATGTACAGACGCCAGCAGGTCAAGCTACCCGAAACTGTCAAAATTATCCAATCAACCTTGAACCTTAATGTTTGAGCAATAAAGTTGAAAATCTGTTAAAGAAATTTGACAGATTGTAGTAACTTGATGTGCTGGCGTCTGTACCTACATTAGAGCGCAAAGATAATTTGAAAGCAATAATGCACAAATCTAATATTTTCTTGCCAATATCTTCTCCATGTTTATATGTTTTTAAAAGTTTTAGTAACATATTCTGCGCGATTAGTATCGACCCTAAACGAAAACACCCGTTCGAGGTCGAAATAAATCTGTGCTGCGACACATCTAGGTCACACCAACCTACCCTCATAAAAAAACAATGAATATTTTTTTCAAATATTTTTGTCTCATAACTCAGTTTCCTATCCAATTTTCCAATTACCTCTCGATCATACACTATATCCACAGCCAAGGTGACAGGCACCAGCGCAAAGATCATGCCCATGAAGATGGCGCAGACCACGTTGCCCAGGTTGAACTCCTCCTGTTGTTCCGTCTGCTGGAACGGGTGGGCTAACACCTCGATAGGCTTGAAGCTTTCTATTAGACCTGATGCTGACATTAGCACCCTGGGGAGAAATGTTGGAAGTTTTATTTCTTGTTTAAGTAACTTTAGAATGTTAGAAGAGGTTTTAAGAGCAAAGTTGAATAGATTGATTTGAACCGCATCCTACTAGCTAGCGTAACACACTTTCAATCACAATCTGAATAATTTTGAAGGATATTGCTAATCCATTGCTTAATATGTTCGAAAAGATTGTCTACTCAGCAATGTAAATAACGCAATGAATAATGATGAAGCTTTCAAAATGAAACTACTGTTAGTGTGTTACTCAATTACCCCGCAGGTCCTTTTAAACGCAAAACAAACTGGTAGATGATAAACAATTTAACAATGTAACTCTATCTTGTAATAATGGATAGCCATTAGATGAAAGTCATCTTACCAACTTTAATTACGTTACAAAGCTATGGAAAACAATGTGATAGAAGAAGGTGAGTCTCCAATAGATTAGGGAATTTCGAAAAATTGTGCACTTGGTGATTTTATGAATGCATCAGTGAGCGCAGTTCGCGCAGCTAAATTATAATAGCTAATAAGAAGAATATGAAACTCTTCATTATTTCAGTTATGATTTGGTAGGTACTCCAACTCACCTATAAACACTATTATCCAACAAATTAACGATGATAGGCAAACTGTGCGTATAAGTACTATTGTAATAGGTCATGAAGTTTCCATACGGAATCACACTATCTCTCAGACTGAACGCTCCAAAATTCTCCATATCCAGAAGACTTGAGAAGTTCCCATCAAAGTCTATTATTGGGAAGGCTCCTAAAGACTCTAGGGAGTCCCTAAGGTCAGTTATTTCTTTGAGATTGTCCTGTTCACTGTATACGGCTATTGGGGTCTTGTTAAAGTACGCGTTGGGGTCCAGCTTGAGCGGCTGCATCCGGAAGAAGACAATTTGCCGAGACTTCATGTAGAGACCCAGGGCGCAGGATACTGAAAAGATTGCAGAAGAAGGTTAAATATTTATTTTTAAACAAAATAATATTTAAATAAATATAAAGGTAAGCTGACAGTCTTAAAATAATAATAAAATGTTCATGTATATAAAAAACCTTTGGTATGGTATAGCATAAATTGTAAAAAGTGTTTTAATTAATTATGCATCCGCAGTAAGATAAGGTCTTCACACCAAAGCTCCTGGGTGCACATTGTACCTAATTCGGACAGCTTTTGTTTTCAATTATTCTATGCCGGTTTGGGCCGCCGCCGCCGCCGGATCCCTTTACAATAGTAAACGCAACATAGTGATAAAGCTTGTAAAAGGAGTATCAACCTCCTGCCGATATTGGTAGGAGGATGATACTCCTTTACAAGATCAATCGACAAACACACGGCTGCGCCCGCGTGTTTGTCGGAATTTACCTTACAGGGTCGTATTACCGGGATTAAAAACAAGATGACCTTTCAACGTTGTCACGTCACCTTTAGAATTAATTAAAAAACAAAGTTGTAACTCATCGGTTGACCTCATAGATTTAAGAATTTTCGTTATTCTTTTATTATTCACATTTATACGAGTAGTATACGGCACGAATGGCGCTCGTCGCCATAGTCGATGTGAAAAGCTAAAATTGTCGTTGTTATAAGCACCAGGATTATTTCTTTAAAAATGGTAAGAATAACAAGATTTTTTAATTTCTGTAGTTAATAAAATGAGTTTTTAAAATGGTGGATGTCAGTGTTAAAAATGATTGTGGACCGGTCTGTTATTGAGGTATACGTTACAGGAAAGTTTACTGGTTATTTATTATTAAATGGACAAGTTAACCGAAGATTACAAAATAATAAAAAAGTAGAATAGTCGCCTCTCTACTTTTTTATTATTTTTCCCTAACTCTAGACATGAAATTCACTAACCGTCTAAAAGTAATTTACAAGATAACCGCCTTAAAATAATAATTATAATAATATATAATATATATACATGTATAAAAAGGGGGAGTAGGAATCATAGACGCTTTCAAGACGAAAAGTGCCAAAACGGTATTTCAACGTTGCATTCGTTATTTCACGAAAAAATCGCAATTGAAAGTTGCCAAGTGTTGACACATTGGTGCTCATGACTGTTCATGACTCTAGTGGGAGTCATAATCCAAAAGTAAATTTGATGTTTTTTATTTGACTAGCTAGACGTATGAATAAGAGGAAAAAGATTCTCATGGTTAGATAACAAGGCTACCGAAAATTTAAAAGAGCCGCCGTGGACGTACGAATACATTTTATAACTTTGTACTGGGACAGGGAACGTGTTAAACATGTGGGTGTACCATTGGTACAGCTCTGCTCAACCGTTCGGGGAAGCAAGGCGTGATGGTATGTATGTACAACATAATCAGGGGTAATCAAAAGTTACCACCGTTTATATTTTAAAGGTAGATCTTGGCCAGGTCTGGTTCTTTCTCGTCGTTCTTTCTAACGTAAACCCAGTTTTGTTCAACTACCGGTTTTCCACTCAACAGATTAACACACACACTCGCGCAGAACTCCCGGGTCTTCACGCCAAAATAGCCATGTCCCAACGTGTTCACATTTTCACATACGACCCGCCCGGACCAGGACCATGTCTGTGTACAGGCTGACGACTCCTGACTACCAGCCTTCTGACCACCGGCTGGTAGTCAGGAGTCGTCAAACTGTCCACAGACACTCTTCTACGCTCACAGTGCCTCGACATCGTGCTGGATATCCATTTAGGCTTCTGGTAAGTTTTATTTTATGTCCACAAGAAAATTGAGAGATATATCGCCGTGAATTAGAAGTTTTAAATTACATCAAACTAAATGACGAAAACGAGGTAATGGAAGAGCTAAGCGAAGTGGAGATGAGGATGGTAAGCAATCATTTATTATTATTAAGTGACGTACACGTATTTATATATGTATTAGATACTATAAATACTTAAATAGCAAAATCAACCTATAATGTTCCCACTGCTGGGACACAGGCCTCCTCTCTGTTAGAGGGAGCGGGCCGTAATCCATCACGCGTATCCATTGCGGGTTGGTAGATGTCACATGTCTTAGAATTTTTGGTCCTAGGACATGCGCCGGTTTCTTCAAAACGGTGAAGGAATACTTAAATACTAGACACTTAAATTAGAATTTAAAAAAACAATCTCTGAGTGCGGCAGTTAGGTTTTGACTTTAAAGATGGCTTTAACGTCCCCATATGTCAACGTCCACGTGTCTTTAAACCGCCATCTCAGTAGTCACCCCCTTTCCAGCCCCTAAACTTATAGCCATCCGCAATCATATTCAAAATTATCCTCTATAAATACTCACTGATAGGCATCAAGATCATGACCCACAGCTTGTAGGGGTCTCTGATCATCCGCACCATTCGGATGTAGACTAACGCGCAGAAGGTTCTCCAACATGTGGGGTTGGTCTTCACCGTCTCGCCGAGAGCGTCTACTGATATCGGCACCTCGGGAGCAACCTGGACATAGGAGCTTGGGCTTAAAGCTTTTTAATTCTTTAGAATAGGGAGTAGTTTATATCTAATTATCTATAAATCTATACAGGGTGGCAGGGACGTCGACGCGCAACCTGCTACCATGGATAAGTTCATGATTTTGAGCCCCTTTTTTTTTTTTTTTTTTTGGATGGGAAATCAAAATCCCATCCGTGTTCCTTCCTTAGCCCTTTCTGTTCCAGGGCAGCGGTTAACCTTTCGGAAAATCCCGCCGCCCTGATTTTGAGCCCCTAGAGTTGATAACTTTAGTTGGTCATTAAAAAATATATTAGCTGTTCTTCACATTTTGACGGCGGCGTAGGTATGGCACTTTTCTATGAAATAGCTGTATTTTCTCTTGATAAATCGACGAAAAATTGCTACGCTAGGGGTTCTAGAATCGTGTGCTGAATTCATGGTTTCAGTTTGCGCGTCGATGTCCCTACCACCCTGTATCTATATAATCTATAATTAGTTAGTTCTTCTAAGCTATACCATGGATTTTGATGTTGTTTTCAACATAGTTTGGAGAAAATCTTCCGGAAGGTTTATATGCCATTTAACTTGGATATAGCACATAAATCTCGATGTTTTGACATGTTGCTATATCAGTAGATTGATCCTGTGCGAGGCGGAGGTGGGTCGCTAGTATGAATATAATACAATGACCGCTGGGCTAGAATCTCTACACGATGAAGATGAAGATGGAAGACCATTGGGGCCAGAGGGCTGGTTCGAGCAGCGCGTGAAAAGAGTACCTGAAACGGTTTGGATGTCATTGCCCAGCACTGGGTCAGCAACGGCTAGAGAAAAAATAGAAATAAATGTACATAAAATAATAAATGAATAAATATAAATTCTGTAATATGGTAGATCCTGCCTGTTCACGTAAATGGAGCGCTTTAGTTTTGAATATTAATTTGAATATTGACTTTACCTTGACATGTTCAACACCGTGGTTGGTGGAATGTAGCGCGTGCGACGCTGGTGGGGTCGGCAGGGATGTCGCCTTCTGGCCGTCCTTGTCGTTCAGTTCCTAGGAAAACAACTGTATTCAGAGATAACGAAGTAAAGTTATGCGAAATAGAAGCTTCAATGGTTTCTCTGCTGCTGAGGAGTTTGTTGCGCCACTTTTTCTTCCCAGCAAAAGCATTAGGAAGTGGTGAAGGGCGGGCGTTTTGAGGGGACTATCTTATGTAATTTTGACGTTCGAAAAGGGCTGATTCGTAACCTAATTTGAATAAATGACTTTTGATTTTCTGGAGATGATAATACCTACTGGATATACATATCTTTACTTAACCTTTGCTAATAAGGGGTTAATGTTTGAGTTTCATATAATATTGGCCAACCTATTGCCAAAAACCGGGACCAAATTCAGACATCGGGCTGATCCTGAGAATTTCCTGACGGGAAAACCTAATAAAAAACACTTTGCTCAACCCGGAAGATCTCACCTAGGATAACTTTTGATTACTGAGACAGCGACCAGGTAGTGAAGCTTATTTCCCCTGAACTTGTTGTTTTTTTGTGTTTGTGTTCTTTCTCTGCGTCATTTTTACCGAAAATATTTTGTTTCTTTTTTTACAAGCAAAAATAACTTTTAAGGTATAGGTATAAGGTAGGTACCTGGTAACTCAATGTCTTGCTTTGTAGCGACAGACTCCTGGACAGAGCTCGAGCCCTCACCAGCTTCACAGAGGACACTCCTTCCACCGCCTCCGTTTCTTCAGCGTTCTCACCTTCCAAACTGAGGAACACCTCCTCTAAGGTTGTCATTGATACACCGTAGCTTGTGATACCTGTAGGAGCCGAAAAGAGTCGTTGTTCAAATGATTTTTAAGATCACATTTTTTAAGAGTAGTACAACTGCAATCTATATCAAAGTCATAGTCAAACCCTGATTGCTGTCCATCAGCCGTGAGCCGGTTGACAGGCTTCCGTCATCAGCCTACCAGTCAAAAGGGTAGTATTTAATTAGACATCTAAGATTTTGTTGATTGCAACAGTTTGAGTCCTAAGGAATTGATTTTTATGAAAGTTGGCGAAACAATTGGTGCTCCACCAGATGGTCATCAGTGGTAATCGCCTGTATCTAATGGACAGGCATGTATTACCAAAGGCAAGGGAGGTAGAAATCTTAACATAGCATCACACCTGCACTCCCTGAAGGGTTAGGCAGAAGTGTACCTATAGTCCTCATATGGATCAAGGTCTGAAAAATTTTTTTTTTTTATAGTACACCCACATTTCGCCAGTTATGAGTCCCATACAGGCGCGGTCCAAGGGGGTTCGTGGGGGTCATGACCCCCCCCCAAAATCATTCAAGCTGTCGAGAGTCTTCATGATTTACTTGCCTTACTAACTTAAGTTACTAACTTACTACTTGGTGACCCCCCCAAAATCATTCAAGCTGTCGAGAGTCTTCATAATTTACTTGCCTTACTAACTTAAGTTACTAACTTACTACTTGGTGACCCCCCCAAAATCTTGGGCTGCGACCGCGCCTGGTCCCATGTAATAGTTTATAGGGGGCGAGCCAATTGCACACCTTCAGGCCACAAATCCAGACTCCGGGCTGCTACTGAGAGCTTCCAGATGGAAAAACTCAATGACCAGGGAATCGTAACCAGGACCTCAAGTTGAGCAGAAGCGCTTGCGACCACTAGACCAACGAAGCAATCCGAGCAATGACTTAGGTGCCTGTAATTACCCATTAACCAGAACAAAGCCTGGTGCTGATGCTTGGCGACAAAAAAACTTATGGTGGTGGTTTATAATAAACATATGTATGTTTAGGTTAAGAGGTTATATCTATGGGCCAGCGTCGCCTGAAATAAATAAATAAAATAAATACTTCCCCGACAGACCTTCACAAAAGACTTTGCTCTCAGGTACTATACTCAACCTGTCTTCATTTAATTCTTCAACTCACCAAGTCTATTAGTCTTCTCCTTGACCTCGTGTTCTATCGCGTTGAAGAGCGGTGGGAACAGATGCACCGCGTAGTGCGGCAGGATGTAGGACAGTTCTCTGCCGTGACGACGAGCCTTCTCAGCACGTGGCACGTGACCCCGGACCAGGCGGGTTATCTGGTGCTCGCGACATACTCCTGAATGGAGAGGATTCTTGATTAAAGGAAGTTGCGTTAAGTATTAATAAAGGAGATGCGAGTGCTTAAGTCATCATTATCAGTCAATAAGTAGTCCACTGCGAGGTATAGGCGTTCTATCCGTTCAGCCAGTTTCCGTTAGAAGTAGTACTACTCTAGTAGTATTGTTAGAACGTTACATACAGGGTCAAATTCAATTAGCTGGCGAAACTCCACCGACGTGATCGGCATCGATATCTGAACATGATATTATGTATAAAGTATTTAAAAAATGCTTACCGTCCAACACCAAAGTTAGATGATACCCAATTCCGAATTTGTTTTTCAAGAACAGTGAAGTGCCAGCACAACGTACCTGCAACACAAAGTTACAATTTTATCATTTTACTATTATTCGCAACACTTCAATTAATTAATTTTACAGGTGTGGCAATTCTGTTTCTCGCAAACTGTAACCATGAATTCAGCACATGATTTAGGCACAAAAATCATGTTCTGAATCCTGCTGAAGGTTGAAAGAAACAAGGATAGAAAAAAATTAATTTACAACTTGTACAGGAAGATAAACTGCTCCTTGCCACCCTGTATAGAAGCTCCAGAAGAATTTAAATCTAACGTCTAAATTGAACTTTTCACTTCGTTTTTCAGAATGCGATAGTCAAGTACTCACTCTGCCTTTACTGATGACAGCTTTCCTATCCCCCAGTATATCTGCTTCGTCCATGAAGTGCGTGGTCAGTAGTAACACCTTCCCGTGTCGAGCTCGCTGTAGGATCCGCCATGTTTGCCGCCGGGACACTGGGTCTACACCCGCTGTTGGCTCGTCCAGGATTATTATCTAGAAGGTGATTATAATAAATGTGACTGTTTCATAAATATAGGCGAGGTTAAGTGATGATCCTGTAGTGTGGCTGGTACCTAACAGCTAAATGAGAGAATCTGATTATCGAGCTAAATTATATTATGCGATGCAGAGGGCTATGTCGATCTAAGAAATTTTAATCTGAATGAAAATGTGACAATTTTGAATATTTGCTTTAAAACCGTCTTTTGGCAATCAATTGCTGGTAAGGCCCAACTGGTGGTTAAGTAAAGATGAACTTTAGGAGATTTTGAACACTGATCAACAGCATATTATAAAAATATGTTAACTTCAAGGCTTACCTTAGGGTCCCCAATAAACGCGATGGCAATGCTAAGTTTCCTCTTCTGTCCTCCCGAAAGATGTTTGGCAAACACATTAGTCTGGTCAAGTAGGCCGACGTCCGAAAGAGCTTTGTGGATTTCTTCCGGCAGCCTTTTACGAGGAATACCCTGCAATGGAAAAATTTACTATGATTAAAAGTTAGTATAGCGTATGCCATCCAGCTTTCCTAAACTTCATTCTTTACATATCGTATTATGTCGGACGTGAAACCTGGTTGAACCAGACAGGAAGTGAAGGACCTGCTATCCAAATTGCTGGTATCAATTTCCTAAAGAATAAAAACTGTTACCACCAATAACGTTACCAATACATGGATTCACAGCCTAACAAATTGCATCCGCCATCTAATGAAGGCGGATTAGTTTTAATTTGATTTCATTTTTAACCCCCGACAGAAACAGAGGGGTTTTATACATAAAACATTCCATAGAATCTAAAGCAACTAACCTTAACAGCAGCGAAGAACTGCAGATGCTCCTTAACAGACAGCAGGTCGAAGAGCACGTCTTGTTGAGGACACACGCCGATCATCTGCCGGATCTCGTGCATATCGTTGGGATCCCTGCGTTGCATCGAGAACAATATGATCATGGACATTAATAGGCGAAAAATGTATAATAGTTTAGAGTATAGACCCACGATTCTACCATAGACTAGTTCTATATTAGCTGCGCAGTCGGTCAAAGCAAGCGGTTTCGCAGAGCAATAGTGCTAGAGGAAGGAAGGGAAGGGGGCGAAGCAAATCTGCAGTACACCATTTTGTGACATAATTTTGTTATTTCATAATTTCCTTGGCCCTAACCCACTGTAAATCGTAGATATACTGTAACTTTGCCATCTCGGTTTTCGGAAACCTGATATAAACTATGCTGTAAAATAATAATCGTATGTAAGTACATAACCAAAGTTTTAATAATCAGTAGTATCGTCTCTCCTTTCCCCCTTAATTCATCCAAAGTCTTGTTTTTTTTTTGTCACCCCACCAATAATTGTCACCCCTTTTAATATCTATGGTGTACATACTCGTAATAAAGAGTATACTCTCCGCCGATGTATGGAACAGTGACTTACCTAACATCAAGTCCATAAACATAGGCAGTTCCATTGGTAGGAGCCGTCAGCCCCGTCAAGATGTTGAAGAGCGTGGACTTGCCAGCGCCATTGTGGCCCAACACTGCTGTAATCTGGCCTTCGTAGATGCTCAGGTCGATGTTATCAATGGCTTTGATTTCAGGTTTGCGACAGTGACGGAAGCTTTTCTGTAAGCCAACGATTCTGATGGCTTCCTTGTCTTGAAGCTCCCTGAAGGAAATCTCATGTGTTAAATATATTCTTAACGGTTATGAGTCTAAAAACACATTCTATTGGAATCATAGGGAGATTTTTTGTGGCTAGGCCGCTACTAGAAAATTTCTGTAAGAAATAACTGTAGATGAATGGTTTGTTAAGGTTAATGGCGATTGATGGCGTAGAATTTAGAACAATCCAAGGCAAACCGCTTTGATGGATAAGACTGAATTGCACATCGAATACAAGAAATACAGTAAATGATATTAGAATCATTCGATCCATTTTTCACCTAGCAGTATTTAGATTCTTGCAAACTTTTAATTGGAAATGGACTTTGTCAATCCATTTAAAATAGTACATGAAGAAATGTCTCAAACAATCCCCAGAGCCCCATTCGACTGATAGTAAATTAATTGTATCTAATCATAGAAGGAGCAATACGAGTCATTTAATGGCGCTTTGGCACTTAGTTCTAATGCTATGAGCAATGGCGCTTCAACAATTTGGCACTCAGCCCAATCGTCAGCATCTACAGCTACATATGTCATATAATTGATTGTAAATACGGCGACGATGTTTTTGTTTTGTTTTGATTTAGACTCGTTAAGAGCATGCTTTGTCTTGTCGTCTTTAGAAGTATGTAATATAACATCATGTCTGTAATCCCCGAAGGTGTAAGCATAGGTGTATGTAGCCTTGTATAAATTCCGGAAATTATGTTTCAGTACCGTGTAATGGGGAAGAAGCCTTACTTTGCCTCTACAGGCTATACTAACACTTCCACTCCGGGCTGTTATTTGGGTTTTTCTTAACAGAATATCTGATTAACTTTGCGCTTCTTTCCAAATCTTGGTTGCTATGCATTCTTGTTTCATGGTTGAATAACTTGATCTTTATGTTAAAATCCTAATCAAATCGGCGCGTTCTTTTTTTTACCTTTGCATAATATTGTAGTCTAGTAGTAGCAATCAAATAATCAAGTTCTTCAAACTTAACAGACAGGTGTGCTGAGCTGGAAAGTTTGTTCTGCCACTTCTTCCCAGCTTAAGTACTAGAAAGTGGTGAAGGGCGGGCGTTTAGAGGGACTGTCTTCTTGTCAGATTTTTTTTATAGGGATTTTCTTCCACATACCTGGGCACGGGTTCTATATCCTTGTTATGAGATGCCGCCTCGCCGTTGGAATGGAAGTGAACTGCGGACACCCTGCCTCGTCTGCTGCCGATCCAGAAAGATGGTAGTAAGCAGAACCATGGCTTCTGCTTGATTCCGTACTCGCCTGAAAAGAGGTTGATTAAGGTAAGCATCATTTTTGGACAACCACGAGTTCTTGATTTGACAAAATCATCATCATCATCTTCCGCCTTTATCTTAATTGGTTTGGGGTCGGCGGAGCATGCCTTTTCCTCCATATCATATCATCATACAAAATAGCATTATCAGCGTTTAATGTTCCCACTGCTGGGGCACAGGCTTCCAGGATTCCTCTCCGTGAGAGGGAGTGGGCTGTAATCCACCACGAGAGCCCAGTGTGGGTTGGTATATGTCAGATAGTCTACGATTTTTTGGTTCTAGAACATACTGGTTTTCTCACGATGTTTTCCTTTACCGTGTACAAAATATCAATAGTAATTGTTACATTATATATATACTTTACTTGCCTCTAAAAATGAAATGAAATGATAAGTTTATTTCTTTAAGTATTTTTTAAGATTTTAAGATAGGAGCTGCAGAGAGAGTTCTAGGAGGAAAGACTAAGATAAGATTAGAACAATTTTGGCAGACTTGAAGTGCTTTTGTCTTCATCAAAATACTTCTTATTCTGTTTTGCAACTTCTAACCATAATTCAACACTAAACTCTGTTAAAATATGGTCAGAAGTTGCAAAATATAATTAAAAATAATCTAGTCATTTTCCTGACTTACTAGGTATTACAGCATCCAACCAATACGCAGCCAGGCCGTACAGCACTGTGTCAATGGCCATCATGATAAGGCTGCCTCCGAAGGGAACTCCTGGACCACTCCACAGGTTGTCCCATGTGACTCCGACGCCTGCCATGTCCAGCACTAAAGCCTGTGGATAGGACAAAACAGTTTTGTAGTTCTTAATCGTCCTGCCCTTATGCTTATTTATTTGGGGTCGACCTAACATAACCACATTCTTCCTCCCATCCTTAATACCTTGACTAGGTGTTGCATTGACTAAATTAATAATAGCTACTCTGGATTATCTTAAGATATGTTACAGATGACATCCAAAAACATATTCATATAATTGAGAGTTCATACAATCCTAATGATTAATATTTAATGAAATATTCATTCAATAGGATGATATGAACTTGGAGGGTTGTATTGATGATATAAATAATGTAATTCTGTAAAGTCGTATTTGTTACTCTCGCGAATCATATTTTAATTAAATTGTAAATTGCATAAAACCTAAGATTTGTTTTTCGTGGGCTACCCTGGCGGTTCCCCCTTGCGTTGTTTTTTTTTCTACATAGGCTACTGTATTACTATCGGGTTGTATTTATCCCCACAATATACATCTACGAAAATATTTTAGCCTCGTCTTAAGAGTTCTGCGAAAGACCTTTAAATATATTTTCTATAGAGGAAACTTTACCTTATCCATAGCGAGTGCGTAACAGCTGGAACTGATGAGAGAGACAAACCAGAAGGCGAGCGAGTCTGCGTTGGAGACGAAGACTTGGATGAAGTACAGTCCACTCATCAGGTTCACCGCGAAGCTGCCCAGGATGCCAGCAGTCTGATGGAAAAGTAGTATTTTAACAATTGCGAAAATACACATAACTAATGATTCTCTAACAAAACTTTTGCGAAACCAATGATATGGACTTTTTTTGCGAATGTACCAGCGGCATCTATTTCTAATGGTAAAGTATTATTAATAATAAAGAGGTTCTTACCCTGGCTCTATCAAAGAACGGAGTAAGCATGAACGCGAAGGTGATTATCGTGAAACCGAACAACAGCATCAGCAGAAATATTAAGATGTAAGATGAATGCTGGAACACCTGAAATAAAAGCACAAATCTTCCATAAAATTACTTTTATATGTTTTTTTTTCTCTTACTATTTTCGATTAACTTGACATAAACGCGAGCATTTAAAATTAACTTACCGCTAGCCGTCATTTGTTTTGTGGAGCGAAATAAAAAGTTTTGTTTTAGCTAGCATTGTTTTTGTTTCTGGCCAGCATTATTTTATAGTTTTCAACTTTGTACATGATATTGAAACTCTTTTGTTGCACCGAATTTGGATTGTTTTGAAACATTTCTTTCTTTCAATTTAGGTTGGGATATTATTAAAAATGGTTTACTTACCTTTAGAGTAAAAAGTAGTACTGTACTGACGATGGACAATATCGTAACGAAGACAGCGTATATTAGGAACCAGGAACCCCTGAAATCAAGATGAAAACATACAGAAACTACGAAATAGACATCAATTTAGTTTGCAGTCTTCATACATTTTTAACAATAATGATGATTGATTATGGCTAATATCTTTTATCTAGATAGAATAATTTATGCTGATTTGAGAAGCAATTATTGTAGGTACTTATTATATCAACCGCGAGAGTGAGCCAATCGATCAGCCTTCCTTCTTCTTGGAAATCCTCATAAACATTGTAAGACTCTCAACTAACCAGTACACCGATTCCTTCAGTCCCATAATCCTCATTCCTTCCCTGATCTTTTTCTCCTTCTCCCCCACGACGAACATCAGCAGGTAGGTAATGAACTGCGACAGCGTCATCACCATGTACATAGGCATAATGACCCTGAAGATGACCAGCCAGTCGCCAGTGTGCTGGCGCTTTGGGAACTGTCGGAGGTCAATTCGGGGAGGCGGGATTGCTGCGTCTGTGTCAAACTGTGGGAAAGAGTTTTTTTTTTCATAAAAAGGTGCGACTGGCTGTGATGATAATTGATGCATCTTTATGGTCGGTCCCGATCCACAGCCTCATCAGCCAATGTTTGAAAAAAAGATTTTCATTTTTGTGTTTTTTTTTTATTTGGATGCTCTGATATCTATTCCACGAAGTGTTGGGCACAGGTATATCTACAACGTGGCGCTACGATGGCGACATTAATTTAACACAACTGTAGATCTACTGGCCAGTAATCATAAAAATTATAACAACATAAAAAAAATCGTAACTTGAAAACTTCCACTTGCGCCGCTCGCCGACAGAGGGCTCTCTCTCTTTCCTTCAATTCGCCTTCTCTTTGCACGTTATTGGTTTTAATTACATTGATGCGATGTTATGATCCGTGACCCCGGCAAATAACCTCTGCGCTGCAGTTCTTTAAGTAAGGTTGCTCTAAGATGCTATTTTAGAAAATTGTTAGTAAATAAATAAAAATATTAATGTTTAATTAAATTAAAATATAATATATTCATAAAACTAAAACGCGAAACCGTATACGTATGTTAAATTAATGTCGCCATTGAAGCCCCACGCTGTATAGTAAACTCACATTTCACCAGCGCAGGCCACACCGCCAGCTGGAGGGCGGGCGGGCGAGCCGAGCGAGCATCGTCTCACCCTTTTTCATACTTCGGTAGCTTATCTCTGTAGTTCGCAGTGTGAACCCAAGTATGAAAAGAGGTGAAAAGATGCCTCGCTCGGCTCGCCCGCCCGCCCGCCAGCTGGCGGTGTGGCTTGCGCTTTAGTCTCGTGTAGGTGGCGAGCGTATTAATTACCATCAACCTACGGCACAGTTCCAGAATTCACGCTGCTATTGAGAAATTCCAGATAGAAAATCTCCAATAACTATTTGCCCGACCTGGGAATCGAACCCAGGACTTCATGCTCAGCAGTAGCGCTTGCGACCACTAGACCTACGAGGTAGTATACCTATATGATATTACATTATATCAAAAATTATGGGTGCGTGCAAGAAGTAAAGCAACTTTACATTTCAAGGTTCTCTAACAGACACAATCACACCGGTGACGTCATTATGTCTAAAACGCGACCATAAGTATTGTCAAATCAAATGATTTATTTGCTTGAATATGGGTAATAAATGAACTAATGCATAACAAAGTATCTTAAAACCATGTCATACCTTAGCAGGTGTTCAAATATCTATTATAATTAAATCATTCTCATTAATAATTATTTTTTTCCATTATGATTAAAATTAGAGTATTTATCAAATGCATTGAAACCTTTACGACACAATAGTTCTGATTGACATCTTCAGATTTGAACCTAGCATGCAAAAACAACTAACAACAACTAACACAATTAATCTTCAGATTGTGTGGGTTGCGTGCCTTGGTACCTTAAAGTTCGGGTTTTAGAGATTTTTTCATGATATATGTCAACATCTGGAGTGGATTTTATATAAGAATTAATCTCTCTGTTGAGCCTATTGAGAGGTGAGTTTACTCCTATATCAGTTTCACCTACTTGTATTGTACCCTTACATACCTTAATCTTAATATAATCGATGAGCGTCTGCAAAGCGAGGAACCCAGAGTAGTAGTACTGCAGCACAGGACACGTGTCTTCTCCATGCATCTCTGATAGCGGTATGAGCTGGCCCCCTCTCGACCAGTCAGATGACCAGTCTTTGGAGGCAGTTCTCTCACGACATTTGGCTGGAGAGGTCGTGAGGGTTCTGGTGGATGGTGTGCCTATGTGCGATGGGTTGGTTCTAATGGTGTATCTGAGAAAAAAGCATCATGTATTAGGGTGTATTCACGTTGAAAACTGGTAACCAGCGTAAATATTGGCGTTTGTCAGCGCCACAAGCGCTGGTTAGGAGACTACCAGTAACCAGTTGACCCTTTCGTTGAAGTTGAATTCAATAACTGTGATGACATCACGTGTCCCCGGATATGAGAGAACATTGTCCTCCTTTGGGTCTTCACCGGGTCAAAATAGGACATTTGATATTTCAAGAGTGTTTACCATAACATCTGGTTGTATTAAAACGTCAAAACTAATCGTCACCTATATTCCTTGAGTCATGAACACACTGCAAACAGCTTTCTTGGCATAAGTTACATTGTTCATTCCAGTGCTAATGGTTTTCATGTCCAACCTACGCTTTGTCTGTGTTACCGGTAAGACCTAAAGACACGCGCCATTTTTATTTATGAACTAGTTTCTGCGTCTTCGTTCGTGTGGAAGCAACATTTCACGCCCGCACGTTTTCACTTAGCGTTTTTTTAACATTTTCGTTTTGCTCAGCTCCTAAGGGCCGTAGCGTGATGTTAAGCTACTGTTATCCTACAACCTTCCTCAAGAACTGGGCTATAAATATGCAATAATATTTTTTCATATCCGACCGGTAGTTTCAGAGATTAGCGCGTTCAAACAAACAAACTCTTCAGCTATATTATCCTATAATTAATAATAACTAGCTTTTGTCTGCAACTTCGTCCGCGTGAAATTATCCCCCGCCCGCGCTACTACTATACTTAGTTTTTGCTTAGCGTTATTTCTGAACCTAAGGGTTGTAGCACTCGTAGCGAATTCTTCAGCTTTACTATTAATAATAAATTTAAAAAAAGATAAAAGATAGATAGACAAGCGGTTTCGCATCCTCGTCAAATATCAGGAGGCTGTTATGAAAGACATAAATAAATAATCAAATAAAAGTACGATCCCTGGTAAATAATGAATACATACTTGTATTTTTAGTTATTTAAGTTTGACAGTATTTCAGAATACACCACTTTCAAAGAACAGAATCGCGTTATGGTATCGTATAAGCGGCCGCGTTTTTATGTGTGTATAAAAGGGCAGTTACAGTGGTGTCCCACACAAACCGATTTCCGAAAATTAGAAAAAAAAACCTACTTTTTTATTATTGTTTCGTGTCGAGAATCAGTAGCACAGTTACCTTCTTTAATTTGACGAGGA
This sequence comes from Apamea crenata, assembly GCA_949629185.1. Taxonomy (NCBI): domain Eukaryota; kingdom Metazoa; phylum Arthropoda; class Insecta; order Lepidoptera; family Noctuidae; genus Apamea; species Apamea crenata. The sequence goes on from OX451372.1 coordinate 9,227,935, forward strand.
TGCAAAGCGACACCTTGTACTTACTAGTACAAAATCTAGGTACATTTGATAAATTAAATACGCAATTTCGATACTGCGCCATTTTTCCACGTAACAGTAACGTTTTGCGTAGTTGGGTGATTGTCATCCGTTCCTTATTGTTGAAAGTAATCAATGCATAAAGTGCATCTTTTATAAATTGGACGATTGTTGATTAAAATGACGAATGGCGTAGTCATTTGGAGTCGTTGCTTGCTTTATTCGTTATAGGCATTGTATCAAATGCAATTTCTAATTAACAACAATGACAGAATGACCAAAGTTCTCGACATAGCTCACAGAATAAGCAAGCTGAAGTGGCAATGGGCCGGCCATATTAGCCGTAGAACCGATGAATCCAATCAGTAAACGTAAGGTGTGACGCCCTCAGGCTAGGTGGAGCCACAATTTAATCTTCGCAGGATGGCTGGTAGCAGCTGGATGAGAGTGGCCGAAAATCGAGTTGAACGGCGTGCAATAGGAGAAGCCTATGTCCAGCAGTGGACTGCTATAGGCTGATGATAAGAATGACTTCGAAATCAAAAGTTCGGATGTTGGGTTCAATCCAGGATAACTTTCCCTGGATCCTGAAACTGTATTACCATCATCCTCTTGCCCTTATCCCAATTTATTTGGGAACTATTTTGAGGTACCTAATATGTAAATACATACCAATATGCATGTGTGTCTGTTCCACACCCTGGGTACTTAGCCAACCTGTGTCTGCGTACACAATCATGCACTCAGTATAATATCTCCCGCGCCGAAGACTAGTCTCCGTTGAAATTGGTCGCCATGGCGGTCTGAAGGACTACTTAGCCCCTCAATAAACCTAACTCTGGCTGGCTTTTGTTTTTTACCACAGTGCCACGCAACGCAAGAGCAGCTATGTCCTCACACACACAGAAACCAAGGGCAACCATCCTTATTTTTTATTGTTCTTGATAACTACGCTATAATTTAAAACACTTTCAGGCCGGCACCTCATGAGTAGGTACTTGGTATCCTACGGCGCAAATCTTCATATGGCCACCGGTGGTACATCACCACCCCATGAACCAAAAGTCATGGTGGGCGGGGTGCGCCAGCGGTGGACACGGACAGGATTAGATTCTCAAATGTCCCCTTACCTAAGGGCTTCAGTATTAGATGTAGGATCAGTATGAAAGATGACGGCGATGGGGAAGTTCTTCGCGTCGTTGTGGTACGCGTCGTTCAGCTCCGAGTTGTTGTTGTACTTGATCCAGCGGATTGGGTGCTGGTGAGACTCCGCTAGCAACGAGTTTATCTCCTCCAGGAAACCCTGCAAGGGAATAGAAATGTAGAAGATTAACTAAATAATTTTTACACACATTGCTTGATCAGTAGTTATCTTGGTAGTAGTACTCAGCTTTGGATTTAGGCCAAAACGGAACTGAAAGCAAAGATGCATATGGGTAGTCACGATGCATGGCAATGTCTAGGCTAGACAAGATGCTATAATAAAGGGTATAGTAAATTACGGTAAAATATTGCTCAAAAAACCTATTTACATCATGACCATGATAAGTTCTAAATCGAGATTATAAATAAATAGGATTGAAGTATAGATGAAATGTAAAAATTCGAAGAATACTTTTTCATACCATAGTCCCGTTGGCGTTGAGCCAGTCAGCAACAACAGCAACGGAATGGTTCTCCGGGAAGGCATCGTGGTGAATCTTCAGCAGCCGACCTGGTTTCCGCACCTCCGGGAAGTTGGGGTTCGGCACCAGCATCTTCAGGAAGATCAGCACCCCCAGAGAGTACAGCGGGACCAGCACCTCCTGGTTATAAGTAAATGAAGCAGGAGTTATAAGTGTCTTGTTTGTAGATAACTGAACTTCTACCTTGTTAACTCAGATTTTCACAAAAAATAATAATAAATAAATAAATAAATCCCTGGACATTTCACACAGCACCATTTGTCCCAAGCTAAGCAACCTAATGCTTGTGTTATGGTAACAAGATGGCTGATAAACTACTTACATACAATTTTTTTTTGTAAATACATACATATTATAGATAGAAAAACACCCAGACTCGGAACAAATACATGTAGGTCATACAAATATTTGTTCCGTGCGGGAATCGAACCCGCGACACGCAGCGCAGCAGTCAATCGCTTAACCACTGCGCCAACCGTGCCGTCATATACTTTCGATTCAGAATTTGGAATCTGTCCAACATAAATATTTGATTTAAATAACAAGGGTAAGAATCAAATTGAATATCTGAATATAAAATTGAAAGGAGAAAAGTTCGCTGAAAGGGGTACAAGAACAGATCGACCATTATAATATTACAAGGTGCCGCAACTTCATTAATGTCCAAATAATTCTGCGAAACATGGACTTGAATAAAAATTAAGGCAGCTGAATCTAAAATCAAAATAAGGCACAGCTCACATATAAAAGGAATTAAAGAATACGTACGGCAAGAGTCTTCCGGGTATCTCGTTTCTTGAGGAGGAGGTTTCTGACGACGGTGGCCCATAGCTGCGGCCAGAACTTGGCTGGGCGACGGGTCCCCATCGCGCCCCGCAGCCGGCTACCTATCGCCACGCAGTCCTGGTCGCTCACCTCCTTCTCTCCGCATTTCCTGGAGATAAGAGATACTGGTTAGGAATCGTTGTTAGGAGGTAAAAGGTTGATTAAAAGATAATTAAAAAACAAAAAAGAGCCGTTTTCTCCTCATTGGTCTAGTGCTATCTTCTTATTCATGTCACTGGAAGGATTGTATTTCAGATATTGTTGACCCAAAACTTCGCCACTTCCACGGCGTCATCGGTGGCACCGCAGAGGTCACTTTGACTACATGTGGGACGCAGAGGTATGTTGTAGGACTTCATGATCATCATCATCATCATCTGCCTAGCCTTTTCCCAACTATGTTGTGGTCGGCTTCCAGTCTAACCGGATGCAGCTGAATACGTAGGACTTCATGATATCAAATCGTAATACATAATTATATTTATGTATATTGAGTAGGATTTCGAGTGCGATTGTTGATATCATGTCCTAAGACTAAGATGGACATTATACCTAATTAAGTTTTTCTATCAGGATTTTTGGCCGGGGTTGAACAATGCATGAACTGGAATCTAAAAACCCTGTATTCAAATACATCTCTCACATCTATGCAATTGCCAACACTTCCGGGCATCACAACTGTGAACGAGAAGCTACGATGTTTTATGTTTTGAGTAACATGTAAGCCTGAAAGAAGATACCCACAATTAGTGGAATATTTCTGCATATAGTAATAATATGCTCAAGACCAAGACGCAGATTATAGCCAGGTACAGCCAGCACATCAATCTACTAGAATCTGTCAAACTTTAATCGATTTTCAACTTTATAGCTAAAGCATTAAGGTTCAAGGTGGATAGGGAAAATTTGACAGTTTCGGGTAGCTTGACCTGCTGGCGTCTGAACATAGGAGATACTATAGTGCAGGAGTGTAGGCGCAGACATAGGTACACTCTCTGTTCCTTCACCTTCATCTCGTAGTCCGATGGTAGTAGTAAGTTCCGTATTTATGTAGAGATGTATGAAAATCAATCATGGCTTCAAAACTTATGATGAATTTATAGAAATAAAACACGGGCGAAATCTTAATTGGAATCAGAATGTAATGCGCCGCTGAGCTGGCTTATCATACTGTCCACAAGAGCTGTAGTAATTAAAAGCAAATATTGTTTTATGAAGATAAACTGCTGCTTCTGAACTGTCGAGTTTGGTCGTTTCAGTCTGGCTACAATGCTAAATAGCTGATGTTGATCATTAATTAATTAGGGTATAAAATACTTAAGGAATTTGTTAATTTTGTTAACGGACAGAAAATTGGTATCATTATCAAAGTAAACGATGAAGCTATTACTCTAATTAGTAATTCGAACTTATGTTAAGTGGCAAGCAATCAGGCAGCGTACAGAAAGTGGTCACCGACGCTCTTAACCAAGATATCCATAGGCATCGTAGAAATGTTCTTTCCTATACCTATGATAGGCATCGTAGATCCGATGCCATTCCAGAGACAAAGCTTTTTAAAAGCTATCGAAATCAAAATTAAACTTTAACAACACTGTCTTGACTTTTAATCATAATATACATATATAATTAAGTATATATTGCGTCAATAATTTCACCATAGCCCTCCCACAAAGAGGACGGAGGCCTGTGTCCCAGCAGTGGGAACGTTATAGGCTGATTATGCAATAGTTTCAAAGCTGTTGGTCAATATAAGTAATTAGGTCTGTCCAGCGACATAATTCAACAGCTGCTATTTCTCCGAAAGCAAGAAGTTCAAAGACGGCACTGAATGATTAAAGTCCACTTACAAATAGACGAAAAAAATAAGCGTCACTGACAGAATCAGCTGGTCTGTGGGAGTAATGACCAAACACATGATAAAATTGAGTAAAATCTACAAATAATTGGCAGCGTTTTTAGACAGGTTTTGATGCCAAAGATGTGTTTTAAAAAGGACGCCTCGTAGATGTGATGTGTCGTCATTGTGAGAACAGCTGTTCGTCTATTTCAAGTTTCAGTTTAATGACACGTTTGCTGACGTCGACAGACCGACAAACGGGATAATATTATAATGTTCAACGAAATTGCACTTTCGACTGTGCAGTGGAGCGTTGATGAAGACTTCATGAAACTATTTCTGTTCTATACTCCATAAACGACATGCCAAAAAGTTATCAGTTATATATTAAGCCAGACAGGTGCTTTACTTTGTATAAGAAAAATAATTTTAACAAACTGCTCTCAAAAAACGGAGAAGGAAACATCGTTATGAAAACGGCATGTCCTAGAACCAAAAATTCGAAGACATGTGACATCTACTAACTCGCACGGCGTGGTGGATTACGGCCCAGTCCCTCTCGAAGAGAGAAGGCCTCTATGTCCCAGCAATGGGAAAATTATAGGCTGATTATATTTATACTTACAAAAAGTGTTTGTACAAACCTACTCACGAAAAATAAGTAGACGCTTGGACGTAGAGTTGCAGACACTACCTCGTCCTACTATTGCCCAGTGGCGTGCATTGCATAAAGGCATATAAGCAGTTTATTATTTTATTTATCCATTTATTTCAGGCATCAAGGCCCATATAAAACACATACAATACAATATTAATATACTTAACTTAAAAATACTAGAAATACATACAACATTATAATTACACTAAAAACTAACTAAGTCACACGAAGTCGAAGTCTCAGTCACTAAGTCGCAGTGCCTACCTCGATAAATCACCATAAGCCTGTCAATTACATTCTAGTGTGTGGGCCCCACAATTAAGAAACTCACAAAATTATCATACCTAACAAAAAACAAAATCTTCATACAAACACGCGCGGCAGTATGCAGTCGCCAGACAGCCTACTCGGCTCCCGTACTATTCGCACATTGTCATTGGTCTTTACTCGTTCAAGTTAATACGACGAAAATAAATTCCTGCCTACCTATTCTGAAAACCAATGCACGCCATTGCTATCACCATAAACCTACTTACAGAAAGAAATAAACAATATGATCATCATCAGCTCAACATAGCCTGTAAGACGCTCCGTGGCACTATTGATGCGCCTAATCTACCTACATGCTGTGCTGGCTCGCTTCTTTGTGCCAGACAATTACTGCCGCGGCAGAAAGCACAGGCTGTTTGCTGTGCCTCCATGTCCCACAGTTGCACTTGCAATGTCCACAGTACCACGTACTTATCTTGGACTCTAATCCAACAAACTATCTGTTTGCGGACGAATGGACGAAGATTTTGTCGGCATAGGCAGAAGTACATAGATACTGTGATAGGGATTTATGAAAGTGTTGTTAACTTTTACTTGATGATTTTATTTTTTATGTGTATATACAAACTATGTCTTTAATTTCTATAATTGGTGTTAAACCGTTTTAATTAATTAAATAATTTAAATATATATTTGAAAAACTGTAGAAAATAAGGCTCAAATGTAAATGTTAAAACCCCGTTTAATGTCAGACGTCAGGTCAAGCTACCCGAAACGTCAAATTTTTCTTAATCAATCTTGAACCTTAATGTTATAATCTAAAGTTGAAAATATATTAAAGAAATTTGACAGATTGTAGTAGCTTGATGTGTGTGGCGTCTGTACATTGTAACCTTAGCTTAGGTTTGTGAGCAATTTTACTGAACACGAGTTTGAATTTACGACTTCTGCTGTCCTAAGCTAGATTCCCCCGTTTAGCTAGCGTTTAGTTATAGCTTGCGTGCCGACGCATATATGAACATTTTTCAATCTCGTTCAGTATTCATAACTTTAAAAAATATAGTGCTTGAAAATACAGCTTGTATTTTAAAAGCTTTATACGTTATGGCTTAGGTTTCCCCTCTCGAGGCTAAACGTAAAGCAGTTTGCTTAATTGTTTTATCGTGTTATTAATTCGTTTTATTATGCTGCTTCGTACTTTATTCACGCTTAGAGACGGCGGGGAATTCTAAAGGAAAATTATTTAATCCCTCCGGACTTTGAATCCTTTTTAGATACAGCGTCTTCATATCTTACTGACTTATCATAGTTATCATTGTGTTGCTTTTATGACTACGAAGGTTTGGATGATCATCAATCTCTCTACATTTCTGTGTGATTTATTGTAAAGTTCCGACCGTAGAACCTACGCGTGATTAGAACCAGCGGGGTAATTGCGTCTCTATCTATCTATATATCACTATATCTATGGGTTTCACTTTTACAGTTTAACAACATGCATTGCGTAATTTCGTTGTTGAGCAGACATATTTTTTCGAACATATGAAGCAATGGATGGATTAGCAATATCCTTCAAAATGATTCAGATTGAGATTGATAGTGTAACGCAATTGGGGTAGCAGTTTCGTTTACTTTGTTAAGCTCTTCGTTCTACATGAGCGGTGGGTACTGCTAGCTGTGTTTGGATTTGTCTTATTGACCCTTTTATACATACGTTGCTCTCGTTCCCCAGATTTAAATGCTTCACAGGATATGAAATGAAATGTTTATTTTTGTAAGTAGATCTTTTAAGACACGTCAATATTTTTTTGGTTTTAAAACTAGACGGCGCCATTTCCTAGCTGACTGAGAAGAAATGCCGGAACAGACCCAGAAATGGTCTCTTTTATGCGTCGACAAGCGTCACCAGGACCCTTCAAAATGGAACTCAACAGTACAGTGACTTCCATTTCGAAGGGTGCATTTCACCAAAATTGTATCATGAATTCATAATATGGTAACTAAATATGGTAATAAAAAACAGTTTGTTTATTTTTTCCATGTTCAAATTTCACCGGAAACGGCAGGTCGATGTCAGGGTAGGGCCGAGCCCGCGAAACCGAGGGGTGCGCGCGGCGCCCGGAAGTCGCTGCATATTGTATTGCAAGGGGTTCTTGTAGGGGCTGCTATAAAACTGTACCCCTTGGATATATTATATTGATTAGTTAATTTGTTCTGATTAGACAGAAGTTTCTGGCACACGTATTGGTGAGTTCACAGTGATTTTGCTTGACAAACATAGCTACTTCGAAAATATAGACACAGGGAAGTGTCCAGATTTTATGTAACTTAAAATAAGGCGCGCAACTGTCTGTCGATTTAAGTTTTAACAATGATCGGAGTGAGCATGACATACTCTCAGCCGCCAAGGCACATTCAAGTCAATGAAAGACGTACCCAGTAAATGGTAGCTTTATAGTATGTCCTAGTACTAACAAAATGTGCTATGCAATTATACAATACTAGGAGATTGAATTTATATAATGCAAAAATAGTATTTTAAAATCTTCATCAGCACCAACAGTATGTAAGTAGGTAGGGTAGGCGTGTGTGAAGTATTTTCAAGAGCTAATCAATTTATTTATGCGTCCTGTGGAGCAGGACCAGTGTTTAGCCAAGCATTTTTGTTAGCGTTGTACTCCCCCAACTTATAATATGCTTGGCTGCATAGTGTGCGTTTAATGTAAGATTTGAATTTAAGATTTGAGTTTGATTCGTCTTGATGGTTGGACCGTTTTTGATGGGTGGTGAGTGGTGGTCGTTTCGTGGACGTGAATATGCGACCCCATCTTTGGGAAAATAAGTTCGTTCATTCCGTTTGTTATGAATGTGGTTTCTGTCTTTGATAAGATGGATGACCCAATGCCAAGGTGAGCACGTGCCTGAATGGTATGAGGGTGTATATGTGCAACGCGCTACGAACTACGCCGTAGTCAATTTCGTATTAAAAATACTAAAAAGTTAAAAAAATCCCTCGTTATTTGATACAGAAATTTAAAAACCATATTACCTTCACGGATATTTTTTGAGAATGTGTGTTATTAAAATGGTTGACATAACGGTCTACTTCTTTTTCGTGTCGCTAGCACGAATAGATTTTAGATCTCGTTGGCCCAAAACACCTCTTAACCTGCCTGCTCTTTGTCCCAAAAGATGCAGTCTAAGTGACATAACGGTAAACAAAAATCAGCCTTTCTTTTTAATATTTTACAGTTTTGACTAGCAACTAACTAAACAAGCAACCTTCTACGGATAGGAAGAAATTACCCTCGAAATATCGCTGCAACTATCAAGGAATTTCCAATGCGATAGAGGCGAAACGGAAAGAGTGCTTTTACAAGGTGGAGATGAAAATACGACAATAAATTGAACTTAGAACCTATATCTAATGACGTTCCCAGTCTGCACACAAATATATCCAACAGCCGATCGATTCTGTAAAACTCTCACCGTGAAAAGTTAGGTGAAGTGAGCTTAGAGTGAGCTGTCAATAGTGTCAATCCCTAGCATTAGTTGGAATGGCAGCTCACTCCACGCTCACTTCACCTAAGTTTCACGGTGATATGGTTACAGAATTGCACTACAGGTCACTATAGCTAGTCAAAGATTAGCAAAACCTACCTATAGTCGGCCCATCACTATCTCATCATCATCTCTCACCTTTTCCCAACTATATTGGGGTCGGCTCGGCTTCCAGTCTTCATTTTTCATTTATTTATTCACAAACAATTTACATTGTGTTTGAAATCGTTCCATATGATAAAAAAAATAAAAAAATAACATTCATAATACAAGTAACACATTCAAATAATAACAACATAACTCAACTGAAATTACCTCCAATAACATTTTCAATGTCAATTGAATTTAAGGGTTTAAGATTAGAAATAGAAATCATTTAACATAATACAAGTCTTAGTAACACACATTAAAAAATTAACAACATAACTCAACTAAAATTACCTACAAGAAAATTTTCAATGTCAACTCATTAAGAATTTAAGATCACAAATAGAAAACCGTATGCAGCTGAATATCAGTATTTTACATGGAGCGACTGCCTATCTGACCTTCATAGCCCAGTTACTAGGTAATACGATACCCCTTGGTAAGACTGGTTGTCAGAGTTTCAGGGTTCTAACTATTAGTAACGACTGTCAAAGATCTTCGAAAATGACAGCCGGGACCAACGGTTCAGTGGAAAGGGATGGTCACCCATCCACAGACCGACCGCGGAAAGCGTAGCTTAACCTTGATCGGTCAAACTGTGCGGCTGTTATTCTGCCATGAGCCCCTTGGTCAGTCGGCCCATCACTACCATTGATTTTTTTTTTAAATAGTGTTTATTTCATACTTTCAAAATAATATAATGCATTAGTTTTGTCAGTGCTTTCATTTACTGTCAAATTGTCGTCCCCACATTTTATAGGACGACCTTTTATGAACCAAAAACCAAGCGTCATAAGAGTTTCTACAGCCTTTAGAGCATGTCATATAATTATACCGGGTACATGCCTCACCCAGTAATGGTAAAAGCTTATTTACGCTATAATTAGTGACGAACCAAATGAGTTTGACCGATATCCAGTGGAATCAAAGCTCCCTTCATTTCAGTGACTTATACGACGCACCCTGTCTTCCTAATGACAATAAAAGTGACACGCCATGACCTCGTAAACCCCGCGTCCCCTTATTTAATGCTGGAGTATATATATAGACATTTATATATTAGTTACGTGTTTTATGAAAAGCAATTACTACCTTGTGTGATTTTGAAGGGGATTTACTTGGAATTGTGAGTAACAAAATGTTTCTGAGTGAATTTCAACAACTATGATTTTTTACCTAATTTTGGTTTTTTAACCGACTTCAAGAAAAGGAGGAGGTTTTCAATTCGTATGTTTGTATTTTTTTTTAATGTATGTTCGGGCATTACTCCGTCGTATATAGACGGATTTGCAAAAATATTTTTTAATGGATAAGGTATGCCTCAGGGTTGGTCCCTTAGAAATTTGATTAACTTTGCTTGGGTAGTTTTTGAGTTAGCTTCACGATTACGATTTTTTTCCACTTAGTTTATATTGGTGATGTTTTAATAACTTCCTGTCACTGGTATTTATATTGCAAGTAGTGTTTTATGAATTTGTGTGCGGTAGGTACAATTAAAAAGTGAAAACTAAAAACTTTTTTACAAAAAAAAAAATCAATTTTTGGTTAAAAAGTTTTTATTGATTTTTAATTAATATACGATGTTGGTATGCAAGAAATACGTAACCAGTTACATAAAATGTAAGATAAATTTAGTTAATCCTGATAGCTTCTACTTATTATATTGTCGACACCAGAATTAGTAAGACACCAAAATTGATATCTAACACCAAAATTAGAAAGTCTATTAAATCTACACTTCTGAGGATATTTTTCAACTTCATAAATTGAGTTTATTTCTGCAACTTTATTAAAAGAATATCAAATAGTTTCGCTTAGATATATGCAAACAGCGCAAATTTAAATGCATTTGGAGCAGAAGTTTCCATGTAAAATTAAATTTTATTCCTAACAACACAATCTTCCTTTTTAACCGTATTGAGATCACGAAATAATATCATCACCCCTATGCTCTTAATTGACTGTTATATCCAACAGAATTACTTGATACACCGGCTGACTTTGTTTTTACCGTCTGGACAAAAACAGGGTATATAAAAGGAGAACGGAGTAGAAGCCTATGGGCCAGTAATCTCTTTTATTTTTCACAAAAAAAAAAACTCTTTTTTCACATTAAATCCTTTGATTAAAGCCGACCGCTGGCTTCAATCAAAGGATTGAATGTCGCTACGAATTCATTGATAATTTATAATTTTCGCACGTAGAGTAGGTAGGTAAAAATAGTTAACCGAAAGCCGCAGTGCTATCAACCCACAATACTGACTTAGTTATAGTAAAGTACCACTTTTACCTAAGAGCTAATTATGTCACGCAAGATTCTGTAGTTTATTTCCATAATATCATCCCTCATTTTCCCTTGTGGGTTGAGCAATTACCTACCACTTAAAATACAGAGCACACTTACTTTATAGGCCACACATGAACGTAATTAGGTACGTCTCTTCAAACTCTCATAATGAGATACGTGTGGGACAAGTTCCTTTATAATAATGAGATCATTAAAATAGTCTGGGGACTAGATTTAAAAGTAGCTTAAGCATAACTAGCCTGTAATGTTCCCACTGCTGGGACACAGACCTCTTCTCTGTGAGAGGGAGTGAGCCGTAATCCTCCACGCGTGCCCAGTGCGGGTTTTGTAGATGTCACATGTCTTCGAATTTTTTGTTCTGGGACATGCCGGTTTCCTCACGATGTTTTCCTTCAACGTTTTGCGCCTGCCTGGGTTCGTTCCCACGTCCTACAACTCGGAAGTCGGTGCCGTTGCCACTGGGCCACTGCTGCTCTCAAAAGTAGGATTAGCTTAAAATGTGCACTTGTTTTAGTAATAATTTTGCCAGTTTAGGCGAATATACCAAATCCAAGGTAGTGTAAAAGATGAAGTGGCTGGAAAACTGAAGGCCAATTCTCGTAATTTAAAACGTTCAAAATCTAGTCGCAGTCTCATCTCGGCGACAAACAAATGTTAAAAACTGGTCAAAATGTAGGGAAATTAAAGACAGATTGACACTGAGATCAGACCGAGAACGTTCCTATAATTACAAGAATGGCCCCTCTGGACTCATACACGATGACTAATAGAGATACATGGAAGTCGAAGACATGTGTATCCCAATTTATATAGGATCAGCAGATCCTAAATAAATTGGGATAAGGGAAGGAGGATGATGGAAGAACCAACAAAACCCTTTTGTTGGTTCACACGCGTGACCTGCACCCTAATTGTGTAACACACTATATGAATCTCAAATCTGAATCATTATGAAGGATATTGCTAATCCATTGCTTGATATGTTCGCAAAAAGTGTCAGCTCAACAACGTAATTAAAGCAATGAATGTTGTTAAACTGTCAAAATGACAGCTATTGCTAGTGTGTTACGCAATTACCCCGCTGCGCTCTACAAGTCCTTCCTCGTACAAACCGAGCTCTATAATGGAAGTTAAAATTAGATCAAAACTTGCACAAAATTATACCTACTATGATTGCATCATGACGAGTGAAAATGTCGTGTCTGCTTCTACGTAACGTGTAAAATGAGTAGTGGGCAGTGTTCCGCCACTCGCTCTTCGAACAAATACATACAATATTGTACTTGAGTGAACATTGTAGACACTTCTGTGACGTCGGAAAGGTTAAACGAAATTGGCACCCTCGTAACACACTTTCAATCGCAATTTGAATCTTTTTGAAGGATATTGCTAATCCATTGCTTCATATGTTTGATAAATTTGTCTGGTCAACAACGTAAATAACGCAATGATTGTTGTGGAACTGTCAAAATGATAGCCAAGCTACTGATAGTGTGTCACACCAGTACCCCGCTGTTTACTACCCACACATTGTCAAAGTAATGTGCATGGTTGATCACTGTGATTAAAGATGAAAGACACGATACCTACCTATTTTCCATATAAATGTTCATAGTTAAGCGCTTATTACACTATCCAATTTAAGGAATGCTAACTAGGAACACTCTAACTAGGAAATCGGAAGCTAATGATTACACTACACTAAATTGGATACTAAATTGGATTCTAAATCGGTCAGACGACGCATGCAGACGCATTCGTGAAGAACGATTGTACACAATTTAGGAAGTAGTGCGGTTGGACCTCCAATTTACACTAAATTGGATCCAGTCTGTTCTAACTGCGATTACATCTGCCGATTTCCTAGTTAGCATTCCATAAAATCGGATAGTGTAATAAGCGCCTAGGAGGGTCTGTTTATCATACCAATTAAGCTTTAAACATTAGTGTACAGATGCCAGCACATCAAGCTACTAGTATCTGTCAAAGTATTTAATAATTTTCAACTGTATCGCTAAAGCTTTATTGGGTTCAAAGTTGATTGGAAAATTTGTCAATTTCGGGTAGCTTGTTGTGCTGGCGTCTCTACTTAGAAGCAGTGCTGGATGAAGACTACCTGATGCCCTACGCATTCCACACCTGTGGACCCTCTTATCCACTGGCAGTCTTGCTTTTTTTAAGCAACGTTTTTAGCATATCTGCCTCTATAAATAATATTGATAAACCATCGAACCCTTCTATCGTCAACGAAACGACATCTCCCGCCGACAAAACGCGCGGGTTTTCAAACAGCCATGCTTTTCATGTGCTAGTAAATATTTTTACGATGCTATTTATAATGCCTTCCGAGACGTGATGCCCGAAGCATTTGCTTAATTTGCTTATGGGGTAACCCGGAACTGCTTAGAACTCTTCAGAGTTACTTCAAGTTTCTTCATGGGTATGAAAAGGATGATAGAAAAACGATTTGCCCTGAAAAATTCAACACACGGAAGAAAAACAAAATAGGTCATGTACCATAGAAATATAAAAAAAAAAACAGTCGGAAGATATTTTATATTTCTATGGCACTTAAGAAAGAAGAATCTTTCCTATTAATTATTTCTGATATCTATGCCATCAGCCATATAATACCTACCTACCCAAAGTTCCGTTCGTTCTTCGCGAATCAATAAAAATACAAACAAAGGAATACCAATAGAGGTGGAAAGAGAGTAGGGAGGACTATGCCCAGCAGTGGGATATTAAAGGCTAAAACAATGAAAAAAGGAACACCGCTGTGGACACTATACTTAGTGCGCTTTTATAACTTCTAACATGGCGATATTATCGTGGACGATAACACAGGGAAGTAAATATATGAAGACCGTGGCCGCGCGCCATTTTATTTTATTTTTTCAAAATGGCAGCCATAAAATTCTTCGAGCCGGATCCCCTTTCCATCAACGATAACGTGATAACGTGCACGTATTTGCATACATTTTATGGACGTAGACGTGGGGACGTCCACGACAATATCGAGACGTTAGAAGTTATAATTTAAATGCGCACAATGCCTGCACCCCTAAACAAACCCTTCGTTGTGAGCCTTTCTTTTATATACAAAGTTCCTAGGTACTCTATAGACTAAGACTACTCGGCTTTCCTTGATCATACCAACGAAGCGCCTATTTGGTATCTACAGGTAGAAGGAATCTACGGCGCCGGTACAAAGGTTAACGATCCAAGTCTGGAATGTGTCTAGCTAGAACGGGCTTCCACGTAAAACTATGCCAGACTGCGTACCGTTTACCGAGAATGAACTAATAGAGCGCCCACTATAATTGTATACATTCGCTAGACTAGACCGTGTTGTTTGTGGCGCTTCTAGACGTTTACATTTATAAATAAAATTTACCTTCTTATTTATTTTGTAACTAAATAATTGTTGGGATAGGGATCATGGTCATCAAAATAATTGCCAGCTGACAATTGACGAAATATGAATCATTCACCGAAAAATAATTTATTTTACGAAATTTATTTATGTATTAAAAAAAAACGTTTCATAGATATAATGTTTTCGGTGAGTTAAATAGGAAAATAACTTTAATAAGGTCTTGTTTAAAAATAAGTGAGTCTGTTAAGCCGAGCGATGGCCATTTTGTGTGGATGTGACGCATAGGTATTTTCCCCCAACGTGTTATTTTTGTGTTTTTTCTCTGCGTGATGTTTGTCGCAAATTAAAGTATTTTCTTTCTGTTTATAATTAAAGTGAGTTTTTCAGTTTGCCTGTAAACGTACAATTGACAACGGACACGTCGGATAATGTCGCACCAAAATACCACAATACAATTAATTACGGAAGTAGTTTTGCCCATTCCCAATACCTGAACGTAAATAAAACTTCAATAGGTACCTTATCTATGTAAAAGCATTCGATAGTATTGACCACAGCTACACATCTAGGTACATAGCTAGCAGAGGTTTCACCGCCTTGCACCGGTGGAAATTTAATAAGCTGAGAGCTCTTCGCGATTCGAGTCCATTACGATACCCCTTCACAAAAGGTTGTTACGGGTAATAAGAAGCTTAAACCTCTGAGGTTGTGGTGGTCAAATAGGCAGTCGCTCCATGTAAAATATTGGTATTCAGCTGCATCCGGTTTGACTGGAAGCCGACCCTAACATAGTTGGGAAAAGTCTAGGCAGATTTTGGTGTTTTCTATATTAAAAACCGATAGGTGTAGCTTACACTAATGGTTGTGAATGTTTAGATACTATGTGAATGTTCGTAGATTTTTGGGAATCAACATTTTTTTTTTAATATTTAAAACTAGGTTTTACCCGTGGCTTTGCCCGCATGGATGTCGGAAAATGTCCCACGGGAACGTCCTACCGGGGTTAAAAGCAACCGTTGTGTATAAACTATCTGTGTGCCAAATTTCATCTAAATCCGTTCTGCCATTTTTGCGCCAATCCGGAACATACCTAACATCCTGGTAAACAGATTAAATTCTAGAAACTATATTTTCGGCATCAGTCTTATTGTTCCCACACCTCGTACCAATTACTTTTTTTTCTAAAGTATTCAGTGTACAGCTTTGACTCCATTGAAATATTTTTTATTATATTTATAAATAAATAATAAATCTACACAATACCAATGCCAGGGTTGTACCATATTTATACTGTGGTTATACTTACCTCGAGGACTGATAACATTTTATTAAGTAATGGACTTTTCCAAATATCCCCGAACAGGTGAGTTTTATATCGCTTTTAGTGACCACTTCACTTTTATATGGTGTACAATAAAGATTAGGAATTTTATCTATCTATCAATACTGCGGATGCCAAAATGAATTCGATACTAAATTTTTCCGATCTACCTACCTTCCAGTATACCAATATATCATATCTTTCTTGTAAGTCCTGGCTCGTCCCTGACCTTTTCATCAGTAATTTGGCGACTAAACGCCGTATGACGCATGAACTTATGGTTATATGGCATTTATATGGTATCGGAAGGAATAGGCACTACTCATTTTTCAGTAGGTATACGAATCTATCGTTCTGATCTGAACGATAGATTGGTATATTGATTGTTATATTGTATCCTGCCTTGTCCCTGACCGAGGCATCAGTAATTTGGCACAAACGCCGTATGTCGCAGAAACTTACATACATACATCAGCCTGTAATGTTCCCACTGCTGGGACACAGGCCTCCTCTCAGTGAGAGGGAGTGGGCTATAATCCACCACGCGGGCCCAGTGCAGAAACTTATAAATAAAAAATAAAAATTATTATCAGGTGACACTGGCCCATAGATAAATAAACCTGTCGTTGGCACGACTGTATTTTAAATCTTGTTTTCCCAAAACTGATGTCAATAATACTTTGCGCTCAATAATTTTGTGGTTAAATAATTATAACCTAAAAATTAACCTTAAAAAAACACAAATAATGCACTTTAATCAAAGAAAACCCGCGATCCAAACATTAATGTTCAATACCAAAGTAATAAAAGTGACAATGTGAACAGCGCTTAATTTCTAGGTTTGATTATTGACAGTCACCTGAACTCTGGAAGGACCACATTGACACGTTTTGTAAGAAAATTAGTAGTACTACCTATGCGTTATACAAACCTGCTCCAACAGTTAATATAGTAGCTATATTCACAGCATATCATGTTCTTGTGGCATCTTTATTAAGATATGGTGTTATATTCTGGGGCAGCTCCACGAACAGAGATGCCGCTTTTAAAGCGCAAAAGCGATGCATCAGAGCCATGTTTGGACTTCAGGCGACGGACAGCTGTGAACCTTATTTAAAAAAATACAAAATTCTTACACTGCCGGCTTTGTATATTTACGAAACTGCTCTATTCATTAAAATTAAACGCACATTTGTTTCCCCACCTGTCAGATACTGTTAAACGTAACAGGCGGAATGACATGTTACGAGTCCGCAGAGCTAATACTTACAGCGCTAATGAGAAAAGGCATATTTTGCATAGCTCCGCAAATCTGTAATAAAATTCCAAAGGAAATCAAAGAATAAAATTCAAATCGTTTAAAAAAAAAAAGAGATTTACTGTGTAGTAAATGTTATGACAATTTGGCATTTTTAACCGACTTCTAAAAAAGGAGGAGGTTCTCAATTCGGATGTTTGTATTTTTTTTTATGTTTGTTGCGCATAACTCCGTCGCTTGCCAATCAATTTGAAAAATTCTTGTTGGAAAGGGTATTATACTTCCCAAATGGGTCCGGTGGCTAAAAACGAAATACAAAAACCAAAGACACCGACTTCCGAAATTAAAGTTATCTTTCAGTTTGTAGTGTTTTTATGGAAGTCGGTTGTTTTTTTAAATGATGAAGACTTTTTTACTGACTTGATACTTGGTATTCTATTGACACTATTTTTAACTGACATTTTAATTGGAATAATAATGTTTATACTAAATAAAGTTAATTAATTTTGATCCTATTTATAACGTGTACCTTTTTTGGCGTTATATGGCAGAACATATTGTGACAAGATATAACTTTAAGACCAGATTTTTAATGCAGGTATTATTCAGTATTCTGACAAATAAATTGATTATGATTATAACAACTACTATTATTACTATTATAACGTATGGTTACTGGTTAGGATATGGCATTTCTATGGTTGGTGTAGGTATCGAAGTATTATTAGGAATAAGTTAGTACTACGGTATCTTCTAGTATTCCAATTTATCTTTCTGATCAATACTGGCTTCTCCCTGACCCACTCATCAATAATTTGGCACAAACGCCGTACATATATCGCAGAAACATTATTTTGGTTAGCTATATGGCATTTCTATGGTTAATATCGAAGTTTTAGTAGTAATGGGATACTGCTGATCATCTATTATTTCAATTTTTCAATCCATGCTATCTTTTTGATTAGTCGTGCTCGTCCATGACCCACCCATAACTAAGTAATTTGACAGTTGTTACGGGTAGTCAGAAGCCCGAAAGTCTGACAACCACTCACCAGGGAGTACCGCATTGCCCAGTAACTAGGCTGTGGAATTCAGATAGACAGTCACTCCATGTAAAATACTGGTAGGTATTTAACTGCATCTGGTTAAATTGGACGCCGACCCCAACACAGTTATAGGTAAAAGGCTGATGATGGTTGATAATGAGGATAGTACTGGTGATCTTCCGGTATACCAATATATCTTACTGATCAGTCGTGCTCGTCCCTGACCCACCCATCAGTAATTTGGCATGGAACGTCGTATGACGCAGCGACTCGTGGTTAAATGGCATTTCTGTGGAGTCCGAGGAAGGCGCGCCCGCTGCACCCTGCGGTCAAGGCTGACGAAACGCCAACAGCCACACTTAGATTATACATTAGGAAGTGTAATAAACTGTAGGTAGGTACTGCAGTTCGTTCATCGGTATTGTACATACAGTAAACTTTTTATTTACCCACGTATAATATGACCAATTATGTAGATAGGAATTATAAGACTAAGACGCTTTTCGTGTATGGCTGTGTGATCTAGGGTTGCCAACTTTTTGTACAAGAAACAAAGAGTTATCCGGTCGGAACCCCCGATCTGATCCCCTGCTGGTTATTATTATATTTTAATTTCTCTCTGATCCTCTTACTCTTTTTGTTTTATTTCGGTCTGATCCTCTAGTTATAAATTAACAGATTTTTGGGACAGTCACCAACAAAATATACGTGCAGGGTTTATTGAAATACATATTTTCGAGCATACAGGATGGCAGGGACATCAACGCACGACGCTCAACGGAGGAGGATTCAGAATCATTTACTGAATCCATGGTAACCGGTTGCGCGTCAATGTCCCTGCCACCCTGTATATTAAAAGTACCTACAATAATTATTAATGGAGGCTTTTAACAATAATTTATACCTACACGGTACCATTTAGTGCCAGCGTGGGTGTTTATGCTATATGAAAGTAATATATTAATACAATTAAGTTATCGATTTCAGCTTCAGTCATAACACTGATCATTAGCGGTTGGAGGGCTTTGAAACGTTAATGTAATTAGAACGAAGGCCGTATGGAATTTAACTATGACTTTATGATGAGTGTATACGTTTATATACCCTGTATGATTACCTTATTAATATGTTCTCCATGAGTTTCGCTTCAAACATGTGTACAAAAATATAAAAATATTTATTTCAACTTAAACATTTTCACCGATTCCCTTGTTCACAAACTAAACTAAACTTAAGTTCGGTGCATCTTTTTCTTCCTATTTCATTAAGAAAAGGACAGAAGATAAATATTAGTTTAGTCCGGTAAAATTAGTCAGCACCTGACGTAAATTGACGTATTTTTAGTAGCCATGTTTTTAATCACGTCTAAACTGTCTAAGGGGTTTCTTAATTTGAGATTTGATGTGTGTGTGGGGGTGTGTGTAGGTATGTGTGTATACGGGTGTGAGTGTTCCCACTGTTTTTTTTTCAGCTAATACTATGATCATTTATGTACGTTTGCTATTTGGGCAGTGCAAACAGTACACGTCTATGTAGCTCAAATTGGTTGATTTTGTAGTGTTCTAGATTTAGGTCTAATAGACACACTTGATTTTTTTCCCTTTCTCTCTTACAGTATTCATATGTCAATGTCATGCATATGCGCGACAGGCCCAGACGAAGATGGCGGGATGAGCTGGACTCCTTTGATGATTGGTCCTTGGCAGCTCTGGACAGAGACAGGTGGAAAGAGAGTAGGGAGGCCTTTGCCCATCAGTGGGACATTAATGGAAAAAAAAAATAACTGTACACACGGCTCTACACATCAAGCTATACATAACCAGTATAAGCTGACTTCTGATTGTACGAAAAACCTATACAATGCGAGGTCAGCTAAAACTGGAAATTTGTAGCCTGATGTGTAGCCGTGTGAACTTACTGACTTGATTTTGCGTTTAACGTAATTTGAACAGTCAAGGAGTTCTTACCCAGCAGTCGGTTGTTATAAGATTTTGTAGCCTCGTATTTTTTCCGATCGCTGACCTGCCCCTTAATTTTTTTTTAAATATTTTTAACTTGAAACGAAATTGTCACGCTCCGCTTCGAAAGCATGAGCATAAAAAAGTATTAAAGTAGTTTTTTTTATGATAACTGTGCGTTTATTTTATTCTGGTATCTTCATTACTTTCTTACTAAAATACATATTATCAACTGAACTAATATTACTTACTTTATAAAATAACTAATGGGAAAAGGGTAAGTGCTAAAAAGGTATTTCATAAAGGTATTTCTAGACTATAATTAAGGTTTTATGTGCTACGTAAACCAAATTGTAATTAGTCCCACGGTGGGCGCCACTAATGATTTTAAAAGTTATTAAAACTGACATTGTTCTGGAACTTCAACGTTTCTGACGCTATAATATCAATCAAGTTAATTAAATAAGTTTTAATAATATTGTTATGTTCGAAGTCAACATCTGCTTAGCCTTCTCCCAACTGGCTGTTTGTGTATGTGAGTTTAAATGTTTGTGAACGCACCCACGATACAGGAGAAATTCCTAGTGTGGGGCAACGTTTTTTTAAAAAAAAAAAAAAAAACTATGTTGTGGTCGGCTTCCAGTCTCACCGGATGAATACCAGTATTTTACATAGAGCGACTACCTATCAGACCTCCACAACCCTACACACATCCACACCCACAGTACATAGTTCACAGAGAGGACGCACTGAACTGTGTATGTATGTGTAATACAATACCCCTTGGTTAGATGAGTTGCCCGACTTTCGGGCTTCTGACGACCCGTAACGACTGTCAATGATCTACGAATGACAGCCGGGACCTAACGGCTTAACGTGCTTTCCGAGACACGGAGGGTCCATGGATGGGTGAACATCTTTACATATCTTTACTTTTTTTGTGGTTGGTCCGTACCAACCGCGGCAAGCGTAGCTTAACCTGATCGATGGACCCGTGCGGCTGTTATTACTTAGCCACAAGCCCCTCGAAGTTATAATACGAAAATGTTCTAAGACATCTTCTTATTACGAAAAGTTACAACTACCTTCATTTGTCGTGAAAAAATGCTGACCTTAAACAAACAGACAATATTGTAACTTTAGCTTTCTATACGTATTATAATAAAATTTAAAGTCGCTTTTCATGTCTGTCTGTGTGATCGCGTTGTTCTTCTAAACCTCGTAACGGATTTTGATTCGCCAACATTTAGAGAATTTAATCCGAAAGAAATAAAACGCACAATTACAACTAAAAAATAATAATATAAAAAAAAAAATAAGAAAAAAGACTTAAGATACACATAGGTAGGGAAAGGTTTATATAATACACTAGCTCCCGCCCGCGACTTCGTTCGCGTGAAATTTCTTGTGTCCTGGGCCCACCCCGTCGCATCGCATCGCCTGCCCGTGGTATTACTTCGTTTTCGCCTTTAGCTTCCTTTCTGACACTTTTTCTTTTTGCTCGGCTCTTTAGGGCCATAGCGTGATGTTAAATAGCCTTCCTCACAAATTGGATTGGACTATCAAATGCAAAAACACTTTTTCAAATCCGTCCGGTAGTTCCAGAGATTAGCGCGTTCAGACAAACAAACTCTTCAGCTTTATTATTAGTATATAGATTGATATTAAAACTCACCTATAATAAAGAAATCTTCATATTTTGTCAAGTCGTAAAAACCGTGCGAAGCAAGAGTTTTGTTAGCGACAAAACTCGTTTCATATAATAAATCCTGGTGTGCGACGTAGATAACTCACTTGCGTCATGAAACCTTACTGTAGGCAATTTGTGAAGTTTTTTACGACTACTAGCACTAGAGAAAGACGAAATATAAAATAGGTCTAATCTAGTACCCACAAAGAATGAGAGAAAGAAAAATATTATATTTGGGACACACAGGAAATACAAATAGTGAAAAAACCGGCCAAGTGTGAGTCGGACTCGCGCACCGAGGGTTCCGTACAATTTAAAATGATTAAAAATATTTTTATTATATGATGTAACTAAAAATTTACGGTGTTCGCAATTTTTCCTTTATCTGTGCTATAAGACGTTGCTTCGTACCAAATTTCAAGATTCTGAGTTCACGGGAAGTACCCTGTAGGTTTTGATTCCCTTGCGAGTGTCGAAAATTTGCGGCACAAACGGCTGTATCTTTTGATTGCGTTGGCTTAGAAGTTTATTTTTTTCACAGCTCCAAGGGTCAGTAGACCTATTTGATATAAATTCCAGCTTGATATCTCCACGCGTTCCTGAGAAAAAGGGTCTTGACAGACAGACAGACGGACGGACGGACAACAAAGTGATCCTATAAGGGTTCCGTTTTTTCCTTTTGAGGTACGGAACCCTAAAAAGGAGCATTTAAAACTAATAAACTTATATTAAAAACAACCAAACAAAAGACCTGTGTGAGGCCAAAAGGCTCCTATCTCAGCATAATGCTACGATATTTAAAAATAAATATCGTAGCGCTGGTATTCTGATAGGGTCCGCTGTGACGCCACGGACATCTATGAATCCCACGATGGCCTTAAAGCTACAAAAGTTCTATCGTAAATGATATTTGATGCACCTATTCATTTTTAGTAACGTTACCTTGATAGTGGAAGTTACGAGAATTCAGAAGCCAAAAACGCCTTTTCCCAACTTTGTTGTGATCGGCTTCCAGTCCTATGTAACCTCTACAACCCAGTTACTGGTTAATACGATACCCCTTGGTAAGACTGGTTGTCAGACTTTCGGGTTTCTGACTACCCGTAAAGACTGTCAAAGAAAGTACCTACTGTACAGTCACGAGCACCAAATATGTCAACACTTGGCAACTTTCAAATGCGATTTTTACGTGAAATAACGAATGCAACGTTGAAATACGACACATTACATTAAGCTATGGGCTCGATAATGCTATGCTCGTAACAGCATAATATTTCATTCAAAAACAAAAGAGTAAATCGCTTTTGAATAAAGCCGAGTGTATACATACTTTTGCTCGTGACTGCATGTACTACATATAATTATGTTCCATATTTTAATCATCTCATTCGCTTACGACTATTCATACAACCTTAATGACTGCGGCCAGAAAATCAAGAGCCTATCATATTTTTTCAAAAGATGTTAATTTAAATTGGCTTTTAGACGCTTTAGGCGCAAATAGCCAGACTATTAATTTATTTACCACCAAAAGGGTATCGTTTAATGAGTTTTTGTAGCAATTTGTTTAGCAAACTTAGGTTGATTACCTGAGAGAAAACGATTAAATTCATGGAACTCATCTAAACGATGTTGTTGGAATACTCAGTCTTCCAAGTTTAATGTAGGATATCGGTAAACTAAATCATGAACATATTTTAGTATATTTTAGTGTGTAAATAGTTTTAGTTAATATAGGATATAATTTTGTTATTTTATTGATGAAACCACTAACTTATTATATGAATGTTAGCCTAGATAATATTAATAATCATGAACTAATTTGGTTCTAATTTTAACAAGGTATAGTAGGTCGGAAAACTCGATAAAAAATCTTGTTCAAAATCCTAACGTCAGAGCTTTTGCATGTAGGATACTAAGTATTTCACGACATCATTTGCCTCGGCTTCCAGTCTAACCGGATGCAGCAGAATACCAGTATTTTAGATAGAGCGACTGCCTATCTGACCTCCACAACACACAGTTATTGGGTAATACAATATCCCTTGGTAAGACAAGTTGTCAGACTTTCGGGCTTCTGACGACCCGTAACGACTGTCAAAGTTCCACGAATGACAGCCGGGAACTACAGCTTAACTTGCACAGACCGACCGCAGTAAGCGTAGCTTCACCTGATCAATCGAACGGTGCGGCTGTTATTGTCTTAGTAGCGAAATGTCCAACAGCGCGAATCGTCTAATGAACATTAAGTATAATTAGCAAAATGTCCATGTAGCAAAACGTCCAACTATCAGATGGTCTGTATAGCAGAACATCTTATGTGGCTGGCGCTTCCTCATCGTTTCGCGTCATTACTTTAACATCAAAGAACCCGTACCCAAGTTAAAACATAGAGACACTGAAAAAAAATTAATCCCGCGGCTTCGGTTGGTAGCTGCGTCATGAAAGTAATAGTCTATTAGCGTTTTGCCAACCGCTCCTGCTCACGTACGCAACGAGATTCACCCACGTATTATTATCAACGGTAATTGCCTAGGTTGCCGAAAGCACCGAATTTAGCATTTTGATGAAGTAAAATGGATGAATGAAATGTCACAATAGAGTACCTGGAATTGACTGGTCCATTTCTGGATGTGGGTTTCCCCGCTCTCGGGGTATTCGAATTCAGGAATGTCCAAATAAATGTCAATTTTGATGGTCCTTACTCTACTTGCTAACAGAATTCAGCCGATTTTTTGTATTTTTATACCTACCCGAATGTGATGTGTTTTATCATCGTAACTGTACTTAGGGGGTCGAGAGGAAACTTAAACTTGACTGGAAAATAAAATCCACTCTCGACCCCCAAGGGTCGAGAGTGGATTGAATAAACTATAGCTAGGGGTCCAGTTGAAACATCGATTGGGGGTTGAGGGGCCGAGAGTGGACTAAACGGAATTTTTAAACACATACATTTTCGTTTATCGTGTCCGCTCGTTATACGTCCTAAATACAGGGTCTTTAATTAGCCAGCGAAACTCCGCAGACGTGATGGTATGGATACGTAAACATGATCAAGCAAAAAATAAATTAATACGAGTATGATGAGTTTTTCTTTTGGTCATCAACCGCAGGACTTGAAATATCAGCATGAAAAATCAGTTTTGTTTGTGTAAACTTTGCAGACACGGAATAACAAAAAATAAAAGGCTCTCTCAACTCATACTTCAAGTAACAACACAACCAAAAGTCAAGGGTGTGACGGTACACAAATAATCATTTTTTTATTTTCTCTTGTTTAGATATACCCATTACGTCTGCGGAGTTTCGGTAGCAAATTTTATTTGACCCTGTATAAGTAAGTACCTAGAATTAATGAGGGGTTCATTAATTCTGTTGTGTACTAGGTAGAAAAGATAAACTCCAACTGTAACTAACTAACCTATAGCAAGGCAATAATGTTGTTGATTTCCAGTCCCCGCCATCGTGCTACACCGCTTTAAAAACATCGACGTCTTTCGTCCATTCCCCCAAGTTTATTAGCCCCCCGATTGTCAAGATAATGTCAAGGCAGGTCTATAAAGACGGTGATCAGTTAAAACAAGCCGTGGCGTTCACTTGGTGTACAAAATCGATAGCCTGAAAGGTCGCTGTGAGTCAGTGTGCGTCGCACGTTACATTTTGGAGCCATTGTTCATGGTGAAACAGTAATACAACTGAAGGCCAATCCCCGTAATTAAAAACGTTCAAAATCTGGTCACAATCTCATCTCAGCGACAATCAGAGTCAACACTTGTCAAAAATGTTGGGAAATTAGAGGTATTTTTGACAGATTGAGACTGACATCAAACTGTGAACGTTATTAAAATTACAAGAATTGCCCCTTTGATGACAGAAGTTTTTTTTAAATAATGAAAGTCAGGGGCTAGTTTACTAGTACCTAATGTCCTTTATCTGGAATTTGTGTCTTGACATCGAATGGAATGTTATATGGTCCTATTATGTAGGTCTTTTTCTTAGCGTGTCGATAGCAATCTAAACGGACTCGGCCCAGAATTAGGCTACTTGTTTTGCGCCATCACCAGCGTCCATCAGTTCCTGTAACGTGCAGCTGACAGAACACGCAGGTTCATCAGGTCCTATAGGTGTAATTTAGTTTACAGCAACATTTAGTCATCGGTTTGTATAGCACCGATTCCTATTCCTAGATACACAGCAAAGCAAAATTACATTAATGAACTTATTTTCTTGGGAGTGACGTCGACATTGAAAGTTATTGTTAACGATTATTTTAATATAATGATAACTATGAACTATATTCACTAGCTTATTATCCCCACAAAAATAATAGTTTCATCTATACACATATATAAAAATCAATTGCTGTTCGTTTGTCTCGCTACAACTCGAGAACGGCTGGGCCGATTTAGCTGATTTTGGTTTTGAAATGTTTGTCGTAGGCCAGGGAAGGTTTAAGCGGTCAGAAAATATGGAAAAAGGAGTAGGGTAGGAGTAGTGTAGGATTAGGGCAGGAGTAGGGTAGGAGTAGGGTAGGAGTAGGTTAGGAGTAGGGTAGAAGTAGGGTAGGAGTGGTAGGAGTAGTGTAGGAGTAGGGTAGGAGTAGGGTAGGAGTAGTGTAGGAGTAGGGTAGGAGTAGGGTAAGAGTAGTGTAGGAGTAGGGTAGGAGCAGGGTAGGGGGTAGGGTAGGAG
Source organism: Apamea crenata (assembly GCA_949629185.1). Lineage (NCBI taxonomy): Eukaryota > Metazoa > Arthropoda > Insecta > Lepidoptera > Noctuidae > Apamea > Apamea crenata. The sequence continues at coordinate 9,254,588 of OX451372.1, forward strand.
GCGAACGAAGTAGCGCCGGGCAGCTAGAAATAATTTATATGGCAATAAAACAACGTTTCCCGGGTCAGCAAGTATTTATATAAAACTAGCATCTGGTTAATAATAAAAATAAATAATATAATAGTTTCTACCAACGACTTTGTGCGCGTAAAATTTCTTGTTCCCCTGAACCACCACGTCGCATCGTATCACCTGCTAGTACTTCGTTTTTACTTAGCATTCTTTTTTACTTTTCACTCGGCTCCTAAGGATTGTAGCGTAATGTTGAATAGCCTATAGGCGTCCTCGAGAATTGAGTTAGCAAATGCAAAAATAATTTTTCAAATCCAACTGCTAGTCTCAGAGATTAGCGCGTTCAAATAAACAAAATCTTCAGCATTATGATCATGTATATAGCAGTATAGATTGTCGTAACTACGGAAAAAACTACGTAACCTAAAGCCAGTATTTAACAATACAAGCTAAAGCTACAATTTACTTAGTATCGCGACTCCACATCACGATAAGCTCTATCACTTTCATCTATATTTAGAACCCAGTTCAGTGCCTCCGAGGAATTCTTTTACGTTGAAATACCTAAGAGTTAGGAATGAACGTATTTCATTTGTAATAATGCATATTGATATATGAGGCATTATAATATTTAAGGGCTATAATATTTCTATTTAATTACTCGTGCGTTACATTCTTTTGTGAAAACCTTTCATAAATGCTATTAACTTCTTAACAAAAAACGTAGCTTTTACAAATATGAACAAATACCTATCCTAGGATTGCAACGCATAACTATTCAGTAGGTAAGTAATTAATGTCGTAATATTCAATATAGAAAACAAAATGCTATTGTAATATTATAAAGACCAAAATTTGGTTTATATTAAAAAGCACCTTAGTGCTAATTTGTGCCCGCGACTTCGCCCGCGTGATATTTCTGGTTTTATATATCTCATGACACTCGACAATACTGTACTTTCCATTAGATATAAACTCACAAATTTTACCTCTTTATAATATATAGTAAGTATACTTAGTACCTACAAATGTTTCACGAAAGCAAAATTATTTAAACTTGATCTATTGTATTCCTTCCACTGTGTACGGGTTTATCATGCGCCTGGCGTTACAGCTGATAACAATAAATCCAGCCGAGCGTAACTCAGCAGTGTAGTCTAAACGCTATTCCACCCCACTGGCTTATTGTTTTAAACTGGCAGCTATAACGACGTATAATTAGGGTAGCTATTGATTTTTTGTTTAAGTAATAGTGTCGCATATTTTGAGGGTAGATCGAAAATGTCAGAAGTATTTTCATAATAATGATTATAATGTACCTACTAGTGAGGCTTCAAACAGACAAGCAGCATTTTGCTGTCAACAGAGCCAACTTCAGTTGTCGACAGACTCAACTTCAGCTGTCGACTGAGGCAACTGCTACTGTCGACAAAAGCAACTGCTGCAGTATTCGACACGCCGACTGCTGCCCACCATGTCGACAGCATTGCTTTTGCTATCGACAGAGCCAGCTTCAGCTGTTGACAGAGGCGCGCTCATTCTGTAGCTGTCGCCATTAGTCGGCGTTTGCTGTCCACGTGGCGACGGCCAACGCCGGCCGACCAATGGCGGCAGCTGCAGTTGCCTCTGTCGACAGGTGAAGTTGGCTCTGTCGACAGGAAAGTGCTGCTCGTCTGTACTCTGACTAACTGTTATATTGTATTGTACGGTAATTGCAATATAACTTAGATGTCAAAGCTACTCTATCTCTTAGGCATGGTAACAAGTAACTGTGTTCCAAATATCTCTCTTAACAGAACCTAGAGTCCTAGACTTTATTCTTTTCATCTTAAACAAGGTATATCTATCACTAAGTTCATCCATGTCGATTTAGAGTAGGTTTTTTTTCAGGAATTGATACGGTCAACTTTATATTTTTTTATAGTTTTTCTCTAAAATATACCATTAGAACTTTGGCATTGTACCTAATGTACACTAGTTATTGATCTAATTAAATACAAGTCAACCCTACCGTACGAATTACCCAACAAAAGCGTAAATTGTTCGGAAGCCGCTATTATTCTATAACGTTGAGCAGTTTTGTAAAAATAAATGCCAAGGTCCTCTTTTATGAGAACAAGTAGGACCCTCCCGTTCGAGAGGGGACATTTTTGAGGGCAATGGCGGCGCAGAATTTTAAAGGCTACTTGATATTTAGCAGTTTTAGCACTGATATTACGTCCAAAACTGCTGATAAATGTTTCTTAAAAACTGTAACGGTGAATTTTCACAAAGTTACGTGTTGTTTGATGGTTTACGATTATATTTTACGGTTTTTGATAATTTAGAAACAGTGGTTTATTGAATAAAAATAAAAATACAAGAGCAACCCACGTCTCGCAAACTTAGCAATGGCGGACGCGCAAAAGGAATGAGCGAGATAGGACGAGTTGGCTATATGACAGTGACAACAGATTAGACAAGAACATTCTATATTCTATGTCGTGTAAACAAGGTTACAGATTTACAAGGATTTAATCTAACAGTAATGTAAAGCGTTGAAGTTGAAGAAGTTTGTTTAGTAAATGACTGCTTCGTAGTCCTGATAGAGGTTTAAAGCCAAGTTGTTAAGTTGACGTAATGGACCAAACAAACTTTGTTTATGCTTTTACAAAAGCAGCCATTTTGTTCATTTAAACGTCACGCTTACAGACTACTATTTTGTATAACCCTATCAAACCATCGGACATTACTTCGCACTTTGCAAAATTGAAACGCTAAACTCTAACTACATAGTTGGTCTACCTAACCTCCTTTCAAGCAAAACTTTCCTAAAACATCCAAGTGTCATAATTACTGAACTAATTAACGAGAATGTTCGCGAAACTTACAAGTTAATTGACATTTAGATGAGTGACGTTACGTCTGAAGCCGTAAGCGAGGGTCGCGAATAAACACCGAAGTAGGGTAGTGGGTGTTGAGCCGAAATTAGTTCCCACGGCCGGGCTGTTAAGCGAAGTAATGATGGCAGTTAAGATTGCGGGCTGTACTGATTGCTGAATGATTTTAGAATTTCAACAGTAAGAAATGGATGCCTACAAGAGAAAAAATCTTAAAGAACTTTGCTGGACAGTGATTTGGTATTTCAAATAAAGAAGTAGTGGTTCAGTAATTAAATATGGTTATATCATTACCCTGGGATAACGCGGGTATGGAAATATAGATATTAAAGGATTTACGGATTAATTTCTACATAAAAATGGAATTTAGTAATGACCCACCCTGGGCGCCAATTCCTAAATCGGCTCCCAGCTTGGAATTAAGAAAATTATTTCTTTTTCACACTTTGCAGACCAATTTGAATATGAATAAAATACCTGTCCCACGTTGGGCGCCAAATGTCTACCCAGGTCCCACGCTGGGCGCCAACAGGAAAATGCTTCCTTATTTCCTTAGTTTCAACCGTCAATTATCCTTGAAATCGTCATAAAATGCTTTGTTACGAGCGCTGAAGGTTTATAATTCATTGACAAGGCAAACTTTTCTTTTGCGCTCTCAGACATGTCGGCGTCGAACGAAACTCGTGCATGAAGTATGTAGGCCCGTTTGCCTTGGCATGTGTCCCGACTCAGTAACCTATACTGGGTTTTATTTATCTACATACTATATCCGAGACGTGGATGAAATCCTTATAATTATATTTGTGTCAAGTGTAACGCCTATGAACGCTTATGAATTGGTTTTGAATCAATCTTCGATTCTATTTGACAAGTTTTAAGTAGTGTAAAATTGATGATTATTCTTGTAGACTGTGGATTTCCGTACGTTTAACCGTATGTTTAACACAATGCTCTTTAAACAAACAGAAAAGCTATCGTATCACTTTATAACCTTATTTTAAATCGCGTAATGCACAAAAGATATCAACTTGTTTTTAGTTTCGCGCAAATAACAAGATTAGAATCGTAAACCTAAAAAATATTTGTGGTAGAACGAGCAATTTAAAATCCATGTTTTCTCGAATTCCTATTTATTTATCTCAGTCATTACAATCATCACCATGCTCAATGCTCAAACTTCAGGCTTAACGACATACTATCCTAGAAAGACGACATAAATATATAACTGGAAGTCGTTATCCCAGCTTATTTTGACGACCACAAGCCGACGAGCTAGAGTCGCTCACGGTCAACTGGGACCCAATATAGCTCTGAACTAAATATACCGTTATTGTTACTGAAATAAACTGATTTATATTTAGTTTCTCTTATAAATACTCTGAATACGTTTATTTTCTACAATGTCAGAGAAAGGTGGATACTGCGTCAAGGACGGGAAAACCCGAAGATTTTTCTTTCTTTTTTTAACGTACTTTTACATCTTTACAAATAAATAATTGAAGTGTCTGTTTGTAATGTCAAAATTTAAATGTATATAAAATTATATACGGTACTAACATACAGTGGCCTCCAAAAAATTGTTGACATTTTTCCGCTTCAGGTGTGACACCAAATTATGATTTAATATTCTGGTGATCCAAAAACCAAATGTTTGAACCGATAAAGCGTTTTTATTGACTAATTCAATTACCTTTCACTTATTATAAAAAATAATCAAGTAATCCCTTAGGAGTGCCAGATATTTTTTTTTATTTTAAATCATAATGTGGCATCATAGCTAAAGCGAAAAAATGTCAACTAACTTTTGGAGTCCATTGTATATAAAAATAAAACAATTTTTAACATTTTTGTCTGTCTGTTTGTTCCGGCTAATCTCCGAAACGCCTGGACCGATTCTGATGAAATTTGGTATGGGGATACTTTGAACTCCGAGAAAGGACATAGGACTTTATCGACATACCACGTGGCGAAGCAGCGGGCGGAGGCTACTAATTACAAAATGCAATACGTACTTTAATGCAATATACGAGTATCTTCGAAGATCTCGTACATGTTCCATACGTTCTACGAGTAATTTTAAATAACATGATTTTGTTAGATAGTACAAGGCTCAATGTGTCCTTGTAACAAACTAATAATTCAACAACGTTATTGCCTAATCCAATTTCTTTATAAAAGTATAGTAACAGGGGTAGTCTCGTATATTATCGTTCCTGTGAAATTTTGTACTGACAGCGAATGACTTTGCTTAGTATAACTATGATCCTAATTATCTCCTTTTTAATGCACGTAAAAAAATAAATAGCGAAGCATTTAGTGTACCTAGTGTAAAAGATTTTGTGAGCATTGATTTGTCAAATGAAGTAATTGAACAATAACAACAGAAATTATTTAGTCTCTCATCAGCTATTTCATAAGAAGGTACCTCTAGGTAAGTAGTTACACGCGGTACTACAAGAATGCGCACCTACACAAACATGTATAATCATCATAATGAGCTCTTCCTCAGAGACGAGTCTAAAAACCGACTCAGTATAATGAGCCCTTATAAAACGCTTTCAGAACATCAACAATAACGATATCGTAGAGGATAGTACTTGGATTATACACTTAAAGTTCATAGTAGTAGTACCTATTTGTATTTCTGGATTTTCAACAAACAAAGAGAAGCTAAAGATCTAATGTCGGGCGACACATTATAGATCCATGTTGCCAAATTGGCGCTATCTCAAAAAAATAGCTCTTCCGTATAAACTCTTGAATTTAAAGATAGTTTTAACGCTAATGGCCATCGCAAACCTCTTATAGTTTAGAGGAGATAGATAGTAATTTTATCACCACTTTTAGTCACCAATTTGGCATTCTAAATTAAACATATCATTGCTACAAAATTAAATTGACTTCTTACCTATATTTCAGGCTTGTCACAATCTTTTATTCGACTTCCATCCCCACATATATTCCTAGGAACTTATTATGTTACTTGTGATATCGGAACCATCTGTGAAGATAGTCCCGAATCACGGTGACGCTAGAAAGCTGACAACTTTACGCGTTACACAATACGTATGGATTTTTACGCAAAGATGACGTAGACTCCGTCTGAGGCGTAACCGTCGTCTTCCTGGCAGTCAGCCAACCTGACTGACACACTGGCTGAATTCGCCCGACAACAATTTTTTATGGTAACAACTAGATCTCACGAATAGAAGGTTAATCTTTTCGTGAAAATTATTTCCCTCTTCGTGTCTATGGAGGGCTCAAGGACTTTATAAATTGGTGTTCGTTTTTGGTGTGGTAATGAAATACAAGCTGTAGCACAATGAGTAGGGAGTACCGACATAGTCTTCAGGGTCTGTTGGTGTAGGAGAGTTCAATATGAAAAAAAAGAATAAGATTTTGGGAAACCCCAAACCTACATTTTTAGCTTAAAATAAAATCCATTTCATGATTTCTTGCAAACCGAAAGTCTCGACTTTCGCCCAAAGCCATCACAAAAAACCACCCCTTATAAAAACAAATAGAAAATTGCTCACACGACGATTAGAATTTCTCGTCTACAATATATGAGTACCAATTAAATCTGTAGACATCTCGTGACAAGTGGTTGTAGTTTGTATAGACAGCCCTGTTGACAGCCGGCGGCTAGTCGAACACACGAAATGGCTTTCAACGCATCGTTAGAAACATTTCATGGTTGCGTTTGCATTGAAAGTATTTTAGACATACATTTTATATAATAAGTCGCATTTTTAAGAAAGATGCAAGCTTCACACCTTGTGTTAAACTCCAGATAGAGATAGATAGCGAAAATGTATGCCCAAATCCGGTCTATTTCGGCTCTACAAATGTCAAGAAAATTTTTATTTCCCCGTGACGCACTTTATATTTCGTCACAGCAAGACAAAATCAAAGGTTTGTAGGTAACTACGTAATGTAACTTTTAATATGTTTCAGAAAATACGATGAAAACAGATAAAGAAAAACCAAGAACTGCTCTCAACGTATAAATAAAATTTTAAGTAAGATCTACATTAAAACACAACATATTTTCGTTGATTCACATCCGCAACGAACAAACGTTCGCTATGTGACCAAAGCACAATGTATTTATAAAAATGACGAGTTTTCCCCGAAGCCTTACGAGTCCATTAAATTGCAAAGCATTGTCCACATTTTCCACCAATTAAGAACCACACACGGGTTCTATCTATAGAATCACATTTGTTCGGATGGAAGGCTGCCATTAGGGGTGCGGTAAACCTTCATTATGCATAGTACCTAACAGTTCCCCACAAAAGAGTACCTATTAAGTACAGCGAATTCGATCGGGGAGACGTAGAAGTTCTGCTTGCGAAGGTTTCGTTAAATATTTGATTTTCATTTAATATTCTTACGTTAGCTGTTCGGTGCTGGCAGGTGAATCGCGTCCCTCGTCCCGTACGTCAGCCACCCCATGAGCGCCACTCATGCAATAAACAATAACTCACTTTGTACACAAAATAATTCACTATTCACACCCGTAGACCGGACACTATAACATTTTATCCACGAACGATTGGCAGAAATAATAATTACGTGTGGCGAACTGAGAATGAGATTATCCGGTTGTTTTATGAGACGAGGCGCGCTCCTCGAGCGTTCGCCATGTTGATTTGGAAGGGCGATTCGCGCGCGCGCCAAATGCAATCGTGTGTTGCCACGCTTTACGGATTTCCACTTATTAAAGGTAGTTTTCCGAATAATCTGAAATCAACCGATTTGATTGACTTATAGTTGACAGTACCCAAAGTCAAATTCATTGCGAAATAGCTTTGGTTCATAACTTGTTCGATCTTAAGATTGCCCTAAATGTAGAGATATTTATAACCTTTGGACAGGCTATCGTGACTTTTTGATTGATTTACCTTGCCCCCGACAGCAACTAACTGTTGGAAGAATCGCGGGTATTTGATGTAAACTGACAACATTTTGGGCTTTGGATTTGTGAACAGCGTTTAGAGTAGGGACAGTGTCGACCAAAAGTCCATAAGCAATCTCACAAAGCAATAGCTTGATGTTTAATTTGACTTACGTCCTTCTAGTTTCAAGAAAATAAACACATTGTCGTCAACCGGTGATTTTAGTTCATAATTTCAACGTTATAATATGAATCAAGATAGGTCATCTTGACTCATACTATAAGCGGTTAAGTGCGTGCAGATAGATGCGTGAATCAGTGAGCCGTGTGTTTGTTGTGTTTTTACTTGATTGGAAGTAATGAGACAGAAATATCTATCTTTATCTTGTTCGCTTTGTTCACACATTTCGTAAAGTTAGGTAGATCATAGAAAACTAAATAAAGAATTCAGATTTCTGTGAGGTAGACATGAGTTTTATGAATAGTTAACTTGATCGGAATAAACGTTGAATAACTGTTCACCGTGCCCTCCACGCTGAAGGCTTGCATCATAGAAGACCAACTAAAAAGCCCTTCTTGACAGAAAGACATAAACAAGAACGATTACGTTTCACACGGGATTATTTAGATTTTGACTGGAATACTACCATATTTTTAGATGAAAAGACCTTCAAATCTAGTCAAAAGGGTAGGTTTCATTTATGGTGCAAGGCTAACACTCGCTGGTGTGATAAAAACGTAATCCCTAATACAGACTCAGGTGGAATTACAATTAATATGTGGGGATGGATGAGTGCAGCAGGGCCAGGAGAACTGGCTTTTATTCCTCCACGCGCCAACAGTTCTACTTATGTAGAAGTATTTAGACGATGTCATGCCACCTACTGTGCGCGACATTTACCCAGCTGATGAGTTGACACAAATATCATTTGTCCAGGACAATTGTCCTATTCACCGGGTGAGCACTGTGCGTGAGTGGTTTCACAACACCCGGAGATAATTGTTGTTCCATGGCCAGCGCGATCACCCGACCTCAACCCCATAGAAAATCTATGGGATTTGATGGTGCAAAGGTGGGAGTCACGGGATGAGAGGTGTATACCACAATTAAAAGCCTATTGCATGGAGTTGTGGGAAATTTAAGAGGAACCGAAATATGTGGTAATATTGTAGGGTCCATGCGCAAACGTCTACTTGACTGTATTGAAATTAATGGGGGTTATACAAAATATTAATACCTAACTATTTAGATGTTTTGGTTTTAATAATTAGACGGTGTAGGTAACTAAATATTTAGTAATACCTATTGATACGAGTATATCCGTAATTATTTAATGATCTTAAATTGAGATTTAGTTTTAATCTTCTTTTCTTTTCGTCAAGACAATGAACACTTGAGCTCTAACCTCAATACATTCATTGTGACGTTACATAAAACACATGTTCATAAAGTCTAAATCATATAATAGTTTTCAATAAACTCTGCTGAAAATAAAAGCGTTTTACATTGTGATTGCAAAAGAAAAATAATGAAGGTATAATATGCTAAATGTTCTTTAATGTTCCATCAAAATGTAACACGCTTTTATTTATAAAAAAAATGGGTTTTCTTATCAGGTTCAAATTATTTTTAACTTTTTAGTTCTTTTTATTAACAAGCTTTTATTAAGTAATCAAAGCTTGTTTTAAAAAAGTTTTTTTAATTAGCCTACTTTATTTATCAGTCCCGCTGCTTATTTCCTTATAAAACAAAAAAGCAAAAAAACTACAAAAACCGTAGGTGAATTCGTTTCTCCCCTGGCAACACTTTGACGCATGCGCGGTTTCTCGCCACTGCAATACGACGCTGTAGCACCATGCGCCTATTTTTATTCCGTGCGATTTGTCGCCGCTACACGCGACCAGGTGCGTCGACCTGCGTTGGCGAACTTCCGCCACAATATCTTACAAGAAATCTATGGAAAATTACATAAAATACTTCAAGTATTACAAGACCAACATTTTCTACGACATTTCTTCACCCAACCTGCCTTATTGACACCGTTCTGTCTGTGATAAGTCAAATTATATCAGAGTATCGGTTCATAGCACCCCTAGGCGTTACAATCGATCTCGACCGGTGTCGGAAATTACGAGGGGAAGGTTAAGAGTTGTGCCAGACACTTTGCTTTCCATAAAGACTGCACAAGAAAGAGTAGTTTAGCGGTTGTCTTTTGTCTTGTAAAAGGTATATTACCATGAAAGCTAGATCAGTAAACCTGCTGTTTGGTTAACCGAAAAAATAAAGCATTCAGTTGAATAGGCCTTCAGGAACCGGTGTTTAGAAATATAGGTCGCCAAAGAGTCACAAGAAACAGGACAGCGACCTGTGGCGACCTCAACAGCTGTAATCTTTGATCTCCAGTTGCTGGTTTGCAAAGCTTATCAATAATGTATTTTGCTAACAGCTTGGGAACAAAGCTGCGGAATCAAGATTCAAATCTACATAATGATGAATCACTAGGTTTTTCGTATGATCGTATTTAAAATTTGCAAAAGCTATATTATACCAGGTAACCAAAGAACACAGTTTTCCCTCTCACAGAGAGGAGGCTTATGTCCCAGGAATGGGAACATTATAGGCTGATTATGCTAGAGAACACAGTGAGATGACACTGAATATTACGGAAGTTTGATCGTATAAAATAAAATAACGGATAATAAAAATAGAATTACTTTGTGTTAAACATAGATTGATTTGTTTCCAACAGGACACTTTATTGATCTTTAAAAGTGTGTTGCTTAATCATCAGCCATAGAAGGCAGAATTTCTTAGTCAGAAGATTCAGATGATGAACTAGATTCGGAAGACGAGCTTGAAGACGAGCTTGATGATGAGCTTGAAGACGAGCTAGAAGACGACGAGCTCGATGATGAGCTAGAATCGGAAGACGAGCTTGATTCACTAGATTCTTCAGGAGCCACGGTCGTTTCTGGCTCGGGAGCCACGGTCGATTCTGGCTCGGGAGCCACAGTCGTTTCTGGCTCGGGAGCCACGGTCGTTTCTGGCTCGGGAGCCACGGTCGATTCTGGCTCGGGAGCCACAGTCGTTTCTGGCTCGGGAGCCACGGTCGTTTCTGGGTCGGGAGCCACAGTCGATTCTGGCTCGGGAGCTACGGTCGTTTCTGGCTCGGGAGCCACGGTCGTTTCAGGCTCGGGAGCCACGGTCGTTTCTGGCTCGGGAGCCACGGTCGTTTCAGGCTCGGGAGCCACGGTCGTTTCTGGCTCGGGAGCCACGGTCGTTTCTGGTTCGGGAGTAGTGATGGATTCGTACTCCCAGTCGAAATCGATGCCGGTCACCTCTGTGTACCAGTCGTGGTAGTAGCCGGGACGAATGAAACCTAAAAAGGTAAAATATTTTTAATAACAATTTGTGGTACTATCATGAAGACTATCATGGCTATCATGACTATTAGAAGTTGCTATTAAAATAAAGCAACTTACGAGTATAATCTGTTATAGTGAACAACAAACAAGTAGGCACCTAACTTACAATTAACGTTGACCAGCGTTTTGCAATAAAAACTGCTAAGTAGATACGCAGATATGGAAAAAGTAAAATATAAAAGGGAAATGCCACTGACTTGTATAAATCAGTAAACGAAACTATAACTCAATATACCGCATTAAATATAATAATATTAATAGTTTAAAAAACACTAGAAAAACACGCTTTTATAAATGCACGTAAATACCAAAAAACTTACACTATTCAATATATAATAGGTTTGATATAACCTTGAAACCTAATCGTGGTCAAAGTTCATTACAAGACTTTTCTAAGAAATCTAAAACAGCTATGATACGATTTTCCATCATGAAGTTCCAGTTCATATCTTCCGGCTCCATCATCAGATCAGTTCGACAGTACCATATTATTGTATTGTCATCAAAACTACATACAGCTGCCAATTTTCATTACGCAAGGACCATTGGAAGATGGTTAAATTAGTTACCTTAGATTCCATTACATAGTTAGTTACATACAGGTCGACCTAATAATAAACTAATAAAAGCGTGTTAAAAATACAATATTTCTTTACTTACCAGCTGGGAAATCAGTGTGGCATCCTGTGCCAGAAACAAAGGAGGTTACTCCAACCTGGGTGAGGGCACCGTCATTGTCGATGGTGGTCAGAGGGCCACCGCTGTCACCCTGTGGAACGACATCAGTCTTAGTTATATTGTTCTTAAAGGATGAAGGAATCTTGGCAAACTTTGGTCAAAAGACCTATTCTGGGAATCTTTATTCATTCTTAATGAAACAGTTTCAAATCCGCTTACTGCAAGCCGCGCTGAATCACATGAATATATTTTATTGATTACATAATATGCTTCTCACTGAGAGTCAAACTCTCTTGCACTTGTTCATCATCATCTGCCTAGCCTATTATGGCTGGTGATCTTAAGTATCAAACCCCCTTTTCACAACTATGTTGGGGTCAGGTTCCAGTCTAACCGGATGCAGCTGAATACCAGTATTTTACATGGAGCGACTGCCTATTTGATCTCCACAACCCAGTTACTGGGTAATATGATACCCTTTGGTAAGACTGATTATCAGACTTTCGGGCTTCTGACGACCCGTTACGACTGTCAAAGATCCACGAATGACAGCCGGGACGAATGGCTTCACGTGCTTTCCGAGGCACGGAGGGGTCTTGGTATGTGAAGATGGTCGATCCACGGACCAAACGCGGCAAGCATAGCCTAACCTGATCGATCGACCCGTGCGGCTGTTATTACTTAGCCACACTTGTTCATCTTAGTTAATTTGGTAGATAAACAGACATTTGCAAACCTAGCACCAATTTGTTTTTTTTTTTAATATGTATTGTATATACCGCTTGACAGTTTTTACCGTCTGGACAAAAACAGGGTGAAAAAGGTAAACGGAGTAGAAGCCTATGGCACAGAAATCTCTTTTTTTTCAAAAACCTAAAATGTAATTAACCTATCAATAAATACTATTACTTATTTGATGTAAACTTTTCATAATACAACAAAATAATAGGTATAAAAATTAAATCATTCATGAATACATCATTAAATCCAAAAATATATATATCTAAGTATTTTATTTATTTCTGAAAAAGAAGAAATTCACCAACACCAGAACGCCGCCGCTGTTCACATGTTATACCCTGTTTTTGTCCAGAGTTCCAAACGGCAAAAAAGGCGGCCGAAACACAGTATAAAAAATGTATTGGCAAAGTCAGCTGTTCTCTTTACCTGGCAGGTAGACTGGCTGGTAACATTGTAGCCTCTGGCACATATGGTGGATGGCTGGATGATGGAGCTGCCGCCGTATGCGACCAAGCACTCGAGGTTGGAGGTGATGGACAGGTATACCCAGTTCAAGTTCTCGGGAGAAGCACCTGCATTTAGAAAGTTAACAGTTAATAAAGAAAAAGTTGTGGGCTCTATTTTCACCAGTGTGTCTTTTTAAAGTAGGCTAGTTCTAAATGTACAGACGCCACCACATCAAGCTACCCGAAACTGTCAAATTTACCCAGTCAACCTTGAACCTAATACTTTAATGATAAAGTTGAAAATCTATTAACGTTTGACAGATTGTAGTACAGACGCCAGCAGGTCAAGCTACCCGGAACTGTCAAATTTTCCCAATCAATCTTGAACCTTAATGCTTTAGAGATAAAGTTGAAAATCTATTAATGAAATTGGACAGATTGTAGTAGCTTGATGTGCTGGCGTCTGTAGCTTGATGTGTGTGAAATTATAAAATCACTTCTCCATAAGATTCTTTATAAAATAGAATACAATGGAAAACTTTTATTTCTTAAGGGAGTCCATAGGGTTAGTAACAATTTTACTTAACTTCTAGTGTTAGTGGGTTACTTTATAAAACAGAGGAGCTCCTGAATTTACTTCCTACTTCTTTAGGAGAATTCTTATGTTTTTCTATTTTTTTTTTAGCTGTTGTACCTACTTTAACTATTGCGCTTCAAAATACTCAAATGTACGTTCATCAAACCAATCCTACTAATATTATAATATATGTAAACCCAAAAGTTTGTGAGGATGGATGAATGGATGTTTGTTACTCTTTCACGCAAAACCTTCTGAACAGATTTAGATAAAATTTGGCACACAGATAGTTTATAACCAAGAATAATACATAGGATACTTTTTAACCCGATATTCCCAAAGAATTGAAACTTATACGGGTCAAACCACGGGCGCTGCTAGTAAAACATGAAGAAGTAAAGCTTTACCATTAGTCCAGGTGCGTCCCCAGCCGCTGGCGATGGACTGAACTCCCGAAAAGTCCTGATCCCTTGCTTCGGAGTTCTGCATCCTGATGGGCTGGATAGTGGCTACAAAAGAAAGGTTTTCGGCCTTATTACAAAACAAGGTTTATCTTTAAACCTAGGTTTAATCCATTGAACCATTTTTAATTTCGAACGTTATTCCAACCAAATTAAAGTTCTAATTACAAAAACTGACGTTAAACCCGAGTTTAAAATGTCAATTTTTTATTAAGAACTTTATCGATGTTCGGCATCGATTATTCTGCATAGCCTTATCCCAAATATGGTGGGGTAGACTTCCAGTCTAACTAGATGCAGCTGAATACCAATATTTTACATGGAGCGACCGCCTATCTGTACTCCACAACGCAGTTACTGAGCAAAACGATACCCCTTGGTAAGACTGGTTTTCAGACTTTCAGGCTTCTGATTACCTGTAATGACTTTCAAAGATCTACGAATAACAGCCGGGACCAATGACTTAACGTGCTTTCCGAGGCACGGAATAAAGTTCAAAATAAAATAATGGCTCGTAGGTTTAGGCTTGGATTAAAGTTAAAACTCTTTTTGTAAAGAGGCGATTAATAGAAGTAATCATAATATGTATATTAAAGGATGCTTCAAGGATACACGTACACTGTATTAATATTCATTGTTCGACGTATTTTGAGTTCAAGGTTTATCGTGGGTAGGCCTCCCAAGTGGTGAACCGCTGACCAGGTGAAGGCCGCCGGAAACCGCAGGATGCGAGAAGCACAATACCGGTACTTACCTGTAGATCATTGGGGAGGCCTAAGTCCAGCAAGGTTTGCCCTTCGGGTGAATGATAATGGTCAATTTACTCGAGGCAGCAATACAGAGTGGCAGGGACGCAAGCTGAAACCTGATCATGATTCTAGAAGGCCCCTAGCGTAGAAATGTTTCATCGGGTATCAAAAAAAAATCTGTTGTTTCTTGGAAAAGTGCAATGCTGAACGTAAAACGAATAGGTAGTACGAAACAGTAAATTTTTATTTTAATAACCGACGTAAAATTTCAATGCAGAGAGGTTCAGAATCAAGAACTGAATACATTGGTAACAGGTTACGCGTTGATTTCCCTGCCACCCTGTATATTATGGTGAACACCATGTACATCTTTAGTTATTAAGATTGTTTTTAACATAAAGGTAATGTATGCTTTCTTAAAAAATAAATATAAATCTTACCTCCGAACTCTAGTTCCCTGCCAAAATCGATGAGACCGATGTCATTGGGCTGGACAACGGACTGCAAAGCCTCGTTGTACAGAGGATGGTTGTAGTACTTGCTGGTCTCAAAGATAGCTGTCGGCAAGGTCAGGTTGACGGTGCCCGCGCGGATGACGAGGGTCACTCGGCTGTGGAAGAAGACAACTTTTTAGATGGAGGTGAAAACGATATTAGGTACCATAAAATAGTGAAAGGTGCACCTAATATTACAAAAATCGGGCCAACAAAACTGATGATTCAAGATACAGAAGATGCAACTCTAAACACTACTCATGAAGTAACTGATTCGTACAGCAAAAATACTAATCTTTAAAATTTATTTACGCTAACGCACGTAGCATAGTGAAGCCAGGAAAACTCGACGAACTAAACTGCATTATACAATACAACTACAACACTATATTATAATTTTGAAACATTTAACACCTAAGTTTTCACGGAGTGATTTTTACAGAATTGGTAGAGTGAACCTACCCAGCAGTGCAGTGAGCTGCAGTGAGACCCCACGCAGCGTGGATGATAGTACCACCGCAGGAGGAGACGCCTCCAGCAGGGTTCACCATACGGAGAGAGATCTGGTGAGGGAACTGACCATCCCGCGCTTCCCATCCTGACACAATACGTGCAGCACCTGTTGTGGAACAGTCAAAAGAAAATCAGAAGATGTCAAAGGTTTTTAAAATCTCAGTAAGATGGATAGATACAATACTCTTTATTACGTGTATGTACAGTCACTAAATGAGATAAGTAACCAGGGTCGTCGGATATAGTTGAAGTTTAGTAAGAAACCGATGGATGCCTTCGAATGAAATATAATTTGATTAAACTGTTTGTTTTCTATTCATTAAATTCAAATTTATTCGCAAACATCCATCGGTTTCTTACTAAACTTCAACTTACTTATCATCTTTGGCCACTAAAGTAGTAAAGGTACACCATCAAAATAAAAAATGAAAACAAAGAAGAATACGTAATAAATAATAAAAATAGAAGAATATTATCATCACTATCCTAATTTATTTGGGGTCAGCACAACATATGGTTCGAATAAAAAAACATTCATGTTCAGCGCAAGCTTTGGCGAAGTTTTATTACAAGCTTTTATTTACTTTTTTTTCCAGTATTACCATCGTATTACCCAGTATCTAACTGGGTTGTGGAGGTCAGATAGGCAAT
This sequence comes from Apamea crenata, assembly GCA_949629185.1. NCBI lineage: Eukaryota > Metazoa > Arthropoda > Insecta > Lepidoptera > Noctuidae > Apamea > Apamea crenata. Next base: position 9,271,115 of record OX451372.1, read on the forward strand.
CGCTCCATGTAAAATACTGGTATTCAGCTGAATCCGGTTAGACTGGAAGCCGACCCCAACATAGTTGGGAAAAGGCAAGGCAGATGATGATGATGATTTAGTTTTTTTATTTACTTTACTACTTTTATACTATTATTTACAGACCGCGCAGGGTAATATAATGTCATGTCAATGTTCAATAGAACATTGACATGACATTATATTACCGTATCAGTTTTGACTAAAAAAATATAATTACTCACTAGTTCGATCTGTCAAAAAACGATTAATCTAGTGGATAGAGTTATAAATAAGTTATTTTTTTTATATAGTGATTACTACTAAGTGTAATTTAATAATTAATTAATAATAATTAAACTCAAACTCAAACTCAAACTCAAATCATTTATTTCAATTAAACCATTTACAGGCACTTTTGAATTGTCAAAATTAAATAGTCGGTCAGTTAGTCAGAAAGTTGAAGCTAGTCGATTAATTAATGATTAATTAACATAAGTATATAACTAATGATTAATTAATATAAGTAATTTTTCAATAGTCAGGTAGCTTTTTAGCTTTTATCTGAAGAATATATTTATTCCACGGATAAAAAATATCTGAGCTATAACATACTTAGTAAATTTGATTGATTGACTTACCTCTCGCTTCTTCAGGGAAGGTTAGGCCGGGATCGGCGAGAACCTGAAATATACGAAATAGGTGAATAGGTACTTACTATACAGGGTGGCAGGGACATCGACGCGCAAACTGTAACCATGAATTCAGCACATGAGTTTAGACCCCTTAGCGTCGAAATTTTTCGTCGCTTATCAAAAAAAAATCTTCTGTTCCATAGACAAGTGCAATACCTGCGCGGTCAAAATGTATGGAATAGCAATTTTTATTTTTTTTCTTTTTGACGCTATGGGGTCTAAACTCATGTGCTGAATTCATGGTTACAGTTTGCGCGTCGATGTCCCTGCCACCCTGTATTATACATTACAGAACTTCCTCTTTATACACACTGAATTTTCAGCTCAATATTAAGGGAATAATTTGCAATTACATAAATATGTAGGTAAGTGAATTAAGTGAACGGCGCAAATAATTTATCCTTATTGGGTGTTATTATGTTCGAGCTGTTTGGGGTTGAAACATAAATGGGCATTGGATATTTCTCTTTGATAGTAATTTTATTTAGTGATCTATAATCAACACACATACGTTTTTCGCCCGAAGGTTTATCGACCAAGAGAATTGGACTGGCATAAGCAGAATTACTTTCGCGAATTATTCCATTTTTTAATAGGTCATCAATAATTTCCCTGGTCGCTGCCTTTTCAGATTCAGACATACGATACGGTCTATGGTATACAGGTTTATTAGTTATTAGTTCATGGTTTCCGAGTGCCCAGTTATTTTTTCGAAGCGGTTGCTCAACTCTTCACGTGACCAGAGGGTTGGCCTATATTTAGATTTTAGATCAAAGAATCAGCATTTCCCTTCAACGTGGCAATGCTGCCAGCCTTTTGGGCACTTTTTCTGTTATCGTCCGCATCGTTCAGCGAATGAATTTTTTGATGCCCTATATTCCTTCCCCTCCTATGCTATATACTTGTACATATTACTATTATTATTTCAGATCTGTTAGCTTTTATATAATGTAAAAGTTTTGTTTGAAAATAGAAACTCATTCCTGTATTCAATGCAATCAGGAGTAATCAGGAGTCAAGATTTTTTCCTAGTTTAAAAATCAATCCAAAAATTACAGATCTAGCAGAATATCGCACTGGAATGTCACATAATCCACATTCTACTAACCGCACAACGCACTTGAACGGACCCTTAATTTATATCACAACAAATCTATATTTACCGTCGTCCCAGCAGCAGCCAACAAAAATATTGCACCCCACATCGCCATTTTATCCGCAAACTAACTAAAATTAGTTTTTTTGTTAGCTTATATTAATTCAGGGCTGGGAATTAATTGATAAAAAATAATGATTAAATGATAACGCATTAAGTCTAATCTTAATAATCCTACGCTTTGTTTTCGTAACTGATACGAGTATTTTGAGGATTTACTCAGATTATGATGACGTATCAATTGTAGCAGTTGATTAACTAAGGAAAATCTACTGGGTAGGATATATGTAGAAGTTCTAATATTGGTATACGTATAGGCAACATAGGTACATATATAGCCTACAAGACTATCGAACCAGAGGCGTATGTAGCTAGGGTGGGGCAGCTAGGGCACGAGCCCTAGGCGCTTATCGAAGCAAAATCTGGCGATTTTGCTGCGATTATTCAATTTAAAAAACAAGATACACTACAATAACTAACTATTGTCTTCCGATACACGGTCCACTCCAGAACCTTTCAGCTCCATCGGCCATCTGTTTTGCGAGCAATATGCCCTGCCCACTGCCACTTAAGTTTGGCAATTCTTCGGGCTATGTCGGTTACCTTGGTTCTCCTGCGAATCTCTTCATTTCTGATTCGATCACGCAGGGAAACTCCAAGCATAGCCCTCTCCATGACCCTTTGGGTGACTTTAAGACTTCTAATAAGGCCCATTGTGTCCCAACCGACCACGTTTCAGTTCCATAGGTCATCACTGGCAACACGCACTGGTTAAAGACTTTCGTCTTGAGACACTGCGGTATATGGGACGAGAAGATATTGCGTAGCTTCCCGAACGCTTGTCAGCCGAGTCGAATTCGACGATTGACCTCTTTCTGGAACTTGGACCTACCCAACTGGACAGTTTGTCTTAGGTAGACATACTCGTCCACGACTTCAAGTGTAGCGTCTCCGATCTCCATGAGAGTGGGTGTTACAGGGGCATTTGACATGACCTTCCTTTTGTCTATGTTCATTTTAAGACCCACTCTTTCGGAGGCTCTACTGAGGTCATCGAGCATTGTACTGAGGTCCTCCATAGTCTCAGACGTGACTACGATATCGTCACCAAACCGAAGGTGAGTTCTACCACCACTCGCCATTGATATTAATGCCAGCCCTTTTCCAGTCCAGAACCTTGAAAACATCTTCCAGTGCAGCGGTGAACAGTTTCGGAGAGATAACGTCTCCCTGTCTCACACCGCGCTGCAGAAGGATAGGTTTCGAGTTCTGATCCTGGAGTCGGACTGACTTAGTGGCGTTTTCGTACAGATACTTCAGCACCTCGATGTACCGATAGTCGATCTGGCACCCTACAGCCTTGTAAATTTGGAGCAATGCCGAAACAAATTGCCAATTTCTTAAATTGGGATGATCCACTTGAATACACTGGGCACAGTTTCAGAAGGTCCTCGGCTACATTGCTTGCCGATTCAGGTGCGAACTTATTGACACTAAAACGCCACGGAGGGTGGCGGTCGAACAGTGTCGCCGAGGGCTACATATATGACTCGATGAGAAATAAAGAAGAAATTAGCTCCCGCATTACAAGGAATATAAGTTTGGAGCCATGGGTTGACTCTCTCTCGACCATCTACGAGCACACACGCGTACATTCCACCATCGTCGCCGCCGCCGCAGCCGCCTCCGTCGTCGCCACCGACTGCAGAACTCTGTGGTCTCGTTTCTCCTACTTTCACTCAAGAGAGTGAGAGAGAGACTGGTGAAATTGTAACTAATAATAATAACTTGACAACATTAAAAATGCCAACTGGCAACGTAATAATCAATTTTACAAATTGTTCAAATTTTTATAACTGCTTTAACAAGTGATTAAAGATTTATTCGTTTAAGAAAGTCCGAGTTTTATTTATTTCCTCGCAAATATGTTATAAAACGCCGTGACATACGTGCGGTTTGATAATTACAGCCTCTGCTTTCTTGCAATATATTACGAAGGGGCGCAACTATGATGCGTGCCCTAGGCGCCATTTTTTCTATTGCCCCTGTGTCGAACTCTATGTACATATATGTCCGGAGCTCCGGTTCCAAATAATATTTTTACCATCCACTCATAAAAGCTATTCAAATGCATCCCTCTAAAGTTCGTATTGATCTATGCTATTGTTCGTATTATTCGTATGCTGGAGAAGAAGAAAGTCGGAAATTGTTATTAGATAGCCCTGTGAATGAGAAAATCCCCATGCAAAAAATTTGAAGACATGTGACATCACGCACTACCGTATCACCAAAAATGTACCATAATCCACCGATTATGTTCGAGTCCCTATCACAGAGAGGAGGTCTGTATCTCAGCAGATGGAATACGATGTAGGCTGATCATCAAATCATTTGTTTCAGATAAATATCCATAGGTCAATTTTACAGAAGTCAAAATTACAAAATACAAAAAAAATAAAATCACAAACTTATAAAATTAAAATCGAAATTAAATTTAAATTAATACACATACATACTATATTAAATAATAATCGCAGGCGCTGGCATGCATCTGCAGCCACCTATGCAAAAAAGTTTGCGTTCCCATTGAGGGACCGCATTTGAATTTTGAGCTTTGAATGCGTCAGCTTTTAGTAAAAGTTCTCAAACAATTGTAAATTCAGCCTCTAGTTTGTAAAAGTAGCCACTCAAAAGATACAATTGGTTAAAGGTGGTCCCTCAGTCGTGACTGACAGGAATCCATATCTCAAAATCTAGTTAAAATTTATAACTGCTAGATATTAAATGACTACTCTTAGTAAAAGATTTGTAAAACTAATTTAAAGAATATCAACCCTTCCTTTTCACAGAATAGAAAGAACTAGCATGCGCAAGGTGGTCCCTCAACCGATCACCATAAGGTTCACCTTGAGTGGAGACCACAATGGAATTTGAAATTTACTTGGGTCTAGTGTTAGTAAAAGTACTTGAACGATTGTGAATTCAACCTCTAGTTTGTAAAAGAAGCCATTCAAAAGTTATAATCGATTTATAAAAAAAAAAACATTTTACGTAGCATTCGGAAGTTAAATTGACAAATGCTACAGTCTGTCCTTTAGTATTTTTTTTTTACTAACGATGATTACTTTACTAAACAGTATCAAAATATCTACCGTTTTATTTCAAACAATAATCGAATTCCTGGGAAGAAATACTAAGAAGTACGACCACACAATAGAATTTCTAGCGACTGTTTATTGATACTAATTTTTAATAAAAATAAAATATGCGTCCACTTGACAACCTTTTGATTCTCCAAACAGCTAGTGTAGCAATAATGCATGGTGCTAAACAGAAAACATTTTAAAAAGATATACATTTATCAGTTTGAACATTCAGCTTATTAACATTTTTGGCATTAGTGTTTTGGAAAAAGCCATTTTAATTCGTGACGAAATTAAAGAATGTATAATGTGTAATAATCAAGTCACGTACGAATATAAGCTTAAAGATTTTATATCTTTCGATTTAAACGACACACCTAAAGAACGGATTAGCGAAATACCTCGAACGATCAAAGTTAAACAAAATTTCTACCAATTAGTTGGGGCTATTGAGTTTATTCCCGGACCTAGTGCCACTGACTTCGGCCACTACAGATGTCACTTAATGAGACCATACGTTCTTACGACGACTTACGCTTTAAATTTGATGGAAGTCCTCCAAACGAAACATTTTTATTCATTCACTTTGCTACTGTCTCATTAGCAGTAATGTTTGAATTAAAAAGTTTAGAGTTACATTGTCAGTGCAGGACTGCAGGGTAAGATTTTGTTCGTTTTTTTTTTCCATTATCATTTATTTTCTTTTCTTTCTGTGTTTCTAATTAGCTAAGTGATGTCAAATATTAATAAAAAATAATATCAACAAACAGTCACTAGTTTAAATTTTTTTTTTAATCCTGCTGTGTGGTCACCTCTATGTTAGTATTTCTTCCTAGGAATTCGATTATTATTTGAAATAAAATTGTAAATATTTTGATACTGTTTAGTAAAGTAATCGTTAGTAAAATTACTAAAGGATAGACTGTAGCATTCGTCAATTTAACTTCGGAATGCTACGTAAATTGTTTTTTTTTTTTTTTTTTAATAAACATTTCAATTGAGGAATTCCTTAAATCGATTGTAACTTTTGAATGGCTTCTTTTACAAACTAGAGGTTGAATTCACAATTGTTCAAGTACTTTTACTAACACTAGACCCAAGTAAATTTCAAATTCCATTGTGGTCTCCACTCAAGGTGAACCTTATGGTGATCGGTTGAGGGACCACCTTCCGCAGGCTAGTTCTTTCTATTCAGTGAAAAGGCAGGGTTTATATTCATTAAATTAGTTTTACAAATCTTTTACTACGAGTAGTAATTTATAGCAGTTATAAATTTTGACTAGATTTTGAGATATGGATGCCTGTCAGTCACGACTGAGGGCCCACCTTTAACCGATTGTATCTTTTGAGTGGCTACTTTTACAAATTAGAGGCTGAGTTTACAATTGTTTGAGAACTTTTACTAAAAACTGACGCATTCAAAAGCTCAAAATTCAAATGTGGTCCCTCAATGGGAACCCAAATTGCAAAAAAGGCGAGTTCCACCGCTCGGTCAACACCCTCAGAAGCCCGTTCGAGCCGCCCACGGCCACGGCGTAGCACGTACTCCTTTTTTAAATGATACCGTGGAAATCATCGGTTCTAGCCTCAGCAAACCTCGCTGACGCGCAACAAAACTGTGGCCGCCCCAACAGCGTTGTGCGTTGGATGCCCGCTGAGTGAAGTTGGTCCAGACTACACGTGTAGAAGGTCTGGCTGGAACAGCGCGCAAACCTGCGAGCCAACATGTTGCACCGGGCAGACAACGCCCTACGTTCCCTATCAATATCCGCATTGTCAGACAAATCCTCAGTGACCCAGATACTCGAACTGATTTACCTTGTTCAAAAGTGATCCGCAAAGAGTGACGGGAGGTACCGTTGAGTAACTTTTAGCACCCGCTTTAAAGATTATGTCTGAGCCCATGGGCCTCCGCGTGGGTTTGACAAATACTCAACAGTTTGCGCAGTGCAGAGAGCGAAGGGCTCAGCAGCACCATATCATCCGCATAACTGATGTTGTTCACACAAACCCCATCAATAGAACGACCGACTTTAGTGCTGCTGAGCTCCCCAATCAAATAGTTCATAAACAGGTTGAAGAGACGCGGCGAGGTTGACCCCCCCTGGCTCACGCCGCACTCCAACCTGTATGAATGCGACCCAGCCCACCTGACACCGATTATGCTTACCTGAGAATGCCCAAGTCCAACTAACGTATTTTAACTCCATCGTTGGAAGGCAACGACTAGGTTTTGTCGCTGTTCCTCCTTAGATAAGAAAGGATAAAATGAAAACTGGATACTCAAATAAAACTAGTCAATTTTATTTATTAAATAAATTTTCTTAATGACCAGTTCCCCTTTGTAACTGGAGATGTTTATTCTTCCTCTTGAGTGGATGAGACTGCAGTGACTTGTACTGTCGATGTTTAGGCTGAAGAGTCGGCTGAAGCAGACGATTGGCTGGATTCAGACGATTCACTAGATTCGGCAGATTCTTCAGAAGCATCAGTGGTATCTTCGTCAGATGCTAGAGTGGTACCTTCGTCAGAAGCGTCAGTGGTATCTTCGTCAGAAGCAATAGTGGTACCTTCTTCAGAAGCATCAGTGGTACCTTCTTCAGAAGCATCAGTGGTGTCTTCGTCAGAAGCAACAGTGGTATCAGGTTCTGGAGCGACAGTGGTATCAGATTCAGGTTCATATTCCCAGTCGAAATGGACACCAGTCACCTCTTCGAACCAGGCGTGGTAGTGGCCGGGACGGATGAATCCTAAAATATAATTGAAAATTATTAACAATGCTTTTCAAAGGGGTATCGTATTACCTAGTAATGGGTTGTGGATATCAGAAAGGCAGTCACTCCATTTAGAATAATGGTATTCAGCTGCATGCGGTTAGACTGGAAGCCGACCCCAACATACTTGGGAAAAGGCTATGCAGATGATGTTAATAATGGCTCCAACTGTAATCTAATTGTTTCTGCCGAAATAACGTAATATTATGCTCTAACCCGACGGATAACGAATATTTGGCGCTCAGTTTTAAGGCATAAGACATTTTTCAAACATATGAAGCAATATCCTTCAAAATGATTCAGAGTGTGATTGAAAGTGTGTTAAACTCAAACTCAAATCATTTAATTCATCTAAACCAATTACAGGCACTTTTGAATTGTCAAAGGGTCAGTCAGTCAGAAAGATGAAGCTAGTTGCACATTCCAAAGAAGAAGGAGAAGAACGGGCAAGAAACTCCATGGACTCTCTTTTAAATCATAAAATTGTTACAAAATATTTGATACATCATTCGTGTTGAAATAAACCATGTGAGAACGATGTAGAAAGACGTGCACGCTTGAAGCGTCCGTTATAGAAAACATAAAAACAATTCAGAAATTAAAAATTACAATAAGCCGTGGCGGCTAAGAGATGACCAGTCCCTACTGAATTACGCAATTAGATCCTGTAGACACGGTTACTAGAGTTTACCACCTCAACCCTACACATATCTATAAAACGGTAATAAAGAACTTAAAAAAAACAAAAAAACGCTTACCAGATGGTCTGCCAGCGTGGCATCCTAAGCCTGAGACGAAGGAGGTCACTCCAACCTGGGTGATGGCACCGTCATCATCAATGATGGTCAGTGGGCCACCGCTGTCACCCTGTAAAAATGTATTACTTTAAAACTCTGGCATTTAGCTCAAGACTACTTATAACAGTTGTTACAAGTATAATCACTGGACCAACTGATTGACTTACTCTTCGAGCGACATATTAATGATCGATATCTCCATTCACTGACCTCAGCGCCCTCAAGCCTCCATGCTGACAGACTCCAAAATAGTCGGAGTCACTTCTTCATTTCATTTATAACTTGTCACAATACCTTTTCATGTTCATTCTGAACCAGCTTACCTGGCATGTAGATTGTGTGGGGCTAGTATATCCCCTGGTGCAGATGGTGGACTCAGCGATGATATTGCTGCCACCGTAGGACACCCGACATTCCTCGTTAGAAATGAGCCTTAGGAATACCCAGTTCATGTTTTCAGGAGAGGAACCTGGTAAATAGACGTTACTTAGAAACATCATAATCTTAATATATATATATATATATATATATATATATATATATATATATAAATGAATCCCTATTTCCCTTGGTCACGTCATAACTTGAGAACGACTTTACCGATTTCATCCATCTTTTTTTTTAAGTTTTCTAATACTTTGTAGAAGGTTCTTACGGAAAAAAAAATTAAGAAAGTTGCTTCACGCGGACGAAGTCGCGGGCAAAAGCTAGTTAGCCTATAATATTCGCACCGCTGGGACACAGGCCTCCTCTCTGTGAGAGGGAGTGGGCCATAATCCACTACGCAGGCCCAATGCGGGCTGGTGGATGTAAAATGTCTACGATTTTTTTGGTTCTAGGACATGTCGGTTTTCTCACGATATTTTCCTTCAACGTTTTGAGAGCAGTGGTGATGAAATAAATTACACAAAGTAAAATGCCTGGGTTCGTACTTCACGACTTATAAGTCGTAAGTCGGGGCCTAATCATTCCTCTCTTATTCCTCAGACGTTTCCCCAGTATTCTTAGATTTCATAATAGGTACCTACATACCGTGAGTCCAGGTATTACCCCAGCCGCTGGCGATGGCTTGCATACCATCATAGTTCTGGTTCCTGGCAGAGGAACGCTGGATCCTGATTGGCTGAATAAGTACTACAAAGTAAAAATGAAAATTAACCAAAGACCACTTTCCATAAACTAACCTAAAAAATAAATTTTGAATGTCGAATGTGGCTGTCTATTGATATTTTTTAGAGATTATTTTATACACAAAACGAATAACAAAGCTGTCGGTTCCAAGTTCTACTATGTTCATTTATTTAAAAAAAAGTCTGTGACATCTAAAATTGCGTCTTACCGCCAAGATTGAGGGACCTGCCAAACTCAAGCAGACCAATGTCATGGGGTTGGACGATGCCAGGGATAGCCTCGTTGTAGAGGGGATAGTTGTAATACTTGGTCGTCTCGAAGATCACAGCCGGCAACGTCTGGTTAGTGGCACCAGCGCGGATGACGATCGTCACACGGCTGTAGGGGAAACAATCGAGTTACCTATCTTTCAAAGTTTCAACTTCCAAAAAAATACGACCTTCGCCAGGTCCTCGGTCCAGATTGTAAAAGTTTGGTACGGCATGCACAGGACCGGACGTTGTGGCAATGATTAGGCCACCTATGTCCAGCAATATATATTTATATAATACAAGTTGGAAGGGACATCGACGCGCAAACTGTAACCATGAATTATTCAGCACATGATTTTGGACCTCTAGCGTAGACATTTTCGTCAGTTATAAAAATAAAATAGCTGTTCCATACATTTTGACCGCTCTTTTCTAAGAAACATCAGATTTTTTTTATTAATTATTATTATTTTGATAACCGACAAAAAAATTTAATGCAGAGGGGTTCAGAATCATGTACTGAATCCATGGTATCAGATTGCGCGTCAATGTCCCTGCCATCCTGTATACGTCTTTCGGCTGAATGAATATGATGATGGATGACAATTAAGAAAGCACTCCCACCCTCCTCTGTCTTTTTCTCAGCGTATCGATGGCAGAAAATCCTCTCTGTGAGTACGCGAGCCCACTACAGTTTGAAATTGGAAGATAATAAGATAAAGTAAAATAGCTTGAGTAACCCACGCAGCGGTACAATGGGCAGCAGTAAGACCCCACTCAGGGGTCAGAATGGTTCCTCCACAGCCGGAGACGCCTCCTGCGGGGTTCACCATACGAAGACCCAGCTGGTGAGGGAACTGGCCCACCTCAGCCTCCCAACCCGACACGATACGGGATCCCGACACTGGAAAATTACATTTTAATCAAGCAGCTGCAAGGCGAATGATACGCCCAGTTTGTCCGAAGTATTTTTTTTATATTACAGTGACTGTGTGCTCAAATAATAAAACATAATACAGTAATCATTGCCTGCTTGTTGCCCAACAACTTTTTGTCTCTCATATCAATTATACGAGTTTGTATGTAAGCGCGCTCATGTAGCGACGTGACAAAGACAGCACTTTCATACTTTTGATGTGAGAGACAAATAAGTTGCTGAGACAAAAGTGGCTCGTGCCAGTATTTACTTACTTCTTGCATCTTCAGGGAAGATAAACTGGGGGTCGGCGAACGCCTGAAATAGAAAACAAACAATTTGCAGACACTATATAGATATACAATCAGGGTACCTATAGGACAAATACCACACAAAAAAAAAACGTGCGCGGTCGGGGGACTCCCGTCAGGACGAATTTCCGTATGCGAAACTCACACGCACACACACGTACATATATGTATACCCAATACTCGTTTTTAATATAGTTCTAATATATCTACATACATAGTATACGTTTTCAGAAGCTCTCATAAAGTTGTCGCAATCTTGGATTTTCATTTTGACCTCGCTATTGACTTAACAGTAGCAATTTCTTTCATTTGAACAGTTCAACGACATTATTTGCGTTATTTAGGTACGTTTTTGAGAAGACTAATTTTTCAAACATATGAAGCAAATGGATTAGCAATATCCTTCAAAATTATTCAGATTGTGATTAAAAGTGTGTTACGCAATTAGGGTGCAGGATCAAGTCGCTAGTATAAATATGTATTTACCGTCCCGGCAACAGCCAGCAAGAATACAACACCCCACATAGCTTTCACAGTCACAAAACAGATTAAAAACTGCAACATCTTCATCATATATAAGTTTTTTGTCAGATATTTTTCGATAAATTAAACAATTAGCCGATAATTTTTTGGATTATCTGTTCCGTTGGTGTTAATTACGGTTTTAGGTACTAATTTTCTTAGGGTATGCCCATTTTTAGGTTTCCGTAGTCAGTTAGGAACCCTTATAGTTTCGCCATGTCCGTCTGTCTGTTTGTCTGTCTGACTGTCCGCGGTTTAGCTCAAAAACTATTGGTACTAGAATGTTGTAATTTGGCATGAGTAGGTATACACGTAAATGACGCCGAAAAAGTGGTAAAATAAAATATTGAAAAAAACTATTATTTAGGGTACCTCCCCTACATGTAAAGTGGGGATGATAATTTTTTTTTCGTGCTTCCCATAGTGTGGGATATCGTTGGATAGGTCTTTCAAAAATATTAGGGGTTTGGGAAGACCGTTTTTTGATTAAGTAGACCGTTCGTGACTTATCAAGCTATAAAGTACCAATTTCCGTTAGAGTCAAGTGGTCCCCCCCCTCTACCAACTAAACGGTTGTAGTTAGAAATTCAAATGTCACGGCAGTATAGTAGGTACCTACCTATATAATTATAACGAAGTGTAAATGAAAACTATCACACTTAAGTGGGCTTTAGGTACAAGTTTACGAGTAATAGTCGACCAATTGTATTTGACTCGAAAATTTCGATCAACTCCATAGAATTCCTCAATTTTATTTTTTGTGACAAGTGAGTAGTGTTGCTCTGTGTCCTGTATTTAAATTCAAAACATCGGCTATGACAAGTCTTATCCAAATCTAAAAAAAAAAATTAAAACTTTCTGTGCCAAATTGTCGGAGCAGGTGAGGATTTGTATAGGAAGTCAAATTAGGTAGGTAGTCATGTTTGGCTTTTAGTTAGAGCATGGTACGAAACTATCAGTCAGCGAATACGACCCGCACTTGGCTGTTATAAAAACTAAGGAACCCTACACTGCGCGTGGCCCGACACGCACGTGACCGGTTTTTTTTTTTAATATCTATCCTAATGTTAGACGTTAGTTTAAATATACAGGGTGGCAGGGACATCGACTCATAAGTTGATAGGTACCATGGATTCAATATCTACATGATTCCGAATCCCTGCGTTAAAATGTATCGTCGGTTATTAAAAAAAAAAATGCTCTTCAGTACCTACATTTTGACCGCGTAGGTGATGGAAGATGGTGATAAAAGATTTTTTGGCTGGACCTACACACTTTCTTTGTACAGTCGCTTACACATCAAGCTACTACAATCTGTCAAATTTCTTCAATAGATTTTCAACTTTATCGCTAACGCATTAGGTTCAAGGTTGATTGGGAAAATATGACAGTTTCGGGTAGCTTGATTTGCTGGCGCCTGTAGGTACATGCTATTCGCTCTCTAGAAAAAGACAAGTCGCTCTACACCTCGACCTGTCTTAAAAATCAATTTATATGAAACGAGTAGGCATCGTTTACTTGGATAAGTACAATGTTAATCTAGCTTAATTAATTTGTGTTATATCTGACTATTCTCTATCTAATGATAAGGTGATAAAGTCTCCGAAAACACGTCATATGGCTTTTCCTAACTGATTATATTATAATATAATCCTTGAATGGAAGTTTCGTAAGGGATAAGTCAACATCAATGTCATCGAACATCAGTACCTATATAGGTATTTCTATGTTCCTTCTTCAAATTCGAACTGCAAATAAAAGTAGGTATACTTAAAAAGTATCACAATGGTTGTGATCGCAGTATTTCGCTGCTAGCGATACTCCATCGTTGCTAAAGAAGAATAAAAATAAAAAATAAACTCAGAAATTTCAATTTTATTTGACAAATCAATCATCCTAAAATTCCTTAAAGAACATTACCTGCATGAAGAGTCCATTCGTCCTCTTTCGTGAGTGTATAGAGGTATGAGGAACATGGTTTAAAGTTCACTCATCCCCCATAGAATAGGGAGGATCCTCGGACGAGACGGGTGATGTGTCTGGCGGGCAACTGCCCAATGATTCATGTCGGGCCATTGTAGGTATATGTAGTTGCGCGGTAAACTCTACTTGCGAGATGCAGGATTTTGTGTGACGTCAGTATGACGCGTGGTTCGCATGTGACGTTGTACATAGATACCGCTACAAGTGGATGAGGCTTCAGTCGCTTGCGCTGTTAATATGTGATGGTATTCTGAAGAGACGGATGATGCAGTGCATTATTACGTCAAACAGAATTTCCTAGCATTAAAATGGTTTATTTTAATCCTTCAATGGAAGTTTTAAAAGAGCTCAATAGGTAGGTACCTAATCAGTGATCAATCATCCTTGGACTCATCTCTGGTTGACCACTTATATAGGAATTTGACCAAAAATGCTTATGAACCTTCTTAATTCTCCCTTAATTACACAGCAAATACCTAAGTTTAATGACTGTTATACCTTACTTATGAATTTGTGCCAGTCAAATTAAGCCAACCGATTAACGTATCATGTTATCTATTAATCGATTAAGCCTTTTTAAATTCCACGAATAAAATACCCCGTTTTCTCTCTTTTACTTACCTACGTTTCGCTTGTCGTGGTTGGTCCGTCCATCTATACCTATAGGTATGTCGTAGCCAACTGGTTTAATTAGCCGTTTAGTTAACCGCCTAGCCTTTTAACTAAACGGCGGCCGTTCAACTAACGGCCTGAATGATATTCAATAAATTAATTATAGTTTAGGTTGGAACTGTAACCAATCACGTGCAAGCCGAATTGGTCGCAGTAACTAAGCCAGGGCACCCCGACCAAATTGGCCGAGAGAGCGAAGCGAGGTGAGCAATACTTCCAAAAGCCCGGTGGTTGACTAAACGACGCTAATACATACATACCGAGGCCCCTCTGTTCCTCGAAAAGCCGGCTGTCATGCATGGATCTTCGACAGTCGGCCGGACGCTTTTAACGTGCACGTCTTTCTACATCGTTCTCACATGGATAATTTCAACATGAATGATATAATCAATAATTTGTTACAATTTTATGATTTAAAAGAGTGTCCGTGGAGTTTCTTGCCCATTCTTCTCCAGTACCTACGCTTTGGAATGGGCAAGTAGCTTCATCTTTGTGACTAACCAACGCTTTGACAATTCAAAAGTGCCTGTAATTGGTTTATTTTAAATAAATGCTTTGAGTTTGAGTTTTAGTTTGACTCGTTAGGGGTCGGCAGAAGCCCGAAAGTCTGACAACCAGGTCTTACCAAAAGATATCGTATTACCCAGTAACAGGGTTGTGAAAGTTATGTTTAACAAATATTTCATGTTAAATGTGAAGAAATGCTATTGTCAGTATGGTTGTAATGGTATAAATAAAACCAGTTTTATTTTGTTTACCATATTTTATGTAAAAAAAAATAATATATTAAAGCATACACTGTTATCAATTTACACAATACTTACATTGTTCATATCGCTGTAATGCAAGACTGAAGATTCAATAGTTTTTTAAAGTACTATGATTAGCTTTTATGAACAATCATGAGTTTCTACTTTTGTACTTGATAAGCTTGAAAACTGAAGTATTTGCAGTACAGCAGTAGCAATGGCCGAAGTGGACAGTAATGGGCAACATCATTCATGCTGCCGTCATGTCTTTGTAGGTGAAACACCCCGAGACATCTGCAGTTCTAAAACCAAATCAAATTATTTTATACTGAAATGAAGTACTATGTTATGCGGCAAACTAGGCATATCAACAAGGCCTTCATCAGCCCATGCCTGAACAAAAGCCAGAGGCCTTGTTGTTGCTGTGCATTGTTTAATTTCTTCTTTGTTTAGGGCCGGTTTTTCACTCCAGATATTTTTATTTAATGTAACACTAAATTAGAATGGTAAACCTTAGTTAGGTATACATAAAATATATGATGTGACTACCTACGACACCTATGCGGGTGAAATCGTGGAGCGCAGCTAGTACATTCATAATTACATAATGAGTTGTTGCTTGATTCTGAATTTCTTAACTATGTCAAAAAGCTTACCTTCAATTATTAATACGGCAGATAGGTTTTCCATTCTTTGTAAGAAAATCCATCATATTTATGCCAATTAGATTGATGTTAGTAGAGCAGCGTTCCAATCTTGTATTTTCAGCTCTAGCACTGTCTGCAAAAATATTATGATTAATATTTTATAGTTAGTTGTTATTTGATTAATGCTTATTATTGTTTGCTTCAATATCTACCTATGTACAAACATATCAATTAATAACTTCAGTTGTTAGAATGAAGGTTATAGGCCATTCATATCGAACATTAAAATTGCAAAGTAATGGCTAGTTTTGATTTTTTATATGTTGTTAGGACCACCTACCAGTAGCGTATACCCAAGTTTGCAGCTTCGAAAGACCTGTGCTAACTTTGCAGCACTCGAAAAACCGCGAAATTTTCGCAGGTTACATATAAAAAATATATAATAACATATTAAAAAATCAGAACTAGCCGTTAGTTTGCGATTTTAGGTATTTTTTGTGTTAGATATGACTGGCCTATTAACGGACATACTAACTATAATAATTATTTTAACCACAACAAACAGCGCTGACCAAGCTAAGCTAAATAAGTTGCTTATCTATACGAAAAAGGAATGATTGTCCGTATGTAGACTGACCAATTTCGTACCTACAGCAGCTACAGTAATCTAAAGAGAAACAAACAACTTTTCCTAAATATATTAGGTTACTTACTTGTAGCGATGAAGATAATTTTGACTTACGCTGTTTTGCTCAATAGCAAAAAAAACTTTACAAACATGCTTGAGAAGCATATACCAGCGATTGCTCATCTAAAGTGAGGCAGTAAGGACACTTTGTCCTAGTTGAAGTGCTATTTTATATACAAAATCATCCTCGGCCAGTCCCATTTGTTGTAAGTCATACCTGAAAATTGAAAAACATATTGAAATCTTCTTAGGGGGCTTTTTTGAATCCACAAAGATTGTGTATTGAGTTCTTATAACTATTATATATAACGGAAGGCATCATTTATTATTGAGTATTAATTTAGCTATTTTTTTGCGATCGCGTTGGACCCACAAGTTTAATCATAATTGTTTAGGTGTTAGTGTACCGGGAGTCCCACGACGAAAACCCATGTCCAGGGAAGTCCATAGCTAATAAAGGTCTATCTTTGATGATCACCGGTATCAAGGGTAAGTAGTATGTACCTACAGCAGCTACAATAATATAATGAAATACGAACAACTATTTCTTAAATATATTGCGTTACTTACTTGAAATGATGAAGATGATAATGACAGGTACTTTTCGCTATTGAGCAAAACTGCTATGGGTCAGGGGGTCTTCGTACGGGCGGAGTAAGTCCTAATGCAGGCTGCAGGCAGCCAAGAACTTCTTGTCCTTCCTTTATCAGACAACTTGTAAAAACGTCTTCCTTCCGCTCAAGTCCGGACTTAATTACACACCACACAAAAATGTTCCGAAACTATTTAACACAGGCCCGTTTCCGTATGAGAATAGTAAATAAATATAATTTTGTAAATAAAAAAATATAAAACAACTAATAATAATTAAAACAAATTCAATGCAATGCAAGGTAAAACAAAGATTATTATGTTCAAAGCCTCAAAGGTTTAAAATTATTAAAACTAGTTTCGTATTTTCATATGTTGGATTTGGATGTTGCCAACTTTTTTCCCCGAGTCCACTAGAAGTTGCAATTTTTATTCTTATTACCAACGTTCGATCGCCGTTTTGTCGGTCCATTTGAAGATTATTCAGAATGAACACAACATAACATAATCATAGTATTTCTTTAAAGCATCGTTCTACTACAATATCATTATATCACACAATGGCTAACGATTATCCCGGAAGTATGTGCCCGTGGGATTTTTGAAGTGAAAACTTCTTTAGCGGCGTTGTGCACTTTTGTTGTGATGGATAAAAAATGTTAAACTCGGGTCAGGACACGTGACCTGATCGAAAATTCGTAAGACGGAGCTCGCGTCAGGACACGTGACCTGGTCGTAAATTCGTAAAAATATCAGTAGTCTTTTTTCGATTCGACGATTTATTTCTCACTTTCACAGGGTTTTTAAACAAAAAATAAAACATCGTGAACAACACAAACAAACATCGTCATCTATCGTGTTATTATAATATTTCCTCGAGTCAAAGTTTAAGTAGTTAATTGTATTGTTTTCTACAAATTGAATTAGACTAATCACTGGACAAAACCACCAGGCACTAAAAGCAAAATTTTGTCCGCCTTAGGGGTGTCCAACCTCCCAAATTTAATGGAAATCCCACCAAGTTGACAACACTGCTTTTTTAATCGTTGGCCGCAGTTAACTAAAACGTGAAAAGTAAAACATTTCGTTACGTATTTCAATAATGGTAGTTTTTGGCAGAAAGTGTATTATAAATTGGTTTTTCATTTTTCGGCAATTATTGTACACTTTCATTTATAAGCAGTAGTAGACCAGAAATGAAACAAAATTTTGAATTAGAGCAAAATTCGGAAGCGAATAGTTCATACATGGTGAAACAAAACGCGTTCACGAAACAGATTCTGCCCGATAGTTACTGTTGGTGAGTAAATATGTTCCTTGCTGTTGGTAGACGACGGGCTAGACCGTCTCTATAAAATTCTACTGGATTGGATTCATTTTCATTTACACAATTCCAAGGAAAACGATTACTACTAGAGTTTGCTTAATGTTGGAACCGTATTCGAAATAAAATGTGGTACGCAATTTTATTAGGCTGCCGGTCACGTGGCTTGCTATTTTTTGAGCGCCCGTAAGCCGGTGTATTCCGATTTCCGAGTTACGATTACGATAGACACAGTGACAGTAGCAGTCAGTACATAGAAAATGCGTGCTGCGCGTGAACGAGATGGAGCAATGTCGCCATTCTGTCGGTTTCGCTGAATTTCATAATACATCAATAAACAATTGACATTAATTTAAGCATGTGTAGACAGTAGAACATTATTTTGACGTGATTCTCGCCACGGTGTTCTTGGTTAGCACGTGTGATTAGAATTTGTTAGTGATTGTGACATTTTTGTGACTTGTTAATGATACCTATGCGTGTTGTCGTTATGTTCGTGAGCAGGTTTGTATTGTGATTGTCGTATTTTAATTTTGTTTTATCCAAGATGGATGTAAATAAACCCCCCGAATTCTGATCCTCCAGACATTTCAAGTCCTTCATTTCCTTTTTCCCAAAATCCACTATCGCAATTCGCGAATGTTGTTTGTAGTGTTACAGAGATGGACGTATCCCAATCCAACCAATCTTTCCGTATACGTCCCGGTAACGAAGATACTTTGTTTCCTCCCCCCCCCCCCCCCCAACCAAATAAAAGAAAAGCCAAATTGGACGTGTCAAATATTCGGCAATGGATAAGGCTCCTTAATTACATCGTTGACGTCTCCCGTATAG
Source organism: Apamea crenata (assembly GCA_949629185.1). Taxonomy (NCBI): domain Eukaryota; kingdom Metazoa; phylum Arthropoda; class Insecta; order Lepidoptera; family Noctuidae; genus Apamea; species Apamea crenata. Next base: position 9,290,296 of record OX451372.1, read on the forward strand.
AGAGAGAGACCCAACCCAACTCAGGCACCACATTACCTACATCACGTTAATTTTGGTAAATTTTTAATTAACAACAACATTGCGAACATAGTTCGTGGTGATGTTAATAGGGTTGGTAGAAACCGTGTGTCCGTAGAGTTTTCCCCTCAGGATGCCAACTCTTTCTTGGTTAAGTACATTTATACTGCCTCTACTCCTACATTTAACATCACAAGGATGGGAATAGTAACAGGTGTTCCCACTGATATTTCAGAAGACGAGTCTATGGCTTTGCTGTCTGTGGGAAATCCTTAAAGTTCGCAGAATTAACAGAAAAGTTCAAAACACGGTAATAATGTGTGGAAACCCACTGAAACTTGTGTGATACCATATGATGGACCAGTCTTACCCCAAAGGATCTTCTGCTGTTACACATCCCTTCCTGTTGAGCAGTACATATTTCCCACTATTCAATGTCGCGTGTAGATGTGTGTTGCGTAGATTTGGTCATGTGGCAAATTTAGGTAGATCAAAACCACACTGCAGCAAATGTGGCCACGATCACCCTGGTGATGGTTGCAACACTTCTGTGGGCGAGGCCTTATATATTCTGTGTTTTGGTAATCACTTCGCTAATAGCAGGTCATGCCCCGAGAATGGCAGACGGAAAGCCATTTACTGTCATGATTGAGAAATCCATGCCTTATGATAAGGCTATTAAACTAATCCCAACAGTTTCCCGCAACTATGCCAACATCACTATAACTCTGATATCTCAGTCTTATCGCAAGACAGTAACCCTAAAACCTAAGACCCATGCCCCCTTTCCCCATCTTATGACAAAGCTGCTCATCAGCAGATAACTAGTTAACTAATGGCTGCGCTCTCAATAATTATAATATCTCTTCCAATAATAGTACTTCCTCTATTATCGAACTACTTATAAAACTCTTACCTATCGTTATTTTCTTCTTCTACTTCTAATACTCAATCTCCGTCCAACGTTACCGACCAACTTCTAACTCTTCTTTTAGATATTAGAAATGGCGTCTCGCCAAGTATTGCTTCAGTGGAATGTGAGGAGCGTGTGGCATAAGAAGCACGACCTCATATTCCTTTTAAATAAATACAAGCCATTGGCTTGTTCCATAGCTGAGACTTGGCTTACTCCAAGTCTTAGCTTCCGTATGCCACATTTCAACATTCTCAGATGTGACCGATGGCTATAGAGGGTCAGCTCTCTTAGTCAATAATCGGGTCGCACTTTTGCCCTTTACTTTGCGGGTGATATAAGCATTGCCGCAGGGAGGGTTGAGGGCATCACAGTATTTTCAATTTATATTGCACATCCTCACCTTCATTTTTAATAATTTTACAAGAAATTTTTTCAAATGTTCATGTTCCGATTCTGGTCATGGGCGACTTTACTGCCACCATTACAGATGGGAGTCTGAACGCTGTGATGCCTTTGGTTTAACTCTAGTTGATGTTTTGGATGACTTGGACCTCTGCGTTTTGAACAACGGTTGCTCAACACGACGATCTCTTCCAGGACAGCAAAAGAGTTGCGTAGACCTTTTTTTTTTTTTGGATGGGAAATCATCAAATGACCCCTCCCGCTCTGGGTGGAGCGGAAGGGAGTGTCAGACTCTTACTGACTAAAACTAAAACCCACCCGTGTTCCTTCCTTAGCCCTTTCTGTTCCAGGGCAGCGGTAACCCTTTCGGACGATCCCGCCGCCCTGGCAGTTGCGTAGACCTTACATTTTGTTCGATTGAGTTAGCGCCACCGACTCACTGGGAATGCATAAGCTTGCTGCTTGCCACATGGTAGTGATCACTACCCTATAGTCAAAATCTTTGGTTAATAAAATATATTACTTAAAAAAAACTTCTCCACTTTTGAAATATAACCTGTCTAAACCGGATTGGACCAAATTTGTATCATTAACTAGCTTCTGCCCGCGACTTCGTCCGCGTGAAATTTCTTGTACCCCCGACCCACCCCTAAACAAAATTTGTATTCATTTGTTTGGGAGTATAGAAAAGTGTTGTTTTTAGACTTTCTCAGGCAATTTTTTAAATTTTCTCTGCGTAAGAACCATCCCAGTACTTCAAGGAATATTCTTAAAAAAAAATTTAGCGAAATCGGTTCAGCTGTTCTCGAGATTTGCGCTTAGCAATAGCAACACATTCAGCGATTCATTTTTATATTATAGATGGAGGATAAAATTGATGTTCTTCCAAATTTAAATTCCAATTTGTCAGATCCTTCTAGTCACTGCTATGCCGAGAACATAAATGAGGGTTTTGTAACAGCTATTACATCCAGTGCAGATTCCTGCTTTCCTTTAAAAAGCAGTGCTCGTAATAAAATCCCTTCCCCCCCGTGGTGGGACCTAGAACACACTTCGGCAATCAGGGATAGGGACGAGGCCAAGGTGTGTTAGAATACAGATATGAGCACCGAAAATCTGTTGGCATACTCTCGTATTATTGCCAGAACTTAACGTTTTCTTCGCTAGAAGAAACGTACGGGTTGGGTTAAGTTTTGCACCCACTTCTCCAGTTTCAGTCGTCTCGAAAAATATTAATAGGCTTAGACGTGGGTGTTCCCCATCTATCTCTTCACCGATTGCTAGGGAAACATCTGAACATTTTTTTGACAAAATATCACCATCCTATGTTCCTCTCATATCAGAATGTCAAAAAGCGCCCTTTTATGACGTTTCAGAGTATCCTTTCGATGCGCCATTTACTTTGGAGGAACTGAATGTGGAGCTCAAACATGTCCGGGACTCAGCGCCTGGTATTGATGGCGTACCATATCCGTTTATAACCCATTCTGGTGAAAAGGTCAAAATCTATTTTTTTTAATGTTTTACATTTTGTTATAGCCATAGTTGGGTTCCAGATCAGTGGAAGTTTCAAATTATTAACCTTTTATTGAAACCAGGCAAACATGCAGATGATCCGAATGGCCTTAGGCTAATTACTCTATCTTCAGTCCTAGTCAAACTACTGGAACACTTTATTATAAATCGTCTCGAGTGGATAATCGAATCGAGAGACACTGCCGAACCATCGATTTGGTTTTAGGAAAGGACTAAGGACAATGGATAGTATTATTATTTTAGTTGCGGATATCCGCTTAGCCTACTCTTAAAATGAATCCGTTGTCGCCACTTTCCTTGACATCTCTTCTGCGTATGACAATGTACTTCTTCCCGTACACAGGCAAAAACTGCAACAGCTGAGTCTTCCGGCTAAGATGATAAATGCATATGCGAACTTCTGCTGTCCCGCTCATTAGTTCTGAGAGTCCAGGGTGAGGAGTTCGATACAAGGCAGACATGGAAGGGAGTCCCACAAGGCTATGTCCTCAGTCCCATACTCTACAATTTGTATACGGCTGATATTGGGTCCTGCCTAAACAACAAATGTCAATATGCAGATGACATTGTTTTGTATGTGACCGATCCGTCCATGGTTGACGCTGCGCATATTTTTTAAATGCTCTAATAATATTCCACCGCTAGTTTTGTATAAATCTGCAAACTTAAGATCCCTCTTCCGATTAAGTCCTCCCTTTTAACATATCCCTCTCCAGAATCGCTTGTGACGCTGATGATATTCATCCGCCACAATAATATAAAATTATGATTTGTTTCCTCAATTAGTCTGTTTGGAGGTGGTTAAAGTATATTCTAATGTTCTAACAATTATAATATAATATGTAATGTTATCTTTTTGTTTGTTTCAGTCCAGTACTACAACTGTAGCATCGAAGATTTTTATTGTTTCGTCTCTTAATTTATAATAATGCACACTTGCTTTTCCAATTCACTTTTGACATTGGCAGAATAGTCGACATCGTTAATATGCATTTTGTTCGAATTTATTAGTACCTTTATCAGTTGTAAATAAAACAGTGATTAGTATTTAGTATTAGAGTTATAGTTGGAGTTTGTTTTGTTTTGTGTGTAGTAAGTAGTACGTTGTAATTAGGTATTTGGGGTAAGTAGATAGTTAATTAAGTTGAAATTACTTATTTAGAGTAGTTATAGATTTTAAAAGTTATCATTAGGATGGCATTATTGGCAGTAGATTGTTGTTTGACAGATTATTTGCTTTGTAAAGAAACATGCTTTTCAAGGTTAAGTTTTGAAAATAAAAAACACGTAATTGAGTTAGGCCGTGCTCGCCCAGGTATGACTATAAATTACATACGACGCGATGGATTTGTCAAACATTTTAATGTCTCTCTTTACGATAAATATCAATGGCTGACTGGCAGTTGTAAATTAAATAAAATGTATTGTTTCCCGTGTTTACTTTTCTCAGATTCTAGTAGTTTATGGAATAAAGAAGGTTTTACAGATATTAATAATATGAAGAATTCATCAAAGAAACATCTCGCATCTGAAAAACACATAAGGAGTTGTTTAGCATTACATGAATTCGGTACTGGTAGTAGGATAGAATCATTTTTCGCTAATTCGAATGAAGCTCATAATAGAAAAGTAGATCGAAATAGGAATTTAATGAAACGGTTTATTGACACCGTTATTTTGTTAGGTAAACAAGAAGTAGCTTTTCATGGCCACGATGAAAGTCCGAATTCCGATAACCGCGGTCCATATATCGAAACCTTGTTATATCTGAGCAAGTATGATACAGTAATGGACTCTCATTTGGAACTGTGTTCTTCAGGCCAGAACCCGGCGTTTTCTGGTCTCTCTAGTGTTATTCAAAATGATTTAATACACAGTATTGCGTCCGTTTTACGAGACCACATTACATTAGAGATAGATAAAGCTCGATTTCTGTCTGTAATGATTGAGGAAACTCCCGATGTCAGTCATAGGGAGCAAGTAACTGTAATTTTTCGATATTTATCTGACTCTGGAATCGAAGAACGATTCCTAGGTTTTTACGATGTTAACGGAAGTCGAACAGCTGAAGTTTTATCCAAACAGTTATTAGAAATACTTGACCAGTATCGTTGTAGGAATAAGTTAGTTGGTCAGACTTACGACGGCGCGGCAGTTATGTCCGGTGAGCACGGTGCGAAAATTCGCGATGCATGCCCTATGGCAATGTTTGTCCCATGTTATGCTCATATATTAAATTTAGTACTAAGCCGTTCCCTTGAAAATATTCAAGAAATGAAAACTTTTTTTGGACACGTAAATAGTATTGTTCGGTTTTTCAACAAATCAACTAAACGGTCTAACCTTCTGAAGGAAATAGCTGACCGCCGTAAGCCCGGAGTATCAGAAACTCGTTGGCACTATCACTCACGCATTATTAATGTAATTTTTAACTGTAGATTAGACATAATTAATACTTTTAATTCAATGTTAGATAACCCGCAATCATGGGACAGTGAATCTCTTTCCTTTGCAGAATGTTTCCTCAGCAAGTTCGAAAACATGCAATTTTGTTTTTTTTTGCACGTATTGTCAGAAATTTTTCAAAACACCGACGTTATTTTTAATTTATTGCAGTCAAAACAGATTGATATCGATGTAGCAAACCGCGAAATAGATTCATTCAATAGTTGGCTTACAAATGATTTTATAAATAATTTTGATTTCATTTATGATAGCGTCCAGGGATTCCGAGAGCCGCCGCGACAGCGTAGACGACTAAATTCAGAGGTAGACCCTAGAACTATGTATCGACGTCTTTTCATTGAAATAATAGACAATGTTAAGACGCAAATACAACACAGATACCAATCATTTTCTCAAATGAGTTTTCTTAATTTACTTAACAAATCTAAGTATAGTTTTTATAGGAGATCTTTTCCAGATGAAATAATATCTTCTTTGCTATCACAATTTCCGCAAATATTTGAGTTCACTGCTTTAAAGAACGAGTTGAAAGTCTTTTATACAACTCCATCTTTGAATGAATTAGATGTTTACGAGCTTTATCTCAATTTTAAAAATCCATTATTGGGTGACACTTTTCCACAAATTACAACATTATGTAGTATATTTTTGACACTTCCTGTGACGGAAGCATCCGCGGAGAGGTCGCCTTCGGCTTTGAAGCAAATTCATACGTACATGCGTAATTCTCAAGAACAAGAACGATTATCTGATCTAGCCATTCTTTCTATAGAAAAACATTTAATGCTAAAAATTAAGAATCATCCCGGCTTTTATGATAATGTCTTAGCGCACTTTGTAAGAAAGAATAGACGAATAGCTTTAGACTTGGAGTATAAGTAGAATAAGTCAGTGGTATTGTAACTGAACTTAGGGCTACGTGCGCCACGCCCGGCCTAAGTAAGAATTTTTTTTGCTCCGGCTTACCTCGGTCATAAATTCACCCTGCGCCTACTGAGTCTGCTGCAGTTACTTGGTAAAGTATCTATGAAAAGAATAAGTATTCAGACGGATTCCACAAATCAAATGATAGATACGATTCTTAAGAGATCTCGACTCTTCACCTGTCAAATGTTATGGCAGAAATGCCTATAGTTCCTACCTACAATTGGTTCAGTCGAATCAGATCAGATTAGGGTTTTGTTTTTATGTAGCACGTGTTAATAAAGATTACACGTGTTAATGAAGAATATTTCATAGATTACAAGGTATTAAAAGATAAATAATTTCCGTTGATAGCATTCTCGGAATATAAGAATAGGTATCAATATTAGACAGTTATATAGACAGTTCTAGTATGGAAAAACTGACAAATAATCAAAATTTATGCTCAGGATTACACTTATTCTAGGTATAAAAGATTGGTGGAATTCGCCCTAATTCCAAAATAGTACGATAATTCTACCTATACTTAGTGGACGAAGTATTTTACTTCACTTAAGCACGATTTAGAAATGGCATTTTCTTCTTTTTGCAGTTTTAAATATGTTAGTGTCCTGTGTCCATACACTGCTCTACTGAGGACCTAAAAGCGCTACTGATGTTGCGATTGGTGTGGCCACCTACTGGACCCAACTTATTGGCGAGGCGAATGTGGATACAAGAAACACGCTGAAAGCTGACGTCTGACAGTTTTTGTATGGAAGAACTGTCAAGAATTTAAAATTATTCCTCCGATAAAGTTATCTGGCGTAGGAAAAAACTGTTAAAGCGTTACCAACTTCTTCTATTTGGAGTTTGCAATCTGGATTAGATCTGCAACGAGATCATCTGAGGACAGTAAACCAGCTAAAGTGACACTTGTAGGGTCATTCCTGTCGAAGGCCCAACAACAGTCGGTTGAAGTTGAACAGACACCGCGTATTTACCGCATATTATTGTAGACTAAATTTTTCCTGCGGCTTCGCACGCAGCGAGGTGGGTTATTATCCCACGAGACCGCACTACGGGGATAAAAAATATCCTTTGTCCTAACCTAACCCAGGTTTTGGTCTACCTGTGTGACATTTCAGCCATTAAGGCATGAAGATTTAACAGACAGATTTTTTTTTTAATAATATTATCTTTACGGACATAATACTTAAATAGTGGAAGATTTTGTTTTTTTGTATGAATGCACTAATTTCTGGAACTGCCAGTCGGCACCCCAATTGCGTAACACACAATCAATCGGAATCTGAATCATTTTTAAGCAAATTGCTAATGCATTGCTTTTGCTTCATAAGTTCGAAAAATTTGTCTGGTCAACACGTAAATAACGCAATGAATGTTGTTGAACTGTCAAAATGAAACCGATTCCGATTGATCGTGTGTTACGCAAGTAGGGTGCGGGTTTTAAAAAATCAGTTTGCATTTGGTAACCCAATTCTTGAGAACCAGAATATTTGCCACCATGCTACGACCCTAGGGAGCCGAGTAAAAAGAAAAAAGTCAGTAGGTAAGAACGCTAAGCGAAAACCAAGTAATGGCACGGGCAGGTGACGACGCGACAAAATAATTATAATATAAGTAGGTACCTAATCATAATTTTGTCGCGTCGCCTATTTCATTTTATATGGGTGTTAGAATTGGGTGTATAATACATGGTATAATAACAGATAGTTTATCATCACTTGAAATGACGTTCACATGATATAATTTTCATATCCTATAAAAACAAATTACCTAATTTCATGTGATATAATGTTTTAATTCATATAACATTCTTTTGCTCTAATAACATTTAGTATAACGTTCATTTATTTTCATATAATTTTCAATTTGTATAGGTAGGTACCTAGGTATGTAACCGGCATGAGTCGTGAGCACAAACTGACACCTGCGCAGTAGTTCATTTTTCGGTCTCTTTGGCGGAATGAAGAAGGCGGGGGGCACCGAGGGTGCACAGCGAACTTCATGACATTTGAGTGAATTCACTTCACTAGGCCACTGATATTTATTTTAAGTTATAGTTTAAAGTACCTATAGTTAGCAGATTACTGTGTTCAGCTTTCTGTAAGTAACTGTATATTGTGTTAAAGTTCCAAATATGTAATTTTTAGATTATTAGATAAAGTTCTTTAGGTATATTTAAATTGTAAATAATAATATTAAGTTAGTATAGATTTGTAAAATAACCGCACTGTCGTATTGGATACATACATACACCTGGGGGCGTTTGTAAGGGAGATTTTAACAAATAAATAAATGTTGTTTCCATATTTTATGTATCACCTCTCGTGACAGCACAAACTGTAGCTATGTCCGTATGATAGCTTAATCTGTAGTTTCATTTACTTAAGTGAAAATTCATGTTTCATGTGAACTTTTTCTGTAACATTAGGCAGAACGATTTACGATTTACTTGTCCCACCATCGCAATCGAATTTAAAATATTGATGACACTTTTAAACCAGCGTTGCCAACTAGGAAAATTGACCCCGTTTATCGGGATAATTGTTAATTTTACCAATGTGATTTAGCGTATTATTTTTAAAAGGAATTTGTTACTCAGCGTTTGACTATCGAATCAGTTGTAAGGTCAAACATAATCATGTTTAGGGTGTTTTTATACTTATGTTTAACAATTTTGCGAAGACTGCTATATTTTGTAGACATATTTAGGGGATTTCCAAAAAATATGTTGGCAGCACAGCACCTACTGTTGTCAGTGTCACTGTCAAACAAAAGTCATTATTTTCATTTGATTTTCTCTCATGTTTTCTGTTTGCAACCGTCGTGGCGCGCGTTTTTTCTAATTAAATTCTTATTTGATACCTATTTAGCTGCGTAGACGCTACTCCGAATTATAATTTTGTCATAAAAATGAGTGCGTGGCCTGAAGTAACGACTGCAAAGTCGGAAAATCGCCATGAAATCAAATTGGCGGGTGCGGCTATTTCGAAACGTATTTCGGAAAGTGGTTTAGACAAAGGTATATTTCAATTAACAAATATTAACCTTCTAAATATCAGTGACACATGTCTAACAGCTATACCGGACGATATAAGTCGGCTGGTGAACCTGCAATCCTTGCTGTTATTCGGAAACAAAATAGCAGATTTCAATAGAAACATAACCTCTCTGAAGAAATTGAAAGTGCTCGATTTGTCGAGAAACCAGCTAAAGAGTATTCCGGAGAGTCTGAACGACATGAAAGAGTTGACTAGTATCAATTTAAGTTCTAATGAAATCGAAGAAATGCCGAAATTCGCTGATTTTCCCAGTTTGCTAACTGTTGATGTGTCAAATAACAAATTGACGAGTTTCTTGGACCTGGAGAATGCTGTGCTACTTCATTTGACTGATCTGAAGATTAAAGGGAATTCTATCGAGGTGTTGCCTAGCTACATTGTCCGTAGCTTGCCATCATTGAAGAACTTCGACATTGGAGACAATCAGCTGAAGACTGTTCCTGGGGAATTAGCCAACATGGCTAAATTGAAAGGTAAAATCATTTATTTTACCGTTTACTGTCCATAATTATGTAAAAATCTAAAATACTTTGTTTCAAGTCATTCTTGACATTGCTATTATGAAATATTAAAACCTTTGTTGAAATATTGCACCACAGATTGCAAACCTGGGGATCAATAGTTTGTATAGAAAAATTCTTTATTAACATAAAACATTTACAAAGCTGTAGTACTTAAAAATAAAATAACAGTAACACTAATATTACAAACAACACTTTTACAGGCTAGGATCACCTTTATATGTTTTGTATAAATAGTGATGGTTACAAACTTATTACAGCATAAGGCATTTAATAATTTATGCAATAATTTCATTTTTTATAAAATTGTGTCGTAGCAGCAAATACTTAACTATGCGCTCAGCGTAAGTGCGACCGGTGCAAACGGTAGCTCAGGTGATTGCGCGTGGCCGGGCCCAGCTACGACGCATTATCAGTATTGTGCACGAACAACACATAGTGATGGTGAAGCTTGTATGTACCGTATCTATCGTAGCAATCAATGTATTTTGATGCTTATTGTTTTTGTTGTAAAATTTACAAGATAATTTTAGGATACATTTTGTTATGCTAGGTAATAAATTGTATATTAGTGTGTAGTACGGTAAGGTTAAGGTTAGTTTTTAAAGGAGTATTATAGGCAATTTTAACAGCTTTATTTTGAATTATTTGTAACAAGTTATAGTTAGACTGACAAGTGCTACTCCATACCGGACACGAATAGGTGATGCAAGGTCTAATTAGAGTTGGGTATAACCTAAGTTTGGTATTAGCGCTGAGCTTACTTTTTAGATTAAGTATAGGACTGAGAGAACCGAGCGCTTGAGCACGTTGGGGATCAATAAAATCATATTGCATAATATTATTGTAAAACTAAACAAAACATTGTATCGTATCTTTCTTTACAGAAATTAACCTAAAAGGCAACAAATTCACTGACAAGAGATTCATGAAGCTGGTCGACCAGTGTCGTACCAAGCAAATACTGGACTACATTCGTGACCACTGCCCCAAGACTGACCAGACCCAGCCTGCAGGCAAGGGTAAAGGAAAGAAGGGAAAGAAAGAAGAACCCACACCTGAAGAAACGGAGTGTGATCTCTGTCATTCTTTGAATATTTTACATGTGGAAGATGACACTCAACGAGTTAAGATTATTGAGTCCCAAGTGGCAGTAGTCCGACCGTACATCCTGTGTTGTATCGTGAATGACTTGACCTTCAACGAGACATCCTTTAAGAAGTTCATACAGCTGCAGACGAAGTTGCATGACACGGTCTGTGATAAGAGAAATATCGCTACAATTGCTACTCATGACTTGAACAAGATTGCACCAGGTTTGTTTTTACTTTTGTTCTATTTCAAGCTTTTCATTCGTGGTATTCCATTTATAAAAATGACTTTTGTTTTTTTTACCATAATTTTCTCTTTGCAAGATTTTAATTTATAGCTTGGACCTTTTGAAAAACATAAAAGCTCCAAGCTGTAGCTTCCAAATTGTATGGACCTCAATAATTTAAATAATTGTAATATAAGATACAATTATAACAGCCACAAGAATACTTTCACTTCACCCCACAAATCTCAATAGTGACTTCTAGTACATAAACATCTTCAAGCTATAAATACTATTTTAATGTTCGCAGGTGACCTAGTATACACAGCAAAGGCCCCAGCAGCTCTGAAACTGATCCCGCTGTCGAGGCTGCGACCCTACTCTGGTGAGCAACTTTTCCAGCAGCTTACAGCAGAGGCTGAGGCTCTGCGCAAGGAAAAGAAGAGGAATGTCTACTCTGGGATACACAAGTATGTAGCATTCAATATTATAGTTTAATAATAAAAAAAATCTTGACTTGATTGTGTTGATGAGATCAACAGTACACCTAAGCTAATAAATTGTGTAAATAAATAAAATAAAATCTTCTGTGAAGACTTGTGGATATTTTTTTTACTGGGTGGGTACCCTGTTACGGAAACTAAGATAGGGTTGCTTCAGGTAATGATATTTCTGCATTTGCCTATTCCAGGTGAGTATCCATATCCCTGAAGATGGATTATTAGTGGAAACATAACACAAGGGAACAAAATTAAACTTTTTTTTGTTGCAAGGAATTTTATGGTTGTTGTTTGCTAATTCGAAGTTGCTGATTTCAAATCTACCCTCATTTTTTTAATTTGACTTCTGAAGGCCAATTCTCGTAATTTAAAAAGTTCAAACCATTACCAGTCTCATCTCAGCGACAAACAAATGTCAAAAACTTGACAAAAATGTAGGGAAATTAGAGTTATTTTTGACAGATTGAGACTGAGATCAGACTGTGAATGTTCTTAAAATTACGAGAATTACTATTGCCTCTGAGATCTAAAATCAGCACCCCGAAAATGTATATCATAATCATAATATTTCATGCAACAAAAATGCTATTCCACAAGTTAATGTATTGTGTTAACTAGCTGCGCCCCGCGGTTTCACCCGCATAAGTTTCGATCCCGTGGGAATATCGGGATAAAAAGTATCCTATATGTTAACCCTGGTTATAACACATCTGTGTGCCATATTTCATCCAAATCCGTTCAGTAGTTTTTACGTGAAAGAGTAACAACCATCCATTCATCCATCCATCCAGTACAAGTAGTCACATTATAATAATTTTGTTACAGATACTTGTACTTGTTGGAAGGCAAGCCTGTGTACCCTTGTCTGCAAGACGCTAGCGGGAAAGTTATCAGTTTCCCCCCAATTACTAACTCGGAGGATACTAAGGTATGTTCTAAAAAAATTCTTGATCAATATTTGATACAGAAATATGACTGAATCAAGCTTGTCTTTGTGTGCTAAAGGTGTGCATTTATTAAGAGTAGAGTAGATTTTCTGGTTCCAGACATCACCTACTTCACTTTATAAAAAAAATGCAAAATAAATCTGTATCTATTCACAACCATTAGACAGGTTGTCGAATCGAATATGACACATTTTCAGTCGGAAGGGTTTCGTACGGTTGTAAATAGCTATGCTGGTTAGACTGGAAGCCAAGTCCAACGTAGTTGGGAAAAAACTAGGTTAAGATGATGAGATGACAAACTTTTCTATGTATAACATAACACCTTTTCCTTAGATGTCTCAAGAGACCAAGTCAATGCTGGTAGAAGTGACGTCACACACGTCGCTCGGCGCCTGCAAGACTGTGATGAACAAACTACTGCAAGAGTGTCTCCTGCTGGGAATTGGACCTCAAGAGCCTGACGCTTCCTACCACACCCTCACTGTGCAGCAGGTAAGATAATGCATCATCCCCCTTCCCTTCCCATGCTACCACAAATAAAAATCTTGAATGTATATGAGGGCTGGATCAAAGGAAAAGTGTTCCTGGAAGGATTTGGGGGAGTCCTTTGCCGTGAGACAGAATAGGCTAAACAAAAAAAAAATGTATTTGGGGTAGGTGCAGGGCATCTTATTCGTCCAAACAACTCTGGCAGCTGTTACACCAGAGTTCACTTCCTTCCTAGGCATATTATCACACAGCTGTACTTGGGTCTGCCTATTTCTTACAGCCATCTACATTGAAGCTACAGTGATAATACCTACCAACAAAAGGCACTCCTCTATTAAATTGAGCTTGTAACCTAAGTAACTAAGAAATAAACACCACTGCCTGTCTCCTTTGGGGAATACATGCGAGATGTTGTTATAAAAATCGGCGAGAGCACCATCGCTATAACAATCATGTTATCGCAACAATGATGTTTATATATGATATCTAAATGATACTATCACGTCTAAGGTCACAGATAAGCCAAAACTAATGTGTTGTGCGCTAGTCCATTATACTCTATCCACTAGGTTAACCGTTTTTTGACAGCTGCCTTAGAACATAACTATTCCAGACTACGTAAAAGTTAACATTAAAATGCGTTATAAAATAAATATAATATAAACTGCCTAATCTTATTGAATTTTCTTATCTAAGACGCAGACGTCTTACAGACATTATAACACCGTACGTGTATCAATCAATGTATTGTGTGTTGTTGCAATCACTAGTTCCATCTGTCAAAAAACGGTTTACTTAATGGACAGGGTATAGTCCATTAAACCCGTTTTTTTTTCCGAATCCTAATATTTTCTTTCGTCCTTCGCCAGGTGAAGGTAGTCGATCCTGAAGGAAACCTCAAGAACGTGTACCCATCGCGGACTGACTGCGTCTTCGAAGGCACTAACATTAGGGTCGTACGTAACAACAAGAAGTAATTCTAAAACGTTACTTATCTAAATGCCATTGCCGAAAAATCGTTGAAGGAAGATGCGAAAGACTCGTTCCATTGACTTACGGTACGCTGCCGTTGATATGGGACATCGAGTTAGAAAAAAAACGGGCAGAGAGGTGACGTGGAGCACCCGGTTGAAACGACGTTCCTTTCGCTTTTGCACACTTGCCGAATGAGAGCTAGGCACGACACTTTTGTTACGAAACATAAAAGTGTAACATTTTTACTATCACAACCAATGTTACATATTCTTTTTACTGTCTAGTTCTCATTCACCACGTGTGCAGAGTACAACGTGCGTTAAGAAACTTCGTTCCAAAACAGGCTTTGTAGAGCGCCGTCTCTTTCTAAAATTCGATGTGCCATATTAACGCCCGGGTACCGTAACTTAGCACCTCGTGATTATGACGTCTCAGTATAGCACAGTGTCAAGTTATGCCAATGGGCTTCAAAAACAACGATCTGTCCAAAAAACTTAATTCCTATACTATAACACTGTCTAATGGAACATTTAAAAGTAAATAAAAATAATGCCTTGTGATTACATTGAATAAATAAATATATACCAGCTATCGCACAAACATATTTAAAATAATGGATTACGCATTTTAGGCTATGGTAGTCCACTGCCGGACATCATTTAATCACTACTTAAATAATCAGCCTATACAGTTCCCACTGCTGGGACACAGGTCTCCTCTCTGTGCAAGGGACTGGGCCGTAATCCACCTTGAGAGCCCAGTGCGGTATGGGAATCTTTGCTTGACCGAAAATGAAAACTTACTTTTTTTAAATGAATGAATGATTGAATTTAATTTTATAATTTTGATGAAGGTTTACTTAAGGTAATAATGTTGTGTTTAAAATTAAATGCATTCATGAATTCGCTCAAATGCGTTGCTTTGTGTGTCATAAGTTTTATAAACGTTATAATTAATTACGTTTATCAATTCTGATTTAAAGAGGTTCTTTATGGGCTGATTTTTTAATCATCTGATAACTTTACTCCAGGAATAATAATGTTTAAATGTTGGCAGTTATTTCATACAAAAACAGTCCAACGTCAATTTTATTCCTCGAATAAAAGTTATCAGGGGTTGGAAAAATCGGCCCTAAATCATTTTCGAAAGCTATTATCGCATGTCCTAACTATTTTTCGGACTTAAAATTAGCTACAGTATGCTTAGGTTGATAAATTGTCTGTGATGAATCATGCTAGTGTATGATGTGACACATCGATAAGTACCGATGATTGTAACTTAAAAAGTAGGAGAAAGTTTTTGTTAAATGTTTTCATTTGAATACTAAGTATTTTTGTAACCTTTGTTTTGTTTTATTTCATAACCCCACTTTTTGTCTGTCTGATAAGCTTAAATCGGCAGTAATGCTTGTTTTCTGGCACCTGTTACGCGGATTTAAAAAATTGGTGCCAAGTTTTATGCATCTCTTTGCCAAAAATGCTGTAAATATCGGTATTTCCTTGTGTAGGTCAGATAGCAGTATCTCCATGGAAAATTAAAAAATGAGTACATTTGGTTAGACTAAAAGCCGATTCTAACCACAATAAAGGGCCAAATTCATGTTATAATAAAAACATCGTCCAATATCTGTACATACAATGCTTGGAAACATTTCATGGAATATAGCTAAGAGTTTATCTTAAATTCTTAACCTTACATCTGTTTTATCATTGTTCTTATAATTTATGAAATTATGGTATGATAAAAAGAAGTGAGTTTTCATCGACGAGTTGAGTTTTCATTTTTCGTTTCTTTTGCTGACTGTACATACCATATATACCATAAAATCAAAAACTTCAGGTATATTCGCGTGTAAGCGTGTATGGCCGCCTATAGCGCCAAAAAGAACGATTCGTGCAAATATTTTATATTGCAACACTGAAGTTAAACGTCAATGTCAAAAACCCCGAGTATCTCAATTTTTTTAATTCAAAACAAGTTTTAACAGGTGTGAGTGTTGTTTGTTTAACTTCCGTGTTATAAATGGTGTAAAAAGATTTAAAATGCGGCGCAGCCTAGCGCCGAGCCAAGTCGGCTCCAGCGACAATGTCTTCAAAAGCCCGCTGCTAGAATCCAAACGAAATAAACGGCGGGAATGTACAAAGATACCACTGACTCAGAAATCTGCTTCTCAAGCGTTAACTGCTTCTGAACACGAGAATTTAATCAAGCAGATACTCAACAAGCCTTTTAAAGTTCCCATACCAAACTATGTGTCCTCATTTTGTGGTAAAAGCTTGGGTTTGAAAAGGACGCAGGTTAGACGAGCATTACACGATCCAGATGAACCGAATGCGTTGGTATTGTATCGCCCGCCGTACATCCCTGAACATGAGAAGATGAAGATGAGTCCTAACGACATCAGAGTGGCTGTGGTCGTGGATCCCGTCCTGGGGAACATCTTACGACCTCATCAGAGAGAGGGAGTGAAGTTTATGTACGACTGCGTCACTGGACAACAGATAGAGAATGCTTATGGCTGCATTATGGCTGACGAAATGGGTTTAGGAAAGACTTTACAATGTATTACTCTGTTATGGACACTTCTGAGGCAAGGACCTGACTGTAAACCTACAATTTGTAAGGCAATCATTGTCTGCCCAAGTAGTCTGGTTAAGAATTGGTATAATGAGATACATAAGTGGTTAGGGCAAAGA
Organism: Apamea crenata; assembly: GCA_949629185.1. NCBI lineage: Eukaryota > Metazoa > Arthropoda > Insecta > Lepidoptera > Noctuidae > Apamea > Apamea crenata. The sequence continues at coordinate 9,307,069 of OX451372.1, forward strand.
ATCAATGCTCTGGCCATGGATGGAGGGTCTAAAGCTGACATTACTTTGAAACTACAGCAATATATGAACACATTTACAACAACTCGAGTAGCCACCCCAGTTCTAATCATTTCATATGAAACATTTAGAATTTACACCAATATTCTTCATTCATCTGAAGTGGGATTAGTCCTTTGTGATGAAGGACACAGACTGAAGAACTCTGAGAACCAAACTTACCAAGCTTTGATGGGTTTGAAGGCCAAAAGAAGAATTTTGATATCAGGAACTCCAATCCAGAATGATTTGACAGAATACTTCAGTTTAGTTCATTTTGTCAATGAAGGTATCCTTGGAACTGCTCATGAATTCAAGAAGAAATATGAAAATGCAATTCTAAGAGGGCAAGATGCCTTAGCAACTGCTTCAGAAAGAGAAAAAGCACAGGAATGCCTGGCAATTCTAACCTCTATTGTCAACAAATGTATGATCCGCAGAACAAGCAGTCTACTCACTAAATACCTGCCTGTTAAGTTTGAACAAGTCATATGTGTGAAGATGACTCCCCTTCAGACACAGCTGTACAAAAACTTCATCAATTCTGACGCTATCCGCAACAAATTCAATGGCAATGGAGACAAGAACACCCTCAGTGCTCTTTCAAGCATCACTACTCTTAAGAAACTCTGTAACCATCCTGATTTAGTTTATGACAAGATACTGGAAAGATCTGAAGGGTTTGAAAAGGCTCTGAGCTTGTTACCAAGCAATTATGACATAAAAGATGTGAAGCCCGAATTGTCAGGGAAGCTCATGATTTTAGATTGTATTCTGGCTAATTTGAAAACCAATACTGATGATAAAATTGTACTGGTTTCTAATTATACACAAACTTTAGATTTATTTGAGAAATTATGTAGAAAGAGATCTTATTTGTATGTTAGACTTGATGGCTCTATGACAATCAAGAAGCGAGCTAAGGTAGTTGAGAGTTTCAACAACAAGGAGAATAAAGAATGGATATTCATGCTGAGTTCCAAAGCTGGTGGTTGTGGACTCAACCTTATTGGAGCAAACCGACTAATCATGTTTGACCCTGACTGGAACCCTGCCAACGATGACCAGGCCATGGCAAGAGTATGGCGTGATGGGCAGAAGAAACCTTGCTATATATACAGACTCCTTGCAACAGGAACCATAGAGGAAAAGATCTTCCAAAGACAAGCACACAAAAAGGCGTTAAGTGACACTGTAGTTGATCAGAATGAGGAATCTCTTAGACACTTCACTTCTGAGGACTTAAAAGATCTGTTTAGATTAGAAGAAAACACATTATCAGACACACACAGCAAGTTCAAATGCAGGAGATGTGTCAACAACATCCAAGTCACAATTCCCCCAGAAAATTCTGACTGCACCTCAGATCTATCAAATTGGTACCATTGTGCAGACAAGAAGAACTTGGCAGATTTAGTCCTCAAACAATGCTGGGATTTAGCAAAGACCATTTCTTTTGTTTTCCACCATAGATCTGCCCAAACTGAAGCCCAGAAGGCTATAGAAGCAGAGAAAGAGAATGTTCCAGAACCTAAAAGAAGGAAGGTAGAAATTGATGAAGATTATTCTGAACCTGATGATAGTGGTGATGAAGATTACAAGTGAATATTTAATGCTGGTCATTTTTATACCAGAGAGAAAATTATGTTGATTGTAAATATGTTTTTCTTTAAGTTAATAATATTGTCTTTATTATGGAAAAAATATTATTTTAATTAGAATATTTTTTTGTATGTTGTGTTTTGTTTCACATCACCACTGCTCTCAAAATGACGAAGGAAAACATTGTGAGGAAACCGTTTTCGGGTAAATAAAAAGCAGAAATTATAACACAACAGCATATATTAGCAAATAAATTGGTACAAAAATAATAAATTATATACATACTAAATAATTAACCATGATCCTTACAGTCAAAAACTAGTAGACTACCTATCTTAATCTAATCTAATCAAAAGTACTAACGACTCTAACTTCGTTCGATAACATCACAATCATGGTTATCACTCCTTTGTGCTGAAATAGCTTCAAGCTGTACCTACATGCATTTGGAGTGGAGCAGCCATCGAAGAAAATCATATATCTACAGAAAGTTTTGATATTATTGTTTTTGATCATAATCTATGCCTAATTTATGTAGCATCGTTTCACAACACTAATTATGTGCTTTAGTAGTATTTTATATTTAACTGGAACAGCTTAATTTAAGTCCATAGGACCAGCTGGGTGGTTGTGCTGAATATCCTCGCTTTTCGGCTTCCTCGTTCACTTCAAACGGATTTTTGAAGAGTTTCAGCAAAAATCGAACCTGAAATTAATGGGTATTTATTAGGAAAGCAACAATTAAATGGGTCGATGCTAAAAGTTATATGGATTAGGGTTTCTTCGTGTTCACAGATAATCCAATGTGTCACAGTTTCCATAAACATTTAGGAAATGGGTTTTATTTGTAATGCTACAGGGGACGCTGTAGAAACTAATATATTGCACATAATACCTTTTCAAAGTCATTGTTCTCAGCATCTTTGATAGCTTCCTCTAGGATCCAGTTTCTCGGCACATAAACTGGATTTACTTTGACCATTTGCTCAATTCGCTCTTCTTCGGACACTGTATTTATGACAAAATAATAATTTACTATAACAACATAACATAACGCCTTGTTTACCCGAAGGGTTGGGTAGAGTTGTACCTATAGTACACTCACATTTCGCCAGTTATATTTAAGTCCCATGTAATACGGAGCGAGCCTATTGCGACCAACCGGGCACACATCCAGGCTCCTACTGAGAGATTCCAGATTGAATAACCACCGGATGAAATAACACTTTGCCCGTCATGAATCGAACCCAGGACCTAATGATCAGTTATAGTGCTTGCGACCACTAGACCAATGAGGTAATTTACTTAAACTGGACTTACAATACAAGCACAGGGTAAATAAATAAAATTGTACTGATTGTGCAACGAAAAAAATCACCACTCCGAAGCGTTCATTCAGAATACATCTTCCGGATGATTTTGTGTTTGATAAGAACATCTTATAGGCTGGTTTTATAGTTACGCCGCTGGGCAGCGCGCTTGAACAGCGGTGCACTGTGAAACGAGATTAGTACCGCGCGTTCCGCTGCTGTAAGACAGTCGTGTACAATATGAACCGATGAAAGTTAATGCGATTAAAGTACTGGCGAATTACTTTTTATGGAAAAGAAGGCAACAGCGACTTTGAAGAAGATTAGTTGATCTTTTTACTCGTCCCGTATCGATGTAATTCATTTTGTAAACAAATATCTTGCGGCCGCGTCTCAACGGCGTCACACTAAAACGCATACCGGCCGGAGAAGCGCACGAGCAGCGCCGGTGAACAGCGCGCATTTACTAAACGGCGCTGCTCAAGCGCGCGACTTTGAAACGCAACTACTACCCCATACATCTACGAACGCGCGCGCTCCAACGGCGCTGCCGAAACGCGTAACAATAAAACTAGCCATAAAGAAAACTATACTACAAAAACAAGCAACGTTCTATTGAGTCGATATCACTATTACCGGTTAACTAGATTATATTTTATTTTATATAAACCTACATGGGCGCTTATAAAACGTCAGAAGTTAGGTGCACGGTTCCAATTGGTCGGTTCATATGTAGAAGAGCCGGCAAGAAACTCCATATTTACTCTTTAATAAATAATTGGCTTTTACAATGTTTTCAAATACATAAAGAAACAATAAAATTATAGGTCCTTACCATTCTCTTTGTTTAGTCTAGTGTTGTATGCCTGCGCCCATTTGTCCCAATTTGGCGCCTCGCTTAATTTTTTTAGAGACCACTTCGTCTCTAGTACTGTCTTATCTGTCAATTTATTTGGCGCTACCTGAAACAAAAACAGGTTTTAAAATGAGTTTATATGAGAATTGAAGATCTCGAATAGTGTTCGAACGATAGTGCTGATGATAATGCCACCTAGCTGATTTCGGCCACAGCTGCTGCATTCGATGACTTTTCAGGGTGGTTAAGAGCTTAGATAGATGTTCTTTTATGTGCTCTCATGTGAATAGCATATAGGTCAGAAACCCTCGGGACACGCAGATCTTTCACAGATGTTCTCAACAGGCCAGGAGACGTAATCAGATTCTGAAGGAAGGTGGGCCGGTTGGAATAACCACCGACGGCCGCCATGGCCCACTTGAAGGACTAAGTGCGGAACCCTAACCCATAACATAGAACATAGCATATCCAACTTTGGCCGAGAAGCTCAGAGCACAAAGCGGGCATGTCAGACGAACTATAGTAGTTACTTAGAAAAGGTGTCAATGGGGATAGAAACTGCCACACTTGCTCATTTCCGATGCCGCTGCTGTCCAACTTCACTAAAGCCGCTTTTCACACCAGTGGTAGACACTTCCCTTTTTACTAGCTGGTCTTTTGATAGTGCTACACTCCAAGGTTCATACATATTTATCTAGTTTTCGTTTAATTTGTGATCGACACAAAAGTAAACGTAAACAAAATAATGACGGCTCGTAGACGGCGAACAGTGCTGCCACCTATGACGAGTTTTCAGTTTTTAACCCCATTGGATTTCCATCACCATCCCAATAAAGGGAAAAAGCAAGAAAAAGATCATTTTTGAAAGAACGAGCCGAGTCACCTACGATGCACGGAATTAAAACAGTACAAACATTTGATATGAAGCACTTACCTCAGCAAGTTGTCTGAAAGTTGCTGTAAAATCCGCCATTTTCAACTGCATCATTTCAAGCAGATCTTCAATGAATTTCTTGTCGCCATCTTTAATTTCTATGAGTCCAAGCTTTAGTAGATATGTTTTCCTAAAATTGAAGGTATTACAGTTTTAAAAAGACCATTTTTGTATGAGGTTTATGTTATCCATGATGCTGGGCACTAGTAAGTACACTTGGCGTATTTGTCCAAGTATTCCCGTTATAAAAGATACCCTATTTAGATTCAAGTAAAGTTCATTTCGCATTAACTAAGCTTGAACTTACAATACTTTCGTTTTAACGTATTCTTCGAGGGTAGCTTGAATGTCTTTGATCTCGTGCTTCTGTTGCTCCGACAGGATTGGTTCCAGAGCTTGAGCGAACTTTTCCAAGTTCCATAGAAGAATCTGCAAGCAAAATAAACCACTTCAACAAAGGTTCACTATAAAATCAAGATACCTATTCATTGTAACTTTCGTGATACAATTACTATGGAGTACTACTAATCTAATATCGCGACATATTCGCCAAAAATGTAAACAAATATTAGTTTACGGAAAAATAACTTTAATTCCTACATAATAAAGTTCAGTTTACGCTACAACTTCAAACATTTTTAGAACTTTTTCAATAGTGCTAGTCACTCTGAAATCAACTTATTAACCATTAAAATAAAGTTGATATTTGCAGAACTTGAAATAACATCGATTTGAAACATAAATAAAACTTGAATATAGAAGAGCACTGGTGGCCCAGTGGTATCGGCCCCGACTCACGAGTTGAAGGTCGTGAGATCGAAGCCAGGTGACACTTGTCTTTGTGTATTTAATTTCATCAGCACTGTTCCCAAAACGGCGAAGGAAAACATTGAGAGGAAACCGACATGTCTTAGAACCAAAAATTCGAAGACATGTGACATCCACCAAACCGCACTGTGCCCGAGTGGTGGATTACGGCCCACTCCCTCTCACAGAGAAGAGGCCTTGTTTAGTTTATCTAATTATATAATATCACAGCTAATGGTCAAATAATTATTACTATTTTTAACAATTGAGTGTCTTTCTTTCTTTCTTTCTAACTACGGATCAAAAAACCAGCCCTTAGCCTAGATAATAAATTAACTCACCTCAGGCTGCCTGTTGAACGCGTATCGCCCCATATCATCTGAAGTGTTGGGCACATAATGCTCGTTGTAATGGTCTATGAACCCATAAGGGCCATAGTCTATGGTCAGGCCTAACAGGCTTATGTTGTCTGTATTTAAAACGCCGTGAGTGAAGCCTACACCTACAAAAAAAAAATAACAGTTTATTTTTGGTTAATAAAGAAAATCCTCGTTGGTCTAGTGGTCGCTAGCGCTACTACTGAGCATGGGGTCCTTGGTTCGATTCCCGAGTTGAGCAAAGTGTGGGTATTTCCTATCTGGAATTTCTCAGTAGCAGCCTGTACCCGGTTGATGGCAATAAGCCTATATATGGGACTTGTGGCTGGCGAAATGTGGGTGTACTATAGGTGCACCTCTGCCTAGCTCTTGGGAGAAAATACATGAGTATAGAAAGAAACACACGATCAATCGGAATCGGTTTCATGTTGACAGTTCAACAACATTCATTGCGTTATTTAGGTATGTTGTTGAGCAGACACATGACACATTTTTTGAACATAATTATGAAGCAATGGATTAGCAATATCCTTCAATATGATTCAGATTGAGATTGATTGTGTGTTACGCAATTAGGGTGCCGTTCTCAAAACTAGCGGGATCGCGCGGCACTATAGCGGCGTAGTGTTGTGTCGTCGAGATATTTGTTTTTATTATGGATGGATTGTGTGAGGAATGATATGACAGAGTAAATGATAGCGTGTCGGTTGACAGGGGAGAATGGATGAAGACAACGTGTTGCGCCGACCACAAGTAACATGGGGCAAGGGCAGGAAGATGACGATCAAGGAGGAAGCTGGGACGACTACCCAATTACCCAGAATGCACCGGACGTGCTTTTAAGTATCTCCAATCGTGGAGACTGTTCCAACGTAAACTTTTTAAACATAAAATATTAGATTTTGTGTGTTTGTTTGTTACATTTCACGCTAAAACAGCTGAACGGATTTAAATGTTTGGCATAATGGGTAGACCATAACCAGAACCCTAATTGCGTTACACACTACCAACCGGAATCTGAATAATTTTGAAGCAAATTGCTTATCCTTTGCTTCATATGTTCGAAAAAATTGTCTGCTCAACAACCTAAATAGCGCAATGAATGTTGTTGAACTGTCAAAATGAAACCGATTCCGATTGATAATGTGTGTGTGTGTGTGTTGTGTGTATTACTAACATCATATGGATCAAGGTCTGAAATAAAGTTTTTTTTTTATGTGTTACGCAATTACCCCGCTGTATTAGGACACAGGATGGCTTTTCCGGAGGACTTTTTATCCCGATATTCCCACGGGATCGATACTTATGCGGGCGAAACCGCAGGGCGCCGCTAGTTAACTAATAAAATTATAATAAAACAGTTTGTTAGCTGATCACTCTTTTACGTTAACTTACCTTGCCAGGTCGCCACCATATCCAGATTCCTATGTGCCACCTCTGAAAACCACTTCACGTATTTGTCTTCACCAGAGTTCTCAATTTCAGGGAAATGGTGCTGAAAACGAAAGAAAACATATAATTTTAGATCCTATAAAATGGCGCATGGACAGAAGATAGACTTACTTAGTTCCAGAGCTATAATAGGTGTGGAGATGTGCTTACTTTCACTACTAACGTCTTCAAAGTGTACGGCCTCTGGTGCTTCACCAGTATCTCCAGCGATCCGATGCAGTACCACGCGTTGGCTAGGCGCGTCACTATAACTACTATATGTAATTTTTTTTTCTTTAGTCTACATATTATATTGTGTCCCACTCTGGGCAAAGGCCTCCCCTTTTTCCTTCCAAACCTCCCTGTTTTAAGCGATCTCTGGCCATGTTGGCCCTGAAAACCTTGCTAGATTGTCACAACACCTTCGCCGTGGTCTACCTCAACGACGATGACCTCTTTCAGGCGTCCAGTGATATGTAATAATAACTTACCTTTATAATAAAGTCGGCTAACGTCTTCAAAGTGTGTGGCTCCCGTCGCTTCACCAGTATCTCTAGCGATCCGATGCGGTACCACGCGTTGGCGAGGCGCATCACTATGGCGGCGCGTTCTTGTCGCGCTCGACCGCTGTAGGTTTTGTCTCGCCATACTTTGTGGTCGTCGCTCACTAAGAAAACAGAAAAATATTGCTCAGCAAGGTAGGAGCGAGTTGAAACTCTCTTCCAGTCTAACCGGATGCAGCTGAATACCAGTATTTTACATGGAGTGACAACTTATCAGACCTTCACAACTCAGTTACTGGGAAATAATATACGACACCCCTGGTAAACCTGGTTGTCAGAGTTTTGAACTTCTGACTACCCATAACGACTGTCAAAGATCTACGAATGACAGCCGGGACCAATGGCTTAACGTGCTTTCCGAGACACGGAAGGAATCTCGATATATAAAGGATGCTCACCCATCTACAAACCGACTGCGGCAAGCGTAGCTTAACCTGATAGATCGATCCGTGTGGCTGTTACTACTTAGTACTTAGCCACGAGCCCCTCCAATTTAAATTAATATACAAATTAAATTAACTACAAAATGTAAACAAAAAACAAACACAACATCAATCCTGCTTACCCACCAAAGCTGCGGCCCTAGTAGTAGGCATCCCGAGGAAGTAGCACGCCTCAGACGCGATCATCTCTCTGATTGAAGACCGCAGCACCGCGCGGCCGTCGCCGAAGCGAGAGTACGGAGTTTCACCTGAGCCTTTCAGTTGTGGCTGCCAGGATTCACCTTTGCTGTAGAAAAAATAGAAATTGGTTAGGTTAACTGTGAATAAATTACCATAAGTGTTGCAGCTTATTTGTTTTCTTGTAGATCTGAGATTGCCTTCGTGGACGTTGAATACAGCAATCTGCAGTGGTTTTCCACTCCAAATTCTTTTTCTAGACATTTCTAGAAGAAATGTGGCGACATCTATATCGTCACATGCGAACTACGGATCGCACCGACGTCACGCAAAATCATGCATCGCGCAAGGAGAGTTTACGGAGGATCCTCACTTTTCTATGGAGGATGACTGAACTTTACACCCCGTTCCTCATACCTCAATACTGCTGACCCTGACATGATTTGAACATGCAACCTTCAGATACCTCTATAGAAAGAAAAAAGGGAAAGAAATATTGTTTTTAATAAGTTCATAGTCTTTCTAGCCAACCAACTGTTTTGTTACTTAACATCATGTCTGTTTTTTTCATGTAAGGATAGGTGAGTGTGGTGTTTAGTTAAATATGCAAATTAAACACCTGTTCACATATTCTCCAAGGGTATGAGCTCTTCCATCACCCAGTTGATCAGCCCAATGTCCAAATTGGTAACCACCATACCTGAAAAATGACATTGTATAAAGTCAAATCATTTATTTCATGTAGGGCATTAAAAGGCAATTTTGAACATCAAAATTTACAAGAAGATAGTATTGATTCAAGATGCTCCTTCCAAAAGGTAGTTTTGTATGGAGAAAAACGGGCAAGCCACTACATAGTTACCCTTTTAAAATGTTTTAAGTAAATATTTTATATTTATATGTGAAGACAATTTACCTGGGATAAATTACTATACAGCGTGGCGCTTTAATGGCGACAATAATTTAACACACGTATACGGTTTCGCGTTTTAGTTTAATGAATATATTTTAATTTAATTAAACATTAATATTTGATTTATTTACTAACAATTTTCTAAAATAGCAACTTAGAGCCACCTGACTTAAAGTTAAAGAACTGAAGCGCAGGAGTCATTTGCCGGGGTCACGGATCATAACATTGCATCAATATAATTAAAACAAATAACATGCAAAGAGAAGGTGAATTGAAGGAAAGAGATAGAGCCCTGTGTCGGCGAGCGGCGCAGGTGGAGGTTTTCAAGTTACAATTTATTTTCATGTTGTTATAATTTTTATGATTACTGGCCACTAGCCCTACCCATGTGTTAAATGAATGTCGCCATTGTAGCGCCATGTTGTTTATGTACTACATTAATTACACAGTATTAAAAATTACTTACGTTGTTACATGGTGCTCACACATTTACTAATATTGCAACTGCAGACAAATTATTCCTAACATTTTAACAAATAATTAATCAGTGTGTGAATTAAGGTACTGACAGTTTACAAAATACAAATTTTTAAACTGTTGTATTTATGTCATCAGAAGATTAAATACACAAACTCATAAATTCATTTGGATTATCATAAACATTAACAATATGACAGTGATACCTGTGTGAAACAGTCAGGCCTCCATCAGGCAGGTACCTGCCAGCCACAAAGTTGATAAACTCCTCAGTCTCCGCCACAGCAGGGTTCAAGTCCAGCACATCTTCGAGAGCATCATCAGAAGCACATACTAGGTGTAGTTTACCAGCTAGAGGCTCTGTTGGTACCTATACATAAAAATAGTTTAAACAGAACATTGAATGGTGTCATTTTCAACCCAGACCACTACTTAGCTGACCCTCTGACCAGACAACACATATTATGTGATGTACAAAACCATAGAGGCAGATTCCTACCTTAGAAAACACAGCATCCTTTACAGCTGTCGGTACATTATACTCCGGATTCTCATCAATAGGCAGCGCGGCGTAGTTCGGGGTGTCCCTGAACTTCCACTCTTTAAAGTTAGTCATTTTTCCAACTAAACTAGGCTTCTGTTCGTTCATAAGAGCTGCTAGCACACAGAAAGCTCGCTTCATGGAGCAGATTTTACAAAAGTACCTTTACCAAATCCTGTTTTGTGTAATTATTGCGAAACTTTACTAATATCTTTATTATTGTAAACATGTGATATGCCGAATATTTTGTAAGTTATATTTAGCTTTATTTCCTTAGACATAAAGTTGATTTTCCCAATGCCAAATAAACGCAACAAGATTTTTATCTGTCATTTGCCAGTCATCGTGACACTGACAAGAGAATTGACATTACGTGCGTACTCTCAACTTTATCACCTTTATTCAAAAACGTTGCTTAACGTTCGTTGATTAGAAACGGACTGTTTAACCATACATTTTATGACGTTTGAACGTCGCATAACTTTAATCATCGTTTATAAATAAACCCCATAATCTGCTCAAGGCGATAAAGCCTTTTCGTGTAAATGAGCCCTATGGCATTTTTTTAACAACAAAGAGCAGCTGACAAACAAGATTTATTTGACTAGCCCAGGGTTTTTTTAAGAGTTTGTTTTAGTCAGTAATTCTGACAGACGAAATGGTAGTGGTGGGCGCGGTGGCGGATGGTAATAATGTATACCGGGTGCATTTGAATAGTTCCGTATAAAATAAACTATAAGTAACTTCCATTACAAGCTATAACTGTCCGCCACCGCGCCTGCCGCTACTCTGTCTGAACAACGCATAATGATTAATGATTGACGGTATCAGAAGGCCAATATTCTCGTAATTTAGAACGTTCAAAATCTAGTCGCAGTCTCATCTCGGTGACAAGCAAATGTTAGGGAAATTAGAATTATTTTTTGACAGATTGAGACTGAGATCAGACTGTGAACGTTCTTAAAATTACGAGAATTGCCTCTCTGGCATCAGTATGCACTGTGGGATGCATATAGTCATTTGGCTCAAGATATTTGTTATTTAAAATTTAGTTCGTTATATATTAAACTATAAAACGGCAAATGAGTGAATGCTTGTTGTTCTTGAAGTTACAAGAGAATGTTCAGGTTTATAGATATAAACAAATCGTTAAAAAAGGAGCGTTAAAACATGACTGTTCTAGAAATTCATGATGTGTATTATCTCTATCCCAAGCCACACTATGGGCTATATTATGTGGAAATAAAATAAGAAACCCAAGTATAAAATAAAATAAGCGGACTATAAAGATGAAAAATAAATAAATATTTATTTAAGACAAGAATATTTAACTAGAGCAGCTAATCTTGAGAGCATACGCCCACTGAGGCGGCTGTGCAGAAAACCCACGTTTTTCAGCTTCGGCCTGAACTTCAAATGGTTTCTTAAGCACGTCCAGCAGAAAACGGACCTGAGAAATAAGGCCTTGGGTAGCTATGGCATTAAGTAGATGTTTGATTATCTTATCATTTTTCGACAGGTGCACTAAATACGGTAGACGTTTCTATGAATAAAACCCTGAAAAACTAAAAAATGAAGTCTCTAAACCTTCTGATAGTCATCCTGCTCAGCATCAACAATGGCCTCATGCAGCAGCCAGTTCCTAGGCACGTAGACGGGGTTGGCGCTCAACATGCGTCGGCGCCGTTCATCCTCGAACAGGCCCGAAGAGCTGGCATCTACTGCAGCTACGCCACAATCACGACTGTTCACGGGAAGAACACCTAAGCCAAAAGAGTTGGATGATTGCTAAAACTGTGGAAAGATAAAATTCCATGGTGTCTTAAGATTTTCTGAGCTGAAAGCATCTGGTCTGAACAAGCATCTCTTAGCTACGAATCTAATAAATAGTATAAAATAAAGTCGCATCATTATGTGGCCCGCTCAGTTCTTCTAAACTTCACATTGGGGTTTGATGCAATTTTCACAATCATTTAGAGAATTGTTTCCGGAAGATAGAATAGAAATTAACATAGACACTGCACAGGGTACATGATGCTTTAGCAACAAATCGCTGCATAAGTAGATTGCACCCGTGCGAAGCAGGGGCGGGTCGCTAGTGCTACAATAAAATTACACATGTATAAATATTGAGAATCTTTTTGGACAGAACAGCTGAAATAGATACATTTTTCATTAGTTTAATTTCAAAGGGTACCCACATAAAAATGTCTACATGTGACTCCTTACCAGTTTCCTTGTCGAGTCTCTCACGGTACTGGTCCAGCCAGCAGCCCCATGACGCGTGAGATGACAGACGCTTCAAAGACCACTTTTCATCCAATTTGATCTCGCTTACCATTTCACAGGGTTCCAGCTGTATTATAAAAAGGTGGAATATTTTCGTTTTCTTAGACCTCACAATGAAATTAATCAGAAAATAACAGTGGGTTATGAAAGATGTTTCAGCCGTGTACTATTGGCTATATCACTTACTTCACCAAGTTGTCTAAAAGTAGCAGTAAAGTCAGCTCCTGTCTGCTGCATCATTTCCAATAACTTTTCTACCAGTTGCTCGTCGCCCCAGCGTTCTTCTTTCAAGCCTATCTTCATGAGGAACGTTTCCCTGAAGGATTTTATGTAAGTTTTTAAAGAAGTGACATTAATAAGACCGTCGTTCATAAAATTATGGATAGTTATTACTAACAATATCTTGTTTTTACAGTAAGTATCCAAGGTTTTCAGGATATGTGACATGTGGACTTGTTGCGAGGAAGACAAAAGAGGCTTCAGAGCATTTGCAAGCTGGCCTATGTTCCACACCACCACCTAAAATGCAGTGATTTCAATGAGATACATTCTTGCCAAGCTAGATAATAAATCATTTCTACTTTTGGGAATTATAATGCGAACCTCTCTCTAACCGCTCCCGTCACAATCCACGCATTTCTTACTTTCTTTGTCCAGGCATGGGGTCATAATCTGGTCAAAAGGGGGAGGATATAACGCGAACCTCTTTCTAACCGTTCCGACCACAATCCACGCGCTTCTAGCGGAAACGCCTCTCGATACCGCCCGGCCAATGAGAGCGAGAAAGCTTTTAGAACATTCTAGAAGCTTCCTATAAAACATTCGACGCGCGCCTCTTTTAGACAAGAGTCGTGTGTCATCCGTCAACTGGGAACTGCGCACCGAAAGTGTATAATATTTTACTAACATTTATATTTGCCCCAAACCCTAGTCTATAATATACATCATTGTGTGTATCAGTGTGTGTATGTTAAAGAATTAAATAAGCATCTCACATCAGGTTGCTTGGCTAGTGCATATCTCCCCTCTCCATCTGAGCAATTGGGAACGAAACCACCGTCGTAAGAGTCCACGAAACCAAAAGGTCCATAGTCCACAGTCAGGCCCAGAAGACTCATATTGTCCGTGTTCAGGAGACCATGGGTGAATCCCAGACCTGCATTATAAGGCCTCGCTATGAATATTTAACTAGTAAATGATATGGTGACTTGCTTTAGTGTATAACTTCAGTAAAAGACCAGCAGAAGACTCCAAAAGTGATGGTAATTAAATAATCGTACCTTACCTTGCCACTTAGCAACGAGATCCAATGTCTTATGTGCAATTTCCGAGAACATTCTAATGAAACGATTCTCATCAGTCAGCTGGATGTCAGGGAAATACTCCTATAAATCATAAAAAAGCTGGAAATTTGGTTCATAGTAGGTACTAAGGATGAGGGGGTTACGTGGGCTTTTACTTGGCCTACCTTTATAATGAAATCGGACAGCTGCCTCAGTACAGCGATCTCTCCAGTCCTAGAAAGGATCTCTAAGGATCCGAAGCGGAACCAATTTGGAGACAAGCGGAGTATGACCGCCGCCCGCTCTCGACGAGGACATCCGTTGTAGTAGACGTCCCTGATGATAGCTTCGTCGCTCACTGTAATTGTAGGTATTTTTATGAAGTGTTTTTATTCGTCGTCGTAAATCACTGAGTTCCTTTTGAATACTGGACATAGTGAGTTAGATTATGTAGGTGTGAGGTTGATAACGATGATTATTTCTAACCACGTCATTGTCAATTACCTATGTACCGGATACATTACAATTGTTATAATGTCTAGACAAAAACGAAACAATGGAAAAGGTTTTTTTTTTTTTTTAAACATTGCCCCACACTAGGAATTACTCCTGTATCGTGGGTGCGTTCACAAACATTTAAACTCACATACACAAACAGCCAGACCCGGAACAACTACCTGTAGGCAATCAAATATTTGTTCCGTGCGGGAATCGAACCCGCGACACGCAGCGCAGCAGTCAATCGCTTAACCACTGCGCCAACCGAGCCGTCAAAAATATGGAAAACTATCAAGTGACAAAAAGTTAACAGATACATTTTGAAGGTGGATTGGCGTTTTGGAGTTCAAGGTTCAACTCACCTACTAATCCGACAGCTCTCGTGGTAGGTATGCCTAGGAAGTAACAAGCCTCACTTGCTATCATCTCTCTGATAGCAGACCGCAATACAGTGCGGCCATCGTGGACGCGCGCATATGGTGTTTGTCCAGAACCCTTCAGCTGGATCTGCCATCTTTCACCGCGTCTAAAATATCATTATTGACCTATCGAATATTTATTGTCCAGTAATTGTGTTGTTTCTTCTAATCTATCTATACCTTTAATAAAGCTGAAGAGTTTGTTTGTTGGAACGCGGTAATCTTTGGAACTACCAGTGGGATTTGAAAAGTTCTTATTGCATTTGATAGTCCAATTCTTCAGGAAGGCTATACGCTTTGTAACGCTAGGACCCTTAGGAGCCAAGCTAAAATAACTAAAGTCAGATAGAACTCTAAGCAAAAACGAAGTAACGGTGCGGACGGGAGGCGATGCAACGCGGTAGGTCGGGGGTGTAAAGAATTTCACGTGGGATGAAGTCGCGGGTAGAATTATTAGATATAATAATTATATTAGAAGAAAACATCACAATTGATAATGTGCCTGAGCATGGAAGTTGACATTCTCAGAGCCATTGTTCTAAAGACACTGGTAGATGTAGCCTTACAGAGTTTACGCTCTTGAGGTGTACGGTCATCCGCCCAGATCTATTACAAACTAAACAATCGTAGTGAAGTCATGTAGTGCACACTACTGTAGTGTGCACTACCATGACTTCACTACGATTGTTCAATTATAGTCGTGTAACACGACTTCACTGCGGTTGTTTAGCCTGAAGCATCTTACCTGTTAACATATTCTCCGAGAATATGAGCTCTGCCATCACCTAATTGTCCTACCCACAGTCCATACTGATGTCCACCATATCTAGAATGATATCGAAATTAGTCTTTTGTTTTATAAGAACAGTAGTGTTCAGAAGTTGTAAGGAAACACTCTTGACTATAATCTACCTATGTGCAACGGGCAAAGCTCCGTATGGCAGTTTCCGTCCTGCAATGAATTCTGCGAATTCTTCGCGGTTCGCCATGTCCGGATCCATGTCCAAGATATTGGTCAAGGCATCTTGTGATGCGCATACCAGCCTTATGTTCCTTTCCAGTGGCCGAGGAGTTACCTGATAATCATAGTTATTTTAATGTTCAAAAACAAAATAGTCAAAAATATTTCTGTCAGCTTAAAGGTTCTACCGATTAGGCATAAAAATTTACCTTTGCGCTATGCTAAATATTTACCTACCTCGGAAAAAACTACGTTCTTTATATTGGATCTAATTTGGTCATGATTTTCATCAATCGGTAACAAAATATATTTTGGATATTGACTGAATCTCCACTCGGTCAAATTTCTCTTCAATGGAGAACTTTCTCCTTCCATTTTTATAGCGGAATTATTACCCGACTAATTGAGAACTAATAAAAGAAAACATGAAAAAATACATCACGAATCATATAAGATTGAATAAACCGCCATTTATGAGCAATATGAGTCTATGGTGACACAATAGACAATGAAAGATAATGCAGCCTATTCACCTCCCTTTTTGGGTCCGCTCCAAGCTCCAACGCAATATAGTCCACTTACTGAACAAAATCGCGGCATGAATGGTGTGCTTTATCATCACCATTTCGTTTTTCTTGGAAGATATTCTCGTATACAAGACTTAACAAGACTGACATTCTCATCGCGTAAATTTTCAAAAGGAAAGTTTTACTTTTTATTTTTATTGTGTGAATAAACTTAATTATTGCATGATAAAAATAAAACACTCAAAGTTTCTTAGACCATATTTTGCTCTTTAATTATTTTTATCTTGTCGAGCTCGAGAGTCAAGAGATATTTGGTAATAGTGATAACGAATTACGAATACTTTGATGTAGCAGTGGTCAAGGTCACGGCTAAGCTACTAAATTCTATTACCCTCATGTTTCATGAACTTTGACCAGCGAATAGAGATGATCTAATTTTGTAGGTTTACACGCATGGGATCTCGCCCGGTGTGAAATTCGTCAGTTCGGCGACCGCAATTTCACTTTCGTGAGGCGCTTTCTCGTTTTGTCACTTTCGAAAAAATTCATTACTTGTGTGAATCAAACCCGTTTCTGTTTGTAGTAAATTTCATCGAAGTGTTAAATAATTTTCGTGAACCGTGTATGGTATTTGTTTCACGTTAAATGGATTTTTATCAAAAAATATGGTGTATACAGAGGGATATTTGAAGGAGAAGCTGACCAAGGATTTGGACGCCGTTCACGTCGTAAGTAATCTGTCAAAATTTTATCGAACAACCTGTGCCGCGTTGTAAAGTTTAATATAATTTTTGAATGAAAACAAGTGCCCGTATCGAAATAATAACCTCTTAAACGGGGACAATGACGAGAAGGGCAGATCCGGATAAATTTACTGTGACAAAACAGGCGTTACTTCCCGGTTTATTATTCTCTTTGCTTGTGAGATGGTGCGTGGCTGCTTATCCGTATTCTGGATCTAAAAAACCACCAATGTACGGCGATTATGAAGCGCAAAGACATTGGCAAGAAATAACAGTGCACACGCCTGTCAATAAATGGTATCATAATACGACGCAAAATGATCTTCAGTACTGGGGTTTGGACTATCCACCGCTCACTGCATACCACAGTTTACTCATGGGGCTGGTTGCGGACTGGCTCGAGCCAGAATCGGTGCGTCTCTTTGCGTCAAGAGGTTACGAAAGCGACGCCCATAAAACTTTCATGAGGTGGACTGTTTTCCTAAGTGACATTTATTTGTATGTGACTGCAGTGCTGTGCATATGTATAGATGCCGAAAGAGTGCTGGGAAAAGAACCTAAAGAGCCAAAGTGTGTTCTCAAAAGAACAGACATTTCAACTACTCTATTCTTATTGTACCCCGGCATCATATTGATTGATTACGGTCACTTTCAATACAATTGTGTATCTCTTGGTTTCTTTTTATGGGCTACTTTCTTTATAATAGCCATAAGGAATGATACTTTAGCTACAATATTTTTTGTTTGTGCTCTAAATTATAAGCAAATGGAACTGTATCATGCTTTGCCATTTTTCTTTTATTTGTTCAGAAAATGTTTCATAGGTATGCCACTGGGGAGGGGCAAGTTGTCTCACTTTGTCCGCTGTTTCAACAAACTCGCTATTGCCGTTGTTGCTTGCTTTGTTATCATTTGGTATCCATTCTTAAAAGGTTGGGATAACGTATTCCAGCTTGTACACAGATTATTTCCATTGAACAGAGGAATTTTCGAAGATAAGGTTTCAAACGTGTGGTGTATGGTCAATGTTTTTATCAAACTCAAGACAATTTACAGTAACCAAGAAATGGCAAAAACATGTCTGCTGATCACTGCTATGGCTGCAGGGCCAGCATGTGCAGATATTTTCTTTAGAATCAACATAAAAAAGTTTGTTCCATGCTTGATCAATGTGTCTCTGGCATTCTTCTTGTTCTCATTCCAAGTCCATGAGAAAAGTATTTTGTTAGCGGCAATTCCAGTCGCTCTACATTTCCCTGAAGATCCTTTCATGTGTTTCTGGTTCTTACTGGTGTCCACGTTTAGTATGCTTCCATTGTTGATGAAGGATGGTCTTCTTTTACCTTTTATTGCTACTACTCTGATTTACACATCTTTCTACAGCATTTGCTTGAAGTTGTCACAGCCAAATTCTGGTTATTTCTCAATTTTCAATGCCAACCGTGTGGCTAAGATTCTACAGCCAAATAAGAAAGATTCCTCTCCATTTTTGACCTTTGTAAGTCTTATTTTTGTGATATCTATAGTTGGTATGATCCTATTGACTGTGGGGACGGTGTTTGTGGAACCACCTCCGCAGTTACCTGATCTGTTCTCGCTACTCATAGCAGCATATTCCTGTGGACATTTCCTCTTCTTTTTCTGCTATTTCTATTACCAACAGTTTTCTCTTCCAGTGTGCTTGCCTTCTATTGCTATTCCTAAGCAAAAAAGAAAGTAGAAAATATGGTTAAAAGATATGAACAACTGAACTGCCTTAGTTAGATAAGGGTTTTAAATTTTAACTGTTTTTAAACTTACTCCAATTACTTAAGAGTTTTTATATTCTATACTTTCACATCCACTTTTTAGTGTTCTATACTATTTTAATTATTGCTTGTAATTACTAGAAACTTATAATTCTGTTTTATGTTAAATAAACAAAGATTAGTATAGTACCCAATACTGTATTGTAAGTAGTAAATTTATTTTAATTTTCAAAATTGCATTCCAATAAAGATTTTAACAAATTAGTAGATTGCACAAATATGGATTTCCTTTATCTACCCTACCTTTATTAATAAAACATTAGATTTAAGAGTGACCCTGCAAGACCTCTAGCCAAACATAGACAAGTCACATAAGGTCAGTACATAATGGTATAAGGGCCGTTAGATAACTTTAGAAGGTAACTACTAATTGGAACCATCGGCCAAGGTGTATGGCTTTCCAATCACTGCTGACCTACAACGTGCTATGACGTCATAGTACTACAGTAGTATTAGATAATATTGCTGTACGAATTCGCCAGAAATAGATATGTAGAAGGTCCAGATTAAAAGCCGGCTCATAGACGTCTAAAAAACTTTTTACGATTCGCACGAATTTACTTCTTATTAGATTTCCATTTGACCATCACTGAAGTTACTATTACATAATATCACGCCTGTAGTCCCCGAAAGGTTAGGCAGAGGTGATTTTTTTAGTTCATCCTGCGTTTATGTTTAAAGTCCCGTGTAGGTAATAGAGGGCCGATCATTTTACATTTTACCATTATCTGGGCATAAAAACAAACTCCGGGTTACTACAGAAGAACTCTTGACTAGATTGATAGCCGTCGATGCGATGTCTGACGAAATGACAGCCGGATCCTTAAACGGATAGTCACGTCACTCCATAAGTTATCAGGAAACTCGTCATGTATACCTTAATAGTGATATCTCAACGTAATACCAATTAGCGCCTTGATTTGAGTCACTATCTGTATATCTATGTAGATATCCTACTCGATTTGATTTCCTCTACGTTTCACTCACCATATTTCCCCAACGAGGTACTTATCTATAGATTTATAGCTTGCAATCCAATATAATCTTGTGAAATGTCGGTATGATCCTTGGACTCTGTGAATCTATATCTACGCATGTGCTAAAAGGCAGGTGAAAACCAAAGACATTACGCTAGGTAAGCGAATTGATATCTACTGTTGAATCAGCTCCGCTCATAACTGCGACTCTGCTGTCATCTTCATGGTACCTTAAGACTGATAAGTTTAAACTTATTTGTGACGTAGTTTTCAGACCACGTGGTCTCTGAAGTTCGGGTAGGATCCTCACTCGGGGCTACCCCATAAGCCAGATGTTGAGCACATTAATTAGCTTAAGGCGAAAGCGTCAGGGCATCCCGTGAAATTCAAATTTTCTTACGTTTTTTCCCATTTGCAGGTCTGTATCAGGTTGTATGTTGATGTATAATTCGCTAATATAAATATTTATTTATAGAATTACAAGCTGCGCCCCGCGGTATCACCCGCATAAGTTTAGATCCCGTGGGAATATCGGGATAAAAAGTATCCTATGTGTTGTTCCTGGTTATAAACTATCTGTGTGCCAAATTTCATCCAAATCCGTTCAGTACTTTTTGCGTGAAAGAGTAACAAACATCCATCCATCCCCATACAAAATTTCGCGTTTCAAATATTATAGTAGGATGATCAATAAAATCATACCATCGTCACCTCTCTAAAGTTCATATTAGCCTATTGCATGACTATTTCATGAAATCATGATATTTGAAGCCAATGGAGTTGTATTGCTGATTCGAATGATTATAATTCTGTAAAGCCATATTTGTTATGGTCGCGAATCATATTTCAATCAACATACAACCTCGCACTGACCTGCTATTTGCAAAAAACGCCAGAAAATTGAATGCCGCAGGCTACCGTACCGCATGAGGGGTGCGCTGAGGTAGCCTAGGAATTTCAAATTTTAAGGTAAAGAGTCCATGACGTTCAAACGCAGCTTGATAAAGTAAAGAGTATATGCCTTAAATACTATGATGATTTACAGCAAGTCGTTCAGCTTATAATAGCCCCTGTTACATACACTGCCGTATATTCGTAATTAATAGGCAATATCACTTATGTCCAGTCATTACGCGGAACTTATCACCAAGAAGGTTAAGGTCATCATTATCGTAATAATAGAAGAAAACCACTGATATTGTAATAACTACAAAACTTAGTGAATGTTTTAATGTCTGCAATTAATTTTAAATTTAATACTGCAGGGAATACCCTTACTTTATCGCTTCCGCATGCCAAAAGGGTAGGTAAAAGTGCTCAAGAAATTGATAATGTTAATAACATTTAACCGGCATTTCCTTGTCTGTCACATAATTATAATAAAACGTATATGGTGCGCATTAAAATACATTTCATTAAAGATCAAAAGAATCTCATTTCTTCATGTGTAAGTATATCAGTCGCTTGTAGGTGAATCCAACTGCACATAAACTAGTGAGTATCAGTGATTTAATCACAACATACTTATACCTATCTACCTACTACATAAGCTAAACCTTCGACTAAGAAACGATAAGGCTATAAATTAATTCGTTTATTCAATTAACTGTTTCTGATCAATCTGACTACATTTCTGATGTGGTGCATTATTTATTAACCTTTTGAACGCCATTGTCACATATATGTGACAAACGAAATCTTACCCTGAACGCCAACGTCACAAATATATGACAAAAATACACGTCGCACCATATTATGAAATAAAAAATTTAAATCATTACTGGAATCCCTAATTGTTATGAAGGTCATTTGACAAAAAAAGTGGCCTGGCGTCAGGGGTACGGCGGCGGTACGTTTATACTCTGGCGTTCAAAAGGTTAATAATCATCCCATAATGTTCCCACTGCTGGGACACAGGCCTCTGTGAGAGGAAGCCGGCTATAATTCGTCACGCGGGTTCAGTGCGGGTTGGTTGGATGTCACATGTCTTCGAAGTTTTTGGTTCTAAGACATGCCGGTTTCCTCACGATGTTTTTTTTTCACCGTTTTGAGAGCAGAGGTGATGAAATACATAAAATAAAGTGCCTGTCTGGGCCACTGACCATTGGGTATCCAATGCTCCCATTTGACTCGTTATTTATTGAATTTATTGTAACAGAGCTTGAGAGAAAATCGATTCACCCAGTCCGCATAAGCAGTAGGCAAAATTATTATTTTAAAATTCATTAACTATTGTTAAAATGTGCTATTGTATTACTCAGTATAATAGGTACACTACAAAAACCGCGGCGAGAAAGTTTGTTGAACTCACAATGATTAAAATTATGAAGAGAAAAAAATTATGACCGAAAATGAGGCCAAGTTCACACAATATCGTCGTTATGTAAATAAAAATAAAAGTGTGAATGAAAGTGTGGAATGTATAAGAGCAAATGTTAATATTAGGAGCTCCTCGTGAGCATTAGTTTATTGTTAAACAAAGTCACGAGACTGTTACAAAATACTTCTATTTCAAGAACAGTAATGTGATCTGAAAACTGGAGCGAATGACCGACTTCTTATCGTAGACTACCCTATTTCCAATATTTCGAGACGATTGAATCTTGTGTGATTGATTGACGATAAGGAAGTTAGGAATTACTGGATGGTGCAATAGGTACAGATTTAACTGTTCCGTCAATATGCAGCAGGACTTGTCAGGGCACAATATCAAAACGTTTAAAAACTACCCGCAATCTCATCTCAGCGACAATCAATTTTAAGAATTGGTTAATAATGTAGGGAAATTAAAGGTGTGCCCGACAGGGACCATAATTGTTTCAATAATTTTGAGCCTATCAACTTTTTAACCCACATTATGGAATGCAATAACGAATTGAGAATTGGGAATTATTGACAGATTCAGACTTTCAGAGTAAGACTAGAATGTTTTTAAAAATAATACAGAAATTGCCCCATAGAACAGAAATTGTTCATCCAATCGTGTTTTAAATAAGAAAGTAAAACAAAATACAGGTCACCAGATTTTCCATTTCTACACCTAAAAGAAAGTTAAAACAATGTGACCCAGATTACAATGAACATCGTATCTCAATCAAAGAGACTTCCAACCGTCTTCACCGGCTTAGCGCAGTTCGGCCTGTAACTTAATTATTTAGACATAATTAAAATCATGTTTGGCCTACCATTGGACAACTTTTGGCCAGTATGCCACAGGGAATACTGTCACAAATCTAACCCACAAACGCTCGGTATGCGGCCTGCGTGTTGTTTTCACTGTGCGTTGCATAATTTGACGCATGATTTCACTGGGCATGCACGTGCCCGAACAGTGATGTGAATCAATTTACTTGCCCATTTGTCAATGGTTAGATAAGAAAAAAATTCTGCGCGAGTAGTCCGATATTATCTGGAAGACAGGTTTGCGTTTGGTTCAATGGCGCCGACGTATCCGAATTACATGGGCGTTGAAAACTGTCTGAAATATTGAACTAAACGAAAAGTGCGGTTGCACAATATGTTTAATGCATAAACAGTCTGAAATCTCATTGTGAATGTCAGTATTGCCGTCTGTTAGTGGCTTTAAGAGCAGGTTGTCATAAAATATTTCATCTAGACGAGCAAACTAATCCGTAGAATTTCAAAATTAATTGAGCGCAGGATAAAACCTTGAAATAATGCAATAAGAAAAGAGCTGAAATTACCGGAAACTGTTGTTAAAGTCTAAAAAATCTCAATACCAGCTAATTTCATTCCAAGTTATGTGCTATAAATTGATGTCATTAAAAATATCATATACAAGGCACACCACTGAAGCAAATTCGCATCATTACACCGGTGTGCGTGTGAGACTAGCCACCATAACGATGCGCTTGCGTCGCGCCGCGTTAGCTAGGCTAATGAGGAGGGGCAGCCATTATGAGTAAATTGGAGATATTAGGACTGACGCTGTGGTTAGCTTCAGCCTTCGCTTCTTCATAATTAGGTAGAGAAATTAACTGTTAACTGTCGGTCAGTGCACCTACTGATCATTGCTGTTAGTAATTAACTGCGTTGTTGAAAATCTAACTCTTTTTCTGTAGCCAATTTGTCTTTGACTATCTTGGTTGTACATCTATTTTGTCGGATGCATGCGTCACTGTTGTTATCCGCATCATTTGCAAAATCGCTGGCATCGATCTATCAGTGCAGTTTTATCGTTGATCCTATTTCAATGGTGCTTCAGATAAGATTGTCGAAGTGGCGCTCCCACTATGGGAGAGGCCTATATCAGAAGTCCAGAAGTGGACTGCGATTGACAAAGTTTAAACAGTGCTAGTTGTAAAGTAAATCGGCAAAATAATGACAACTAGGATATAATATTCTGCTACAGTAGTCATACACTTAATTAAAATGTCACTACTGTTATCATAAATGCTAATCTTAGTTACATTGAACTATTTCTGCATTATAAACAGATAAACAAACTAGCCCTGACTATTTCCAGCGACGAAACAGGGCTATGGTAATGAGAATCGGACGTAAACGTCATAGAACAAACATTTGTAGACGCATAATCGAAATTTATGGCTAGATTCAAATCAAACGTGGAGGAAAACAGAAAGGAAACATATATTACATGCTTTATTGATGTACCTATAGCGTGTACACACCCTGAACTACCGGCAAATTGTAGATTATACGCCGAGTGCCAGGCATTCCACAACACCGGAAGGAAAACAAATAATATAATACCAAAAGTCCGAAAATATTGTTTCCACTTTCCACAATATGGATTATTGTGGAAACAATATTTTCGGACTGTTGTACCTACTACTTTCTGCCAACAAGACATATTGAAATCCAGATATTAAAATTATCGGGTTCGTGAATGTGGGAACGTGAGTGCTGTAGGTACTGTGAATTTATTGTTACTGATTACTGAGAATAGTATGACTCTTCTGTTCAAAAGTCTTACTAAAAGAGCCGCTTTACGTGATCAACATCTTAAAGATCAGATGTGTCACTACATTTCTGTTACAGTTACAGCTTATAGTTACGTCATGAGACCAACTTTATCACTGTCACTGCTGTCCAAAATTCCCCAAAAGGATTCGGTGAAGCATGCCGTTATGCCGTAGTGGGAGTACTGCCAAACTTGCGTCACTCAGTAAATACTAAGAAACAATATCGTATGATGATCATGATACAATGGGAATGATTTCTGGGAGTCCCAGGAATGTTTGACTCACGATAGACAAATCGGCCACCAGAACAATGGAACTTATGGAACTAATTTGTGTGTACGTGTGTCGATTTATAAATAACCCCTCCATGCTCCTTTTTTGTTAGTATGTCGTAAGAAAGAGATGGCCAATGCATCAATCGATTCCATGCGAGTGATCCATTTATGTTTAAAACAATTTAAGTTTCGATACTTGAAATCTTTTGAAAGCAGTTTTATTGTTGCCTGGTACGGCTGGTGCTGGTCCCGCCCGTTTCATTATTCTTATTGCTCTCTTACTTCTCTATAAGTGGCGCCTGCGTCACTTAAATTGTTGTTTGTATTAATACGGAGGTACAATAAAATTTGATTGATCCAATTTGGTCCTGAATGTAATTGGCTTTCTTGGAAGAATCTGTGCCAATGTGCCAATATGTGGTTAGAAACTCATTTATTTAAGAGATCGACAAATTTTGATCGGCACTGGTCACAGCAATGGTATTTTACCAATCTGAAATGCAAACTGACGTGAACTGGCAAAACCGTCTGGTTGTAGTGGAATTTTATGATTATTGTAATAACCCGGGCACCCGTAACAAGTTCCACCAGTTTTGTGTCACTATAATTTTTTAAAAGAACATTTGACCTTACGAACATGACATTCCCTTTCCCTAGATCCCTTTGTGAATACTCGACCATCGGTCTTTTAAACCTTGAAGATATAATACAATTTTGTTTCAATGTTCGTCCGTGGTCTCTTGAGAGGCTATTGGACAATGACTGTGCACAAGTGCTTCTCGTACACGTAGGTAATTCATCGATATTTCAATTAGATGACTCATGAAATTTGGATTGATCAATATTGCAATATTAAAGATAATCATGCTCGATGTTAATATCTACTTTGATGTCGAAATTGTTGCTCTTGGAAATGAACGTCATGTCTAAAATTCTAAATACATCTCAATGGAGTATGATCCATTAGTCAAAATCTTCATAGGTATCAAGCAGTATGATGAACAACCTATAGTTACAGCTGTTGCAATAAAAATAAATAATCCGATGTAAGACAAATCGTGAAATCCATTTGAAATCCAACATCAACGTCCACAGTATTTTCGTCCAATAACTCAGAATTCTGAAGCCAGATGCTTTCGAGTAAACATCGAACAACATTAAGACATTAATAATAAACCGACAAACAGATATTAATGAGGCGGTTAATGAATCATTTCCTTTTAATATAAATAAAAATACCTAAACCACGATTTTAATTCAGGCCTCGATTCCATCGAGTTGACCGCAACGCGTAATGAATGCTTGAATAATATATAACGCATTTTAAGTAATAAATAAACTATGAAAATGTAAGCAAGTAAAAGGATGACGTAATGCTATATTGGTGACAGACAATTCTAGGCTCGTACGAGTCTTGTTGCGCCCTAAATATCGATTGGCTTCAGTTTAGGTTAAGGTAGGCTTTAGATAGGTCCTCTTTGTTTGTAAGTAGACTTTCTTTCCTTTTCTGCCCTGCCTCATGGTACTTGGGGTTCATCGGCGCTAAAAGATTTTTCTTCCATTCTCTCGTATCAGCAATCGCGTTATCATTCACTCCCTTTGCATGCAGATTATCCCTCCACAATCTATCCGCTTTTTATTCGGTTTCTTCTTCCTTTTGTGCACCAACTAATTTGATTTTCATTACTGCGAAAATGTGTTATGAAACCCCATCATTGCATTGCAACTAGTCGGTAATTATAGCTAAGACAATGACACCCATTATAATCGAATGAGAACTCAAAGTTGACGTCACCAGCTGCTCTAAATTATTCATATCAGTGCCTTATGCATCAGGCGTTACGATGCTGATGAGGAAAATACTTACATAGAGGGCAAAGCAAACAGATAATATGATGTATTTTAATTTGTAATATGATGAAGTTTTCCTAGAAATTGTTCCGACAGAGACGTCAGGCGTCACGCTTATGTGCAGCCTTTACAAATTCGGGAGTATGATTCTTTTTAAATGAAAAAATATGATTTTATTTGTGTAAGTAGGTTTGCAGAAACACTTTTACACGAAAATCATATTTTAAAAATTAGATGAGGTCGGCGTTTCCTATCTGACTAATCTGAGAAGAAAGGCCGAAACAAACTCAAAGGTAACAATCTCTTTTAAAGTCCAGACATAATCTTGGTATAAATCTACATAGTCTCACGTGAAGACCATGTAGATTTATATCCGAAATGGTCTTTTGAGGAAAGAACCACACAGATTGAGTGGACCTGTCCAGTCAGTGCACGGATTTGTCAGTAATCGTGCAGCTCAACTCAAAACTTAAGGCTTAACTTTGCTTGACAGCACTCCATTTCTCACAGTTCGCTGAATTCATAATATATGCTGTATATCACGTATGCAGATAGGGCAACACCAAGGAGTTCTGATCACAAAGATGACATAAGATAGTGAGTTAATAGCTTCCAAGAAACCTCTGCTAGTTTCATTGTTCCGATGACTACGCTCCTGAAAATTGTACTGGTGCTAATTATTCATTCTCTTAAGTATGAATATTGACTTTCCTTATTTGCATACGCTGTTTTGAGAACAAAGACTGTCTGCCTTTGATGTTGGTTGGAAATACTGATGGGTTTTAAGATTTCAAGGTCAACATAACCCTGCCCATTTCAAAATACAAAAAGAATTTAGCCACCGCAAAATAACTAAGTATATTATATTACTTCTCTCTGAAATGTGAATTAATTATAATTATTAAACTAAACAATTGTAATATTAATGCTCAGTTTTGACAATTATTATTATTAATAATTATTATTTTCCTCAAATTTATTCAATGTTTTTTCTCAATGTTTATTTTTATCCTGCCTACACCATTTGTAATATGAATGCTCAATCTTGATAATATGTTCATTTTTTTTACCTTCTTATTTTATATTCACTATTTTTATCTTGTTTACACCTAGTTATATGTGAATGTCTTCTATAATTTTATTGAAGGAGCACACGTAAAATAACCTTTTTTTATTATTGTAAATTTCTATTGTATCTGTGTCTCCTTTGTTGGAGATCCTCAATAAATAAATAAACATTTTTTTTTAAATCCTTCGTATCTAGTATATTTTTGAAATATTTTATCATTGATAAAACCAATGATATGCCAACAGTGGTCAAACTTCGTAGCGGGCAAACAATCTGCAAGATGTAATAAGGTATCCAGTTAAATAAAAGTGCGAAAAGTAGGTAAAATATTAACCGATTTGTGAAATGTCGCTTAATCCCGCAAGTATTGCCAATAAAAAAAAAACTAAAGGTTTTCTTTCGACATCATTCTTAAGTTGATCGACTAGCCGCGAAGGTCATCAGCTTAAAAGGAACTGGTGTCTTGCAAGGTGGTCAGCACATCGGTCATTCCCTCTGTGACGAAATCAAATGAAAATTCAAAAATTTCGAAATACCCGCTTTATTAACTAACTCGTCATTTTTTATCAAAACATTTTGTTTTATGAGAGGGGCAATTCTCGATCATTTTTGACAAGTTATTGACATTGATTATCGCTGAGATGAGATTGCGATTAGATTTTGAACGTTTTTAATTACGAGTTATTGGCCTTCTGATATCTTTGAATTTTGTTACCTTGTAAAGACTTATTTTTCAGTATTTTCATTTCGTAACTATGATAAATCGGTACTTACAATTTATTATGTATATTGTTTCTATAGAATTGTATACTCATGAATAATAAAAACATGAATTATGTCATTAGGTATTCGTTTTTTGTTGTTAGTTATTTCATTTATTTATTGTAAACAATTCACGTATAAATAAATCACGTTTTCTGATTCTACCAGAATCAGAAAACCGTGATTTACTATTGTAAATTGTTTATGAAAAGTAGGTAAATAATATGTGAGTTCTGGATCTCCCACAAAACATTCGGTTTCAAAATAAACAATACAGATAGTCTGCACTTCTTTTACTCTCAGTTCATAACAAAAACGTTTCTTATTACCTTTTTCTTTAGTGCCAATCTTTTTCCTTAGCTGATTATCTCACAAACTACTGTTGTCGTAAGAACCGGGTTACGGTGCAAGCTATCCATCACAAATGTAGACTTGATTGCCGTACGCTCCATCAAGCAACACCGGTATATCCCGCCTAGATGCTTCATTAAAATCTGCTGAATCCGCGAAGAAAACTGCAGCGATAAAACAGATACAATAATAATATTTTGCTCTACTTAGGGTAACCTTCAACAGTATTGCACATGTGCTACATGCTTGCCACGCTTACAGTTATCCTAATGTGCAAACTTCGACGGCCATTACATTTGTCCAGAGACAATGGTCGTCTTGCAACCAATTACGAAACAGTTTGCGGCTACCTGACGATTTAGATAAGTAATAATAATATTTTCATAACGACTTAAATGTTTTAGAAGTTTTTGTATGACGTGTAATGTCAAGATTTAGTCATAATTACAGTTGCATCACCAGACGGATTTAATGCGTTTTGCACTCGCAGTAAAATAAAACACTCAGTTGAAATTCCCACTCGCTCATAATGAAACTTTGCTTTTTGCCAACTGTACCTACAAAATTATAACATTTTATCTGTGTTGATATAATAAAAGTATATAAAGAAGGATTAACTATAGAAAGAGAGTGGCTTTGACCTCAAAATGAAAATGTAGGTTTTCGTAACCGTGCAATATATTACTTGAAGAAAGTTCAAGTGTAAAATTTCTTCATAAACGACCTGCAAATAATATAGTAATCAAAGATTTGGTCATGCAGGATCTTGTGGTTATTGAGGAAAATTAAAATGAAGTCGATTAAAAAGTCTAATGACAATGACGTATGTGTTAAATAATATTATAAAAGACGCGAACATGGGTGCTATACCGAACTTTATTCAAAATGCACATTTATTATGTGCAAGAAATTATTAACATAAATCGTAACTAAACATTCATTATTTCTAAAACAAGGCTCAAGGGTAAAATTCGTATCCATGATGAAGACAAAAAATAAAGAGGTAATCGATAAAACCGATTGCGCAAAACACGCATCTCCATAACGATGACTCTATGTTTATAAAACGTAAGAAAGTGAGAACTTTCCCTTTCAATATTCGCCGATTCTTTCTTTGAACTGTGCCAAAGTTATCGTCAAGTTCATTGGCTTGATATCTCTCACTGGGCCAACCACTATTTAGGTCGTTAGCGATATCTCCAAGGCCTTACTAACTTGCAATGTTGTCTTCCGTACTAACTTTCTTGTCTCGTTTCCCGCGCCCATCAGATTTGCTAATAGGATTAAAGCCTATCCGGTTCGTTTTTCTACGTCAGCCAAACATATACGTCATATACATTCAACATTGTTTTTGTAATTTGCAGACGTGTATCAAATTAGAATTCATTCATAGTGCGCATATTAAGTGTCTAATTTAGCTAGATCAGTCTTGTCAGCCTTTGTAACTACCTTGAATTGTAATTGGAAAATGTTGCGTTTCCTACGATGTAGCCTGATTGAATTAGTAGCTTTGTGATTTCAATGGTTTATATTGATTCTTTTGTATTTTGCTTTTGCTTTATGTGAACGTTAACTGTTGGGAGCTATGTTGTCGTTTGCTAAACTTGACAATTGACCTTACTTTCATATGTCATTTCTTGTTGAGTCACTGCACTTGCAGCAACACAAACATTGGCTGAAGTACTAGCAAATAGTACAACGTTTAACATGGAAATCATAATATGCATTATGTAGGTGTATTTAAGAATATAATTATATATTTTTTTATTATTTATTTATCGCATGTTTCCTTTCACATTACAGATATTTAATCTAATGCGACAAAGTAACTTAAAATATACTTACATAACTATATAATACCTTACATGCTACACAGTACGTGGCCCTTGTGAACTCACCCAGTGTACAGGTGAATATGGTTCAGAAAAGTAACAAAATCATAGGGTTTTGTTACTTTTCTGAACCATTATACAATAACCATGGAACATTTTATCACATCTTGGCAATTGATATACCTAGTCTAGTCATTCTTGTTATTGAATTGTCTAAACAACAAGAAAGTCCACTTTCGGAATATCGTGAATGGAATCAACTTAAAATTAAGCACAGCAATACGTAAGTTTAGAAAAGAAAAGAGAACTAATGGGAAGCTTTTAATTGTTCTTATCTAAAATGATTACGATCGTTATGAAAGAGTAAGTATTAGAAGATTTACTTAATGAGTTAGTGTTCATCGAAATCACGTCAGCTGCTAAGCAGGCGGCATCACATACAAATATTAAATACCTTTAAGTTTCCACATTCTTCCAAATCTGTTAATCGATCTAACAAACGTCCTTGATGAAGCGGGAAAATCGGACTGACGACCAGTTTCAAGTCCGATCAACGACAACTACATGAAGAAAACATAAAGCTATTATTCTTACTGGTTTCAACTGGCCGCAATTTACCGGCGAATGACGTCACTGAAACATTATTTATGAAAGTATAGTTCCCAGAGAGCGTTTTTTGTCACCGTAAAGTCAAACCCCACTGCCATCATTTTCACGACGGCCATCACTGCGGCCATTTTGTGGCTACCAACGCTTTTCTGGGAAACCGTAGCTTTAGATCTCATAACGGAACCAAATAGGTATAAACAAAGGTATAAATAGAAAGCAAGAGATGTTTTTGCCATCTCAGCTACTGCCGCGCAACGTAGACAAAGTAATTACGCACTAAGAATTTGCCCCAAATCTCCTTTCACTGTGGAAACGGAGAGCGACATACCTCCTCACTTTCACATGTTTTGATAATTCGCTTAACGTTACAAAGTCGAGCCGTACAATCATAAATTAACTATAGATATTCTAAAAACAAGGTAACGTGTAATCATTTCGGTTTAGGCGCATTAGGGCTAATTCTCATTTTGGCAACCGACTCGCTAATGGACTACTTCTCATTATGGCCACTTCTCATTTTGGCGACTTCTCACTTGGGCTACTTCTCACTCGGGCTACTTCTCACTTGGGCTACTTCTCACTTGGGCTACTTCTCATTAGGGCTACTTCTCAAAATTTGGGAATGTTTATTGAAATAAGTACTGTCTTTATGTATATAAACATGTTTATTCATTCATAAGAGATCAATTACATTATTTTAAGAATGAATCAACATTAGTTGAACCAATGTAATAGATAAGTATACAATATTATAAGTATTACTTCTTGTAATTACTTTAGTCTGGTTTGAAATTAACATTTATTTATTTATTTATAACATACACAAATCAATAGTTAAAGGATAGGTAAACATTAGGTTTCATTTCTTTTAATTACTTTAATTTCAATAATATCAACATAAATCCACACAATAATAAACAAACAATATTAATTAGGTATATCTTCATATAAGAAGCTGGTAATAAGTCATTTTCTTTAAAAATGTAATAACTGTTATTTGACCATTTTTTAGTTTCGTAAGTACTTTTTTATACTTTTTGTCGAAATGAATGTACTTGTTATGCCGTTTTTTTTTTGTTTGAATATGGTTGTTCTTGATTTTGGAGTCAAAATGCTTGGCTTCTTTTCGGAGCTTCTGTAAGAATAAAAATAAACTTGGATGCTTGGGAATTTTAACATTTATCCGATGGTGCCACCCCTCAAGAGCGTTGTTAGTGCGGTGGCGTTGTCCAGAGCAACTAAGAAGCGCAGGGTTCATTCTTGGATACCACTGTTTTGCAAAGTATTTTAAAAAAGTTTCAAACAATGGTAACAACGATTCATTTTCAATAATCTCTATTAGTTTTTGGCAACCTTCTGGAATATTTTCTGCGGGTAAAAGTGGTAAAATAGCAATTTTTCTTATAATCTGTCTTGTTTCTTTTCTTTTAGTCAAATTTAATTCTTTCGCCTTCTTCCAGATAGCTACAGCATTTTTATCATAAATGATAAATGATAAATGATTTTATTTTTGTAAGTAGGTTTGTACAAACACTTTTACACGTCAATCATATTTTAAAACTAGATGAGGTCGGCGTTTCCTATCTGACTACTCTGAGAAGAAAGGCCGAAACAAACTCAGAGGTCACAGTCTCTTTTAAAGTCCAGACATAATCTTGGTCAGATCATATGAAGACCATGCAGGTCGATGTCTGAGATGGTCTTTTGAGGAAAGAACCACACAGATTGAGAGGACCTGTCCAGCCAGTGCACGCATTTGTCAGAAATCGTGCAGCTCAACTCAAAACTTAAGGAGCTCGACGATTCGACGAACAATACCAAAGAAAGGACATTTGGGTAGGCCACATTAATTACTCAAACTGCCAGACCATGACAAAAACTAACAGAACAGAGAGAAAAATTAAAAATAATATAAATAAAATGACCCACATAGTCTTCACATTCACAATAATTAAAATAATAGAATACTTTACAAAGTAAGCAAATGTCATAGTATATATAAAATCCATTAATGTCAAAGTGTATATAATAAAACAAAAAAAAAAAAAAACAACAACAACAACACAGAGAAAAAAAATATAAATAAAAATAAAAACATTAAATATGTAAAAAATTGGAAGCACCTTAATCCCAAGCCTTTTTGTCCTCGATATAATCCTTAACGGTATAAAAGGCTTTCTGGCACAACTTACGTTTAATGAATGATTTGAATTTATTAAGGCTTAGATCTTGAACGGGGCTTGGAACTTTATTGTAAAAGCGTATACATTGGCATCTGAACGAGCCACCTATTTTCTTACAACAAATTTGTGTTTGTTCCTAGTATTTATATCATGGATATCACTGTATTTTTTAAACAATTTTATATTTTTATGGGCATATAAAAGATTTTCATAAATATACTGAGAAGGCACAGTCATAACATTAATCTCTTTAAATTTGTCTCTGAGCGAGTGTCTCGGACTTAATTTATAAATTGATCGAACAGCTCGCTTCTGCAAAACAAAGATAGTCTGAATATCAGCGGCATTTCCCCACAATAGAATACCGTACGACATTACACTATGAAAATAGCTAAAGTACACTAAACGGGCTGTCTCTATATCAGTTAAATTACGAATTTTTCTAACAGCGAATGCTGCGGAACTTAGCTTTTTTGACAATTTGTCTATATGCGGACCCCACTGAAGCTTAGCATCCAAAGTTATGCCCAAGAATACGGTGCTGTCTTCAGGATTCAATTCTTCGCCCTTTATCAACACATTACTTTTCACCTGCCTAACGTGAGGTAGCGTAAACTTAATGCATTTGGTTTTTTTCTCGTTTAGAAGTAAATTATTAACATTGAACCAGTGGACTACTTTAGAGATCGCGCTATTTACTTCGTCAGTAACCTGCTGCTGACGTTTAAGTTTAAACAAAAGTGAAGTGTCATCTGCAAACAACACTATATCATGATTATCCTTTATGAGGTACGGCAAGTCATTAATATAAATAAGAAACAAGAAAGGACCAAGAATTGAGCCCTGTGGGACTCCCATTGTTACTATAGATCCGGGAGATCTTTTTCCATTAACGTCAACGCTCTGAATCCTCTTACTCAAGTATGAAGTAAGAAGATCCAGAGCAGCGTTCCGGATCCCGTAGTGACGGAGTTTCCTGATTAAAGTTTCGTGAAGAACGCAATCGAATGCCTTGGACAAATCACAGAAAATGCCCAAGGCATCGCATTTGTCTTCCCATGCATTATAAATATGTCCTAAAAGTTCAACACCGGCATCAGTAGTTGAACGACCCCTTGTAAAACCGAACTGTTTGCTATGTAATAATTTGTGTTTATTAAAAAATCTTTGCATTTGTTCTAAAATTAATTTCTCAAAAATTTTACTAAAAGTAGGTAGTACAGAAATAGGTCTATAATTTGTGGGGTCTGATGTACTACCCGATTTAAACAAAGGTATTATTTTACTATTTTTCATGAGGTCAGGAAACTCCCCACCATCAATACAACTATTAAAGATAAGAGCTAGAGTAGGCGCTATAATGTCAATTACAGACTTAGCAACTTCTACAGAATTACCCCACAGATCTGCAGTCTTTTTTACATTTAAAGTGTGAAAAGTTTTAATTATATCTATACAAGTAACATGTTCAAAATGAAATTCCGAATCGCAACCATTAACATTTTCCATAAGCAAAGACTCAGCAACAGAAGGTGATGAGTTTAGGGATTTAGTAGTTGAAAGGAGAATATCCGAAAAGAAATTTTCAAATGCCTCGGCGACTTGTGAGTCTGATTTTATTATGTTGTCATTAATCGACAAGCTGTAGTCAGTGTTTCGATTACTAGACCTTCCCGTTTCACTATTAATAATATTCCAAGTCGTTTTAATTACATTACTGCTGTTTTTAATCTTTAAACCTAAATAAAGTGACTTGGCCATATAACAAACTTTTTTAAATAATTTTGAATAATTTCTAACATACAAATTAAATGCATCAGTGTTAACGTAAGTCCTTTCATTGTACAGTTCATAAAGCCGCGTTCTACTTTTATGAATACCAATGGTAGCCCAATCACTGAAAGATGCGTTACTATTAACCGAGATAGTCTTGGGAATAAAGGTTGAATTAAATTGTTTACAGTATATATTAAAAAAATTACCATAAAGATGATTAGGATCCGCATGAATTGACAAAACTGGTAATTTATCAGTGAGTTTACTTTTGAAAGCCTCAAAGCGACCTGCAGTTTTTGGGTTAACAGTGATATCTTTTTTAACCACTATTTTGTTTTGATTTCGAATAGTAATGCTTTGCCCGCAATGATCAGAATCTAGTAAATTTATAATTTCTTTGTGGCTTGGTATAATATCTGTATAAATATTATCTAGGCATGTGGCACTAGTAGGAGTTATTCTTGTGGGCTCCAAAAATAGGTTTACAAGATTGTAGGACTGAAACAGACTTATAATTTTACTACTAATCTGCCTGATCTATAATCTGCCTGACAAGTATGTTGGGACTGCCTCATGATTTGGTTTTCAGTTTCATTCAAAGTAACAGATGCATTGCATTCCCTTTTGTTTGTACAACGCCACAAAACACTTTTATCTTGGTTAACTTTTTTAGTTTTATTGTATCTATATCCATTGTGCAACAGAGCGTCGTTACCTCTTTGATTTTTCACAAATACAAGTTCTTCTTCCATCTTTTCGAATAATAAACAACAATAATTGAGACAATTCTCCGTTTTACGATCGATCAAAAAATAAAATTAAGGCACCCACATTTTTGATAACATAAATTACTTAGTATAGTCGTAAGCACAAACTGACACCTGCGCAGTAGTTAATTTTTCGGTCTCTTTGGCGGAATGAAGAAGGCGGGGGGCACCGAGGCTGCACGCGATTGGTTCGTCTGTCGATGCTCGTCGTCTATTGGACTCTCACGTGTCATTCGGCTACTGTACACTTTCGTGCAATTTTAGTGACTCACGTTTTTAATTTTGAAATAGTTTATTTTTGTTAATTCGTATTTGTTAAGTCAAATTAACGGTTAAATTTGTTTCTTCACTATTTTAGCAGTTACTTGAACGAAGAAAACATTTGCCGTAGTATCAGTAAAGGTCAAGTAAAAGTTAATACTTTGACTGATTGTGTTGATGAAGAAACTGGCCGTAAGTCACAAAGGCCTACAACATTACTGTATCAAAGTAAAATTTCAAGTACCACTAATATCTTAATTATAGTTTGCGTAAGTACCTATCAATAATTTGAACAAAAGCGGTACTAAATAAATTTGGCCGAAAGTGTACGTGCGTGTACTAGTCAAGAATGTAACTTTTTATTTTTTAATAATGCATTAATAATGACAATTATTACTCTCGTGTATCTAGAACTAATGAATTATTAAATACAATGATTTCCTGGTGCATATACTTTAGTATCTATAACTTATATTTATTGTGGACGTATAAGATGGATGGCAGTATTGTGCCCTTACTAGAAAATCGGGTAAGAAATAACAGATGGCGCTACGTGTACTACGCGCCGTCATATTGATTTGTGTATGTTATAAATAAATAAATAAATGTTAATTTCAAACCAGACTAAAGTAATTACAAGAAGTAATACTTATAATATTGTATACTTATCTATTACATTGGTTCAACTAATGTTGATTCATTCTTAAAATAATGTAATTGATCTCTTATGAATGAATAAACATGTTTATATACATAAAGACAGTACTTATTTCAATAAACATTCCCAAATTTTGAGAAGTAGCCCTAATGAGAAGTAGCCCAAGTGAGAAGTAGCCCAAGTGAGAAGTAGCCCGAGTGAGAAGTAGCCCAAGTGAGAAGTCGCCAAAATGAGAAGTGGCCATAATGAGAAGTAGTCCATTAGCGAGTCGGTTGCCAAAATGAGAATTAGCCCTAATGCGCCTAAACCATCATTTCGTCAAGGTCATAGATTGCCAAATTTTCGATAGAAACTTAGCCTTTAGATTCGAACCGATATTGTTTCTATTACAGTACTATTGCTTTCAGACATTGAAGAAAGTTCTAAATACTTTGTTAGGTAATACTAAATTAGTCAGTTAGTCGGTTGTTTTTTGTCCCCAGTGAATACAATACAATTATTATTTTGAGGAAAACCATTATGATCGATCACAAGGAAAATCATGATATAAAATTGATCATTGATTGGTGGTAAGTTGCAACATTCGTATCAATTTATAATATTCTGTACTTCCCATTAGGAATTTCCTAGTAGCAGCGCAGCCTGGTCTCTATATTTGTGCCCTGTTAATCGCCATCGACTTTCCCCATTACTTAAAAAGAGCTGGTAAATTTTGGCATACGAAGTCCCCTAAGGCCTTTACCTTCCTTTTCGTGAGGAGAAACTTATAACTATAAAATTACTTATGTAAATTATCCTTAACTATGTAAAATCTTTCCATTTATTTAGTTTTAATCGTTTTTCCATGCAGTGGCAGCGTAACGAGCCGGTATAATTATTGAATAATCGCACAATATAAAGAACAATAAACAATGCAAATCCCACCACGGTATGCACTTAAAATAACCGTTATCGTAGAGCCCAAGGTCTTGAATTATTTCAATAAATTCACGTATCACATCCCAGCTGGATACGAGCTTGAATCATCATTTGTGCCCTTTGGTTGCCTTTGTTTCATATTATACTCTTTGGTCATATTATATTAGATGTCTTTAAGCAAAACTATTCATACCGTTTTTGGTATTTTTTGCTAGCGAACCATACTTGGTCCCAATATGCTCCCTGGGGAACACCAAGCCTCAATACTTTTCATATGAATTTTTGATTCGAAATCATTATCCTACTTAATAGTAATATTGTCTTGCATCAGCATGGCATCGAGAAAGTAGATAATCCATTCATATACTCTTATCTATTTGGTCGAATTCTTGATTGGATTC
This sequence comes from Apamea crenata, assembly GCA_949629185.1. Taxonomy (NCBI): domain Eukaryota; kingdom Metazoa; phylum Arthropoda; class Insecta; order Lepidoptera; family Noctuidae; genus Apamea; species Apamea crenata. The sequence continues at coordinate 9,345,700 of OX451372.1, forward strand.
TAGTATCGGTCATAAGAACTTGGCATAACGTAACCGCTTCTTATCGTTCGACGTCAGTAGGCCTTGAACGGCGCAGTGCGGGGGCGCGTAAAAATTATCATTTTATGTAACACCTATGAGTAAATTTCTTTTTACAATGTGCAAAGGCTTTGGAAGAAATGTTGGGGTTTTTGACTCCCAAATCCGTGTTGAGTATATAATATAAATCGTAGAGGAAAATGATAACTGCAGCTGCACGTCTCTCGAACAACCTGTTAGCAACCTGAGTTTAGTAAAAGTTGATCATGTGATGAAGGTATTTTTGGCTTCGACCCAAGCACGTTGATAGTTTCGGTCTCCATAAGAACAGTAGGAGTTAGGAACGACCTATAAAACTTAATTATAATATGAATAATGCACAAACAATGCATTTTCATATCAGTCAGTGAAGAAAAATGCCGTCGCCATGCCAGTTTTTCCGAATTGTAAAAATGTAATAGCGTTTACGCAATTATTTGACAGGTTATGTTAGTTAGTTCATAACAAATATTTACTACAAAAACGTGATATCGGTCTATATAATTAACTAGTATCTAGGTCAAGAAATTAAGTAGGAGTGCCTATTATAAGTGCCCTTGTAATTTTAGCTTTACTCATATCGTAATATGAGTTTCTAAGCTTATTTTAATCGCTAAAGCCGATACAGATAGTGCATATGCAATAACGTATCTGTATTTGTAAATGACTAATATGCTAATTAGGGTAACTGAAAGTCGCGATGACACTTTGACTCGCTATGAGTCAGAATATTATGTATTCTCAAACAACACATGGCTTTCTACGAAACTTCATAGAAAATAAACATATAAAAGAATGATGGGTCGGCACAGATGCCAATGTCACGTTTATCTGGCGTCCTAAAGCAAACAAAAGAGCTAAGTCGTAGAGTCAACATCAAGTGTATGCTAAAATACGCGTCTTTGCGTTGCGCAATATCAACACCGGTATTGCGGCAAGGTCCCGGCAAATTATAACTTATTATGAAACCGCGCGACATCTTCCAAGTCAAAGTGTTTGTTTTACAAATGAATTGGTTTTATGGTATGTGGTTTAATGACCATCAGGTAATAGATTGCGAAACCTAATGGTGCAAGAAGCTGAAACATAATTGGTTTTGTTACTGTCACCCACAATTTGATCAAGAACGGAAGATGCCACTTCCGAATCGCATCCGCTTCATCCTATTTACGACCTTGAGTATTTAACAGTATGGTTTAGTTCTTAGTAATCCTTAAATATCCTTGAAACACCTGTGTGATGTCAAGAACAGTATTTTGAAAGCTGGTTTATGTCGATACCCTGTAATTTGTTTTGAAAGATGTCAGTCGTTCTGGAGTTCGATAGATTGATTTCTACATCAGTGAAAACATCATCAACGAAATCTTTACCTATTATTAGAATCGTGTCTGGGCAACTCGATATTAGACGGAGCATTTAAAAGAGATGGCATAACACAAAAAAAAATCAAAGCACTTATTTCAATCGAACCTCAGGCACTTGAATTGTCGAAGGAGTGGGTCAATCAGAAAGATGTAGCTAGTGGCGCATTCCAAAGCGTAGTAGGTTTCTATGGAGAAGAACTGGCAAGAAACTCCACGGACACTTTGAAATTATAGGTATTGTTACAATAAATTGGTTACATAAATTTATTAAATAGTAATAAAAAGAGCTTTGTGACGGAACAGGAAATATGCAAAAATTTCAGTCAAAACTCTCATGTATCGTGTTTTAAAACGTCGGTAGTCTGCAATTTTGGGTTGTTTGCGTTATTAAACAAATTAAATCCTAATACAATATAACCTAATCGGTTTTCCTCCGGCCCACAAATGAGGATGTTTGATTATTTTCCGTGCGTGCGAGCACACTTTCCTGTCAATGGTTTTGTGTTGCGTGCGTGCTACTAATGTTGATTTTGGCTCTACACACGGTAAGTTAATGTACTCTACTCAGAATCCACACTTTTTGTAACAAGTTTTTGTGATGCAAGATATATTTGCGCAGTTTGGCCCTTGAGCAACCAAAGTAATACATTGAGAACGGCACGTCCATGCTTTCCTATTTTTGCTGACAAAAGTCAAGGTGACGCAGAAGCAGGAGTAATGCTCGTATATGAGATACCTCTGAAGAATGAACGTTCGGCACGTTAACGAAGGGCAGTTAAAAAAAAAATCGGGGTCGGTTAATTTTTTTTTTTTGTTAACTGTCAATCATCATCCTCTTCAACAGATGCGCGTTGTACAAGTGCAAAAAATATTGAGTAAGAAACATGACAAGAAGTTATATGTGGGGTCCAGTCATCCAATGCCACGTAATAACCCAAGTGAGACCTACTCGAAAACTAGACGGCTCGTCTTCAGCGAAGCTGATGATTTACGAGCCAACAAGACGCCCATAATCGCGCAGCCGGTCATTCAGCCGCATCCGCGAGTAGCGCGGGAAGTCAGTCGGTGGACTTAGCGGGCCGCGGTCGGTGCACACCGCTGCACATATCCAAAAAAAAAAAACTCGTACTATATACAGTGATTCGTGATTTATGAGTGAAGTTTTTTTTTAAGTGATAAGAATTAGGTACGTGTATTTTAAGATTGTTTTACGTGTCGTTGGCCTCAGTGTATTCTACGCTTATAATGTTTTTTCTTCTAATTATTTATCGCTTGTTCGCCGTTCAAGGTTTATGACCAATAACATTAGTAAGGTTGTGTTCAATATTTAAATTATTGGTAATTTAAATATGATAAATGGTGTATTTAGCTAGCTATTGAGCAACGAAGAGTTATTGATGACCTGTAGTCGCTTAATTAATTTTACCGGAGACTGAAACTTAATACAACATAACTTACAAAAAGGTTTTAATATTTCAGTAATCAAAAGAAACTATTTACCTACATTTTTTTTACATTAAAATAAAACAGAGTATACAGTGTAAACAGCAATATTAAAGTTATCGGTATCGCTGCCTGTCTAACCAGAAAGCAAAATATATAATTATCATTAAATAAGTAAAATGTATAAATAAGTAAAAGTTCAAAAATTAGCTTCTAACAGAGAAATTATAAATAAATAAATAATAATTATTCTAAAAACTGGTGTTTGGTGATTTCTAAAGTCCGGCTTTCACTGCGTGTACACGATCAATGTCTGTCGTACAACTACAAACTGCTAATACTTTAGATGTATGTTTACTTCGAAAGTTTATTTTCTAAAAGAAAACATCCGTTTGACTTGCTGAGACTTATATTATTACTGTTGAAGATCTTGCTGGAGTGATTTCGGTTGACAGTCATCCACATATTAATATGGTATCATTACTTACGCTGCGTTTATAGTTACTTGAAAATAACAATATGGATTGTCTTTGCGCTGAATGAGCGTTGAAGCGAGTATAAAACTCCGATGTAAACAATACAATGAACTGTAAACATTTTCGTCACACAAACAACACTTTGTACTGGTTATAAGCAAAGCAAGCGTAGATTTCAGTTATACCTGGCCGAGGAGAAAGTAAATTAAACTTTTATCCTCCTTGGTAGACCGTAGACGCAAATGAAATTGTTTCTCGCGTCTATCATCTTCACGTTTACAGACGGTTCGAAAGTTTAGTAGGTCGACATTCGAAGCCATATAGGTTACATGTTAGTCATGTTCCTCTTCCGTAGTCGGTTGTATCATGACAGAATTGCTACTGCTAATGCACTCGAAGTATCGTCTCAATCAATCCTTGTCAGCTTTCTGGAGCACTGCGCTTGATCACATTTCATGCTCCTAAGGAATCTCTTCTAGATACGACTTTGCTTTAAGCATTAAAATCAGACATATGAGACTAGCTGTGCTAAGACTTCGTTCGCGTAGATGTCGGGTATCAATAATGCGTCCCTTCTAGAAGATACCACTTTTCCATTGAAAGGGAAGAATCTTGTTTCACTTTTTTAAGTACTATTGTTTTGCCCGGAACCCTAATCTTTTTTCTAACATAAAAGTTACTCCTTATAACACCAGCTATCTGCCAGTGAAAATCCCGTCAAATCAATCTAGCCGTTTCGGAGATTAGCCGGAACAAACCAGAGAGACAAAAATTAAAAAAGAAATAATTTTTTGTTACAAGTAAACCGGAATAAACAGACATATACAAAAAATATATTTTGTTATAAGTGATACTTCCATATATGCATTTAGTAAAAAAATGTTATTTTTAGATTGCAAACAGACGCTTCCATTTTATTTATCTGTAAAAGCAGAATTTTCTCAATTTCACTACCTCTAAAGTCAAGATAAACAGTCTCCTTATTGCCTAACTAAAGCATCCCACATTTCTTGTTCTTCACCGGCGGCATCCTTTTATAATGCACGCTATAATTGTCTGTAAAATGATTTACGAGAACTGTGAGTTTAAAATAACGGCGTGAGCTTCACGTTTCGTCTGTACCGGCTAATGGGCAAATTACACGGATTTTACCTCAACTGGACCGCACGATTCCGGGGACGAATTTCTTGCGGGACATGTTTTTTTACCCGTAGGATTTTATATTTATGTTTACAGAATGTTGAGTTCCTATCTAGAAACTTTCACGTTATCCTCTATTAAAGACTGACCCTCTCAAGTTTTGACCTTTTCTATCGCGAAAAGATTAACCTAATCTCCACTTGAATGTGAATACGATAATGTCCATATCTTACAGATTTTTTAGTCCAAAGATTTTGGTAGTCCTCAACATTCCTACGGTTTACTGCCCAGTAATGAAGCCGTATCAAATAAAAATGACCCTAAAGCACATGTAGATGTAGACCAGTGCATCCGCATTGCTAGCATGGTTGTAAAAGTCAACAGGGAGTCGAAACAACAGTGTGATTCTGTAATCATCTCACCGTGAATAGTAAGGTGAAGTGAGCGTGGAGTGAGCTGTCATTCCAACTAATGCTAGGGATTGACACTATTGACAGCTCACTCTAAGCTCACTTCACCTAACTTTTCACGGTGAGATTTTTACAGAATCTTTCAGCAGGTCGCTATAACATGGTCACTTGACAAACACTTAGAAATTAGATACATAGATACCATTTGCTGTTCCCACTTTCTTGACTTAAGGGTTAAACTTCAACTTTTTGAGACTAGTAATTGCCTCGTAAGAAACACTTAAAACAGTATATTATTCTTCACCCAAAAAATAATATTTGCGGTTTGCAGTAATAAAACATCATTTAATTCACGTTTAATTTTATGCATAATGATAACCTTAGATCCGACCTTAGCTTAACCTATAGGTTTTTAATTATATGGTCATCGTTTATTTTTGATCAATCAGAAAATATTTGAATCGTAGAAATATAAAAACTCAGTCGTAACTGGTTCTAATGCACTTAGCATTTTATTTATTTATTTCTTGAATTAAAACGGTCTAAAACCAATTACAAAAATTAAAGACAGTTTGTACGACACATACAAGAGAAAATATAAAAACACCGAGTTCAGGTACAGAAGTTAACTACACTTTCATAAAGCCCCCTCACAGTAATGGACAGCAATGGACTTAGCATGGCTTATTGCCACTTAAATCATTAATCACATTGATCATGTGCAGTCCCTTGTCAGATTAATCTGTAAAAGACAACAGTTTAGTGATTCAGTCCTAACTGCTTCCAATGGACTAAGCATGGCATAATGCCGCTTAAACCTTTCATCAAATTGATCATGTGCAGTCTCTTGTCTGATTAATCTGTAAAAGACAACAGTTTAGTCCTTACTGGTTTCAATGCACTTAGCATGGCTTATTGCCGCTTAAGCCTTTCATCAAATTGATCATGTGTTAATCTGTAAAAGACAACAGTTCAGCCCTTACTGGTTTCAATGCACTAAGCATGGCTTATTGCCACTTAAATCATTCATCACATGATCACCTGCAGTCTCTTGTCAGATCAGTCTGTAAAAGACAACAGTTCAGTCCTAACTGCTTCCAATGGACTAAGCATGGCTTATTGCCACTTACATTGATCATGTGCAGTCCCTTGTCAGATTAATCTGTAAAAGACAACAGTTCAGTCCTAACTGCTTCCAATGGTCTAAGCATGGCATAATGCCGCTTAAACCTTTCATCAAATTGATCACCTGCAGTCCCTTGTCAGATTAATCTGTAAAAGACAACAGTTCAGTCCTAACTGCTTCCAATGGTCTAAGCATGGCATAATGCCGCTTAAACCTTTCATCAAATTGATCACCTGCAGTCCCTTGTCAGATTAATCTGTAAAAGACAACAGTTCAGTCCTAACTGCTTCCAATGGTCTAAGCATGGCATAATGCCGCTTAAACCTTTCATCAAATTGATCACCTGCAGTCCCTTGTCAGATTAATCTGTAAAAGACAACAGTTCAGTCCTAACTGCTTCCAATGGACTTAGCATGGCTTATTGCCACTTAAATCATTAATCACATTGATCACCTGCAGTCCCTTGTGAGATTAATCTGTAAAAGACAACAGTACAGTCCTAACTGCTTCCAATGGACTAAGCATGGCTTATTGCCACTTAAATCATTAATCACATTGATCACCTGCATTCCCTTGTGACATTAATCTGTAAAAGACAACAGTTCAGTCCTAACTGCTTCCAATGCACTAAGCATGGCTTATTGCCACTTAAATCATTCATCACATTGATCATCTGCAGTCCCTTGTCATAGAGACAACAATTTCATAAATTAAAAAAAAAAACAACATCCTAAACCAAAGAGTATCTGCATATAATATAATAATAATATAATATCCCTGGACATTTCACACAGCACCATTTGTCCCAAGCTAAGCAACCTAATGCTTGTGTTATGGTAACAAGATGGCTGATAAACTACTTAAGTATATACAATTTTTTTTTTGTAAATACATACATATTATAGATAGAAAAACACCCAGACTCGGAACAAATACATGTAGGTCATACAAATATTTGTTCCGTGCGGGAATCGAACCCGCGACACGCAGCGCAGCAGTCAATCGCTTAACCACTGCGCCAACCGTGCCGTCCATATGTATCCATACTCCTTTGTTATTGTTCCACGCAAACTCTTTTGGTATTTTTTAATCATAAACAACATGTAAATCTTGTTAATTTGATTAAAACACCAGTAATGCGTGATGCAAGTGTATTATTCTGATTAACACTCTTAATTATACTAATGGACTGCTTTGAGGAGTAGATTCAACATATTAGTTAATGCGGTTGTACACGACCTTCCTAAGGGGGTCATAATAAGTTTGCATGCAAATTACTGGTTAGTAGGTACTAATTGTTTAGGCAATAAATTAAATTCTTCTTAGGGCTGATTTTTCCCACGCCAGATAATTTTTATTCGTGGAATAAAATTGACGTCTGACAGTTTATTGATTTGGGCTCATGAGCAGTTTACCAAATTAAATTTAACCAGATTCTTAACCCACCAGATTATCAATTAACCTGTTTCTCAACTTACCCGATTCTCAACTCACCAGATTCTCAACTTATCCGATTCTCTACTCACCAGATTCTCAATTCACCAAATGTTGTACAGTTAGGTAACAAATTGTTTACGATTTGCAATAGGTACTTACAGAAATGCCGCAGTGTGAGCGAACGGATAGTCTATTAGTTACCTACATATTTTATTGATTGATAAATAATCTTAAGTTAATAATTAATTGTTGAATTGAACGATGATAATAATGCGAACAATTAAAATAAAGATCATTAACATAAATAAAAATACAAGGTATAAATAGTATAAGTGTATAAGTAGGTACCTACTCATTATTTCAATTAATTTGTATTTATATTTTGTATTCATGGGCTTGCGCAGACCATCATGTTTTTAATAAACTATATGAAAATATAGATAAGTATTGCTCGGAGAGCCAAGAGATTTGAAACCCAGCCTAATAATAATTTAAATTTACAAATTATGAAATTTTAATTATTCATACTACATACTTATATTAATCAAAAAATTAAAACACACAGTTATTCCAAAGTTTAAAGTTTTCACTTCTGTCGGCAGTCTCCATGGCTGCCTATTTTTAGGGTTCCGTACCTCGAAAGGAAAAAACGGAACCCTTATAGGATCACTTTGTTGTCAGTCCGTCCGTCTGTCAAGACCCTTTTTCTCAGGAACGCGTGGAGGTATCAAGCTGGAATTTATATCAAATACTCAAGTCTACTGACCCTTGGAGCTGTGAAAAAATTAAACTTCTAAGCCAACGCACTCAAAAGATACAGCCGTTTATGCCGCAAATTTCCGCAAATTTTCGACACTCGCAAGGGAATCAAAACCTACAGGGTACTTCCCGTGAACTCAGAATCTAGAAATTTGGTACGAAGCAACGTCTTATAGCACAGATAAAAGAAAAATTGCGAAAACCGTAAATTTGTAGTTACGTACCTACTTTGTACGGAACCCTCGGTGCGCGAGTCCGACTCGCACTCGACCGTTTTTTTTTTTAAATAATTTGACCGTTTATCATTGTGCATGTTCATCAAAATCATTAGAAAACCAGTGTCAGACAGCATCTGTTAATGCTGAAATGAACGTTTTTGGCGCAGCCGTGAGGCGCACACTATTGTTGTTGAAACATTATTTTAATTTTTTATTTTGTTCTTTGTATTTTGTGTCTCACGAACTGTGTCCAAATAAACATTATATGTTCTATATTTCTTTTAAAATAGAAGTACCTGCTTACTAATTATTTTTCACTGAATAATTTTATTGATAGAAAATATAGATTTTTGTCACATTTTAGAATTTCGTTTCTCAATGTACTTTTGAAGAATTGAGAATATGGTGAGTTGAGAATTCAGTGTGTTGAGAATCTAGTCAATTCAGAATCTGGTAAATCGAGAACCAGGTAAATTACGAATCTGGTGAGCTCATAGCCACAAGCAAATAAAGGCTCATGAGCAGCTGCTCATGAGCCTTAATTTGCTTGTGGCTATCTAATATCATTTTTGCAGTTATTTTAATGATATTGAATTTTAAAGACCTTGTTTGTTAATGGACAGGATAGACTTGTCTTAATAAGAAGTTGACTGTTCGTCTTGTATGCAAGTAAGCAGCAATATCCATCGCACTCACTGCATTGCCGTTTGAATTCTGAAATAAAACTTCTTGTTTCTTTTTCATTTACATATCGATTTGTTCCGTTCCATTTGATCTAAAACTTTGCAATATTTTCATGCAACATAAGATCACGCTCGCCTGTAAATTCTCCTTGCTGGGCTAAGCAAAGTGCAAAAGAAGGCAACTAGATTTCGTCACCTCAAACACTGTAATTTCCCTACATTGTTGACAACTTTTTGACATTTCATTGTCGCTGACATGAGATTGCGACTAGATTTTGAACGTTTTTAATTATCTACGGGAATTGGCCTTCTGTTTTCATGTTAACTGAAATGCTGCCAAAAACTTGATCAGCATATATTATGAAACAATTATATAATCGTTTGGCCAGTGGGTACAACAGTAGTTTTATTATTCAAGTAAGATAGTGTATCTGAAAGATATGCGTCATGTCTCATAAGAGGCGGAAAGAGGAATCCGACGTGCTACGTATCTGAAGGCTACACATAGATTGTTTATTTTTTATAAATCTTTTCCCATGTTTTGTTGTAGGTACAACCGTTTATATCCATGAAGGTTTTGAATTATTCAATTTTGTAAACTTCAGTTATTATTTATCTAAGTCTATAAAATTGCGTGATTATTTATGATCATTTCGGTCAAGAGCGTATCCGTTAATTCAAATGTATCGTAATGATATGCTACTGTAATCTTTGTTCATCTAAATATTATGCAAGGTTAAGTTGAAAGAACGATTAACCTTACAATTGTGTGGTCAATATGAAATAACTTCGATCGCTCTGCCGCCATGCCGGTCGTTATGTGAGAGAGAGACCAATGTCACGGAATGAAGGTTAGATTTTGATTTAATTCAGAAGGCCAATTCTGGTAATTTAAAACGTTCAAAATGTAGTCGCAGTTTCATCTCGGCGACAAACGAATGTCAAAATGTAGGGAAATTAGAAGTATTTTTGACAGATTGAGACTGAGATCAGACTGTGAGCGGTCTTAAAATTACGATAATTGCCCCTCTGATCTGTCAAACGTTGTTAAATGCCACCTTGTTCATAAAACATCAGTTGGGCAATTATAATATTATTTATTTATAGTTAATTTAACGGTACAATACCAATTGCATTAATTAACATAGAAACTATTAATATGAAAACAATTATGAATTTGTGTAGTTGGTTTGTCTCTATAATATAGATGTAGACACATTCACACAGTCTTTCTCTAAGAAATGGGATTAGGATATAGTGTTATTGCAACAAGAAAAAAAAATTGATGATGTCCTGGCAACCTTTCATAATAATGCAATAACAAAAGTTAATGGTGATTGATAGAATAAAATTAATCCTAGATCATAAATTGCTACTTCTTTTTATCATCTACGTAAGGTATGTGAAATTGTGGATGCAGCTCATAAAACAGTGATTAGTTTACTTGCTACTTTGCACTATAAATATCTTGTGGGAAGGTATAGGTACACTATCTGTTTTTTCTTCATTTACACGTGTGACTAGTAATCGGAATTGGTGTAAAACACAGTGATAAATAAATTGCTTAGAAGCGTATCCACCACGTTCCTATATCATGACCTGGCTAAGTATCTACTTATGAAAGTTTTGTAACCTCTGTGTGGATGAAGGTTTTTATCATTTTCAAAAAACCTCTCGTGATTGCTTAATTGCTTGAACTGTAATTACGACTGGGTTACCTACGCAAATAAGACGCAAGGAAAAGATAACCTTTTTTCAAGATTGATGGCTAATGATAAAGTTAGGGCCGGTTAAACAAACCTCGATTATGACAATAATGGAGATACCTTGAAAGTTAAAGGTAACCACAGTGTCTGAAACGAGGAACAAGAAGTTCTGTGTCTTGCCAATACTGAAGCTTCCTTGAATATAAATAACACTCGGAACCCTAAAGCTTCTGCTCAGTGTCCAGATTATCTGCATCTGGCTGGGAAACACACGGATCATGTCATATTTACACTGGACTTAGTAACCTCTAAAGACCGGATAAAGAAACACAGATGGTGAGAATATTTCCGAACAGGCGACTACTTGTAAACAAGATTTAGTGCCGAAACCACCATTTCCAATAATTCTTTATTGCATTCCATAATGTTGGTAAAAAAGTTGGTAGACTTAAAATTAATTATACAATTATGGACCCTGTCGGGGCACAGCGTAGTAGGAGAGAGGAGAACCAGTATGTGTTGTACGAACTGAATCGCTTTTCGATGGTCATCGATCTACGTAATTGTAAAATATTGTTATAATTATAGGTAATTAATCGGTATCTACGTGTTAGATTCGGATGGGTAATCTTCTAATGGATTACTTTGATTTATGGGTTCCTTTGAAGATGATGTTTACATCATTCTGTTATTTACGGATGTTTTAGAAATAGGAACTGGAGTGGTTGATGCTGTTTCTAACGAACAATATTTATGATTGAGTTGGTCTTCCAGCTAATCATCTCTTTTCACTTTAACATGAGCACATCCAAAATTCAATGGTGCAGTCCTTAGTTCCCACCTATTGTTGCCATGCCACCCTGGGCTGCTGATGCAAATAATATGCTTGCATTTTCATGCAGTCACGTTTCTTGAATGCGTTTAAATTAAAAGCTGTCAATGCACACAGACCTTTATTTAATTGAAACTAAAGTACTGAATACTTGAAGTTCGATCTACATTTGCTCCAATTACCAATATATCCTTGAGGAAGCACTGTTCCAGGGCAATTGTGATCAATTTGCCTCAATTTCTCTCGTCTCGACGCCAATCAATGTCAGGGCCTCCCGTAATGTATACTATGCTCTAGATATATCTAACTGCTATAGTCTTGTCTCTGACCGTTGTAGAGTAACGTAGGTCAGTTGGTAAATCATAAATCTTCGGATTATGTTGCTCGTCCTCTGTAGAGGGCGCGTTGTTGTTATGGTGTTTTGTTTGTGTAAAAAAATCTTTTGTTATGTCTTAGGATTGTGTGGCGTCATCCTCATTAGTAACGCTATTTAACAGCTTTTTTTAAAGAGGTCTACGACCTCAGCATTAATTTTACACCTACATACGATCGCGGTTTTTGGGTTCGAGAGTTCGCTATCCAAAAAATATTATGAAATCGCATGACATGTTTGTTCCATTTTCACCAATGCATTCACGATACACGGAATTCTTAAGTGTGTTATGTGGCTATCTAGCGTTTTTGTTCAATAATTCTATAATTGACGTAGCCGCGTAGGTAAATATTTCAAAGTATGGCGACGGGTCTAGCCCGTTTTCCCGCGCAACCTAACTCGTTCCCCCCATTACGAGTTGCGTAGGAAGTTACGCCAAACAAATAGTATGTAGGTGCGGTTTTATTTAGTATCCTCATAGAAGAAAACAGCTCAATTTACATGACTGTGAATACTCGACAGCTTAAACGCTTTTCTTGGACATTATTATGAAAGCAGACTATTCATGCAAGATAGTTGCCTTACTCCTATCTCATAAACAAAGTTGGCGCCGGTCATATTATCCAATGTGTGTTGCAAAGTGAGGTTTGTTTTGCTGTATTTGATGACCTGATTATTCATTGATGACATTCTCTTCACACCTGATGGAGACGCGCTAGCGCTGCCATATCCCTCCATCTCTAATATCTTTTACCAGGAAGTTTGAATTGGCGGTCTAAAACAAAGTTGAAAGGGCTCATGTTGTTAGTTGGCCATAATTTTCTGCTTGAAGGCAGAAATACAAGTCGAATAGGAGTGATATTTTAAAGTGCTTCCTCACTGGGAGCGTTCGCCTATAATGTAACAGTTCAGATTCGAGCATTAAATCAGTGAGTGAGGAGAACCTAGGTAATGGTAAGAAACCCCCGGATGAGTTCTTTTATAAAACGGAGGTAATTCTATACAGGATGACTAATTATGTATTGATTCTGCTGATGTCTTATGAAATAATCGTGTTTAGTCTAACGGCCCATGACGCAACGTATTGTGTGTGACATAATGCTGACGTTCTGTCTCTTTGCCAACAGGAGGTGACGGATGATAGCGACGGCTGTGGCGCGAAGTTTTCTGTGCTTATCGTGTCTGATAAGTTCCAGGGGAAACCGCTGCTTGCCAGGCATAGGTGAGTTCCAAATGTTATTTCTAAAAACTATGGGAACATTTGAACGTAAGGCTTTCCTGTATCCAAGTCGTGTCCCAAAAAAATTGAGACTTGCCAAAACCCACTCGTCGAGTCTTTGACCTATTGTTTCAATTACCTGTGGATTGCAAACGCAGATTTTTTATGATGTTGAGGAAACTGCTTAGAATATCAACGTGAGACTACTCTGACTGACAATCCGGTCAGTGAAGCGTTTCAGTTGCAAGTGTCTAGTATACGGGTGCGCGTATGCACGTGTTTCTCCGATTTATAGTCGAAACTAATGTGATTGATGATTACGCTTAAACGATAGATTTTGCGGTGCATCTAGATACCGGTCTAGAACCGCCAACAAAACATTTGAATTAATAATTTCTGGCAATATATAATGCGCATCTCAGGCTAGTTTAGTGAACATATACGCCCATAAATAGAACACAGATAACAAACATAAGCGAATGTCACGTGTAGGTGATAATTGTCCCTATAAAATATCAGCAAAGCATTAATAAACAATCACTATGAATTGCACAGACCATGAACGCAAATTAGAATCCAATGGCGGTGCACTGGTTGTAACACTAACACCGGGATCAAATCATTCAGTGATTCATTTGTTCCCTTTTGTACAAAACTGCAAAGCTATAAACAGTATTCGAATCGGAAATTTTGATTCGTGTACGTATCTGGTTCAAAATTAGCAAACAGTATGTAATTAAACTACGTTGGCAGGTTGGCACCCGCCATAGAAGTCATTAAAAATATTAATTGGAAATCCATTTCCCCAGGTCATAAAAGCGTTACAATGGGTCTACTAGATTAGTCCGCACATTATTTCGTGTTGTTTTAATACAAGGATCAATCAATATTTCTTCGTACATGAATGAGGATAGATAATGTTATCTTTTTCTTTAGATATCTTCTTTGAGGTCTTATCCTTTTGATATCTTCCTAATCAACTTTTGCGAAACACGCGAAAGCTTTGTGCACTTTGTTCGTAAATCTCAATATCTATACAAATAATTAATAAAATTGAAGTTTGTTGGTAATGTCAAAATAACAGTTTATAATAAATGCATATTAAAGTATTTACAGTACTTACCTTTTATTTACCTACCTTTTAAATAAAAAAATATAACCCATGAAATCCAATTTGTTATCCGACCTGCATGCGCACGAAGTCGCGGGCACAGCTAGTTCAAAAATCTATGCACAAAATTAAAGAAAAGTTGAAGATTGCAATTTGTTTATCGCCATTGAACGATATCACGAATGGGCGTGGGATGGACAAGACACAAACCACTATCGATATTTTCGCTTGACTTTCCTGGTACAATAAACTCGATTATAACACACTGGTATTCCCAAGAAGACCACTTTACAATCCGTCTACGTGTCCCAAGTCATATACAATCAAACAATATCGCATAATAGTAGCATTGTTACCGATATTGAGTCGTAATGAGACCATGAGAAGGTCATTGTGCATACGACGTGCGTGCAAAAATTGCAATAAAAACTGTGGCTGAGTGCCAGGAGTTGACAAAATGGATACAATGTATGCATGTGTGATAGCAACGGTTTATACGCAATCGTAGTCGTAGTTGAGCTTAATGCATCGGGTTTTGTTAGAAGGCTGAATGCGCTAAACCAGCGAAACTATTAAAAGTTTTATTAATCTGGTGAACAAAGATAGGGCAAAGGCAAATTCTCACAGAAAAAGATGACAGTAAAAAACAAAAAAATTGTATTTCGTAAAATTACATTAGAATATGTCCAGCCAAGCTGACAAGCTCAGATTCTTAGCTTTTTACTTAAAGGCAAAAAACCTGAGCTTGTCAATCTGGTTAGGTAACAGCATTTTCATTATGATAATGGATCATTTAACTCGGCAAAATAATAAAACCAAACTCTTTTCTGTTCTATATGTGTGTATGTAAATCAGTATCGATGAAGTCACAACCACTTCCTCTTAGCTAAGACTACCCTGAACCTCTTGAGGAAAATGAGCGCAAAAATCCAAAGAAAATACGAATATAAATTCAAAGAGAATGCAAATTAGGACCTATTTTAGTCGTCATCGGACTCTGTGCACTTTTAGACAAAGAACTCGACAGAAAAAATCAGAGCACATCTGTTTAACATTTAAATAAGTTAGAACTAACAATACGTAACCCCTGACTGATGACGCTTGCAACTGAAACTGCACACAAAAATAAAGGGTTGAAAAGTCAATGAAGGCGGAAAAACCATTCATAAAAATCTAACACCCGAACGATAAGATGACAAAGCCGTTTTGTATTCAGCAAGATTGGTATCTCCAACTAACACGTTCAAACGTCCCCATTAGAATAACAATCGATCCATTATACTTATTATAGTATAATAATTCGCTCCACAGATTGGTGAACGCAGTGCTTCAAGAAGAACTGAAGAGCATACACGCATTCACGCAAAAGACGCTCACGGTAGAACAGTGGAACGCGCAGAAGTCTTGAAATGTAACTTGGAAATAATAATGCAGTAGCACAAAATATATGTTGTTTTTATTGGTTCCTTGCGTGTAAAGACTGTTATTAAAAATGTTGAACGGAATAGATAGCTTGTACACAGTAAGTGTGTCTGCTCCCGGTAAAGTGATCCTGCATGGGGAGCATTCGGTTGTGTACGGGAAGACTGCGGTGGCTGTCAGTCTGGGACTCAGGAGCTCGATTGTTATTAAGGTACTTAATAATTTTATATATTATTTTAATTTTATTTTTAGCTTTGATTTTTGGATTGTTTTGTAGTGTTTAATTTTTGGCTTCCTTTGTTTTACTATTACTAGGTATATTATTTCTGCCTTTTTGTTACTTAGTTGCATGCTTAGACTTTGTCTTTGTGATAGGTTTTTTTAACCTGTATAGGTATTTACTTAGAAAAGTTTGGGTACCTACTTATATTTTTTGGTAAGAGAGTATTTTCATATTCATTGAGGAGATTCCATCTTTTAACAATATAGTTTTATATTTGCTTTAGAAATGCTAGCCAAGTAAAAGCAAAATATATTTACCTCTGAAGATTCAAACGAAGTTTCAAACATTTCCGAAAACTTGGTAGACTAACATCCGCTTGTGTGTAATACGATTACTGGTCGTGTGTAAGGTGTCCCTATATGGCGTCTAAATATTACCAATGTATTGGCTCATATAGTTGTTAGGTGCATAGCCTACATCGTTACTTAGAAAGCTGAATTTGGTCATACCTAGCTGAGTTAGTGACTGTTTAGGGAGGAAATTTCATATTGATGAAAGGTCAGGGAGGTAGATAAATGAATTGAGAAAAAACAGAATTGGTTTAAAATAATTATTTATGGATGGAAACAATAACTGAAGACCAGTTTTATGAAATACATAGTACACACAGTTTTTGGTGCTTTTACTTCTGTAGGTGAAATGGTTTTCGAAAATTCATAATTATTTCCGGAATTATAAAAAAAAAACTTTAAATATTTGACTAGTCAAAACAGTAGGAGCCTTCTGTTTAATGTATAGGGTTTGGGTAAAGCCCCATAGAATAAACATAATATACTAGTAGGTACAGGTACCTAATTTCCTTATTTTATGCCTAACTTATTCCGTTATTAATAGCTTCATCAACAATTAATGTAATAGTCACAAGTATATTTAATAACTTCAGAAGCTATTTACTTAACGTAAACAATTCATTTTGTATAAATATATAATATAATATATAAAGGACTAAGTCAAATAAATTGATGGTCAATTTATTAAATGTCACTATTAATATTAAAATATGAAGATGTACGATAGCAAATAACCAGAGGAATTATATGACGTTATGAATATGTAAAATATTACAAAAATAATGTCCCATTATGACTTGAACAGACGTAATGGATATTATATTTTTAAATAAATCTCTTTGGACTGCAATATTTTATACTCTTTATAAGAAACATGACTATCACGGTGATAAATCTATATATTATAAAAGAAAATATCTATGCAAATAAATATAATTGTCAGTCTGTTTGCTCCGGCTAATCATCGAAACGGCTAGGTAGGCTATTTTAGAAAGGAAATAAGGTTCCCCGCAAAAAATAAAAACCCGTAAAATCCAATTTGTTTTCCGACTTGCACGCGAACAAAGTCGCAGGCACAGCTAGTTAGATCATAAGTAAAATAAAAGCCACAAAGCCACCAACTGATATTTAAAACCCAATTTAAATATCATCAACGCTTTGTGAGATTAACACGCACTTTTCCTCCTTTACAGGAAGTAAACTATCACGTTGAACCAACGATACGGATCCACTTACCATGCGTCGGTTTAGAAGAAACCCTACCGCTGGAACCTACAGTAAAAAGCCTCTTCCATCCGAAGCTGGCGCCAGGCATCACAGGCAAATTCTCCTGGAGATTGCCAGACAAACTGGACCACGACAACCATCTGCGAAGAGTTGACGAGTTCCTACACCTCATCAAGCCAAACTTCGACGCATTACAAAACAACCAGAAGAATTCCTTACGCAGTTTCCTATACGTCTATTCCGGAATATTTGGAAGTACCAGTCTTCCTGTCAGATCGCTGGAGATCTCATTAGGATCTGAATTAACTATTGGAGCAGGAACCGGCAGTTCGGCGTCTTTCGCCGTATGTTTAGCGGGTGCTCTGATTCAGCTCCTCAAATTGAAGAGTTCGACGTCATTTGACGCGTTCTACGATCAGACCAGTGAAGATTTTAGTATGACTGAGAGAGAAATTATATCGGAATGGGCGTTTAACTGCGAGAGGATAATGCACGGGTCTCCATCAGGTGAGTCCTTAACACATTTACCTACATTAACCTTGTGAATTTTTTCCTGTTTAACTTAATATTTCTAAAATAGTATCAAGCTTTTGTCCTAGTTGCGATCGCGACGAATCGACGTTATATAAATAATATCAACCATTTGTAACAAAAACTGTTCATTCAGCTCGAAAACTATCCTAGAACATACAATTTTAGCCTGCATTAACCTTAGGCGACCTAAATTCTATATCGAACCGTCAATTTAAAAGCTTCCATGTTTCTATTTGCATATACTATAGTATTTCTGTAGTAAAACGTATATTTTGCTGTCTAAATCCAAATGTGTTGATCGTTTAGCCTGTCTGGTAAATAAAACTTCGAAATCATTGGTAAATCTTTCATCTCCAATGTTTTGGTTTCTCTGGCAGCGTCGATATTACTATGTGCTACAGTTTAAACAAAGTTGTTAATGACGTCAAAGGGGCTATCTGGAACTATCTGAATTCTATCAAACGCTACAAAGTATTCGAGGTTCCAACCTCGAATACTTTGTAGTAGTTGATAGAACTCGTTGCTCGATTTCCTTTAGGCATTAAAATGAAGAGATATTATGTGCTTTCGAAAAGTTCAAGGGTCGATTTCGTCCCGTTGATAAGGTTTTTGAAAGCTATACTTTAGCTAGCTGGCTAGCTAGCTATTATTTTGAAAAAAAAAATTTGTTTCTTCCGAAATGTTTTTAATTTGTTTTTTATCGATCATTGAACCTATGACCCTGAAACTCAGAAACTAATCTGTATCCTATTACCATTAATTGGACCGCCATCTAGCTGAAATTGTGTGCAAATCACACGAGCTTATTTATATTTAATTTCAAATGCCACAGATCATTTTTTGTCTCAGAATGGTTGACGTTTCCCAACACTAAATTACTCTGTCATATAAAATTTGATAATCAAGGTTCTACTCTCTCTGTGCTAAAATTTCATTTAAAATTTGGATTAACGAAGACACGGGCTTATTTGCGACCAAAAAACCAAAAGACTATTTACTTTCTAGCAAAGGTTTTAAGTTCAAGGGACACACAGTCTTAGTTTTCGCTTCTGTAAAATCACTGACCTCGACTTTGCCGAAGATGTATCGTGCAAGGTCTCAACCTCCCCAAAGATATGAATTCTTAAGTATAATTGCCGATTTATTGCCGAAATATTATATAAGACCAAATTGCTAGTACTTTTATTGTTTGATGTACGAGAACCTTGACCGCTTGAGATGTACCACGGCCATATATCAGAGATTAGGGGCCATACACTCCTTCTGCATTGACCTCAAAGAAGAAGTTAGAGCTAAGTTATTTGAGCTCCTTGAGACGATAAATGCCAAGTCTACCGAATTTTTAACTACCAATTTTCTTTTCTTATCTGTTTTCTTAAACGTTGTAAAGTTTAATCAGCTCTTATCTATATACTAATATAGTAAAGCTGAAGAATTTGCTTGTTTGAACGCGCTAATCTCTGGAACTACCAGTCGTATTTAAAAAAGTCTTTGTGCATTTGATAGCCCAATTCTTGAGGACGGTTATAACTTATAAGCTTTTTAACATCACGCTACGACGTGTTGCGATGGGATGCGGTGGGTTGGACGAAGTCGCGGGCAGCAGCTAGTTTGTTATAATTGGCTTAAATCCCGATATTTGGATGAGGTGTTGATTACATGTCATTGTGGGAGGACATCTCAGCGATAGTTCTCCTCCGATTAGTTTAATATTTTCCTCTAGAGATTTCTAATTATAAACACACATGTCTTTGCTACGCGCTAATTTTCACTGATGATATAAACAGTCAAACGTATCGAATAGTTTTCGTCTCCATACACAATCAACACTTTCCTCCACAAATATTCCTGTTTGTACCGGTGTCTATGCTCTCAAGCCCCAAATGAAAGCGTCGTGTTTACCATCCACGGATCAACTGGATCTATTTAGTTAAGTAGGGCAAGTTCGCGGCTTGTACATCATCATATCCCTCCGAACGGTGTCGATAGAAAGCGACACAGACCTTGACATACTTTGGGACCACTGACCAATATGTGGTTGTAGAACGCACTCACAAATGTTAGAGAAGGCTGTTGAATCCAAAACATGAAAACGAAACTCGCACGAGGAGGGTTAGACTAAACTAGACTCGCTAGACGGTTGAATCTAAATAAATTATAATGAAGGATTTGTCGTGCTCGCTGTGCAATAACACCTGCACAATAAAGACCTTTGCGAGTTCTGGTCGAAGCTTATTTCTAAAATGATATTATAAAGAGAAAAGAGTTGATTTTTTGTATCTAATTTTGTTTGTTACGTTTTCACGCTAAAACGGCTGAACGGATATGGATGAAATTTGGCAAATGGGTATCCCGATATTTCCTCGGGATCGCGACTTGTGCGGGTGAAACCGCAAGGCGAGAATCATCGACATGACGAAGAAGAAGATAATGAAGGAGATTTTCACCTTGTACTTAAATAGTATACACTACTATAATTATACTAGTAATAAGTACTTGTACTTGTACTTGAATAGATAAAAGTGATTCCGTGGGAATTTATGAGCTTTTGTCAAATTCTGAATCCGACTCGAAGAACCAAATGGATTCATATATCCCAATCCCAATGAATCAATGGCAACTAAAGTGGTCCTTTGATTTAAAGCGTTAAATGTCTTTTCCCGTCTGTTACGGAGGAATTACTAATCTAAACTTTAAACTTAGGGGCAATTCTCGTAATTTTAAGAACATTCACAGTCTCATCTCAGTTTCAATGTGTCAAAAATACCTCTAAAATCCCCATATTTTTGGGCAAGTTTTTGACATTGATTGTCACTTAGATGAGATTACGACTAGGTTTTTAAAGTTTTTAATTAGGTACGGGTATTGGTCTTCTGAGCCTTTCTCAAATTCTGAATCCGACTCGAAGAACCAAATGGTACACTATGGGTCTATCTCGACCAATGGCGACTAATATGGTCGTTTTATTTCGAGCGTTAAATGGCAGACGCCATTTTTCCTCTGTTACGGAGAAATTATGAATCTAAACTTTAATTAAACTGTTCATAAGCTCCCTGGGCCTTGTCCAAATATTGATCCGTTGTTTTAAAGGCGCTGATCGATACAGCGATAGCACTAGGAAGTGGTGAAGGGCGGGCGTTTTTGGGGGACTGTCTTTTGTAATTTTGACGTTCAAAAAGTGCTGATTCTCAGCCTAATTTGAATAAATGACTTTTGATTTTTGATTTTGATTTTGATCCCCACATTGTTTAATGAACCAATACAAACATTGCTAAGTGGTCCATGCTCAAGGCAGCCCTTGACTTGTTATCTCATTATCTCTATTATTAACTAATGTTTGTTGCGTGTTTAGATCTTAAACGAGCTAAAAAATAGATTAATAGATTCTCTTCAAATCTGACTTCTGACTGCCTCGTTAGTCTAGTGATCGCAAGCGCTACTGCTGAGCATGAGGTCCTGGGTTTGATTCCCAGGTCGGGCATGTTATTGCGTTTTTCTATTAAGGATTTCTCAGTAGCAGCCTGGAGGGATGGGCAATATGTTATTGGATATTTAGGCTCGCCCCCTTTTGAATGGGACTTAAACATAACTGGCGAAATGTGAGTGAAATTACTATAGGTATAATAATAATTTAATAATTTATTTATTTTCCATAAGTAATGTACAGATTAGGTATGCGCAGCATTTACAGCGTAGGACTAACATGTGCACAGAGATTTGATCAATAACCCCCATGCTAGGTGGAACCTGTGTTACAGGGGTCATCCATCCGTCCATTATACAGATTACAGGTAAGTAAGTAGTACCAACGCATTATTTGGGCGAGCAATTATATGCCTCTGCCTAACCCTTCGGGGATTACAGGCGTGATGTTATGACTTTGAATCTGGTTCAGTAGCCAAAACAAGGATTTCCCCAAACTCATTTTCGGCAAATATTTGTGCGGATTCGGAGTAGTTAAACGTTTGGACTTGTAAATAAGTGTAGGTACCTACTTTTTTTCGTGGATTTTTCCCGTGTTTTAATAGTTTTCAGCTATTCGGGGCGGAGATAAATTCAACAAATCAAAGATCGTAAAATCGGTCCAGCGTCCAGCAGTTCTTAAGTTATAAATGGTGTAACTAACCCGACTTTGTTTTATTTATATAGATTGTCGGTTTAAAAAAAATGGTGCATTCATTACTTTTTATAAGCTGAATAATGTAGGTAAACAGCTTTTGTCGCGAGCCATTGAGAATTTTTCAATAATCGGTTCATCATGAACATGAATGAATTTAAAAGTGTGAAAATAATTTAGGTCTTTAGACATTGATATGTATAGCGCGGCGTACAGTCAACAGCAAAAGTAGATGATCAAAATCAGAAATTCAATACTTACTAATGAACGGAGTTCGTGTCAGAACTGTGTGGCGTCGAAGTGATTCAAAAGTATGTTATTGTAAATTATACCAAACATTTACTACTAGCACAGCTGCCATATATTCGTGATCAGTTTTCAATTCAATTTCAATGTCTGATTTTGATCATCTACTTTTGCTGTTGACTGTACCAACCTTCTAACATTGAAATTAAACATTTTAAATATTGACTTCACATACTTTAAAAAATCATAATTAAAACAAAACCAATACTTAATGACGCCGGATCCCTTTTTAATTATTATTTTAGTTTGTATAATTACCACATTTTAATATTTAAACAAATATATCGTGGTTTTACGATATACGTCATAACCTGCATAATTATATTGGTTTATAAAATATTGTTAAACCCTGTATTGAATACATAATGCATCTTTTAACATGAATAATACTCGTATATGTTAATTAAGATGTGTTAATATTGCTTGACAAATTACTTGAGTTGTGGGTGTGTATAGTCGTCATAGATAATTAAATACAATGACTTGGATGATACATATTATCTATCCTATCTTCAAACGGCACGGTTGGCGCAGTGGTTAAGCGATTGACTGCTGCGCTGCGTGTCGCGGGTTCGATTCCCGCACGGAACAAATATTTGTATGACCTACATGTATTTGTTCCGAGTCTGGGTGTTTTTCTATCTATAATATGTATGTATTTACAACAAAAAAAAAATGTATATAAGTAGTTTATCAGCCATCTTGTTACCATAACACAAGCATTAGGTTGCTTAGCTTGGGACAAATGGTGCTGTGTGACATGTCCAGGGATAAAAAAAAATAAAAAAAAAAAAACCCTTGGTTACAAATGATGTTATTTCCACTTAAACAAATATCAACTTGATTCTCTTCTTCTTACTTTAGGTTTAATTTAGAATTACTAGTACAATTTCAAAAGTCTTAAACTTTTGGCTCAAACTGAACTTTATATTGTTAAAGTTATTTGCCCATAAACACATAAGTACTTGTTTACATTTTTGGAAACTATTTTGCGAACGCAGGATACCTAATCCAGGGTCCTAAGCCAGGGTCGCGGGTTGTTCGAAAGAGTTACCGTGACCCCTGAACTGAAGGAACACGGGTGGGTTTTAGTCAGTAAAAGTCAGAAACGCCCTCCCGCTCCGTCCAGAGCGGGAGAAGTTATTTGAAGTTATCCCACCGAATAAAAAAAAAAAAGAATCCCTAATCCTGGCCGACGATGTTGTTCGTTTAAACATCCGATATGTTATCACAGGACTACATCATAGGGACAAAACCTGCTCCTCGGGTTTTCCGTTTGTATATTAGGTTTTAAAGTATTTGTTTTACTTACAACCAATATTTCAACACGTTTAAACCAATATGACGTACTTAGTGATCTGTAGGTTTACTTACTTACCCACAACGCTACCATATGTACTAATTGAACGTGTACACAAAAAAGCCAGATGTTTCGTGAATTTCCCACTCTTTGAGATTTGTTTTTTTTTTTTTGTGATACCTATCCGATTTATGTAACTAGACTTAACTCTGAGCTCCAGTAATTGTATCCGTGACCCACCCACATGACTATGTGGACGTAATAATTAATAACAAAATGCAAATAGTAGGTGAACAATAAACACCAAACTCTTGGCTTAGCGTGACCATAATGACATTCTGTCATGACTTTCTGGAGCAGTTTTAGTAACTAGCAACGCAAATAAATACAATATCATCTAAAAGAATAGTTTATTATTTATTAGTAGACTCATGTTAAACAGGTAACTTTATCCTTCACTAGCTGCGCCCCGCTGTTTCACCCGCATAAGTCTCGATCGGATAAAAAGTATCATAAGTCCTAATCCATACCAAGTCTACCCATGTGCCAAATTTAATCCAAATCCGTTCACCCATTATAGCGTGAAAGTGTAAAATCTATTATTTCATTGTATTAGTTTAAATTTACAATGACATCATAGACTAATTCAACCTTTTTTCCACCCACAGGCATAGACAACGCCACCTGCACCTTCGGCTCTCTGGTCTCCTTCAAAAAGGGCAGCAAGCCTCGTCACTTAGACATAAAGATGGACCTGCGAGTCCTGTTGGTGGACTCTCGTGTCTCCAGGGAGACCAGAGCCCTGGTGGTGAAGGTCGCCGCCTTGAGGCAGAGGAACACCGCCGCAGTGGACCATATCATGGATGCATGTGATCATGTTGCTCATACAGCCACGCAGGTTGGTTTCATAAAGGTATTTTAATTGTCTTAGTTGTATTTGCTTAGCTATAGATATAAGCTATATTTGCAAATTAGCTTGTAATCTAAGTAAGTTAGAATAAGGCAAAAAATCTGCACTTTTTGATGGTGAAAATTTACATATGTCGATAATTCAAGCAACACGTCCAGTGATGGACTTAGGCCTGCAAGGATCGCCACAGCGACTGGTCCTGTGCTTTAGATACCTTGGCTTAGATTGCGACACATGATATAACACAAAACACGGAAACAAACACACTGTATAAATTAGCGGTAAGTTTCCCAAATAACATAAAAGTGTTAAAAGTTGGGGCGCCACCTCTTCGCAGTTTAAACGCAAGAAATTAATTAGTGAGGGGCGCCTAAAGTATCGGGTGAGATACGCCATCGCCACTCCAAGACCAATGTGCCCCGCTCAGTCCTACTTAAATTAGGCAAATCTTCAGATTGTCCAGCATATCTCTTTGTTTCTGATTCGATGCCTTATGGGATGCGCTAATGTAGCCCGCGATATTCAATTTTACTTCCGTTTTTCGCAGTGTCAGGTTGTATGTTGATTCAAATATGATTCGCGACCGTAACAAATATGACTTCACAGAATTATAATCATTAGAATAGGTAATACAACTCCTTAAGTTAGAATTGACCTCAAATATCATGATTTCATGAAATAATCATTCAATAGGGTAATATGACATGTACAGATTTGTATTGATTATAATTCTATCAATAAATATTTGTTACGCTCGCGAATCATATTTTGTTCAACATAGAACCTGATGCTGGCCTGCCAATTACAAGAAACGCATGAAAAAAATAATTTCGCGGGCGATAGCCCGCGAAATTATTTCAGCAGCGTCAGGATACTGACGCTGCTGAAGCTGCGAAGAGGTGGCGCCATAACTTTCGACACGTTTCTGTGATTCGTGTAATATCGTGTCGTTACGAGTTTATGTATAATGTCCCGAGTTTCATTATCCTGTCATTCTAGGCTTGTAATATCGAAGTCGAAAATTATATATAGAAGATAGTATTACATTGACACCTTGAATATAAATCGCACGTTTAATAGTAAGCAAGTGTACAAACGTCTATTTTTATTACCTAGTCAAAATGACGGCGCGTAATTCGCCACTAAATTAATACCTAAATGTGAGTATACACTAGATGACTAGAGGATTTTGTCGATCATTTTCATGTAATGTTCTAACGAATTGTACAATACAGCCAAAAGCTCAGTTTCCAAAAGCATTTCCATGTAATGTAACGTTTCTGCGAATGCTCGACGCTGCGTTCGACGTAATGCTCACGGCGAGTGAGCATTTACCTGTAACATTTCGTTCAACCTTGCGTTCATTGTTTAAATGCCAGACCTACAGAGTACAGACAGAGTACAGACTACTAGACCGTTCGTGTCTTTATTCGATAAAATGTTACACCAAAACGCTCGTTGGTTTTTTAAATCAGGTTGTAATGTAACAAGACATCGAGCGTCTTGTCCGTTCGGTTAGGTAGTGCGTTCCAAAAAAATTAAAAAAAGTCGAATGCTCGATGTTCTGATACAAGTAAATGCTCTAGTGACTAGAGCATTTACTTATAGACTAGAGTCTAGTCTATACTCACCTTTTGTATTGCACTGACAGGTTGCTTACCTCGCAAACAACTCGTTCCTCTCAGTCAGATACAACTTGCGTACTATCGTAAACATTGACACACTCTGGGCTATTTTAATCCTAGGACCGGCTTCTTCGATTCTAAGGCATTAAGGTACTACGCATAGTAATGCATAGAACCTTATTTGTGCTAGTTGTATTATTGTTTATCTATGAATCAAAGGATTGAACACTTGCGTTCGGTCTCTATCTCACTGTCTTACTTACCTGCATCGCATATGTTTTACTATGGCTATGTATTACCATACACAGCTAGTGAGAGTACTGGTGGCCCAATGGTAACGGCCATGACTTAAGAGTTGTAGGTCATTGGTTCGAACCCCGAGAGGCGCTTTTAGTTTGTGTAAATTATTTAATCAAGCAAAACATCGTGAGGAAACCGGCATGTCCTAGAACAAAAAAATCGAATACATGTTGACATCTACCAGCTCACACTGGGCCCGTGTCGTGGACGGTCACGGCCCACTCACAGAAAGAAAGCCTGTGTCCCAGCAGTGGGAAC
Organism: Apamea crenata; assembly: GCA_949629185.1. NCBI lineage: Eukaryota > Metazoa > Arthropoda > Insecta > Lepidoptera > Noctuidae > Apamea > Apamea crenata. Next base: position 9,372,626 of record OX451372.1, read on the forward strand.
ATTGTGGGCTGATTATGCTATACACATTCATAACTACATAATATGTGACTTCTGTAAAAGATTACAAATGTCATCAGAAATTCGAAATAGTGTCTCATTAAAAAATCGAACTGCCCTTAGTGGTTTGTTTCTACATGTTCATGATTTTAATATTTTTTTTTTTCTCCCATTCTAGGTTTTGGAAAAACTTTCCAGTGGCAAGTGTGAAATTGATTCTGATGCGGAATACCAGCATTTAGCAGTAAGTACCTTATGTTATCCCACATAAATATTTCATCATCTCTTTTACCGTTAAATAACGTTTACTCCTAAATACTCATATAACTCCACAAAGAAATTACCTCCTCGGTTCAATGGCTTCTAATGGACAGATAAAAAAGGCATTTAACTCAATAGCACTTCTTCGGAACTCCGTATATTTATTAAACGAGCCTCAATTTAAACATTACCTTCTACTTCGTATGGTATGAATCAGGGCTATATCCCACAAAATCGTGCTAATGCAATGTATGGGAACTTTCCAGAACAGCTGACATTTATGGGTCGATAGCAAGACGAGTGATGGAAAGTGTTATAGCTATTTTTACAACCTAAAGTAAACTAAGTGACGTCACGACACTCGCAAACCTTTGTTGTGAAATACAGTGTGTAATATATTGGAATTAAGAATAATTTTCAAGTTATGGAAGAACGAACTGAATGTTTTACTTAATAAAGTTCAAGTTCCATTACAACCAAAACTTATTAGGACCTTTTTGTTATAAATGGTTACTTTAAAATCAACTTAGAATACATTTCACTAAAGTAGATAACTGATTAAGGGCAAATTTTTCCAATGCCAGATAATTTTATACCTAAGTGGAATAATTTTGAATTTTTGACAGGTCTTCCATACAAAATCTGTCAGACGTCAATTTTATTCCACGAATAAAAACTATCGGTCGATTGAAAAATCAGCTCTAAGTGTCGATGGAATGTAAATTATCTGAGGTTATGAACACTGCTTTATAATTGTTTTGTCGACGCATCTAAATCAACGCAGTCCGATGATGCACGCACGACTGTATTTTATTACGTGACTTTTCTATTACGATGCTAAATTTTCAATGCCTACATTTTGTATTGGTAACATAGCGTGCGTAAGCGCCTAGTACAAAAATAGCTGTATTGTTGTTTTTGGATTATGACAAATCTGTTGTTATTTTCCGCATCGCTTGTAAGGATTTCTCGTTAGTTCCTATGCCTACTCAGTTTTTAAATAAACATAAGAGTCATCATTCATCATCGTTTTCTCATAAATGCGTAAAAACGACACATTGGTCATTCATATTATAGATTAGAAATTTATGTCGACGTCTATTAGAAAGTTAGGCTTGTTCATTGGCTAATTCAGCACATCCTTAGGTAAACCTTCATCCTCTCTCCTATTAAAAACTAACTTTACTGTGCCCGACAGGGTTCATAATTGATTCTATGTTTTGACATACCAACTATCATATGTACATGTATGGAATGCAATAAAGTATTGAGTATTGAAAAACTATTCGACGCGCTAACTAAAACCATGAATTCAGCACACGATTCTAGACCCCCTAGCGTTAGAATTTTAAGTCAGTTATTTAAAAAAAATCTCCTGTTTTATAGAAAAGTGCCTACCTACGCTGTCAACATGGACATGGAACAGCTATTTCTTTTTTTTTTTAATAACCGACTAAAAATTTCAACGCAAGTGGGCTCAGAATCATGTACTGAATCCATGGTAACAAGTTGTGCATCGATGTCCCTGCCACCCTGTATATCTAAACCTCAATCGTAACCTAGAAGGGCATATTTTAAGCTACTTGTACAGTCACGAGCAAAAGTATGTATACACTCGGCTTTATTCAAAAGCGATTTACTCCTTTATTTTTGTATGAAATTGTATGTTTTTACCAATATAGCATTTTTGAACCCATAGGTTCATGTAATGTATCGTATTTCAACGTTGCATTCATTATTTCACGAAAAAATCGCAATTGAAAGTTGCCAAGTGTTGACATATTGGTGCTTGTGACTGTACTATGAATGAATCAAGACCTACAAAATACAAAATGACATCTATCAAGCATACACTCGAATTGCCATAGGTAGACCAATCTCATAGATTTTATTTCTAAACAGACTTCTCTTAGGCCAAGCACTTACGTTTAATTTTCACAAAATATTTAATTTTATTATTCGTTTCAGGAACTATGGGAAATGAACCACTGCCTGCTGTCAGCTCTGGGGGTGTCGCACCCGGCGCTAGAGGTGATCCGAGCCGCCGCGCGCGCTAAGGGACTCGCCTGCAAGCTCACCGGCGCCGGTGGGGGCGGGTAAGAAATACCACTTTATATTTATACTAATATTATTAATGCGAAAGTAAATCGTCTGTCTGTTACCTTTTCACACCTCAACGCCTGAACGGATTTCGATGATGTTTAGCATACGGATAGACCAGACCTGGGCAGGATATTTTATCCTGGTAGTAGTTTTCCGGGTCGATGGAAGGATCAGCTATTCTTGCCGCGGTCGGTTCGTGGGTGGCCATCCATTAAATATCTCAATAAGTATTTATTTTCATACGCCGTTGTTCCTGGCTGTCATTCACGGATCTTTGACAGTCGTTACGGGTAGTCAGAAGCCCAGAAGTCTGAAAACCAGATTTGCCAAGGGGTATCGTGTTACTCAGTAAATGGGGTGCGGCTTCCAGTGTGGAAGCCGACCCCAACATACATAGTTGGGAAAACCTGCCTAGGGAAAGTTTGATTGAGTACGTTTCCGAATTATCATTTCGTTGACGTTGAAAGGGTTGAAGGTCTAAGTTGTGCATGACCTGCATTTTAGAAGACAAGGTGGATTCACTGTAACAACCAACCCGAACAAGTGTGTAGTACCTACGCCTAAGGTACTACACACTTGTTCGGGTTGATTCGGCACAGCCGGGCGGGATAATATTTTAAGTGTGGCCCGCAACACCCTTTATTCTTATAGAGGCTGTTGTTTGGCAGTCGACCGAAAAAAGCTACAGAAAGGTGTACATCTGCATATAACCCATAATTGTTAAGAGATTACTCTTTTTTTTCTCTTGGTTAGACATCGAATAATCCGTCACAAATGCGTCAGTCCCAGTTGAATGAACTCGCGAAAGTCACTCAACCAGTTTCATACAAAACTCGAATTCTTTATGTAAACAAGTTAAACACGGATATAAAAATCCATGTTTGATTTAAAATCATTTATTTTGTAAATATTATGAATTTAAGATTTTCTCAGACTTGACTTTTATCGTTATTTATTCGAGATTGTTTCATCATGCAATTACAGATATTTTAACGAAAACCATGAAGTGACTCGAATGTTCGTACTGATTCAATTTGTAAGGTTTTTAAAATTATGATGAATAAAGGTTTACGTTCTCATATTCCAATTTCGTAAATTATTTGCAAAACCTAATCTACCATCTTCATCGTTATAATAACATCTGGTTATTCAAACAATCTAGGATATTATGTATGTAACTGACCACTGAGATATACAGCGACCAGTACACTAATTCCTGTAATTAAAAACATTCAAAATCTAGTCGCAATCTCATCTCAGCGACAATCAATGTCAAAAACTTATCAAAAATGTAGGGAAATTAGAGGTATTTGTGACAGATTGAGAATGAGATCAGACTGTGAACGTTCTTAAAGTAACGAGAATTGCCCCTCTGTTGTTGCCCGTGACTCCGTTCAAAAGCAAACAGCAACCATTCGTTTTGACCCATTTTGAGAAGAGTTTCGATAAATCCTTTCTCTGTAAAACATATAATTATGTATTAAACAGTACTGCACTGTACTGCTGTGTGTGGCTGTTCTCTAGCTACTGTTTAATACTTATAGATGTTTTAAATTATATAATCTTTGTTACAGATACGCAATGGTACTGATCCCGCCGACGACGCCTCGCAACATAGTCGACTCCCTTTGTGGTGAGCTCTTGGAAAATGGCTTCAGAGTCAAAGAGACTCGGCTCGGCGGCTCTGGCGTCTCCATAGAGATGTGACGTCGCGCGCCCGGCAAGCGCCCGCGCATCATATAGCCACGGTCACAATCGTTATGCTACATTATATTTAAAAAAAACAAACAAGTGTCGCACGACAGTTGCGCCACAGTCGCGCGATTTTTCAACGATTCTCGTGCGACACTTGCTTTGCTTATGGCAGCGATTGGTAGAGTCTTAGTGTTAAGTAACCCAGTTGTATAATCAAGTTATTGCTTGTTATAACAACTGATGGACTGTTCGTAGGGAAGGGAAGGGATTCGGTTTGCGTCATGTACCTGGGTACGTTTAGAAAGTTTGTAGTCACTACAACTTCAGTATTATTGGCAGGAGTAGGTCGGGAAGAGGGTTATAGTGTTCCAATGTGCAATGATTGTGTGACTGTTGTATTCCTCATGAAGTAATCTCTTTTGTAGGTTCAAGGGAAAAGAGAAAATATCGCTTGAATCAATGAAATCGGCTATTCTAGAGCCTTTATAGAATTAATATTTAATTCAACACTGCGAGTTTACAAACTCAAATGAGAGTGAATTGAAATACTGGATGTGTGTACGATATTGTGTATTTCCAGTTTATGGTGGAAAGTACATATTTTGACTAATGTTGTCATTTAAAGGTCTGTGTAAACTATCATACATGATATTTTCTACCTCTAAAATCTTTTTAGGGCTTATGCGCACTAATTTTTTTGTGACGCTACAGTTGCGCAACACTCAATTGCAGGAAATGATATTTTATTTAAAAAGAGTTAGATAAGCACCTAGGAGGTTGACGGTGCTTAACCGGACTTGCCTATGGGTGCCTCAATAAATTAACGCCTTCAGCCAAGGCATTAATTTTTTTAAACTATGCGACAACACTCTAAGGCTGCCCTGTGCCCTGTGGGGTACGGACCTCGGCTGAGGGCGTCGCCAGGGGATGGCAGCAAGGTACAGCCTGGATCGGATTAACGTGCCACTTGCGGAGCGCGTATAACCTATCTACCTCTTTTTACCTATAATATCATTGATTGCGGGGATATGAGTATGAGGGAAGGGTGAATATTTTTGCAAATGGCGCGACTGCCTGGCTCCAAAAAATGTCTGCATAAGCCCTTAACATCTTGCATTTGAACTTATTACAAGTTTCAAGAGAATTAAAATGTCTTATTGACTCTAAAATATTGTTATGTTATATCTATCGACAGGTTGTATTTATATAATATTTAGGTACACAGTACAATACGTAATTATTTTTATAATACGTCAAAATTGTCACTGCCAAGACTTGAATTATCATCGAAATATTTTTTACCGTTGATTGTAATTTCGTCCCTTTTTATTACATCGGCCCGGTCATTATAAATTACTTCGGTAGATACGTACGGGGATTTTGTCCAATTAAGATTTTTTTACTGAGAATGAAATGAACTCCTTTGTATACATTAAAAAAAGGGATAATCATTATTTTCAATAATAAAAAGGTAAATGAGAGGAAAGTATAAATAATAACATCTAAAGATACCGACATTACATATTTAAAAAAATGTTCTAGGTGTGGTTTGATTCACACAAGTTACATAAAAATATGAATCCAACGCATTTTCTCTAGTTCGTGGCAATTTTGACATCACGTCGAAATACTTCGGTTCCAATTATTATTAATTATGATTATAAATGATATTATTATATTTATTATAGAATAATAATTATATTATTAGTTTAATTCTCTATAGTACCCACCTTTTTTCTTCGCATAATTTATTATTACGGGTGTTTAATGTAGATTTTTTGTGGACTCAAACTGCCATTTTTATTATTATTTTACGTGTTGTTTTAATCATTTAAAAAAATGTTTTCTCTTCAAAATCCTTTTTTTTTACTTACATTATTATAGATTATTTTTTTCGTTGAATTCGTGATGGATAAACATGGCTCTCTGAATCCACAAATGAAATCATTTTACATGTGAATGGTCATTTCTGAATATATTGTCATATTATAAATGGTTGTCCTTGCTATACTACAATAAAATTAAATGAAGATTGATTATTTGTAAATAAAAATCGAATAATAATTTAATATCAAGTTTGTCGTTATTATAAATGACATTAGAAATATAGAAGAAAAAAATCAAAAGTTTCGCATATTTTTGTACAATCCCAGTATCGCGTGAAATAATTATTCTGTTGCTATTTAATTATGTTTCCTTTAAAAACATGTCTGAAATTATTCTATTCACTGCAAGTGCTAACGCGGCCAAATTATAATTTACCTAGCGCCGGAAAACAGTCTGATCTACTTATAAAATAATTCACACATCGCTATAAAAGAGTATTTAAGTTACTATAGCTTCTATATAATGAGGGGCTTGTGGCTAAGTAATAACAGCCGCACGGGTCGATCGATCAGGTTAAGCTACGCTTGCTGTGGTTTTTCCGTGGATGGGTGACCATCTTCACATACCAAGACCCCTCCGTGCCTCGGAAAGCACGTTAAGCCGTTGGTCCCGGCTGTCATTCGTGGATCTTTGTCGTTACAGGTCGTCGGTAGCCCGAAAGTCTGATAACCAGTCTTAACAAGGGGTATTACCCAGTAACTGGGTTGTGGAGGTCAGATAGGCAGTCGCTCCATGTAAAATACTGGTATTCAACTGCATCCGGTTAGACTGGTAGCCGACCCCAACATAGTTGGGAAAAGGCTAGGCAGATAATGATGATAGCTTCTATATATTGTTAATATAAAAAATATCTCAGTGTATGCATGTGTGTCAATCGGGACTTAATTTAAACTGTATATCGTACGCCTGTCTTCCATGAGACTGCTTATTCTTTATTATTCCAGTGTAATTGTGATAAAACATGTATCTGATTATATGTCTTCACTGACGCTTATGTAATACAACCTTTTTGGTGCGGGGCCAGTGTTGCTAACTGTTGTATCATTTTTCCCGCGTTTTTGACTGTGTTTAAATTGAGCGTAATTAGTTTCTTTGAAAATTACTTGGCAACACTTGAGATAAATCTTTGTCTCACAATAGGACATTCCTAAAATATCGAAAGATTTCTATCTTGGGTATTAGCGTTTCATAATTTAATTACATTAAGTAGGTATGTGTTTATATTGTCGCGCTCAATAATTTAGTGTTAATTGGTGCTGAATAAAATAATGAAAATGTATTTTAGAAAAGTTGAGTAAATAAAAAGTTTAGTAATTTTGGAAACAGAATAAAATGTTTGAATATTATGCAATCTTTTATTTTTAACTGTAGCAACTACACATCAAATCCTATAAGTAAAATACTTTTCCCAACGCAACATACATACATAATCAGCCTATAACGTTCCCACTGCTGGGACACAGGCCTCCTCTCAGTGAGATGGAGTGGGCTGTAAAGGACTACTCACACTTATTCAGCTTATGCCCATAGAAAACAACGATTTTGTATGGAGACGCGTACGCATCCGTTCAGCTTTCCGCGTCTATTCAGCTTTCGCGGCAAACAAGTACTTATAAAATGAGGACAAATGTGTTATTATCATGCGAGTGCTATAGATAGAGTTCAGCGCTGTTCTGCTGCGTTCAGCGCTGTTCCGCCGCATTCAGTAAAAATTTACTCTGTGGCATTCAGCGTCGAACGCGGCGGAACAGCGCTGAACTCTATATAGTCTGCATAGTTCCTGCATAGATTTGATTTATTATTACATAATCAATAATCATTATGCACGCAAGGATTGAGTGAGTTCGGACGTCGGACTTTAAAAGTAAAGTAATTAGAATTATTTTATTTTTACGAAATAAAATGACGGACGAAGAGAAACTTATAAACTAACTGCTAGTGCACAAATATTGTTGCTTGTACGATATTCGTTCGTCACATTATAGCGATCAACATAGAAAAAATAATGCTTGAGAAGAGAGAAGCGTTTCAGCGGAGATAACACGCTATGACGGCTTTTCTCATTCTTACGACCGACGCTGTACGCGGCTGATAGAAGCAGAACTGTATAAGTGTGACCAAAATCGATCAGCGAAACGCGAATGGAGCTGAATAAGTGTGAGTAGTCCCTTATCCACCACGCGGGCCCAGTGCGGGTTGGTAGATGTCACATGTCTTCGAATTTTTAGTTCTAGGACATGCCGGTTTCCTCACGATGTTATCCTTCACCGTGTATAAAGCAGTGGTGATGACTGAGTTCGAACCTACGACCTACAACTCGAGTTGTACTAGTTGTAGGTCGTATTATTAACGGAAAACCGGAAGGCGCCCTCTGTCGGCGCGATCACGCATTTCCATCTACGGTCTACCAAACAAGTGACATATGAATGCAACGATCGCATTAGGACGCGGGGTTACACATAAAGATGCGTCCAGGATGAACTTTAAATAAAAAGCCAGTCATGTACTTAAAAGTGCATTTATTCATAATAAATTAACACATCTTTACAACTACAGTTGCATGTCAACAAAGTGAGTTCTAAAACATTACTATAAAGCCAGTGTCGCAAACTCATCGATTAATACTGCTAAACGAACTTAAACCTTGTCGCCATACAAATAAAGACTTCACTCTGACTTAAATTAATTTATTGGTGGAGGCGCATCAATTCAAATCTAATATTGTATAGTTCAATCACAGTTCTAATCTCAGAGCATAATACTTAATTTACAACAAAAAAATCTGAAAAAAAAAAGGGAATTGTACATTTTAAATAAATGGAAGACAAAGGAACTTTTGATAAGGGGTTTTGGTATTACTTGTTACTATTTACTTAAAATATGTAAACCTTGAGAAGCCTCCGCCCCCACGGGCGTAAAAATATCGCGGTGCGATTTTTTTGCGCACTGGATTTTCAACTCTCGGAGGTTAGCCGAGCATTAAGAATCCAACAGAGCGTATCCCAACGCATCGAAAAAACACACTGTTGGATTTTCAACTCTCGGCGTTAAGCAGAGCGTTGAAAATCCAGTACACGAAAAAAAATTGCCGCGGGAATACTCGCCCGTGCGTATCTCTAAAAATAAACTTTGTCTTGGCGGGATACAATGGAATGAATGATCAGAAATATTTCGAAATGATTATAAAAGTAACTATTCGAACATAAAGCGAGAAATACCTTTGACTTATAAACCCTGCATCTCCTACATTCTAATACAGCATTTAACCAAAACTTAATAAAATAGTCGACTGGCCATCTACTAGTGTTGCTAGATAAAAACTAAAGGTACTGCAACTCTTGCTACGTGTAGGCACAGACGCCAGCACATCAAGCTACTACAATCTGTCAAATTTCTATAATAGACTTAAAACTTTATCGCTACAATTATTAAGTTCAAGGTTAATTGGGAAAATTTGACAGTTTCGGGTAGCTTGACCTGCTGGCGTCTGTACGATTCTATTTTATATGGACTTGGACAATCAATGAACATCATGAAAACTTCAGATCACGATTACAACGCGCGCTTTTGGCGCGTGGCCTGAATTGAACCTAACATCGCATGTTATTTTCTAAATACGATTTCTGTGTCAGTTTCACAAATGGTTACTAACAACCCCAATATAATCCTTGTAGGACCCTTTAAGGCTAAGTACGCACTGACAGGTGGCTTGCTTAGCGCCGGCCGGTTGCAAAAATTCTAGAGCGTTCGTTTTACTTCGCTATTCGCAAGGTGACTCGCTAGACTCTAGGCGCTAAGAAAGTCACCTGTCAGTACATTCGTACTTAGTCTCAAAGTATGTTGGATAAAAAGGCAGAACATGCGATAGTAGCTCCCTCTGTGCTCTTCGTAAAACAGTATTTTTTACAGCAGCTAAATATCCAAAAAATACAAAACGAGTCCAGTTTTTCACAAAAGAAATACACATTCCTAAGTAATAAGGCTTTGGCGAATATTTATCGCGATTAATAAGGGCAATACATTCTTGCAAATCCTGCATGGATTGAAATGTCTGGAAAGTCACCAGAAGTGAGCCCGTACGGTGGATTACGGCCCGCTCTCTCTTAGACAGAAGACCTGAGTCCCAGCCCCAGCAGTGGGAACAAGAGGTTGATTATGCAATGCCATTAATATTCGCCAAAGCTTTATGTCACCACATGATAAGCGAAGTAGCAGACTTTACCGCTTAATCTAACATTAAACTATTGATTGTCTAGCTATCTCCGAAATTGAACATACAAGCGAAAGCACCATTTAATATCATATCTTCTTCGCGTCACTTTAATGTCTACATGAAACAATTTATGAGCTATTACATTAAAGGTCTGTTCCGCCATCTTCGGTTAAGCAAGAGGCACTATGTACAGTCAGCCTCAAAAAGATGTAAGTATATCCTACATCGACAAGAATTCATTGAATTGTCTACAATCTTTGTTCTTTAATTTAATTTTGTATCAATATGAACTGACTGTACCAGATACATTCAAATATTGAACAGCGGGGCAATTGCATAACACAAACAGTACGAATAGCTTTTATTTTGACAGTACAACAAAATTCACTGCGTTATTTACGTTATTGAGCAGGCAAATTTTTCCAACACATGAAACAATAAATTAGCAATATCCTTCAAAATTATTCAGATTGTGATTGATAGTGTGTTACGCAATTAGTATGTAGAATTAGGATTTTTAACGTAACGGGCGTAATGTGGCTGTTGTTTAGGTCTTGAGTTATCTGCCATATATGTTGACCGAAACTTATCCCAAGGTGGCGCAACAGACCTCAAAACAGAATTATCTTCGAATGTTCTAGTTTTGGGTGAGGGGGTGAGAGAACTTTAATATTGTACATACTACACTTGTGTATCATTATTTCAATATTTACAGAGATTTCTGATCATGTGTTAAATAGGTAATGCTTTGGTTTCCTTGGATAGCGGGAAACTCAAACGGCCGTCATACATTTTCAGGTGTCAAAAACGCTCTGTATTTGGAGCCGTTAGTGCGTGACCCTTAACCGCTTTCATAAAAACCCAAAGCTTTAGGTTGAAGACACATCTGGTTGTAAAAGGGAGTGAGATGATCCACATAGAATATATTTTGTACTTAAGTGTTGTCTGAAATGTAATAATCCCATCGACTTATGACTACTTACTTGCTGACAAATAATAAGGGACTGACCAGAACAGTGAGTAGTAAGTATGTATACCTTCGACCTGCAAGAGTTTACTTGAAACTTCGCTCGCTTGACGTAAGCTCGCGGTACTGAGGCGTCGATGGCGAGAGCGGAAACAGCGCGGGGGTCGGGAGGGGCAGCTCGGGTCTCAAGTTAACTCTTGTGGGTTGTACCTCCCATAACATGTGCCTTCATTCACCCTAATTGCATAATTAAATTTTAGTGATTTGTAACGTAAGTATTCGATTATTTTAAACACTCATATTTATATTAATTTAGAATTAAAGTATGTTTATATCGGTAGACATTTTATTATTCATATAATTAATCTGAAATTCGGTTTATCTATTGTTTTACTATTACTTTTTTTTGTAATAATAGTTTTGCGCAATCAATATTAAAAATTCAATTGATTATTACTTAAAAATAATATTTCGATTTTAATTATTACAATTTTACTAAATATTATTGTACTTACTTAAATAAAAATAAAATATTGTACACAACAAAAACAGTAAAAAGAAGTTCTCAAATAGTTAATACTGGGTAGCAAAATAAAAGAAAATGGTAAATAAAATAAATTAGGTAAAGCGTATAAATAATTCGATTTATGGTCCATATTTTTAGTTATCACACTAGATGACTATTCCTCTATGTACAACTCTTCAAGGTATAAGAAATGGGGCCTAAAGCGCAAGCGGCATTACTCTTAATCATTTTCGAATTACGAATTATTTATTACGAAATTACTTTTGAATTCCGAAATAAGGCTATCTATGAAAATTCAAAGGTAAAAGAATGTTAGTCCGCCTTTGCCGCCCGTGGCGTCGGTAATAGTTATGAAACAGTGTATAGGTATCTACAGTTTTATGGAAGATATCTTACGGAATAAATATATTTAATGCAACTATTGTTTCATAATCTAATCTGCAGTTACTCTGTTCTTACATAATTATTCAATACGTAATGGCAAATGAAACAAAATGGCTTTAAACCTCTTTGGCAATACCTACTTATCTATAAAGACCTAGGTACTTATAATACTGTACCTAACTACTGTATAAATAATTTGATCTCTTTAAACTTCGTTATTTTTACATTGCCAACTTTAATACTAGCGTTCCAAATCATAATAATCACCAAACGTAAATAATTAAAATGAATCATCATCACATTTCATTATTGGTATTTTCGTAATTGTATGCCTTTACAGATTTTTTAGGAGCTGACCATTCTTAATACATTTCTACCTAACCTACGAAGGCGATTCATTCATAATATCATTAGATTGCCGACTCCACAATTTATTATAATACAGTCATTGTAACATGACGATTATTTATTAATTAACTTAATAATCAACATGGGTAGATATTGGGTCAATTAAACAATTAAATTACATAAAGTGTACTCTCGCAAAATTATGCTTAGTTCATTTGGTAAACGAACGACTACAGCCAAAAATAACACAACCCAAAATAAAAAAATAAAACATTTTAAAATAAACTTAATGCATTAGTCAAATCCTAACTGTATTAATGAGGGACTACTCACACTTCTTATTCAGCTCTATTCAGCTTATGCCCATAGAAAACAACGATTTTATATGGAGACGCGTACGCATCCGTTCAGCTTTCCGCGTCTATTCAGCTTTCGCGGCAAACAAGTATAGTATGAGGACAAATGTGTTATTATCATGCGAGTGCTATAGATAGAGTTCAGCGCTCACATTATAGAGATCAACATAGAAAAAATAATGCTTGAGAAGAGAGAAGCGTTTCAGCGGAGATAACACGCTATGACGGCTTTTCTCATTCTTACGACCGACGCTGTACGCGGCTGATAGAAGCAGAACTGTATAAGTGTGACCAAAATCGATCAGCGAAACGCGAATGGAGCTGAATAAGTGTGAGTAGTCCCTTATTCGATATAGTCGCTGGCTCTACTGTTATTAGCCTTTCACTCATACACGTTATGTGAGAGTAAGAGGCGAATATAAGCTGCCATTTCTACAAAATCAACATGATTGTTAATCGATATTCCACAAAGCCAGGTCATTTTTATATTATATTCTACCAGAAATATTCTAGACTAAATGAGAAAGTCTAGTCTGTCTATTAACACATCTAACTGCCTGTACACAGTCGTATTACACCCTCATAATTAATTTCATAAAATTCTATCACAGATGTTAAACTAACGCTCAGAATATATTAATTATTAATTTAGTATACTATACGGTAATAATGTCCTAACTGGCAGAGTATTATTAATTGCTGGCTGGTAAAGGATGCATCTAACTACAACAATTAGGTACGCATTTTACATAGAATTCCTACGAGAAAATCCTTAAACAATTTGGAGTATACATACCTACACATAAATCATCACTTAATCCGTCATTAATTAAAATTTAAAATGGAATTTCTTCGGTATTCCATTCACTTGATTCAGCTATATAAAATACTTTTGTTTGTTCGATTAGAATTAAAAACTATAAAACTATGGAATAGTTCGTTCGGATTCACAAACAAATCACTGCATTAAACGTCAAATCCAATCTGTCAAATCCATAAACAAAAGTTTTTTTCCCGTACTCCGACAGTTATGTTTGTTTAGCGTCTTGTACCCTTGGTCAAGCATGAAGCCAGCTCAGGGCCCATCCTCAGAAGGCCCATCATAAGTTCTTGAGTGCATCCCAGATGAACATTAGCCTGTGGTACAGAGCTAATTGTATTATGTTCTACAACTGGTAGCCTGTTCTCACCTGGTGGTTGTTCTCACTATCGGGCTGGTGGATGAGGGGCGGGGAGAGAGGGTCCTCGCTGGAGGTAATTGTTGTTGAGGGTGGTACACCTGGAGACATAAAAAAGGGATCTTCTAAGAAAAAGTATAAGATCGACATCAGGTAAAAAATAACATTCTACGTCTCCTATTGCATGATCGGGACATTTTGATGCGTGCTTTACCCATCAAAATAGCCTTCTGCTCCTGATAAAGTAATTTCGCACTGCAGTAGTTGGTTATACTAACCTTCATTTTCATCCTCCTCTGCGAGCCACTTCTGTATGTCAGTCTGGTACATTCTCCTCTGTAGTACTTCCTTCGTACGCGGACGAGATCCGATAAACGTTACCTCCACCTGCAAAGTTTGAATATCTATACTTATAATAAATCTGTAGAGAGGTCAATTCTGTACATGAAATATATTTCCAAAATAACTATCAGGGGGTGATTAGGGATCGATACTGATGCCAAAAATGCAATCAGTAAAATTTTTGTCTGTCTGTCTGTCTGTATAACCGTTATAGAAACAAAAACTACTCGACGGATTTTGATGAAACTTGGTACAATTATTTTTAATACTCCTGAGCTGGTTATAGTATACTTTTCATCATGCTACAATCAATAGGAGCAGAGCAGTGAAGGGAAATGTTGGGAAAACGGGAGAAGTTACTCCATTTTTTACGCTTCCGTCGCGTGTGCAACCTTAATGGTTAAAGCTACACAGAAATCATGTATGACGGAAATGTTCTCCTTAAAATTATATAAAAAATATCCCACGACAGCATATGTCTATCTTTTATGGTTGACTCACAATAACACGTGTAACTCCCGATAGCTTAGCAGTTCGAAGCACTGACTAAAACCCACCCGTGTTCCTTCCTTAGCCCTTTATGTTCCAGGGCAGCGGTAACCCTTTCGGACGATCCCGCTACCCCTTCTATAGGTACTTAAGCCTCATGTGAACGTGATCTAAACAATATTACCAATACATTAACTTAATAACACACAAGGAGTTACACGCTGACGGAGTCGCGGGCACAGCTATTAACAATAATATTGTGCGGTTCCGTATTGCGATATTTTTCAACAGTATTGTAGATTGACATATTATATTTCCGTACTAAAATACGAAAGTTAATCTGTCTGTTAGGTACATCAAAACCACTGAACCGTGAGGAAGGACATAGGCTACTTTTTTTACGAAAAACGGCGGAAACGTGGACGAAGTCGCGGGCAACAGCTATAGGTACTATATAAAATTATATATTCTGTCTGTAGGTATGTTACATTTTCACGCCTAAATCACTGAACGGATTTCGATAAAATTGCCTGCCAGCAGATGCCAAAGAGATAGATGGTGCTTGCGCAAGTTTTTATATTACAAGTTTCTCTCTATTAAATATCCGAACGAAAACGTCAACCGCTTTATTCTGTCATGGCGCCAAATGCCTATCCATCTATCCCTCTCCCTATCATTACGTCCATACGCGACAGAAAGAGAAAGCGCCAACCGACAACCGTTTCCGGGCTACGTGGAATCAAGACGCTCCAGCAGAGGGACAGAGATTCAACTTCACTTGTAATCGAAGAGTCACCCGCATCGCTCCTCAAGCTATACCGCTTAGCTTCGCGACGCGCGCGCGCCGCGAAATATACTAATTTACGAGTGTCGGCCGACACAAAACCAGGAAGAAGCAGGGAAACAAAAAGTTACTGGACGCCGCGCCGGTCTACATATCAGCACGGCACATTCAAAAACACCAAGTAAGTCCTTAATTGTTTCCTACCCCCTTGTGTGCAGGCGACATGACATTCGTTCCCTAATTCATTACACAACGCTTATTGGTCCTTCGACAGCCGCAATAACCCAACTTATTCAACATAAGTTTTTGGTCCATTCGAGTCGGATTCAAAAAATCAGCATTCATAGGTCCCATACCTAAGAATTTAGGCAAATACCTAAGTTCGTGAAACCGCCATATTAAACGAACGCGTACTAACGTTCGTTCATTCCGCTAGGTACATATTCATTGAGAACCATTGTGCCAACTTAATATTGCTCCTGCTGCATTACAATAGCATAGGTCAATATTAAAAAACCGCTTATTATCGTGAGTTAGTTCGGCAAACTTGCCTACTAACTTATTTATAATCAATTACTTCTTACTCACTTACAATAAAAATATTTGTTGTAAGTCTACCCGCTATACTTAATAATTTTTATCCGTTGTATTTTCAACAATAACCCATTATGGAAGAACTAAAAATGAAGATAAAATTACTTCAAGCTAAAAATCAAGCAATCTTTGAGCGTTTATCGTCATTGTATGAAACTTCAAAGAAAATAAATACGATTAGTATTGAGCTTCGTTCGGCGGAAACGTTCGTGGCGGACACTCAAATACTCTCGATCACTCGTCAGGAATTTAGTGCTAACTTAGATCAAATAAATACATATTCTTTACAAATAAATCCTGATTATACAATCGATTATAACAGTCAAATATCATTTGACGGCGTTTACACCCGTGTCGAAAGAGTTCGTTCACTTGTCGCCGCGAGGTCTGCAAGGTCACCGGATGACTCAACTTGTGATATCGTGAAACAATCTAAATACTCGATCAAACTACCTCCAATTCAGATCCCATTTTTTGATGGTAGGATTGAAAACTGGCCTGTTTTCTACGAATCGTTTAAGTCAAACATCCATAGTAATATAAATCTTACAGATTCTCAACGAGTGCAATACTTAATGGGTAATCTGAAAGGAAACGCATTACAAATTACTGCCGGAATTATTCCATCGGGCGAAAATTATAAATCCATTTGGAACAGTTTGGTTCAAAAGTATCAAGATAAACGAACACTAGGGTCACATTACATGTCTAACATACTAAACATTAAACCTGCAAGTAATAATTCCACCTCTTTAAATAGTTTTATTGAAAGTTTTCACGCGTCTGTTTCGGCACTAGAACAATTAAAAATTAACGACTTAAAGGATTTCATACTATTAAATTTAGCTTTGAAAAAATTGGACCCCGCTACCTTACATTTATTTGAGATGCATATGAGAGAGGAGGAGATTCCAACTTATACGGATTTCGTTGAATTCATAAAATCGCAAGTTAAAATATTGGATAGAACTGTTTCGTCTCGAACTGTATCAGTGAACAAAAATAATTATCGTAATCAGTCACGTGATAGTACGGTGCATACCTTTGTTGCTTGTGACAATAACCAAACTTGTTCACACTGTAATGGAAGTGATCATTGGAAGCTTTATATGTGTCCAACATTTCAAGCACTATCAGCCAATTCACGTTTGGACTTTATTAAAAACAAACGTGGATGTGTAAACTGTCTTAGCTCAACACACACGGCTTCGCAGTGTAAATCAATACATACTTGCAGGACATGTAACAAGAAACATCATTCGCTTTTACATCTGGAGCAAACTACTCAACGGTCGGGATCGAGCGACGCTGTGCCTAGTTCCGCGCATTCACAACAGGTGGCGCTGTGTGCATGTTCACGCGTAGGTACAGATTTACCGCGCACAACCGTATTACTGTCGACCGCACAAGTATACGTTGACAACAGATATAATAAATATGTTTCTGTAAGATGTTTGATCGATAACGCTTCGCAAAACAACATAATTACGTCAGCTTGTTGTAAGAGACTTCAATTGAATATTATACCGCTTTCAAATTCATTTATAAAAGGCGTAGGAACCTCTTCGCGGCCTATTATAGGTTACGTTGAGATAACAGTTACTGCTAAAAATAAAAATAATTCCTTTAAAATAACCGCTCTTGTGGTTGACTGCATAACTGACAAATTACCATCTCACTTTGTTGATACCTCTGCAGTGCAACATTTGTTCAAATTACCGCTGGCCGATCCCCTGTGGCATGTGCCTGGCGATGTTGAGCTACTTCTTGGGGCAAAGCTGTTCCCATATTTATTACTCAACAATAAAATTATTTCACCTACCGCGCCATCCGCTATTGAAACCGTGTTCGGTTATATTCTTATGGGTGAAGTACCCGCTAGTTTATTTAATAATAAAAACGAAGTACCCACTAGTTCGTTTAATAATAAAAATAATATCGCTGATTTAAATACCGCTTCATATTTTTCTACCGCGTTGAATATAGATGATTCTCATTGTTTTCTGTCGTTAGACGAATCTTTACATAAATTCTGGAACATTGAAGAAATACCCTCAAAATCTTTTATGAGTCCCGCTGAACGGGAATGTGAACAGCTGTACGTTTCTACGGTGTCACGTGACTCCAGCGGTAGGTACTGTACTGCGTTACCATTTTGTAAGAATCCAGATTCACTCGGAAATTCTTATGCTGTCGCTTATCGACGTTTTATTCACTTGGAAAAAACTAAGCTTCGCGACCCTGCCTTGCGCGCTAGTTATAACGAAATAATCCAAGAATACCTTAATCAAAATTATTTAACTGAAACTACACCTAGGGCTGCTGATCAGACTGTAGGTTATTATATACCGCATCACCCTGTTATTAGGAATGATAAACAAACTACTAAAGTTCGCATCGTCCTTGACGCGAGCGCCAAGTCTCATAATGGCGTGTCATTGAACGATTTGTTACACACAGGGCCTAATCTACAGGCTGACATATTTTTATTACTTTTAAATTTCCGATTATCCCCTATTGCAGTCACAGCTGATATAAAACAGATGTATCTCCGAATTGCTGTTATGGATGAGCATCGAAAATATCAGAAAATATTGTTTCGGTTTAATACCGCTGAACCTGTTCGCGAATTTCAATTTAACCGAGTGGCGTTTGGCCTTAAGCCCAGCCCATATTTAGCAATGCGGACAGTCCGTCAACTATCAGAGGATGAAAAACATCGATTCCCGCGCGCATCCATTGTCGCTTCGCATGAGTTATACATGGATGACTTGGCTAACTCGACCTCCACTCTGGAGGAAGCCAAGATTCTCTCCGCTGAACTTATCGCCTTATTTAAGGCTGGGGGCTTTGACCTTACTAAGTGGGCAAGTAATTCCTTGGAACTACTGGATTCTATTCCACACTCCAACCGCTCTTCTATTAACTTTTCTGACGGGGATAACTTAAAGATTCTTGGACTCAAATGGATTCCTTCCGAGGATTGTTTCACCTTTACTACATCTAACTTGGATAAAAGTTGTACTAAACGTTCCATACTTTCCACTGTTGCCCGTCTGTGGGATGTTCTGGGTCTAGTGGCTCCCGTGGTTTTATTCGCGAAATTACTCATAAAGGAATTATGGAAATTAAACACAGATTGGGATGAAACTCCACCCGATTCTATTGTACTTCTCTTTCAAAAGTTTAAAGAGCAACTGCCTTTACTTTCCTCTTTAAAACTGCCGCGTCATGTAGCCGTTACTATGGGTTGCGTGACAAATATAGTAGGTTTTGCTGATGCCAGCTTGAATGCATATGGCTGCGTCATATACTTACATGTTACTGACACAAGTGGCAACGCACACGTAACTTTGGTGTGTGTTAAAGCCAAGGCTCAACTGCAAGAACTACTTGCTAACCGCTACCGCATAAAGTGGAAAATGATTCCACCCCGCGCTCCCCACTTTGGAGGGTTGTGGGAATCTAATATTAAATCTATTAAAACTCATTTATACCGTGTCATCGGTTCTCAGCTTCTTACCTATGAGGAACTCTCGACTGTTCTCACTGAAATTGAGGCAGTTCTGAATTCGAGACCGCTCTGTGTCCTGACTGAGGATCCTTACCCAGAACCGCTTACTCCCGCTCACTTTATAATGGCTTCCCCGTTGACTTCGTTGCCTGTCGTGAACGTTCCCGAAACAACGAAGTCTCTAACTTGCCGCAAAAAATTGCTTGACCAAATGGTTTGCAGCTTTTGGAGAAGATGGCGGATAGAATATTTACATAACTTACAAGTTAGGCAAAAATGGTTGGATGCCGTGGACAATGTTAGGATTGGTGCAGTGGTTCTCATGCATCAAGATGATGTCCCTCCTTTACGTTGGCCAATGGGCATAATCACCGAGGTTTTCCCCGGCAAAGATGGGACAACCCGCGTTGCTATGGTGAAGACATGCAGTGGCTCTTTCAAGCGACCCATTGTTAAACTCTGCCCGTTGCCTTCCCAATGATTTCACCGCGTAATTAATATCACGTAATTTTAGTCGTAATTAATATATTTCAATTGTTTTCTTTTCTCTCTTTCTTTTAATCCGCTTTAACGCAATTCCTTTCCCTTTTTTGAGAATACTACATATCCTCAAACCCGGGCAGGATGCTTGCGCAAGTTTTTATATTACAAGTTTCTCTCTATTAAATATCCGAACGAAAACGTCAACCGCTTTATTCTGTCATGGCGCCAAATGCCTATCCATCTATCCCTCTCCCTATCATTACGTCCATACGCGACAGAAAGAGAAAGCGCCAACCGACAACCGTTTCCGGGCTACGTGGAATCAAGACGCTCCAGCAGAGGGACAGAGATTCAACTTCACTTGTAATCGAAGAGTCACCCGCATCGCTCCTCAAGCTATACCGCTTAGCTTCGCGACGCGCGCGCGCCGCGAAATATACTAATTTACGAGTGTCGGCCGACACAAAACCAGGAAGAAGCAGGGAAACAAAAAGTTACTGGACGCCGCGCCGGTCTACATATCAGCACGGCACATTCAAAAACACCAAGTAAGTCCTTAATTGTTTCCTACCCCCTTGTGTGCAGGCGACATGACATTCGTTCCCTAATTCATTACACAACGCTTATTGGTCCTTCGACAGCCGCAATAACCCAACTTATTCAACAGATGGCATCCTGGGGAAGGATATACTTCTTATCCTTTCCGACATTCACGCGGGCGAAGCCGCGAGCAGAAGCTAGTACATAATATTTTACGCATTACGCCAAAATACTTTACATTAAAGTTAATTGGTTTGAGCTTCGGTCCAGGACATGTCTTCTCCGAAGAAACTTGAGACCTGGGTCATAGAAAATGCGATGATGCGTTGACGAAAGAAACAGTCGACAGACTTAACCGTGTTGTCTTCACAGATCGGCGATAGATGGGAGGTGTGGCAGGTCTTTGCTTATCTGTAGCTGAATATAAAATCAAACATCAGTTTGTCTTACCCCAGGTGGTAGGTTAGGTCTGAGCTCATCAGCGAGGTCCCCATTGGCGCCCAACCTTTGTGCTTCTTCCCAACTTGTGTGCACTTCTTCGTGTAGTAGCTTCTCCTCTGTGAATGTGATTTTAAATTCGGATTACTCTTAATTTAAAATGGCTACGTTTTAAAACTAATATTCTGTCCGTTAACCTTGCAGAAACGAAACATTCTAAAAATTGGGCAATGTCAGGATTTGAACTGATTGTGGACTCCAAACTTTGATCCAGATTCTTAACTCTATCAGAGGCTGGGCAAATGTCTAACCAGTTTTCATTCTTAAAATTTTCCCAAATAATCTGGCAACATTATACGACTTTCTAATTACTATACTGATTTTCAGTCGCATCTTCAACAAGACGGCTTTCTAAATGGGTAGCTATTGTCGATAAATGTATAGGTACAAGACTTCTCACCGTCTCTTTTGCTAGTGCTGCGTTTGTACTGTATCCTGAACCTGAAGGCTTCCAGCACACTCGCCACCACGATCGTCAGTACCACCATCGTGAATAGATAGAATACCTGGAAATCAAGCCAATTTAATAAACACTACATTAGGTGCTTTAATCTACACGATTGTATAACATTTTGTGGTCACAAATACAAAGCCACGTCTTATGCTGTATGCTGTAGCAACTAGGATTCAAAAATGTTAAGATTCTTGTTATACAGGGTGGAATTTTGTAATGCCACCTGAAGGGAAAGTACTCTTAATACTGTAGATAGAAGATTTTACTCAAAGAAAACATTCCTTTATTTTTGAACAGAAAGAAAACTGCATTCAAAGATTTTCGAAAATTTGCTTGCCACACCCGGGAATCGAACCGACTAAAATCTGTAAAAATTACACCCTGTACTTTTATTGCATTGATCGTTAGGATCAATTATAAGGATGAAATCTCTCTATCAAACTTGATAAATAAAATGATAGGAAAACTATAAAATCTTAAATTATTTGCACGAAATGGGCTCCATTTTCTTGGATACACAAATGTATTCTTCTAACGAATTCATTTCTAGTAACCTTTAATGACGTGTTGTGGTGGTGTTATAAATCGCATTCTGAACTTCAACTCGCAACTCGTTTACATTCGCATAAGATTTAATGTAAATTTGATTTTTCACATATCCCCAAAAAAAAAAATCTAAAGGGGTGACATCTGGTGATCTCGCAGGCCATCTGATTGTGCCGTTTGTACCAATCCAGGTATTAAAATGGTTATTAATGTAGGCAGTAATGATTCTGCTGTTATGGGCTGGAGCACCATCTTGCTGTAGAATTATTTGGTTTCGCTCTTGCTCGGGGAAACCATTTAACTCATTTCTTAAGAGATCTAATATTTCAAGATACTTGACAGTGTTTAAATGACCATGACATGCTAATTAATTTTTTTGTAAATAATTAAAATAATTTAAGATTTTATAGTTTTCCTATCATTTTATTTATCAAGTTTGTTAGAGAGATTTCATCCTTATAATTGATCCTAACGATCAATGCAATAAAAGTACAGGGTGTAATTTTTACAGAGTTTAGTCGGTTCGATTCCCGGCTGTGGCAAACGAATTTTTGAAAATCTTTGAATGCAGTTTTCTTTCTGTTAAAAAATAAAGGAATGTTTTCTTTGAGTAAAATTGTCTATCTACAGTATTAAAAGTACTTTCCCTTCAGGTGGCATTACAAAATTCCACCCTGTATAAAAGGAGGGTATAGTCACTATGCTGTACAAACAGTAAGAAAAGAACCAAGGTGGGTTCTTGTTCTTACCGTCTTGTGTTTTGGTTTTCGTCGCCGTTACCCCAAAACATATTTTTAAGCGGTGTCCGGATCACACATACCCCTAATGAAAATATCTAATGTCATCTAACCATGTTGCATAGCTCACTTCCTACCCAAGGACACGTGACCTGATCAAAAATTCGTAAGACGGAGCTCGCGTCAGGACACGTGACCTGATCGAAAATTCGTAAGACGGAGGGAGAGTTGACCGTATTCGAAAATATCAAAAATGCACCACGTTAGTATTCAAGTTTTCACGTCTGCCGGCACTCGATAATGTTTCTTTGTGTAGATATCTCACCATAAAATAAATCCTGCTAAACTGCCCCGCGACGGTGGCATACGCGTTCATGAGTATGAACCAGTTGTTGACGACGGTCAGCTCGAAGAGAGTCACCCCGCTGGTCACGATGTTCTCGAAGTTGTTCAGGTAGTAGTAGCCGAGGGCGGTGGAGCTGTTCAGGGAATACTTGTAGAAGTCTTCGACGGTTGTGTTGCTGGAAAAGAACAAACAAGACCGGTTAGAGAATAACTACTAGAAAATGTTGAAAAAACAAGTGCCAGAAGAAAAAAACGTGTCGAAAGTATATAAATGTACAGACGCCAGCACATCAACCTACTACAATCTGTCAAATTTCTTTAATAGATTTTCAACTTTATCGCTAAAGTATTAAGGTTCAAGGTTGATTGGGAAAATTTGACAGTTTCGGGTAGCTTGACCTGCTGGCGTCCGTACACAGCCCTCCTTTTTTGAAGTTGGTCAAAAAATTTATAAGATACAAAAAACAAAACTACAAAAAAAATCAATCTTTTTTTTGTAGTTTTGTTTTTTGTATCTTATAAATTGCACTAGGGATCGCATGGCTCCACCAAATCTCGCACTTTAAGGCGGATGTTCCGACGGTCCGTGCATAGATTTTTTGTTAGGATTATACCTACTCTAAACATAGACACTCTGTTCAAAACGAATAATTTGGATTAAATGTCATATTGAGTGGATTTTGAGGCAATAATATGAACAAGTCCCAAGTTCAATAAAGTGTACCTAATGTTCGAGTACGCGTAACCTACTCCTACGACTTAATAATGTTCCAATTACAAATAAAACATGAAATGGTCACGAGCAGACCTCACCATAAGGACGATTTTGGCTATCTTTATACGGCCCAGCACCCGTACTGCGTAAAGCGCTTATAAACACTAAACTTCCAAAGACTTCCTTTGATAATCAAGACCCAGACGTGAAAAGTTTAGTTCTAAGGTCCAAAATATACTCACACACAGCAGTTCCTAAGATCATAGCCAGCGAACAACTCCATCCCGATGATGGCGAAGAAGTAGTACATGACCAGCATGACGCACCCAGCTGAAGACATGAGGGGAGACAGGAGGACCAGGGTGCCGAACACGTCGCGGTAACGCTTCTTTAACTTGTACAGGCGCATCAATCTGGAAGAGAAGTTCGTTGAAGATTGGAAAGAACTGTTATAAAAAGGAAAAATAATTACCTTTTAGGATTTAGGCAGGAGAGCTTATTTTATTGGTCTTTAAGTCCACATTGGTCTGAATTGAATAGTATGGTTCTTAAAGGCATTCGAAACGCAATGCTAAAAAAGCAGTGTTAAAATTTTTGTTTGGGAGACCCCTACATCCAATTGATTAGAATGTGGTTTGGTTCTAGACTAACTTCTGCGAAGTTTGCCAACTAAAGGGGATATGACTACAATATTGCCTATTTAAGACCTTTAAAGATCCTTAATTTTATTGTTCTGCTTAAATAAATGAATACTGACGTTCTTGCCACGATTACTAAGCAATGGAGTAAATAATAAACATTTATTTTATTACAGGCCCAGGCTACAATGGCCTTTAATAAAGAGTAACCAGCGGGGTGATTGCTTAACACATTATCAGTAGAAATGCGTTTCATTTTGACAGTTCAACAACATTCATTGCGTTATTTACGTTGTTGAGCAGACAATTTTTTCAAACATATGAAGCAATGGATTAGCAATATCGTTCAAAATGATTGAGATTGTGATTGAAAGTGTGTTACGCAATAAGGGTGCTGGTTTAGATGTAACAACTACGGCACATACCTTAGGGGTCTAAATATAACAACGATGAAGAGTTTAGGCGCGATGCTGAGCAGCACGGCTCCCATGAGGGCCAGCAGCGTCACGCTCAGGTCGAACACATTCCAGCCGCTCTCCAGGTACACTTGTAGACCTGACGCCATCATGCGGAGGGCTGCTTCCAGTAGGAATACTGAGGAAAAACATCATTTTAAGGGTTAATCTAGACGAAGAAGATTTTGGTGGACTTTTTTTTGCAGTATTTTCAATATTGATCGGCTAGGACTCAGGCCTCTGAGACTGAGAGCCATAATCGACCACGCGAGCCTAGTGCAGGTATATGTTAATTCTAGAATAAATGTTAATATGGCAAATTCTCTCCCGAAGTGGTGATAAAATCATTTATTTCGTCACCACTTTTTTTATTACCTCTCAGTCGGAACCGTTACCACTAGCCCTACCGCTACTGGACACCATACTTACATGTAAGGAATAGCCAGGTGTCCCAGGACGCGCAGAGTAGACGAGCGCTGTCCTGCAGGTCGCCTGCCGCTTCACACACGCGGAGTACCATCGCCACTCCATTTCCGACTATTAAAGCGTCTGAACAGGAAAATATAACAGATTTATAAGCCGCGCACAACAGGAGTCCAAGTCCACTAATCAGATGGTAAAACTCAAATAACTAAAATGCCGCCTTATCAAGATTTCACAATAAATGGATATGTAAAACCAAGGCCATGAACCCGTGTCGCCTGAATTAAATGGATTATTATTATTATTTAAGCTACAAAATAATAACAGATCTACAGAAGCCATTCGTTGGTCTTTTTATCGGCAAGGTTTAAGGCATCTTGGTGACGAATCGGTCCACCGGATCACTATTTCATACTGGTAGACCAATGTACAGACGCCAGCACATCAAGCTACTACGATCTGTCAAATTTCTTTAATAGATTTTCAACTTTATCGTTAGAGCATTAAGGTTCAAGGTTGATTGGGAAAATTTGACAGTTTCGGGTAGCTTGACCTGCTGGCGTCTGCACATAGCTGTCTGAGCATGAGAATGAAAGCCTTAAATACTTACAGATTAGATATTCGAAGTAAGGCCACCGTACAGCCGCTGCAGCAGCCCTTCCAATCGGTTCCAGAGGAGACTGCGAATACCACGGAGCCCTGGACTGCTGGCCTGCCCATCGTAACGCGAACACTTCATACAGGTTCGCGAACTCACTACGGGAGAGCCCGCCTGAAGATGACTGGTTCAGCTGCTTGAACATCAGGTACACGTCGAGACCACCTGAGGAAGAATGCAGGTGTTATAGTTATACTAGTCAAATCAAATTGTTTTTATTGATCAATGTAATCTGCGTTCGCCAATTATTTGCCAAACATGTAAACAAATATGAGTTATTGTTATTGGAAAAATAACTTTAATTCGTACACAATAAAGTTCAGTTTACGATACATCTTCAAACATTTTTAATACTTTTTAACTAATGCTAGTCACTCTGAGATCAACTTGGTTACTACTGAAATAAAGTTGATATTTGTTTAACTTGAAATAACATCAATTGTTGTTATTTAGGGTAATCCCACGATTAACTTTCAAGTACCTTATCTAGATACTTGAAAGTACTTGGCTTTAATATTCTTCACTGACTAAATCTATAATATAAAAATGAATCGCTGAATGTGTTGCTAAGCGCTAATCTCGAGAACAGCTGAACCGATTTCGCTAATTCTTACGGATTTTTTTTTAAGAAAGTCGCGGGCAAAAGTTAATGTTTTATAAATATATTGAAGCTATAGGTTGCACATCATTAGTATTCGTTAACTCAAGAGTAAGTATGACTGAGGCGGTTCAACCTCAAGACCTAGAGGTTGTAAAGTTGAACGCCTCAGCTCCACGCCATTTCGTTGAGCTATTTCCCGATTCTTAGAATTTGGAAGATTTCATTATAAAAAATAAATCCCTGGACCTGGACATTAAGGGGCATGCTCTAGGTAGCCCGCGAAATTCAATTTTCTTACGCTTTTTGCAAATTGCAAGTCAGTGTTAGGTTGTATATTGACCAAATATGATTCGCGAGCGTAACAATAATAATATAATATCCCTGGACATTTCACACAGCACCATTTGTCCCAAGCTAAGCAACCTAATGCTTGTGTTATGGTAACAAGATGGCTGATAAACTACTTATATACAATTTTTTTTTGTAAATACATACATATTATAGATAGAAAAACACCCAGACTCGAAACAAAATAAAAATACATGTAGGTCGCACAAATATTTGTTCCGTGCGGGAATTGAACCCGCGACACGCAGCGCAGCAGTCAATCGCTTAACCACTGCGCCAACCGTGCCGTCATTTTGCTGCATTAGTGCTCTAACAATTTGATACTTACTATAATGTGGTGCATAATGCCTCATCAGCCCCACAAAGTGCCTCAACCTGACAGCATGTGGCGCCCGCCTTGACACAAGCAGTCTGAAGGCGTGCCGCGCGGCGCGACGTCTGTGCAGCAGGAGGGCGCGACACTTCTCACGCTCGATGCGAGTAAACGTCTCGTATACTACGGCTAACATCTGTAAAAGGTGCGTTTTGTGTA
Source organism: Apamea crenata (assembly GCA_949629185.1). Taxonomy (NCBI): domain Eukaryota; kingdom Metazoa; phylum Arthropoda; class Insecta; order Lepidoptera; family Noctuidae; genus Apamea; species Apamea crenata. The sequence continues at coordinate 9,400,237 of OX451372.1, forward strand.
ATTAAATTGCTTTTATAATAACTGTAGCGAAATTCTTATCCCGTTTATTAATATCTTCCGGCCATTTTTATAAAATCCACCAGGATTGCAATAACCGAAAATATATTTTGGTCCTTCGAGCCGCGTAGATGAAAAAACGCGAGCTCATTTTTGTAATGGTTACTCACAAGGACTTACTTCACAGGAAGATTTTAGGTGTAGACTTACCAAATTCATAAGCACGTAGAGTACTGTGATGATGTACAGAATGAAGAACACGGCATACCATTTAGACTTGGCGTATGATGGCATCATAACATCAGGGAAACTGCAAACAAACATTACAATTTTATTGTGGTTTATATTTAGATTCATTTCACTAAAGCTATGACGAAAGAAAATGGTTTGAGCATGGTTTTACCAAATAACAACACCCGGTTCTATCAACTTAACATTTTTTTGAAGTGAAAACTTCTTTAGCGGCGTTGTGCACTTTTGTTGTGATGGGTAAAAAATGTTAAACTCGCGTCAGGACACGTGAACTGATCGAAAATTCGTAAGACGGAGCTCGCGTCAGGACACGTGACCTGATCGAAAAACCGTAAGACGGAGGGAGAGTAGACCGCATTCCAAAATATCGAAAATGCACAACGTTAATAATCAAGTTTTCACTTCTGCCGGCCCTTCCGGAGGGCAACCCGTTTTTTCTTTTGCCGTTAATGTCCCATTGCTGGGCAAAGGCCTCCATATTGTCTTTCCACCTCTCTCTTTCCAGAGCTGCCAAGGACCTATCTATAAGAAAGGAGACCAGCTCATCCCGTAATCTCCGTCTGGGCCTGCCGCGATGTCATTTGCCATTAAGCGGGACCCACTGGGTCGGTCAAGTTAGCATTACATTCGAATATTCGATAGCAGATACAAAAAAGTCAGCAGGCTTTTAGAAACCTCAGATATCCAAAATTCATTAAAAAGGTAAGTAGGTACTCATAGGCAAAATACACTCACTTGGCGGTAGTTAGTAAGACGAACATGCTGACGAAGGAGTCGCTGATGGTCTGGAAGTGTCCGTTGTCCACATGTTCCGAGAACAAGTAGTAGCCCAGGAGCGAATATGTTGCCACGAAGAACATCAGTAACCCTGGAAAAAGAAGGTAAAACGTTTAGTATGAACGTTGTGTTGTGTTTTTTCTTTCATCAAAATTTTCGTTACATTTTTCCAGTTTTTAACTGTGGTTTGGCTACCTATAGATGTTCCTAAATGGAGCTCTCAATCTTGAGAAATTGTAAACTTTTCAAAGCGAAAAGAGCGGAAATGTAATTAACAAAACCTTTTTGGATTTTCTTAATTATTCTAGGCCACACTGGCGTGCGATTAGAGTGCCCTATTATGTCCAACAGAGGACTGCTGTACGCGAATGCTGAAGATAAATAAACCGCACTTTAGATCCAAGCTTACCTAACATATCAATAATAGGTGGAAGCGACTGCAGAATCTGTCTTATGAACCTCCTGACTCCTCCACAATGCCTGGTGTCCACCAAGAAGATGGGTCGGAGCGCCCTGGTGACGCGGAAGTGGGACGACTGCCGGCACAGCACAACCACGGCCTCCAGCACCATTATTAGAAGAGTAATACCCTAGAATTAAGGGAACAGAATATGTCAAGAATCGGAGCAAATGACGACAGACCTCTTGAAAATGTGAACCGATTGATTGTTTTTAATTATTATTATCTAAAAGTAATGTCTCATAAGTGTGCATACACACGAGCGGCACGCGTCAACGACAGAGGTAACTGCAGTCGTCGACACGCGTCGACGACTGGGGTCGACATGCACACTAAGATACCATACGGTACGCCGGGTCCAATACCGATTTTATGTATCTAACTCGAGTATCGGGCGTGGGCCCATCGTGGGCTCTTCATATCACAGCTTTCTCAAATCCACGATATAAAGTAAACAAGTATTTTCCGGTACTTAGGAATCAATTCGATTTAGCGAAAAAACTAAATGTCATTAAAACACCGTCGTAAAATGGTCTTCACACCGAAAATGACCTTCACGCCTGTTTACGATTAATTACACAAGATACAGGTTAAGATGAAACAACTGTTTCAATAAGCCATCGGTTAAGACACACACCTTTATCATAGTCCTCTTGTGTTTGAGTATGGTGCCCCATCCGATCCACTTCAGCTTCAAGTGCAGTTCCACGCCAATCACTGTCAGTGCCAGCAACTCTATCGTGCCGTGTGCCCATACTGGTAACTGGAATTAGGATAATTATCTATTATTAGGATGTGCGCAGTGGTATAAGGCCCCGACTTGCGAGGTTGTGGGTTCGAACCCTGCCTGGCACTTTGTGTAGGTAACTAATTTCATCACCACTGCTCTCAAAACGGTGAAGGAAAACATCGTCAACAAACCGGCATGTCCTAAACCCAAAAAATCGAAGACATGTGACATCTACCAACACGCACTGAGCCCGTGTGGTGGATCACAGCCCACTCCCTCTCGAAGAGAAGAGGCCTGTGTATGAGGCCTGGCTACGCTAGCTAGGATGTGCGTTTTGCGCACATGAACTGTGTACCTATAGTACTCGATTGATGGCAAATCGAGTTTTAAAAATTAATGTGTTGTCCCTGTCACTCATACAGTATTTTTATCTCACGAAGCGACGCGCACTTTACTTGTGGTAATCTAGTGTAAAAACACGCTGTGAATGTGTGCGTGGAGACGAGTAGCGTCAGCATTTAACATACACACACACACTTCCAACTTCGCCATTGTCTCGGACAGTACAGTACCGAGAGCTCCTGCGCTTACACACACATTTACAGCGTGTGTGTACGCTTGGTAACCACAAGCAAAGTCCGCGTCGCTTCATGAAATAAAAATATTGTACCTACTTGTTTGACAGTCTTGTTCTAAAGGTCGAAAAATATATGAAGTTTACCTCAAACGTAGGCACAGCAGGGTCTTCAGTAAAAGCTAAGAGGATAAGCACTAGGGAAGCCAGCAGGTCTAGTCCATGGTACCAGGGGTTGTGGACTCTCAGGTAGGCGGGCAACTCTTCGGGACTCGACGGATGCGAGTCGAACTTCTCATTGTTTAAACCTTCCTAGAAAGAGAAGAATATGATGTTAACCCATCTTGCATCTCGCTCTGTATATCCTGTTGGGATTGCAAGGTTGATAGCTGACTTTAAGAGGACAAGTTGCTTGTGGCGCATCATAATTAACAGTGGATTGCGATAGGCTGATTTTATATTTATTACTAGCTGCGCCCAGCGGTTTCACCCGCATAAGTTTCGATCCCGTGGGTGGGAATATCGGGATAAAAAGTAGACTATGTGTTAATCCTGGTTATAAGCTATCCGTGTGCCAAATACGTTTCGTAGTTTAGGCGTGAAAGAGTAACAAACCTCCATCCATCCATACAAACTTTCGCGTTTATAATAATTAGGATAATAACTTGTTCAATGGCTCGCTGACCTTATGAAACTCATTGAATAGGGGCACTAATGCGTAAATATTAGTAGTAGTATTTTGGATAGCGTCATCTGACGGTGGTCTCACTCTGAATGTTCTTAGCACCCCAACTATTTTGTTGGACCATCTCCATAGCTTTTCACAACCATTCGACAGAGTGTCGAACCGAAAATTACATTTTCATTTACTAATTTGCCTTGCCCTTGACAGCACATCGAAATAATGGCGGTCTACTTTTTGATTTCTACTGACAAATCTGGGTTTGCAAACAGCCTTTAGAGGACTGATTTGATAACATTGATTGACGTTCAATTCGGCACGGTAGCGTATCGAACGGATGTTGATAGCTATGCTGATCAGTTGATCGACGTCAGAAGACAGCGAATGAAATTTGCAAAACACACCCACGGAGACTCGACTATGAAAAGTAGGTTATTATCATTTCAAACAATAGTGTGAAAAAATAAGACCATTATTTACGTGTCCTTATTTACGCGGTTGGCCTTTTGTGCTGTTCCCATTGAATTCAGAGTTATTTTATTGATGGCTGCTTCAAACTGCGTGGCTTAAGGTACTTCGGCTACTGCCAAATTAATGTCTCATCATTAGCTTGCCAATTTATCAGTGTCGGTTGAATTTATGAGTTTCTTTCGAGTGTTTTGTCCAGAAATTTGAATATCTATAGGTAACTGGTGCGTTTAACTTTCTGTAGAATATTCGGTGTGATGAACACATAATCTAGTTGTGCATTAGGGAAATAGAATCTCGAGTTATCTCTTTGTGAAATCTTTTTAAAACATTATTATGTCACGAAAAGTTTCTAAACTCTCAAAAATCCTGGCATGATGTAATCACCGTTAGTAGCACATTTTAGTTTGGCGAAATTACGAAACAAAACAAGGCTTAATTACTACATTCACTGGAAACAACAGCCCGTAAAGTATTTACTGTTTCAGGTTTCAATTAATAAATACCTAATAATTAATGATTACAGCCTTTACAGGTGGTCAGTTAAATAATTCTGAGTGCAAAACGACCCATCACATACGTACTATTCTATCCTACCTATCTAACTAAGTTACATTGATCGAAAATTATTGCTTGGAAATGACTTTTATTTTTGATGTGGAAAATCGGTGTTTGCGGCACTTGTACTTATAGGTACATGCAACGGTACAGAGGTTATGTGTGGACCCCCCAGGGCCACAACTTCAAAGCAAGTTTGAAATTTACAGTCAAGTTCAAACCTGCTTTCGTGACAAAAATAAAATATAGTTGGCACTTTGACCTTCAATATCTCCGTAACGAAAAAGAGGTTCCCAGGAATGGTCCGGACAAAAAAAAAATCATAATGACGGGGGAAAAATGAGGCTTTCGACTTCGAAAGCGTCTTTTTACACTTACCTCTAAGTAAATAGCTGCCTCATGGTAGTTCATCTCCCAATGCTCATCCTCCGACATGTTGAGGCCAGTGTGGAGTGAGGACCGGCTGCCCATGTCCAGGGTGCCGGAGTCCCCAGCGCCATCTGTGCCAGTCCGGGTATCTGCACGACACATGATTTAATCCCGTTATTTAAACATCCAATGTAGACCTTCGATCCGGATTCCAGAAGCCCGGATTGGCCACGCGAATAAACAGAAAACTAAGACTTTGTGCAAAAAGGATTTATGCTAGGTCACAACACCAATGAAGGTTGGTGACCGCTGAGTCACACAAAAACACTTTGTAAATCGTTACAACTAGAGTGTTCCGAATTTTCGTGAAGTTTTTAAGCAGTAACGCGGTCCTTAGCACACAGAGAATGAAATAATACACTGTAAACTTGGAGCTTGGAGCTGACTGTCTTCACTGATTGTTGTATTCCGGCTCTGTGTGAACGGAAGAGGTGGGAGGCGGACTGGTTTCGATCGGATTAAAAATTCAGATGTTCAGTTCAGACTCGGCTCAACGATTTAGAGGAAACTTTCGAAACTGGGTGATTAAACTTTGTTAGCTGCACTAACGTATAATAATATGATGGACGACCTACTTAGGTAGATCATTATAACGCTTTGCCGTTTTAAAATGAATGATTACTAGTAAATATTTGTTTATCGATCTTGCTATTTCTGTCCAATCCCTGCCAATGGGTACCGTGACAAATTAAAACGGAAAAATAAAGAAAGGGTTATACAATATGAACTCTATGAACACTACTATACACTATAAACTTTTTTTCACGCACTGTTCTAAAATCTACCATTAATGTATTTCTGAATTAAATCGTACCTTTCTCGATTTGTTTATCCATGAGTGCTGTACCTATCACACGCGGCACTCAGCTGGCATGGAAACGGAATGCATCGCTCTACTGAACCTACTAACCGACTTACGACCACGAGACAGGGCTGTCACAAGGCAACGGTAGCACTATCTAACGGAACTAATAGAATCTCGATATCGTTATAATTATTAAAGTAAAGTAGTTAGGTTTTACCGCTTACGATAAGCAGCCATTGAAGAACTTAATACTGTAGGTTATGTATGTATTTCCACTATGTATTTGACAAGTTTACATAACATTGATGTCGATACGTATTTCCTTAGGACCAAAAACGCTAACATGCCGCTGTATAGGTACATTTTTTTTATTCCCATATTACACGATTGCAAATTCTGTAACGGTACGGTGAAAATCATATTTTGCTGGAATCTGTTATTTAGGTATATGATAGTGACCTGGGCCTCGTGGTGCATCATTCATGAAACGTGATTTAATGTTTTTTTCAGTATAATAAAGTCCATCGGTGTCTTTTCTAAAGTTAGCGATTGCTTCACTTTGTGGGTGTGTCGTGCGAGTCATTTTAAAAAACTCGCTCTACCATTTTGGCGTTTTAAATCATCATCTGCCTAGCCTTTTCCCAACTATGTTGGGGTTGGCTCCCGGTCTAACCAGATGCAGCTGATCACCAGTATTTTACATGGAGCGACTGCCTATCTGACCTCCACAACCCAGTTATGGGGTAGTACGAATCCCCTTGGTTGGACTGACCATTTTGGCGTTTTTGATAAATATTTCATAAAGCTTAGATAGGTGTGATCGATATAGACGTCACTCGTGGAAACTCTCGTTAAATGTTGTTATTTTTCATGACAACCCTTGATACACAGCCAAAATGTTGGTCCTTCTAGCATTATTTCAAATTTTTAAAACCAAACAACATGGCGTCCACGTTAAATATTTAGGATGTCTATGGCCGAAATGCGCGCGCAAATGTAATATTAGCACATGGTCAACAAGCGCAGTGCCAGTCGTAACCCTATTGTCTGGTTTAACGATCAACACAAGAATACAAACAAGCCAACATTGTATACTTTAGTTCAGTAGGTAGGTACTTTTTTAATTAAGAGAACTTATTTATTTTGAGCAAACACGCTAAAGACAGAGAAGAGCGTGGTCTTCTGTCACAATGAGTAGGTAATGGAGAAAGACTGCCTTGAAATAAAGAGTTTTTTATCTCAGATGTTAATGAAATACAGGTTTTAGGATCCAGGAGTTTGGATTTGTGCCCGGTTGATCGCAATAGGGTCGCCCCCTGTTAGGGTACCTGACAGACGCCAGCACATCAAGCTACTACAATCTGTCAAATTTCTTTAATAGATTTTCAACTTTATCGCAAGAGTATTAAGGTTCAAGGTTGATTGGGAAAATTTGACAGTTTCGGGTAGCTTGACCTGCTGGCGTCTGTACATGGGACTTCTAAACGTAACTGGCGAAATGCAGGTGTACTACTTAGACTTTAAAATTTGTACTGTAGGTGCACCTCTGCCTATCCATTCAGTAACCCGAACCCCGAAGGGTTAGGCAGGCGTGATGTTGTTGTAATGTGTACTTAAATTCTTCTCATAGTAGTCGGATAGGAAACACCGAACTCATCTTGTGTATATAAACATGATTTATTTTTGACGAGTAAAAGTTCTTTTTGAACCAATTAACAGAAATAAATAATTTATCATTTAACAGTAGGTTTAAAATTACCGGCTGTAGAGTTTGTTGCGCCACTTGTTCTTCCCAGCTAAAGCACTAGGAAGTGGTGAAGGGTCATTTTGGGGGGCTGTCTTGTCTCATGTAATTTTAACGTTCAAAAAGTGCTGATTTTCAGCCTAGTTTAAATAAATGACTTACATGTTTCATTAATTTAGTGTGGCAGCCCTACAATCAAGTTTATCAGAAGTTACGTTGGCTTTATGTCAGTGAAAACATTATTTTGAAGCAGGAAACTGCAATGCATGAGTCCAATTCATTGTTAGGTAATGCTAAAAATCAAGGTTCTTGCAATTAAATGTAAAATTGTAATTATGATCTAGCTAGAACATGCTCCTAGCTTCCTTGAACGTGATTGGAGGTAGGTATCATTATTGATACATGCTCATTGTTTTCTACGATTAATTAGTAATTCATAATGCCATTCTTATGTAAATCCGAACATATTTGAACTTTTTGCCATCGATACGCTAAGATAAGAATGTGAAATGTTTGTTTGTCTATTTGTTACGTTGTAACGGCTCAACTGCTGAGCCTATTATAGAAGGGCTGATTTATCCAACGCCAGATATCTAATTTTATCCGAGGAATAACTTACATCGGACTTTACACTTTTTATCTGATGTATGTATCTGCAGTGCGATTCTGTAACCATCTCACCGTGAAAACTTAGGTGAAATGAGCGTGGAGTGAGCTGTCATTCCCAATTAATGCTAGGGATTGACACTATTGACAGCTCACTCTAAGCTCACTTCACCTAACTTTTCGCGGTGAGATTTTTACAGAATCGATCGGCTGGTGTATTGTGTGTCTTGTGCTAAATAAATATATTTTTATAAGTATTTTCTTTCTTTCTTAATAATAAGTATTTTCTTTCTTTCTTTAAATATAGACGTGAATTCATCATGTTATGTTGTGTAGAATAAACAGAAATAAAATTACACACATACAAAGACACATGCTCAATTGCTGAGTAAACAGTCGAATCAACAATATCATTCACTAAACATGCACTTCTTACAAACAATCCACAGAGGATAAATTGTCATAGATACCACGCTTGGTAGATCGAGTCAATCGACCATGAGACATTTTCAATGGGTTATGAATACGACAATAATAGGTTTTAATATTTTATTTATCTTTGTGATAGATGCTTTTATAGTTTGTGAATGTGAGAACGTTGTAGGCCTTTTAAACTGTAGATTTGTAGACCTTTTTAATGGTACCTACATACTTGTTGACAGGCCTACGCTGTCCACCCATACCTATTAATTCTGCAATTTTAAAACATTGTAAAAGCCAATTATTTTAAAAGAGTAACCGTGCAGTTTCTTGCCGGCTCTTCTCCATAGGGAACGACCAATTGGAACCGTGCACCTAGCTTCTGACGTTTCATAAGTGCCCATGTCGGTTTATGTGAAATAAATATTTTGATTTTGACAGGGTTATCTAGGATCTAGGGGGTCTATCTTCACGGATATCAGTCACTTTTTGTTACTGTAACGGAAGCGGGAACGAACACTGAAAAGTGCTCTTTTGAAATGATTAATTTCAGTTCTGCACTTTTCAAGAAAGGGCTTGAAAGTCTGTACCTACCATACCTACTGTGCGCCATTTTGTTTTTTTTTACAAAATGGCGGCCACGCATGAAACCTATATAAATCGATAGCTGACATCAATACAAACAGAACACATACTAAGATGAAACCACCCTCTAAAGTGTCACGTTTCCGAGATATTACCGTTCAAAGTTGATCACGTGACGTCCATAAGTATAAGAACTTGCTTACCTACTTCTTGTTGCTTAGATTTTAAAAATAATCGCGTGAAGGTATTCCCCAAAGGGGTGGGTAGAACCCGCAGAACCCACTTTTTGCTAGTTATGTCCCATAAAATAGAGGGCGAGCCAATTCCTTTAATCTGAAAAATATTAATTTCCTTGTCGAAAAACTCAATAACACTTTTCCTGACCCGTGGATCGAACCTAGGAAAAGCTCATCGGTTGCACTATACGTAGAATACTTGCATAATGCGAACGTACACATTTCGGCAACCGTATAAAGCAATGAAAATATTTGAAATACATCGTTACGATTAATAAATAACATGTTTCCGGCAATTATGAATCCGAATGTATAAGTTACACAATATTAACGGCCGAATTCTCAAACGCAACTCAATTTGAAGTTGCCGTTAAATCTCGGGATATTGAGTTTTACTTCAAGAGGGCGTACACAGGTCCACTAGCGCCACTCCTTCGTGTCTCAATATGAAACTTAATAAAAGGTATTAGAAAATTCTAGACACACTTACCGAGGTCGCTGATTGAGCAGATTTTCATAATTCCTTCTCAGTCACGAGATAATATTTTTTTAAAGGAGTGGCGCTAGTGGACCGTTGTACGCGCTTTGCATTTCAGCACCTAAATTGCGTAACACACTATCAATCTCAATCTGAATCATTTTGAAGGATATTGCTAAACCATTGCTTCATAGCTTCGAAAAATTTGTCTGCTCAGCAACGTAAATAACGCAATGAATGTTGTTGAACTGTAAAAATGAAACTCATTGCTACTGTAAGTTAGTGTACTACACAATTACCCCGCATGTCAGTATTAGGTTGTATGTTGATGAAAAGAGAGTTGTATTGATGATGTTAATGATTATAATTCTGTAAATACATATTTGTTATTGAGCAGTGGGTAACGGCCGCGACTTACGAGTTGCAGGTCGTAGGTTCGAACCCAGACAGGCGCTTTACTTTGTGTAAATTATTTCATCACCACTGCTCTCAAAACGGTGAAGGAAAACGTCTTGAGGAAACCGTCATGTCCTAGAACCAAAAATTTGAAGACATGTGACATACCAAGCCGCACTGGGCCACACTCACTTCACCTAAGTTTTCACGGTGAGATCGAATCGCACTGCAGGACATGCCTATTCCTATCTCACGGTGTTTTCCTACACTGTTTGTTTATTTTTATTTATTTAAGAAAATCACAACCACATCACGTACATTAAACTTATGCTAGAATAATCTTAATAACTAAAGGACTAATGTACATGACAATTACGGCGTAGTACCTATATAGCATTAGTCACACCGTTAGCGTACCGTTTTGAGATCAATGGAGATGAAATTATTCACACAAAGTAGAGCGCCTGGCTGGGTTCGAACCAACGACCTACAAGTCGTAATCCGAACCATTACCACATCTTTTTAGTCTTCAGTTTGACTATAATTTAATTAAATTCTATTCGATTCAGTGCCCAAAGATGTCGAGTAAACGTAATTCCGCTGTTTGATGTAAAGGAACAAGTTTCCGAACTAGTTGGAATACTCTTCATGCCTTCGCTATAAAATTTCCCGAGTTTCACGATATTAGGAATTCTTTCTTGTATTGGAATCTTGGCAGAGCATCGTGGCTTTTACTTATTCTGCCTTTATGTTCTGCAAACAAGGTATGGAATGTTAGGAAACTGAAATGCCTAAAGGATGATTTTTCTTTTCTTGTTAGTATACCTTCAGTTTGTTTTTCTTCTTTTGGTTTCGGACGGTTTTGATATACAGTTTCTAGATAATGGTGTCTTTTTTAACACTTTTATCTATTTTATCTTTATACAAGTCCTCTCCGTGTCTCAGAAAGCACGATAAGCCGTTGGTCCCGGCTGTCATTTGTGGATCTTTGACAGTCGTTACGGTTAGTCAGAAGCCTGAAAGTCTGACAACCAGTCTTACCAAGGGGTATCGTATTACCCAGTAACTGGGTTGTGGAGGTCAGATACGCAGTCGCTCCATGTAAAATACTGGTACTCAGCTGCATCCGGTTAGACTGGAAGCCGACCCAAACATAGTTGAAAAAGCTAGGTACATTGATACATACATACATGATATATTTTATCTTTTTAAGCTGCTGCTGTTTTTTAGGGTTCCGTACCCAAAGTGTGCCAACGCGACCCTATTACTAAAGGTTCCGCTGTCCGTCCGTCTGACTGTCAGCGGGCTGTATCTCATGAACCGGAAATAGGTAGACACTTCTGTTTATTAAAGGTTTATAGTAGGGTCCACCCTGTTATAAGTTACGAAGCCGCTGTTGAATACAAAGCTTTTTAGCGTTATTGAACGTTTATGAATAATGCTTTTCGGGATTCTCATTATAACAAGCTAATAAACCTATTTTAACTTTTTATGAATAAGACTGTTAATTTTTTACAGAGTGTGTAGGTACTACTATTGCCGCTATAACAATAAACAACCATAAAAGAAACGTGTTTAAAAAAAAATTTAGTGTTAAATATTGTTCGGTGGTACTGAACTAACGGAACCCTTCGTATGCGAGTTTGACTCGCATTTGACCGGTTTTTTTTAAACATGCTTTTATTTTTCATGTTTGTTGTGTTGTGTTGTTGTTGTGTTAAGTTTACTTTATGATCTTCCTTTGCGGGTCCCAATAGAAACAATTTGTTTCTTTCTGACCCTGAAAACCTTACGCTTTGCAAAGCATAGGCACAAAACCTTTCATAAGGTATACGTTTTAAAGGCCAACAATACCGTATACGCTCGCCCCGAGGTGTTAAAAGTCAAAGGGTTTGTGACTAAATTCCGCGACACAAAGGACCAGCTTTTTACTACACATTGTACCCAAGGACCAAACGTTTTTTGTACAGACGCCAGCACATCAAGCTACTACAATCTGTCAAATTTCTTTAATAGATTTTCAACTTTATCGCTAAAGGTTACGGTTCAAGGTTGATTGGGAAAATTTGACAGTTTCGGGTAGCTTGACCTGCTGGCGTCTGTACTTGGATCGTAATCAGTTTAAGTAGGTAACGGAGAGGAGACACAATTCATTGCAAGACTCAAGGGAACCATGAAACAATAAAGCTTTGATGTCAGCGTCGCTTGTGTTAAGTACTTTCCTACTTTGATACAAAGACATCTTTACCGACATTCCTAAGAGACAGGTATAAAGAGAGGTACATATAGCATAATGAGCCTATAATGCTCCCACTGCTGGGACGCAAGCCTCCTCTCGGTGAGAGGGAGTGCGCCGTAATCCACAACGCGGGCCCAGTGCGGGTTGGTAGATGTCACACGTCTTCGAAGTTTTGGTTCTAGGACATGCCAGTTTCCTCACGATGTTTTTCACCGTTTTGAAAGCAGTGGTGAAGAAATAATTTAGGCAAAGTAAAGCGCCTACCTGTGTTGGAACCCTACCTACAACTCGTAAGTCGCGGCCGTTGCCACTGGGCCACCGTTGCTCTCATAGAGAGGTAGATAAGTAATTGAAAATGTTGTTAGCGTACTTAATTTATTAGTCCCTCGAATCATTATTAATAGGGTAGTTTCCTGGGTAAAAACAAAATAATTATATTTAGTCCATCAGTTAGATTATCGAAAACTAATGGACACGTATTTTTTCTTTTGTCGATCAAACAAAAAATGACAAAGATAAAGCGCGTCAAAATTTGGGAGTGGGAGGTCGTGACGTCACGCCATGCTAAAAAGTGTAGCAAGGCGTGACGTCACGCGGAACTTTAACGGGCGTATCTTCATCATTTTTTATATAATTGACAAAAGAAAAAATACGCGTTCAATATTTTTTGATAATCTAACTGACGGACTAGTTAGATTTTTTTTAGGAATCTAGCCTATTACATACCCATACTTATGTCTACTCTCTTTAAAACTCATTACTAAAACTAACTAGTCTGTTTTCCACACAATTTCGTCTTTTCCTAGTCTAGCCGGCCAGTCCCTAAGGTAGGAGTCAAGCTCGTACCGCCATCTTCGTCTCGGCCTGCCGCGATGGCTTCGTGCGTTTAGATTAATTAGGTAGGTTTAGTTTTTAATTAAAAATGTTAATCAACGAAAAACAAGGCCGCTGTGCCTACAGCTAAATAGGGAAATTCTTATATTTTCAAGGCAAATTAATATTTTTACTAGCTGTCCAAAAAGATCCCAATGGTCCTGAGGAAATTAAAAAGATAATACTCTATGGTCTATGCCTTCGAGCTTTCGTGAAGTTCTCTGAGGACCTTAGGTAATACGGACTGGTGGCCACAACTCCACTTCAATGCGCGTATTTTGCGTACGGGTGGGAGGTGTATTAATAAGAAAGAATGGTTTTAAGTATTTAAAAACTTACCTATAAAATCGTTAACAGTTAAATAAACATTCCGAGATACACTTCTAACACTACTCACAAATCTATCAATCTTCATTATTACATTGAATGTAAATTAATAATTACTAGATAATTAATAGTGTTAAGAAAAGTCACCAGACGCAAATCAAGCAAGATATGAACTGAATTAATGGGCACATCGGAAACAGTAACGTAGTAGTGTTTGCAAAGTGATCACAAGATAATAGTGAAATGTATGTAGGTGCTGCTGTACGGATAGCAAAACAACTTAGTATGATTATAATCACTAAAGTAATATTTCATTATTATAGGAACGAAGACAATGCCGATATGGGAAAATTAAATGATTAAATCGAATATTAATTAATAAATAATAATAATAAAAAATAGTTTATTTTCTCCACAACAATACTCTTAATATTGTTACACTTATTTCTACGGTGACATATAGGAGGGGCATTATATTGTGGGAGACTGGTGCCTAAACTAGGCTCAGGGCCTGTATTTCGGGCAGGACTCCTTCATTTAAACATGAAGTGGTTTTCTTATGGAGTTGGTTCAAAGACTGTACCCGTCTTCATCTTTTCCCCAACTATTTTTGGGGTCAGCTTCCAGTGTAATCGGATGCATCTGAATACCATTATTTTACATGGTCTGTCTATCTGACCTACACAATCCAGTGACTGGGTAATTACGATACGCCTTGGTGAGACATTTGTCAGACTTTTGGGGTTCTGACGCCTCGTAACGACTGTCAAAGCTCCACGAATGACAGCTGAGACCGAGGCACGGGGCGGTCTCGGTATGTAAGGAAGGTCAACTATCCACAGACAGACTGCGGCAAGCGAAGCTTAACCTGCACCCTAATTGCGTAACACAAGATCAATCGGAATCGGTTTCATTTTGACAGTTCAACAACATACATTGCGTTATTTACGTGTTGAGCAGACAAATTTTTCGAACTTATGAAGCAATGGATTAGCAATTTGCTTCAAAATGATTCAGATTCCGATTAATTGTGTGTTACGCAATTGGGGTGCCGAGGGGCAATTCTCGTAATTTTAAGAACTTTCATAGTCTAATTTGTTCCCAGAAAAGCAACTTAATTATCTCCTAAAACAGGGTTTCCTCTCTTCTACCCTTTTGCTGTGCCCTACAGGGTCCATAATGATGCACGATGATGTACTTAGGTGGTAACTTATATGTATGTAGTTACCACCTAAGTACACATTATGGTAAAGCAATAAAGATATTGAGTATTGAATCTCAGTCTCGATCTGTCAAAAATAGTAATTTCCCTAAATTTTTGTCAAGTTTTTGACATTGATTGTCGCTGAGAGATTGAGATTGAATAGATTTTGTTTTTTTTATTTTCAGGAATGGCCTCTTGATCGATCGACACGAGTGGTATTATAACTGGACTTAAATATGTATAGGTAGGTATACTAAATGTTTTCGGATGACGATAGGACTGACATTTTTTTTATTGATCGGTCATCATTTACTTAGAGCATCGAAGAAAACTAGACCTAAATAGTAAGTAGTTAGGTAAGACTTTCCCAGTTGGGTACCTAACTGTCTCTTCCATGAAAGTTCCTCTTACTTAAGTTAGGTTTTCTTTCAGGTCAAACAAAAAGTGTTCTGAATGTTCTGATTACTTCTCGTCAACTTGCAAATTACCCTAATAGGGTTAAGTTATTCCTTTGGCACTAAGTTAGTTCTAAGTTAAAGCTTGCTTTTCTAAGCTAGACGAGATTCAACTACTTTATACAGATTTGATGAAAAATGACAGAATTGCTGTCCCTAGATGGAAATTGATAACCATTAGGTACTTTGTAGTGTAGTTGAATCTCATCATTGAAAGAAAGAAAAATTTAACTAAACAATTAAAAACAAGCTACCTAAATGATTTTAGTGTTGAATGGGCACAAGGTAAGTACTAAATATATTATAATTAAACCGCCATTGTACCCAAAAGTGGAAAACTTAAAACCAATCTTTTCAGCGAAGTCGGGGGTCCTGTAAAGAACTGTTCCAAGGTTTCGTCCCCCAACTGCGATGAAAAGATTCATTTTCAGTTTTGACCCTATTTACCTATTTGTAAATAAATGTTTTGAAACAGGTTTATTTATCACAGACATTCGTGTATAGAGTGCATTAAGTATTAACTGCCGATCGATTCTGTAAGAATATCACCGTGAAAAGTTAGGTGAAGTGAGCTTTGTCAATAGTGTCAATCCCTAGCATTAGTTGGAATGACAGCCGGTCGATTCTGTAAAGATCTCACCGTGAAAACTCAAGTGAAGTGAGCTTAATGTGAGTTGTCAGTAGTGTCAATCCTTAGCATTATTTGGAATGACAGCTAACTCCACGCTAACTTCACCTAAGTTTTTACGGTGAGATGGTTATAGAATCGCACTGCAGCTCTCTCCACGCTCACTTCACCTAATTTTTCACGGTGAGATGGTTACAGAATCACACAGCTGGTGGAATGACAGCTCACTTGAAGCTCACTTCACCCAAATATTCACGGTGAGATTTTTACAGAATAGCTCGGCTGTTTCGTTGTTATTATTAGTTACCAGGGGCTACAGACATAACAGACATGAGGGAAGATGCTACTGGCTAATTGGCTAGTACAGTCCTTTGTTTTGGCATAATATTATAGGAGAGGAATTAGGCCGTAATCCACCACGCGGGCCCAATGGTGGTTAGTAGATTTCACATGCCTACGAATTTTTGGTTCTAGGACATGCCAGTTTCCTCACAATAGAACGGTTGGAAACTATTATAGCTACAGCTCGTAAATCGCGGCCGTTACACTGGGCTACCACTGCACACGGCGCGTTACGGCTGAACGGATTTTGATGAAATTTGGCACACGGGTAGACTAAAACCTGAATAAGGACATAGGATATTTTTATCCCAATATTCCCATGGGATCGCGACTGATGCGGGTGGAACCGCGAGGCGCAGCTAGTCATTTAAAAATGCCAAATCTGAATAACGTATGTGCCCGGACAGTGGAGCAGACGTGAAAAGGTGACGCTATCGATCCACGCTGATGTCATTAGGTGGCGGGGTGCCATATCAGGCTTCACACTGATTCTAGGACGACCGGAAACTGCTCATATAGGCTGCGTACGTTACGTCGTTTACTTTTCAACCCTTTCGAGTATGTACCTACTTAATCTGCATTCGCGACTTATTTGCCAAAAACGTAAACAAATATGACTTTATAGAAAAATTACTCAGTTTACGGCTACAACTTCCAACATTTTTATAGCATTTTCAATAGTGCTAGTCACTCTGAAATCAACTTAATTGCTATTAAAATAAAGTAGATATTTTTTTAACTTGAAATAACACCAATTTGAAACATAAGTTTGAATATACTTTAGCTACCTAACCCTTTGGGCTTTTAAATAACAGGGAATCTGACCCGGTCAAGAGACGGTCCAGCCAAGGCTTTATGAAATGCACTCAAATTCAGAACAATAGATAAAAAAGTCAAAGAGAAAATTAACATGGTAGGTAAGTAGTCGCACCTGCGGGGTAATTACGTAACCCACTATTAGTAGCAATGGATTTCATTTTGACAGTTCAACAACATTCATTGTGATGTACGTTGTTGAGTAGACACATTTTTCGAACATATGAAGAAATGGATTAGCAATATCCTTCAAAATGATTCAGATTAAGATTGATAGTGTGTTACGCAATTAAGGTGCTGAGTTGAGAGGTTGCCCTAAAGTTTAGCACAAGTTTCGTCATAATCTACTGCGGCTGGCTAGATATTTTACGATTAGTTAGTTCCTTTTGTACACAAAAATGGCTTCACTGTAAATTACGCTATCCCTTATTCCATCTATCTCCAGCCTTAAATAACTCTACCCTGAATTACCTACTCTATCCCTAATGAACGCTAACCCGAAAGAAGTTTGAAACCATCAAATATATTATTATTATTATTTAGCCAAAATATCACGCCTTTATTTTCTAACCAGGCACCTAACGAATGAACTAAACCAAAACTCGTATGAACAATTGAACATGACGGACATAAAAAAATGTTGTGACAATAGAAAATTGCGTGCAATATTCAATTCAACATTGAATGGTCGGGTCATTGACCGGAACTTTTGTTCCGATTTGCAGAAACACAAAACAATGGCATATATTGATTTGTCAAAAGGTCCCCAAAATATCCGGGAATAATCCCTTTTATAGGAGTAGCACCACAGATTACTAAATAGTTACTACGGTAGTACTGCTAAAGTGACAATGTGAGAAATAGTGACAAAATATTATAGAATTGTTGGGAACTTTGCCAATTCTTAAGTAATGTATTGAATTAACGTCATCATTATCAGTAGGTACCTACTGCACATAATTTTACATGGGAATATATAAACTGTCTGAAAAATGGCCGTCAAAAACGTTCTCCGAGGTGATGTTGCTCATCAATTGAAGGCAACTCGAAACCGCTGGTTGACACTTTCCGTGATCCAAGGGCTGGCTTTTACCTTAGCCAGAGGCTACGTATTGTTATACAAATGCCGCCAGTTTTTTCGGTACACTACATTACCAGTCGACAGCGATGCGGATAAATTTTTCGACGCAATATTTTAATTTGTGAATAATTTTAGTTAAATTAGGATATCATTTTGTTATTTTTATTTATTAATTAGGTACTTATTAGTTGTTATTTACGTACATATTATTTTATGACTACCTAAATAAAAAAGTACTTAGTTATTTTTGATAAATTACAGAGCTACAGAAAGCATTAATTAGAAATTTAGAAGGATCTTAGAGCTGTGCATGTTTGTTCTAAATATGCACTACGGGGTTTTCTACACAAGAAATTAATAAAAAGAAAAACCCATTGATTTTTCTTAAGTGAAGTGAACTTCACGGCGACGATATTTGATGTTGAAGTACTTTCAAGCTATCTCCACTAATTTATTTCAGGTCTATTTAGTCTAAATTATAAGGCTTTCAGTAGCGTAATGATGACCTAGGTATATCTACATAGGTATGTTTATTAGGTATAGGAACTCACGATCTATCTTTTATCTTAAACTAGCTTCTGCCAGCGATTTCGTCCGCGTAAAACTTCTTGGTCCCCCGATCCAACCCATCGCATCGCATCGCCTGCCCGCTCTATTAAATTGTTTTCGCGTTCTTTTTTACTTTTTTTATTTTTGCTCGGCTCCTGAGAGTCCGAGCGTGATGTTAAATAGCATACAGCCTTTCTCAAGAATTGGGTTATCAAATAAAAAAAAAGAATTCGAATCCGACTGGTAGTTTCAGAGATTAGCGTGTTCAAACAAACAAACAAACTCGTCAGCTTTATTATTAGCCCGACGCGCGACGCTAGGAAAAGTTTTAATTTCAACAATCAACTTTGACAACGGTTTTTTGCCTGTCCGTACATCCAAAATGGCGACAATAATATTAAGAGGTGCAGTTTACTTAATGAAGCCTACTTTGTAGTGTTATCTTAGTGTTGCAAGATAATTTATTATGATGATAACGAGGAGATGAAACTACAAGTAGGTGACTAATAATAATAATAACGTGCAACTAGACTTTATAGGTTAATAAAATACAGATTGTGATTGTGTAGGAGTTTGCTGGAGGTTTTTTCATGAATCTCATCATCTGTATAGTCTTTTCCCAACTATGTTATGGTCAGCTTCCAGTCTAACCGGATGCAGCTGAATACCAGTATTTTACATGGACATTTACATTGACATTTTACATGTGTGTGTGTGTATGTCTGTCTGTGGCATCGTAGCTCCCGAACGGATGAACCGATTTTAATTTTGTTTTTTTTTGTTTGAAAGGTGAATTTTAGTATCCAAACATTCACAACCATTATTGTAAGCTACACCTATCGGTTTTTAATATAGAAAACACCAAAATCTGCCTAGACTTTTCCCAACTATGTTGGGGTCGGCTTCCAGTCTAACCGGATGCAGCTGAATACCAATATTTTACATAGAGCGACTGCCTACTTGACCGCCAGAACCCAGTTACTGGGTAATACGATACCCCCCAACACGAAGGGAATGACGAATACCCTTCGAACCGTTGCCTGTGGTTCCTGGTTATTACAACGTTTCAGCTTTCAGTTATTCGTTCGGACTAGGGTTCATCAGAGAGTAATCAGCGTTATTTCTGGAGTAATTCGGGGTACCTAGCGTTAGACATTTCTGCGGGAGGTTTTGTAACAAATGGGTATGACTTTTCTAGAACTAAAACATAATAAACAGTGCAAATACGCATAG
The DNA here is from genome assembly GCA_949629185.1 of Apamea crenata. Taxonomy (NCBI): domain Eukaryota; kingdom Metazoa; phylum Arthropoda; class Insecta; order Lepidoptera; family Noctuidae; genus Apamea; species Apamea crenata. The sequence continues at coordinate 9,420,181 of OX451372.1, forward strand.
AGCCATAATAATATTCGTATACAAGGACATAAAACATTTCCATTTCTGTAGTTTCATTGTGAAAATAACCCACTTAACTACACAAAGTATTCTGAAGCCTTTTACGTGGATAAATGAAAGAATAAGGTTAGTACAACACAGCCGGCCGGCGGGGTGGCGGGTAGGACAGGCGACAGTGTACCGTCTACGTGACAATCACGGCGGCCGGAAGTAGATTGCGATGACGCTGGATTGCATGCAAACTAGTGCAAATTAAAACAAAAGGGGCAGTTAAATGGGTAGTAAAAAGTTAAATCATACCCGCGGAGTACCTATTTGCGGTACACACTATCAAGTAGCAATGGCTTTTATTTTGACAGTTCAACAACATTCATTGCGCTATTTACGTTGTAGAGCTGATAAATGTTCCGACCATACATATGTGACTTCCACCAACCCGCACTAGGCCCGCGTGATAGATTACAGTCTACTCTAGAAGAGAGGATGCCTGTGTCCCAGTAGTGAGAACATTCTAGGCTGGTTACGAATATTAACCAGTAGGTTGCTTACCTTATAGGCACATAAATAGAGATTACTCATACACCGGTCTACATTTTAATATACAATCCTTATACTATGCGGCTTCACATATGCATTGAATGCGGTGGTGACCATGACTCGGCTCCGTCACGCCTGCCACAATATACTGCGAGCGAGGGAGACAAGACAATGGGAAGCCATTGTGAGAAGGTGCAAATACTTGATTAGATGAGGACCGGCGCGAACAAGTGGCCTATAAATTGGAAATTGCTGCACGGATGTTTGACATTCTGACCAGGTTAAGGCAGGGTCCAGTCAAGGCTTTATGTAATGCACTAAAATGTGCAATAGATAAGATAGTACGCGAGAAAATAACATGGTAGGGACCTACCTACGTACCGATTGGAAGGCATAGGCATGATTTTGACATAACTGGCGAAATGTGGATGTACTACAGGTAGACCTCTGCCCAACCCTTCGGGGAAACAAGCCTTGATGTTATGTGTCATTGTAATGATTTTGGCTCAAGTTTTTTTTCTGTTTTAATGCATCTTAGGAAAGAATTAAGAGTCTAAATATATTCTAGTTAGGTAAGTAAGTCCAAAGTGATTGTGAAGAAAATTATTTAGGCATTAAAACCATCGGAAAAACATTAGTTTTCCTCCTTTCCTCTAACGGCCTTGGTAATTCCCAGGCCCGTTTGTACTGTTGTAATCTACTAAAGTGGCTTCTTATAAGATCCGTGGGAGACGTGATGGGTTGGTTTAATTGTAACAGACAGGCAGACACCATACAACGGTAGGTACAACTAAGTGAAGTAACTTGATGAAGTTACTTTATCTAAAGCAAGCCACCGTATACAATAACGTCGGAATTTTGCCTTTATCGTTTACTTAGATGCAGTATTCGAACCACTTAAGTATTACTACGCAATTCAATATGACTCATGTCTTCCGATATTTTCTTTCTTAATCGGTAAAACAATAAAGCTTGGGTTTCGAAGAAAGCGGTTTCGTTACATTATAACGGTGGTAAGCATTGGCCCTAGAACCAAACATTAGAAGACATGTGGCATCTACCAACCCGCACTGGGCCCGCGTGGTAGATTACGCCCCACACCCTCTCACAGAGAGGAGGCCTGTGTACCAGCAGTGGGATTATGAATTATGAAAAGCTTTGGCGGGAAAAGCTAGGGATTTTGCAAAGGGCAAACGTCCAGCTGAACTAACGGCAGTCATCTAATGAGAGATCAAAATAACGCCTCGTAATAAATAATCCCACCAAAAACATTTCATGTTAAGTAAGTTGGCAAGACATAACTAACACTTTCAGTGTTAAAAAGTTATCAGATCGAATGTAGAGCCAAGCCCCTAACTCTGCAAACCTGACATCTTGGTCAAAATGTACGGCTCTAATAAAAACCCCCTAATAAAAAACAATTAAGCAGTAGGTAAATAATTCTTCAATACTGTCGAAGTTTCTAGGCTAGGAATTGCCCATCCTTACCAAAGCTACGCCCATGGCCGTAAATCATGCAAGTCTGTCATTTTCACCAGTATTTTACCTATGGTGCCAAAAAACGCTCTGTATATGGACAGCGATAATTTTATTGTGTGACCGTTCACCGCTTTCATCAGAAGCATTGCGTAACACACTATCAATCTCAATCTTAATCATTGTCGGCATCTTGACGGCACGGTTGGCGCAGTGGTTAAGCGATTGACTGCTGCGCTGCGTGTCGCGGGTTCGATTCCCGCACGGAACAAATATTTGTATGACCTACATGTATTTGTTCCGAGTCTGGGTGTTTTTCTATCTATAATATGTATGTATTTACAAAAAAAAATTGTATATAAGTAGTTTATCAGCCATCTTGTTACCATAACACAGGCATTGGGTTGCTTAGCTTGGGACAAATGGTGCTGTGTGAAATGTCCAGGGATTTATTATTATTATTATTGTGAAGGATATTGCTAATCCATTGGTTCATATGCTCGAAAAATCTGTCTGCTTAACAACGTAAGTAACGCAATAAATGTTGAACAGTCAAAATGAAACCCATTTCTATTGATAATTTGTTACGCAATCACCCCGCTGCTTAATAGGCAGTTTTACTAAATCATTCTTAACAAAACGGTATTTGGGTGAAACCTTACACAAGGAGAGTTCATGTTACAAGGTCATGTACTTGATATTTGGTGAGTAATACTTTTACTTTAGCGCTCTTTCCAATGGATAGACATTATGAGTATTTATTAGACGGTGGGCTGTAGCAATAAGTCACTAGGTATTCCGGATAATACCGGAGAGATTCCTTTAACGACCTCGAGCGAGAGAAAGTTACAGGGAAAGCGGGTAGCCAGCAAAATTCAAATATTTATTTATTTATTTAAACTTTTCGCACAAAATGGTACAATGGCGGACTTAATGCCTTAGGCATTCTCTACCAGTCAACCAAGGGTGGTGAAGAGATTAGATGACAGGTGCTTTAGTTGAGAGGAACAAGGTTTAAAAAAAACTAATAATAGGTTATATAGGTACACATAGGTACTTACATACATAATGTTCTTACTTTTTTTGCAATTTGCAAGTCAATGTGAGGTTGTATGTTGAAAAAAAAATATGATTCGCGACCGTAACAAGAATATATTTACAGAATTATAATCATTCAAATCATGAATACAACCCTCCAAGTTCAATTAACATTTAATTTTTGTCATTCATATCAATTCGTGTTTTTTTTTGTTTTTGTGTAAATATTGCGTGCTGGGTCAAATCAATTTATTTTCTTTCTTTCTTTTTCTATTCAATAGGGTCGTGTGAAATTGAATTAAATTTGAATTTTGCGGGCTACCGTGGCGCTTCCCCAACAAAATGTTGTAACTTATAATTCGGTTTGGCTAGGTAACGGTAGGAAGGTACCAATACCTAATTGGTTTCTTCTCACGCACCGGTGGAATCCCTGGCCCATGGAACTTATCATATACACTCGGCGACACAGCATCATCATCATCTCCAGTTTTAGCTGACCTAGCATTGTATAGGTTTTTCGTACAATCAGAAGTCAGCTTATACTGGTTATGTATATAGCTTGATTTGTGCGTACTAGGGCAGTGCAGTGCTTTACCATTTGCGGAACCCTAGATACTCTAAACTTTTTACAAAGATTAGATTCACTGATCCGATAAATCTTTCGAAAGTGTTCGTGTGTGCCATAAAAGTTGGATAGATATTGTAACAATGCTTTACAATCCGGACAGTTTCCGAAAGTTTACAGAGAGCCTGTGGACTAACTTTCACTGGCGTATTCCGCTACATCGAATCTAGGCTAGGTACCTTTGTTTACTCCTTAGGGAGAGAGATTTAATAATAACTATTTAGTTTCACTTCTCAATGTATTAGGCGTCGCACATAATTTTTAGAACTGTGGAAACAAAAATCAAATTATAAAATTAAAATTGGTTCTACTACATCCGCCGACTGCAGCGCCATCTCCACGTAACTTCATTCATTTTTAGAGACGCTACTCTCATTTGATGGGCTTAGTTTATGGATTCGGGAGGGACTTTAAATCTCTTATATTTATGGTCGAACATCACATAGGTAAGTTCGTTTAACCATTAACGAACGATATATACGACAATTATATATACTATATTACGACGTTACATCCTCAAGATTTAATAATAACTATGTAGATGTTTAGCGCTTTCATTCAAACGAGATTGGTAAGGGTTTTTACGAAGAATGAACATGATAATATGAAATCATAACATTCAACTAACATTTATTGAGTATATACTCGTACATAAACAATATAAAAATACATTAATCACAGTAAACAACAATTGCATCCTCTATTATGCAGAGATGTAGGTATCTCGTTTTATATCAGTTATTGTAGTGGTGAATTTTTTATCCAGTGAAGAAATGATCAACTTTTTTCTATGTTGTGAGTTCTCGTAGTGTAAATCTAGAAAAATCTTGCTGACTTCTGACAGCTTCTTCAAAATTTCCACCTTTGGGTGGTCTTCTTTAATCAGAGACGAAGCCGGATTGCCAAGACGAGCACCGTAATTGCGTAACATACAATCAATCTCAATCTGAATCACTATGAAGGATATTGCTAATCCATTGCTTCATAAATGCGAAAGTTTGTATGGATGGACTGATATTTATTACTCTTTCACGCAAAAACTACTGAACGGATTTGGATGAAATTTGGTACACAGATAGTTTATAACCAGGATTAACACATAGGATACTTTTTGTCCCAATATTCCCAAGGGATCGAAACTTATGCGATTGAAACCGCGGGGCAGAACTAGTTGCTTCATATGTTCGAAAAATAGTCAAATTGTAATTTATAATATAATAATATAATATCCCTGGACATTTCACACAGCACCATTTGTCCCAAGCTAAGCAACCTAATGCTTGTGTTATGGTAACAAGATGGCTGATAAACTACTTATATACAATTTTTTTTTTGTAAATAAATACATATTATAGATAGAAAAACACCCAGACTCGGAACAAATACATATAGGTCATACAAGTATTTGTTCCGTGCGGGAATCGAACCCGCGACACGCAGCGCAGCAGTCAATCGCTTAACCACTGCGCCAACCGTGCCGTCAAATCAAATTGTTTTGTTTAATCAAACAATGTAAATAACGCAATTAATGTTGTTGACTTCTCAAAATGAAAGCCATTACTGCTGATTTTTCCAACGCCAGATAACTGTATCGGAGGTAAATATAGTAACCCAGCTGAAGTGGATCGTTGCATCGATTCTGTAGAATGAAAAGTAAGTTCTTATTATAGCCTGTCATGCTCGTAAATCTTGACATTGACCTTCACTCAGAATAGACTTGCTAATTGTGCCTGATTAATATTTATTATCCTATCTCGGATTAGTCATAGCGTACTCTATTGATTTCCATTTTCTAAACTTGTTTACCTACTTGTTTTGTAGACGCTGTGCAAATTACAGTATGGTTCGAAATGCACGCACTAACGTTTTGTGCAAGGTTGCATAAACACCTACACTTTACAGACCTACATAAGAAGGTGGAGTCCACTATACCTACTCGTACGATAATAAATTAAACTTCCTAAGTAATGACGTTCCCAGTCTACGTACAAAAATTCAACCAAATATACCTAATCAATAGTTTAGGCACTATCTTTAGCTAGTCCAAATTGGCAAACGTCGGAACATCACTTCTAGTTTGTTTCAATTTAAATATAAGAATTTATTTGATATTTTCAACATTCTCCCAGTATTAGTGGTGTGTTTTCATTTAATGTCGTATTAGCATCTCCATATTGTATACTTTACGACTTCGTTCTTGCTTCACAAGTGAAAACTCTTCAGCAGGCTGCGAACGTGTGGTTCTCTTTCGGACTCTCAAAATGGGTGTCAGGTACCACTTAGTCCTCCATCCTTCGTTTCTACAGCCAGATGCGAGTGACTTTACGAGTCAGTGGTACGATTAAGCTTTGTACACAATACACATTATACTACGACGTTACATCCTCAAGATTTAATAATAACTATGTAGTTTCACTTCTCAATGTTGTACTAGGCGTCGCACTTAAATTGTTAGAACTGTGGAAACAAAAATCAAATTGGTTCTACTACATCTGCCGACTGCAGCGCCACCTCCACATAACTGCATTCCTTTTTTATGTGGTGTCGAACATCATCGTGCGTTTTGCAAAATTATAGTTTTTATTAAAAATTAGTGGAAAAAACGTGTTATTATGGAAAACGAAAAAGGGATCGTATTAATTCAAAAATTCGTCGAAAGATAAAGCGTTTGGAGCTGAAACTACGTATCTCGTCGTCCACAAGTAAAAGATGAGGAAGGTAGGAATATGTCTAAATATACTTTTTATTTGTCCTATCGTTTTGCGATATGTTTTGCTGTCTGTATTCATTTAAGGTAACTTTTATTTTGTTGAAAATTACTTTATCATGTTCGTAATAAGGATTAGGTTCGTATGGTAATCCGAGGTTTTACCGCCTGAAATATAAGAGGCGCTAAGAGATTCAACAGGAAAAGAAGAGGTCTTACTTTGGGGTAGGATCCTAGTAGAACAGTCGGGGGTTGCAGAAGGATCGTACGTTCCCGCGACCCCCGGCGTAGGTGTGAGATGGAACACCCCGGTGGTTTTTAGTCAGTAAGAGTCTGAGAGACCCCTTCGCCCCACCGGGCGGAGGACATCCATGAGGATTTTCCACCACGAAAAAAAAAAAGGATTGACTAAAGAGTTGGGTAAAGGGTTGACTAAAGAGTTGAAGGGGGCCATTTTAAAGAAAACTTTAACGCCCGAGAACTTATCACTTTATCGAAAGCGCCAAAGCTTAATTTAGACATTTCTGCAATCATACGTGCAACGTTTAGCATCGGGAAAAACTACTCGAAAGAGCTCAAAACCAACTTGGGTTGGGCATTGCTGCGGGGTAACTGCGTAACACACTATCAGTGTGGGTGGCGATGGGTTTCATTTTGACATTTCAACGACATTCATTGCGTTATTTACGTTGTTGAGCAGACATATGTTTCGAACTTATAATATTAGTAGGAGTAGGAAGTACGATGGATTAGCAGATTGATCGTGTGTAACGCAATCAGGGTGCTGCAGTGCGATTCTGTAACCATCTCACCGTGAAAACTCAGGTGAAGTGAGCGTCGAATGAGCTGTCATTCCAACTAATGCTAGGGATTGACAGTATTGACAGCTCACTCTTAGCTCACTTCACCTAACTTTTCACGATGAGATTTTTACAAAATCGATCGGCTGGTTTTAGCGATAGTTCGGAACATTGATTGATTACATCGATAAGTTTATCATCATCAAGATAATCATCGATAAGAACATCTAGAATATTTGAGTGAAAATAATAAGTGTAAGTACCTAAATAAATTAAACAGACAGAGGCATTTTGGAAACACAGTGAGAGGCATTTTGGAAAAGTTCTTTTTTTCCTGTAGATCTCGTTAAAGGCTTTGACATAGTAAACTATAGTCCGGTCGTCGAGAGAATGCATTCTTGACACCTGTCAGTACGACAATAATATTCTAGTAAATAATATACATCGAATTCGCAAAACACGTATTCGTTAGTATGAAACTGACAGGTGTCATGGCGCATTCTCTCGTCGGCCGAAATGCTACCAACCACAATTGTATGGTTGATGATGATGATGAACCTCATATTGAAGTAACAAGTTATAGTGGAATAAAGAAACTCGTACACATACATAGGTACCTACATCAACCCTGAAAACACAACTCTTTTTTTTGGGCAGTCGTGTAAAATATGCCTCGTTTCAAAGCACCATTAGGAATCTAGGTGCCTACATGATTGTTTACCTACCTACTTATACGATTGTCTAAATTGCGAAATCTATACGAATAAATAAAATTGAACTGTCTGTTTGTAATGTAAAATAACAGCTGTTTTCTAAATGCATATGAAAGTATATACGTATTTACGAAAAATCAATCATTTTTAAAATTTTCGTCTGTTTGTTTGTTTGTTCCGGTTAATCACGAAACGGCTGGGTCGATTTTGATGGGATTTCACTGGCAGATAGCGGATGTTATTAGGAGTAACTTACGCTACTTTTATTTTAGAAAAAAATTTGGGTTCCCCGCAAAAAAAATAAAACCCAGGATCAAATTTGTTTCCCGACATCCACGCAAACAAACTCGCGGGAACAGCTAGTAAAAATAATTAATTAGATACTATCACTTTCAAAATGATTCACCGTGTAAATTCACTAACTAGCTGTCTAAACGGGGCTTAGAACAGAAACTGTTAACCCATTGTTTGGCGTGGGGTAACTCCGAGGTCATAGCTATTCAGCCTCGAGCCGATTTAATATCGCGAACTTGCGGCGACTCCGAGCAATGTCGGCTAATTCTTTCACTGGCCAATTAAGTGCGTTAGCTATAGCTATATTAGACTTACTTAATTAAAATCAATTAGCGTATACAAGATACGCTAATTGATTTTTATTAAGTTCAAGACTATGTTGTAATACCGTAATTTGATTTAGAATTTAATTGAATGGCATAAGGTTTGCTTTGCCTCGTTATTAAGCATTTTAGAAAGAAGTCAGAAATGAGTCAGAGAGGTAAAAAGGATGGTCTGTGTGCCAAATGTCATCCTAATCCGTACGTGGTTGCATCACACAACGTCACAAACTCTTACAAATGAAGTTCCGGTGAATGCTGCCGTGCCGGGAGTGGGGACTAAGGTCAGGGTATGAGAGATGACATCATGCATCGGTCATCGAACGGAGGTGGTGATTTCATCATTCTCGCTTTCCGATAATATATAATTTTTGTTTCACGGACTAGGTTAAGGTAAAGAGTGGGCCACATTAACTGGCCCTGGAAAACTGGAACTGGAACTGGAATAATGACTCGGACTTTATACTTATTATGTATTCCATATTTAATTTCAGTAAGTTCGCAAAAACTTTAGGTATACTCTTCATACTACCTACGTATTCCTCGGTAACTACATAATTATTAAAACAAAGCCAAATAAATAGCCAAAAAATATAGTTTATAACTTGGATTTAATCTCGGTAGTACGTTCCCGTGGGATATTTTCCGACATCCAAGCGGGCGAAGCCGCGGGCAAACGCTAATAGATCATATGGCTGAAAGTATTACCTATTTTTTATCAGATACGTACAGAGGTAGGTACAGAGTTCATATAAAAACAGACCCACTTTGCAAATAGGTGCTCAGGTTCACGAAAAGTTGCGTCATAAATTGCTGGATATTTTATAGCCTATGCAAAGACACCGAGTACTTTTGCAGGGAACATAGAAATGACACACACATACATTATATGTGGAAATATTAGTCATTTCACGTCAGTGATAATTATATTTGTTTTTGCCGATAAGGTGGGAATCTCCCATTTCTGAGTGCAGTGACAGTGCTTCTGATTGTCCACCGAACATCCGGTGGAGCTCATAATGATGGACAACTCGTGAGCTATAGGACATTATAGCTTGCATGGTTGGTCTGGTATTTATTTAGATCCTTTAGGAAACTTTAGTGTACAAAGAGACATAGGCCCCCCGAGAGTCTCGCAACAAATTGATTGTGTCTCATTAGTCGACGACGCTTGAGTTATTAAGACTGACAATAATGTTCTCGCTCCTAATGGAAATCTTTGCAAATATTTATCCAATAGCAAACTTGGAGCCAAGAATAGAATTTGACGCCTTAATAGAACAGGAAGCCTTTGTATATAACTGTTCCATTTCTCCCCAGACACGTTAATCAAGGCAGTTAGAAACCTGTCAATATGCCAATCATGGGCCATCGCGTATAGAAGCCACAAACCCAGTAATTGTCTATCTATGCACAATCGCTTTCACAGATTGTCCGCGCGACCTTGTCAGCGCATTTCTTGTTCAATGCGGGTGTTCATTGCAAGCAATGGATTTTGCAATACAACGCTACCTAGGTACTTATTATATTGATTGAGCTGTACTTAATACAGATTCACGCTAAATTTAGATCATCATTGATAGGAAGATAGTATAACACCACGCCTGTATTGATTCCCCGAGGGTACCTAAAATTTAGAGGTGTTTAGTACACCCTCAGTCTCAAACAAGTTGTCTTGTTCTTATGTATAAAGCAGGGCGAACCAGACCTATTGCTTGGCACAAATCCAGAGTCCAGTTTGCAATTGAGAAATTCGTGATTGATAAACCCAATACCTAATACTTAGCATGACCTGGGAATTATACTAGGAACCCATGCTCAGCAGAGATTAACAGTAGGCTATTAAGGAGCACAATGCGGGTCTTATCACTGATAGCAATATCTGCCAGACAGACAACCATACCATGGATAGGACGTTATAATAACTTGTCAAAAAGCTAAATAATGCACGAAAATCGGTATGCGTCAATTTAATAGACATAATTGATTTGTTAGACTAAAACCGTGTTTTTGATGGATTACGATGTTTTCGCTTTTGAAATGAATGGCATATTTATACGAGCCGTGTGGGTCAACGGACCGGCTATTGAAGTTACTGAAAAACGAATTTAGCGTAGAGAATTGATCCGGAACTCCGGAAGGGCGATGGGTCAGTAACCAGAGACTGGACAGATTATTTTTATGCTAAGCTGAAAGTTAGGTGTGCCACAATTAAGCGTTGGAGAAAATAAGTCCTGTCGTTACTTATTCACTATTTCCTATAGCATTGATTTTTTTGTAGACTGACAAGGGTAGTTATGCTATTGCTACGCATTTAAATATCGCAGACGGCCTGATATCTTTTCTCGAGCCCTATTCTCTCCGACCCCTTGCTGGGTAGACGCCAAAAAGACATACTTACAATTATTTGGAGAATATATTTAACTATACCTAATCATTTTTATTTCTTTTTAGTACACCTACGTCATATAAGGCATGTTGTTGTTTAAATTCCTTTTCTCTAACACTTGAAAATATTATTCTGCAGACAATTTCTTTTTTTGCCGCTTACCGATATAAAACGCTCGACCCGTGACGAAAAAGCGAAGCGCACACCTTCGGAACGCAAAATAAAAATGCATGACCTCAAAAAAAATCGACGGTTCATAGGAGTACCTAGTTGATTATTGCTACGTACTCATAAATAGACCTTGGCCCAAAAATAAGCCGTGTTTTAAAGCCTAGCTCAGGAACTCTAAAATTGTATTAAATGAAACTCACATGATTTCAGTCTGTACCACTGATATCTGATGCTATAATACACTGTGTCAGCCACATTTCTCACTGCTTTCGACATTTTGATCACACAACACTGCTATGTATTGATTTTATAATGTATTTCAGTAATTTAATAATAAATAAGAGTCATTTTTTTCCCACGATTTACAACTGGATTATGATGGGAATAAAATACAGACTGATAATGAATCATAACACTCTCAAACAACCACGAGTTGATCACCACTGGCTGATAAAAGCTGTCAATAATGATAACATAGATAAAATATCTATTGTGTGGAGCACCTCATGTATTTGATATAGTGTTGATTAGATGTGTTACTACACTGTGTCTCAGTAACTACAAAAGTGCTATGGTTTGTGTAAATAAACATTTGTTTTTTCTACCCACTTTTTGATACAAACTTGCCTACTTTGGGGACAATGTAAGCCCTTTGTAACCTTTTCAGCAATATTTTTTTATTATTATGTATTTATTCTAGACTGAAAATAAACTCAAGTTCTTCAAATAAATAATACAGAAAATTAAGCCCATTTATTAATGTCCAAATAAATCTACAATTACTACTTTTTTTTTTGACTACTTATAGATAGTCTACCCAAGAAACAGTCAAAATCTTTTGCAACATAAGAACTATTATTGCATGTGGAACAACAAAATAAGGTCTAATGATGTAGATAGTGAACACATAAATCAAATATTCTTGTTGACATATAAATGCAGTGTTCGATTTTTAGTAAGTACTAGCCTGATATCATGAGGCAAATGTTTATTGTATTGATGGAGGTACAAACTACAAATGGGATCACTCTAGTTTAGCCAATCAGTAGCACTGCAACTGGATGGAACTGGATAGATTATCTAGATAACTTTGGTCTGGGGACACCACTACACCAAACAGGACAGCCCACATAACAATATATTTTCAAAGAAGCTTCTTTCTTTCAGACATTATTTTTACGACGCGCGGTTTTTTTCTGGTAGTTAGAATTGGAAAATCACGTACAAAATACGAGGAGGTATAATAAATCTTGACCAAAACGATCGAGATATTTAAATATTATACAATATTATTAATAAAAAAATTATCGCCATGCAAAACATGCAACTACTTCTTACTTACCAAGTGCAAAAGTGTTTAGAAATTGAACAGAAGACAAAAGCTTTGAAATCTACGTATTTGGGGCAAGCCTAAAGCATCTTACTGTTTATTTTATGCATAGGTTAGTGTTTAGGCAGCTTTATGAGTCATTCTCATGCGTCATATATCAGATTTGGCATCAGTATAACAGTTAATCGATCTCACTGGACCGCATATGGATGCACTTATAACAGTTATTGCTCAAAACAAGGTGAAATAAATTCAAACAAAATGTTAAATGAATTACAAAATGTATTGTTAATAAAACAAAAGCGTACACATAATCTTGCGGCTATTGTGCATATAAAAATCATAGCTTCTCGTTTACTTGTGACGTTCGAGCCGTAATTGTTGATGCTGGTGTTTGCGAAATCATCACTGAACCTTTTATAACCGTCGGACGGCGAAGACGGGCTCCTCAAAGAAGCCATTTTTCAACACTGAAATTTTTTGACATTTACTTAATTTGACATTCAATTATCGGCGCGTTCTCTGTGATCGCTCTGATCGCGTTCATTTAATTATTTATCAACCAAAGACAATAGTTTCTTATGCATTCCATCAACTTGAGAATTTAATCAAATATACTGTAAAATAATACGCGTAAATCTAACAGAACCTTTGTTTTATGATTTTAAGCCTCTAGAAATCTGGGAATGCCTAAAGCGGCAACTTGATCTTAACGACACACAATTGTTGAGTTTCCCAAATTTCGTTGCTTAGTAGTTTTTTTTTATCATTGGTTTCTTCCTTACATCCCCCTCCCTGAAACAGCAAATAAAGTGTAAGCTAAAACAATAAAAACTTAGAGCAACACACTCGACAAACTTGACAATCGTCTAAGGCCTAAAGTTCGATAGTCAATCTCTTTAGTATATTGTACTCTGTGGTTGGTATACTCTACAATCGCCATAGACAAAATCTTCTATGACAATTTCTTTTTTTCTTGATCCCGGTTGGAATGTGAGTTGATGTTGTTTTCGATGAAAATAAATCCAAAGGAATAGATTTATATTTAACAAATTTTCTCCATTCCATGTAAGAATTGAGAAAAGTATCCTGCAAACAAGTGATTGTGTGTTATATTTTTGATTTATTCGAACTCAACATCTTTGAAAATCTCATCGAAAGTTTTGACGTTCGCCAAGTGATTGTGATAAAACAGTGAACGGATAGGTATTCGTGTGTAGTTGTTACAGTTCCGTAGTGTAAACGCTTATGAATCGTGTCCTAAATCACTTGTTTGTATGGAGAAGTGCTGAAACATTCATAACCTCCAAAGTTTGAAGTCAGGTGGTGAGTTTGTTGTTAAAGGTTGTGTTTCTGTTTGTGCAGATTCTAAATGGCTCCACCACAGCCTAAGGCGGCGGCCAAGCCCGCTGCGGCACCCGCGGGTGGCGTATCCAAGGCCAAAGTTGGCAAACCAAGGAATTACGACCTGGGAAATGGAGTAGTTCGCTTCTCCAAGTCAAAGATGTTCCACAAGAAGGTGAGTTAGTTTCCCTGATATATCATTGGCCTAAGTAACTAGTAGATCATAAATTACAGGTATTTACTGACAGTAAATAGCATGCAGTGACAACAAGAGTGTGAACTGCCCATGTGTGACAATGTCTCACAACCTGGTGCATGGCCATCTACTACCTATCTTCATGATAGAGTCATCTTTTAAATGGCTATGGCATCTTATGAAGTCTTTGTCTACCTTGTACTTATTTGTATGTCAATACTGTGGTAAAATGCACCTTCAATAATGAGTGCAGTATCTTTATTTGACATGTCTATATCAGTACATATTAGCATGTATAAAACAAATTTTACCTTGTTCACAGTTGAAAACATTACATTTACAACTCAATAAATATTTACTTTAATCATAATTTTCTATTTGAAACTAACTTAAACCTCTTTCCTCCATTTCCAGGCTAAGTACAGGTTTGTGGGCAAAAAGAACCCCAAGCCAGAAAAGCCCAAGAAGCCCTCCGTGGCTGTCAAGCAGATCGGTGGTGAGAAGAATGGAGGAACCCGTACCGTGCTGCTGCGCCGCAGAAAGTCCTTCTACCCCACTCAGGACAAGTAAGTGTGCTGTCTCTGTTTCAAATAAGGAGTTCCTATTTGTTATCTATTTATTTAATCAGAGTGACATAAAACCAATTACAATGATAAATTATACTAAATACACAACATAAAGTATGCATTCCGATAGGAATAACTAAAACTTGCAGTTCTTTTCTATATACACCCCACTAACTTGCCAATGGTCCAGAATTTTGAACCAAAGAAATCAGAGGGCAATTCTCGTAATTATAAGAACGTTCACATTCTGATCCGTCTCAATCTGTCAAAAAAATACTTCTAAATTCCCTACATTTTGACATTTGTCGCCGAGATGTGACTGCAACTAGATTTTGAACGTTTTAAATTACGAGAATTCATTTCTGTTCCCTTTCCACCTGGCATTTTTTTTGCTGAATTGTATTCAGCAAAAAAAATGGCTAAGGGTGTATCTGTTACTAAAAAACTAATGGCTATGAGGATCTGCTACTTGCAAAAGATTAATGGTGAATGTGGTCATTGATGAACAATATCAATTGACAAGTAACCAGTATCCATATATTATGTAATACATTATTACTTGCAAAGTATCATGTGGATTATCCTGAATATTTGCTGGAATATGTTTCACTGATATTATTCATGGCTTTTTGTGCTGGAAAGAATGTAAATTGCATATTATGCTGTAACTGCTACACCTTCAAAATATTTACAACCAATATAGCCTACTGGTAAACAAAAATAAACCAGCATTTCGTTTTTTAAAGATCTTCTCATTTAGTAGTGGATATTTACTTAATCCAATGTTTTTGTCCTAATAAGGGTGCATTCCACCAAACTTAATACATAGAATAAGTCTTATACTGAGAATAAATTTTGAATTTTTGACAGTTTTTCCATACTAGAACTGTCACACGTAAATTTTATTCCATGGACCAAAGATACCTGACTTTGAAAAAAAAAACAAAAAGTACTAAAACTTAGAAAAAAGACTAGAGAAATATTGTGATTGTGAGATTTAAGGTTGTGGTCTAAGCGGTATTCATTCTTCATTCATGCTAATCATCCATTTCCTCTCCAGGATCCTCACTCGTCCCCACCACAAGACGTTCAGCAAGCACATCCGCAGAACGAGGCCGACCCTCACCCCTGGTACAGTGTGCATCTTGCTCGCTGGTCGCCACTCTGGCAAGCGTGTTGTGCTTGTAGGTGTACTGCCCAGCGGACTGCTGCTCGTCACTGGACCCTTCTCGGTAAGCATATAAGATGGAACAACAGATCTGCATTTCATCATCTGCCTAGCCTTTTCCCAACTATGTTGTGGTCGGCTTCCAGTCTAAACGGATGCAGCTGAATAGTGATATTTTTTAATGTTGTGAAATGCAAGCCTTTCCCAATGTAAGGTTCACATTCATTGGGAAATTGTGTTGACTTCTGTGACTTGGTACTCAGAAAGGAAAACCTGGGAAGCCTAGGAATACCTATTTTAAAACTATTATTTATTTTGGTATTAAACTTATATATTAATTATCACTAAGGTTCGCTCTCTGTGAGCTTAAACGCAGCTAAGCAATAAATTGGGAAAGAACCAAATTGCCAACCAACAAGATTGGGCTAACTATTAATAAATAAACTATTAAAATCATTGTTCATTTGCCTCTCAGATGATACAGGAACTTTTGATTCATCAGTAAGCAATGAAATAATAAGAAATTTTGAAGTTTAAAGAATTAATAATAGTTTCAGATTATAAAATACCTTGTAACTACTTCAATATAATCATAAAGCAGCCTTAAACTAATCGTAACACTTCTCCTTCCAGTTCAACTCGTGCCCCCTGAGGCGCATTCCCCAGCGCTACGTCATCGGCACGTCCACCAAGCTAGACCTCGGCGACTTTAAGTTGCCGGAGCACTTGAACGACGAGTACTTCAAGAAGAACAAGAAGAGTGCCAAGCGCAGCGTCAAGCGCAAGCAGGGCGAGGACATCTTTGCCTCCAAGAAAGAGGTTTGTAGTGTTATTAATTATTATAATTAGCAACCTACCCCTGCTTCACACTATGTCATAACATCGACATTTCTGTAATACATCTAAGTTGAATATTAATGCACATAAACCTTCTGGAATCAATTCTAAACGATGGTGAAATGGCATCAAAACCCATTGCGTAGTTTAGAAGAACTAATTGGACAAACGGACAAAAAGTGACTTTGTTTTATACTATGTAGAGATTTGTCTGTCTATAGGTAGGAACAATTATTATGATAAAACAAAATCTCCCTTTATTCAAATTAGATTGAGAATCTGCAAATTTTTATAAAATACTAGCTGACCCGGCAAACATTGTTTTGCCATATAAATTATTACTAGCTGCCCGGCGCTACTTGTGGTGTGCTACCCCCTACCCTACTCCTATCCTACTCCTACCCTACTCCTATTTTTCCTGAATTTTCTTTGCTATAAACCTCACGGAGCCCGAGACCTTTCCAACGAATGCAAAACCGTGGAAATCGGTTCGTGCGTTCTGGAGTTATAGCGTCAGGAAGGAAAACCCGACTTATTTTTATATAGTAGATTTGCAGTGTGTGCAAATGAAATCAGGCCCTATTTCAAAAAGCGATTGCTGCTAAGAACGTTGTAAACCAAAATGCTATGATTTTAGAGTATGACAATAATAATTATTATTAGGTTTTGGTTAAAGAGAACCTAAACCATTTGTATTGCACATCTTTATGCTACGTAAGCAGGGATATTACGAAAGTTATATTACGAAATTGATATCTATATATCAATTTCGTAATATAACTTTTAATTTATATTCCAGTTATATTACGAAATTGATATCTATCTAACAACATAAAATTGCGTTGACAATACCATAAGTCGAGAAATGACGCGCAACATACAAATCAATATTGAAAATAAATTGTTTTTCTTTTTTCCAGAAATACGTTCCATCAGAGCAGCGCAAAACAGACCAGAAGTCTGTCGATGAGGCTGTGGTCAAGGCGATAGGCAAGCGCGCCGACAAGAAGGTGCTGCGAGGCTACCTCAAGTCGTCGTTCGGCCTCCGCTCCAGCCAGTTCCCTCACAGGATGCAATTCTAGTTTGTAAGACACAATAAACATCTGTGACTAACGCTAGATTTTTATTTATTAGCTTATTTTTCCCCAAACATTGGAAATAATGGAAGTGATTAGGAACAAGATCAGAGGTTGCGTTTGTCAATAATTTCATGAGCTTCACACACACAACACACACTTCTTTCTCTTGGTGTTAAACTCTCCAGAGCCCAGACATGACGCACCAGAAGAAATTATTGTTTCTAGGTTTGCTAGCGAGGCATGGAGCATAGTAGCCTGGGGTTTCGACAAACGTGTCGAAAAGGGAAAGGGATCCATCTGTTTAGCCCGTATCATCAAAGATTTATTTTATATATTCAGACACAGCATAATCAGTCCGTAATGTTACCACTGCTGGGACACGGGCCTGCTCTGTGAAAGGGAGCCATAAACCACCACGCGGGGCCAGTGCGGGTAGGTAGGTTGTCACGTGTTTTCAAGTTTTTTGTTCTAGGACATGCCAGTTTCCTCACGATGTTTTCGTAAGGAAACTGGCATTTCGGGGCAGATACCACTGGGCCACAACTGTTCCGACACATGCTATTCGAGAAATAAAACAATGCCTGTGGATGCAAATGTTTATTAGTTTTTCACTTGTACTTGTTAACGGGCTGGTGAGTCCGCGGGCGCGCGGACACAGCGTTGCGTGATCGCTGGCCGTGACGCTCGCGCCATTCTGACTCCAGACGGGCGTATACGCCACCTAGGAACAAGAAGATGCATGCTGAAAGTAAAATGTTCTAAATCGCGTATCGAATGCTGTACCTATACCTAAGATCAAGACTCAACGCTTTTGCTAAGTTAGCGTTTGATACGAATAGGATAAGTTTTATATTCGTATAAAACGCTTGTTTACATTCGCTATAATAAATAAAAATGTAATGTGATTAAATATTTGTTTTGGGTGTGATCCCTATATTCGTAAGATCCGCTTTCTTTACTTACCGAAGGAAAGTAAATGCACCTTGAGAATCTCGTCGTTAACGATATAAGACGAAGTGCCTATTTGTGAAAACTCTTTGTTTCACCAGCACACTATATTGTGAATCTAAGAGCGGTGCGATAAGAGTCACTTTACGAGCAAGTGTGCTAAAAAACATGTTTCAACTGCAGTCGAAACAAGGTATCCTGACCTGGCGGCAACTTGGACTTGGTGTGCTGATGCAGAGCTGCGGTCTTGGTGAGGGCAGACCGCATTTGTCGGGCGGCGCGCTCCTCGAACCGTCGCTGTCCGTCCTGGTTGCTGCGTGCCGACAGGCATGAGATCCATTGACGACCCAACACGCGGGTTCTCCTGGGGAAGAAAAAAATGTGAAAGTAAAACATTCGTTCCTTTACATTATTTAACGAACGTTCAAAGTCTAGTCACAACTTCATCTCAGCGGCAATCAATATCAAAAACTTGTCAACAAAAATGTGGACCACGAATTTCGTGTTAGTTTTGACAAATTCGAGACTGAGAAAGGAATGCGAACGTTCTTAGAATACGGGATACCGGAATTGCCCCTCTTGTTTTATTTACGGAATAACTATTTTCTGGGCTTTCAACAAGGCATCGACTCCGGTCGCAAGAAAATATGACATAACTGATTTAAAATCTAAGAGCACGAGGCAGGGGTTGCGGTTTATATTCCGAAGGTAGGACTGGTTCAGACTATAAGGACCAGAATCGAAGTCCCTAATGTTGACGCTATCTCTAGCTACCTCCCTAGAATAAATGTTATGTTCCTTGATAGCTACTCACTTGGTGGCGGGATTAGTGTGTGAATGCGAGTGTTTCCTGACGACGCGGTGCGCCGTGCGTCTGGGCGCGCACTCCTCATCGCTGGGCGCGCTGGCCGAGCTCTGCTCACTGTCGTCCGACGAGCTCGACTGCTCTCCGCCCGACTCGCCCGCCGAGTCGCCGCCCCCCGGGGCGCCTTTCTTTGTATACCAGCAGTATTTGTCATTTACGGTATATTAAGGCCGTAAACAGTGCGATTTTACGAGCTGTAGTTGGAGGCATCCCTCCTTTATGCTCCTCCTTTAGCTTGGAGCATCATTTTAGGATACACTCCGTCAACACCATCCATCGACGGGTCGTACGATCGCACTGCTTACGGCCGAGCCTTTTACCACGTGGCTTACTGTAATATTCTTGGATAACCACCAGACAGGTACCATTACCAACTAAGAGTATTAAAGTAAACGAAATTGCCTATTTGATAAAGCTTTAAAATTAATTAGTGGGGTCATCCCGAATATTAGAATAAATAGTGAAAGTGGCTTTAAATAATCCAAAAATAAGTTTATAAATATCAAATAAATTAAGTTTATTCTTTGGGTATTGTAATCATGCCAAGTAAGAAAACCGACATCATTTGAGTGGCTTTATCTAAATAAAATTTAAGATTAGTTATAGGTAGCAATAGCTTTTCTTCTACAGAATGCAGACATTTAAAAGAAATTATTTGTTAAAATACTAAGGTTTTTAACTACTTATACGTTAGAAGAAAGTCAAAATAAGTATAGGAAAGTAAGAGAGTCGCCTTCGGCAGACAACCTCTACAGTACCTACTTAGAAGAATAGTAGGTAGGTACATATATTGTTTTTCTAAAATATTCAACAACTTAGCTATCAGTTGCATGCAAAATTACTTAACTACAGTCCGGCCGCTGAGAGAATGCGTTCCTAACACCTGTCAGTTTTATACAAATCAATACGTATTTTGCTAATCTGATCTTTATTTGTTATTACTTAGAGTTGTCGCAGAACTGACAAGTGTCAGGAACGCATTCTCTCGACGGCCAAACTTTAAATATTTAATCTACCTACCTTGTCGAATTAAAACATTTACCTACCATGCCACTTCTACGTTAACTACTGCTACACACTACATAATATTACACTATCAGTACTAATTACCACCACAAACGGTAGGTAGCAGAACCTTCAGTACCAGAAGGTCTCGTGGCTGCCCGGTCGTATTGGTTTTGGTCCTTCGAGGCTTACCTTGGTCTTATGGGTCTCTTCCTTGGACTCTTTCACGGAGAGGGGTTTCGGGGGCTTGACATCTTTCTCCGGGGTGACCACGGTGCCGGCGCAGCAGTTCGCGGCGAGGGACTGCGGAGACACATGGTTTGTGCCCAGTGCGGGCGAACCAGGTCTCACGTTGGCTGTGTATGCGTCGTTTTGGAATGTATTTCTGTTACTATTCCCCCCGTCTCGTACTTCCCCAACAAGTGTGTCGATTAATGTAGGCTTTACAAAGTTTTCTGTGTACCATCAATAAATGAGGTAAAAATGACTTGGTTAATATTGTACTGAGGTAACTAAAGTATTGTGTTAGAACTTATGTTATACAGTTACCGATGTAATAAACGATGTCTAATCGCTGACCACATCTTTGCTGACCTTCAAACAAAAATTACAAAACCAAAATGTCGATGCTACTACACAGACATATTATTTGATTCTTTGGCTCTTTTCAGTGAACGAGAAAACAATTGAACGTTCGTAAATTCAAAGTTGGCGGGCGCAGATTGCGCACTGCCGGAATAGACAAGTATTTTTCGTAAATACTGGTCTTTTGAGCCAAAGAATATAAAATTACGGAATTTTGTGTATTTACATTAGTTACTGTTCAGAACTATATTGTCTGTTGCCAATTGCACGGTCCCTATAATTTTGCAAGCGTGTCCCCATGGCCGCTACATGTATTGCCAATTGTTTCAGCGTATTTACAGCGGTTTTTTCCCATTAGTTCTTGTGGTGCAGTGACGTGTATCGTGAAAAAGAAAAAAAAGAAATTAACCCCTCTAAAAAGTGAGTTGAATGCAATAAGGAAAAAAGAGAGTTTTGTTAAACGCTGGGCGGGAAAAAAATTACTCTTTTAGTCTGATTTTATTTATCTTTTGGATGGTTCGTAGTATCGGAACTGTTCCCCTAAAAATGACGACAGCGGCACGGCAGACGGCGCGGTTGGCGCAGTGGTTAAGCGATTGACTGCTGCGCTGCGTGTCGCGGGTTCGATTCCGGCACGGAACAAATATTTGTATGACCTACAATTAGTGGTTCCGGGTCTGGCTGTTTGTGTATGTGAGTTTATATGTCTGTAAACGCGCCCACGACACAGGAGAAATTCCTATAGTGTGGCGCAACGTTTTAAAAAAATAATAATAATAATTAGATACGATGCGATGCCGTCAAGCCGTCGCTTTGTCGTTCGAAAAACCCCTTACAGCATACATAGTACCACACGTCACCACACCACCCCCAATTTCAACCCATCAACAAAGTGCAAGTCTCACGATTGAACTTCTGGTTGCTGGTGTACAACTTCCCGAGCAGGCCGAGTGGGGGACGAGGAGGCACCAGTAGAATTCCCTCCCACCAGAACACCTCCTTGCACTGCAGCCGTCCGTTACTGTCCTCGCCTGGTTCTAGGGTGAAACTTAGAAGCTGGCCTTATGTACAATTCCGAGGAAATTAGTAATTGTTTTATAATATATGTAGACTTATTGATGGACAAGATCTGCTTTGGTAAAGAAACGTACAACAAGATAGTTTCAACTCCTAGGTAGGTGCAAAGTGGATTTACAACTACAACCCGCAAGAGTTAACTTGGGACTTCGCTCGGATGACGTAAGCGCCCGCTGAGGCGTCGATGGCAAGAGCGGTAACAGCGAGGGCGTCGGAAGGAACCTCTCGGGTCTCAAGTTAACTCTTTCGAGTCGTAACTCTGGGTTTTTGATTGTCATCTCCCGATTCCAGCCTTAATAAATACTTACAACGATTTTGGTGCTATTTACAAAATTAGAATGATTTCAGTGCTAATTACAATCGGTGTTATGTCCATCCACTAGAAGTCAAAACATTTAGACAATTCAATACGCACGAGAAGGTATTACCACAGCAGTCAGTGTTCCATCATCCACATTACTTGATTATAATATTTTCTAGTTTTCTACGGATCGAAATTGACTTCATCAACTAAATGAAGACTTAGGGTAATTACATGCCGAGGATGCCTCACCAGTGGCGTAGCGTGGGTTTCGGCTGTCCGGGGCGGAAGACAATTTAGCCGCCCTCTTAATTAGGTATTTCAATTTAATGTATACATTATATACATTAATTCTAGAGACTCGCGATCGTGGTTTAGCTCGCTACCTCGATGTCACACACACGCACATGCCAGGCATAGACCAAGCAGCCCGCGTGTCTATTAGCATGCATTTGTTTTACATGGAGGTGACATCGAGATCGCAAGCTAAGCCGCGACCGCGAGGTATCTCAGTGTGGCATCTACAGCATGTACCCTAAGGTTAAAAGTTCGCCTTACATCAATTACAAAAATAGGAGACCGACTAACCCGGGAAAATCCAAACACTATAAGTTACTGTACATCGTGCGTACCTCTGCCCACAAGCCTGGTGAGTCTCTCCGGGAACATGAGCTGAGGCGGCCTCATGGAGATGATGTCCCGGAACTGGTTGTACAACTCCATGACTGAAGAGTCCATAGTCAGGCGCTCATCCGGCACGTGCTCACGGAACTGACAACCCTGGTTGTATATGACGAAGTTTGGATAAGGGCTATAGCAAATCTGATAGTCTTTTGTCCTTGATGGACCTTTAATTAAGTCACGTTCAGTGCATGTCCAGTCACGAGCAAAAGTATGTATACACTCGGCTTTATACAAAAGCGATTTACTCTTTTATTTTTTAATGAAATTGTATGTTGTTACGAACATAGCATTTTCGTACCCTTAGGTTTATGTAATGTGATGTCGTATTTCAACGTTGCATTCGTTATTTAACGAAAAAATCGCATTTGAAAGTTGCCAAGTGTTGACATATTGGTGCTCGTGACTGTACAGTTAGGGACAAAAGTCGATTAAACACCAGTTTGTTCAAACCTCAATCAATCAATAATCCCTTCTGGGTCCGTTTGAAACCCTTTACGACTATATAGCTATTTTCCTGCCGACAAGCAAACCGTGACTGGAAGTTTTACATAGAGCTACTTCCATTTTCTTTTGGCAGATTATACGTATTATGGGATCTCTTGAGAATTTTACCTTTCGCGTAGTTCTAGAACTTCGTGAGTTTATTGGTCGGGGAGACACCATTATAGCAATTCGCACTCACTGTGTTTCTGGTGAGGGTCTCGAAGCGATAGGCCCTCTCTCCGCAGCAAGGGTACCGGCCTGCAGGCAGTGAGGGCCGCCCCTCCAGCGCGAACATGTGAGGCGGCTGTTCGTGGTGGGAACACCACTCCATCTGGACGATCGATATTGTGATGGAGGCAAAAGTGCACTTGAGAGAGTTGATTTTAATAACTATAAAGACATAATTTAATACGGTCGCGAATCATATTGTGATTAACATACAACC
Organism: Apamea crenata; assembly: GCA_949629185.1. Lineage (NCBI taxonomy): Eukaryota > Metazoa > Arthropoda > Insecta > Lepidoptera > Noctuidae > Apamea > Apamea crenata. The sequence continues at coordinate 9,444,164 of OX451372.1, forward strand.
TGACTTTAAAACGACTCTTACCTGATAAGCCGGGAAGTAGCTATCGCAGAGTTGACAGCGCAAGAAATGGCAGTCTGCCCACAGGCGCCAGTACACGCGGCGCCATGAGCGCAGCTCCCCGTACAACCAGGTTATGTACTCGTTCAGACTCCACGATTGGTCCCTAGGATATGCACCACAGTATTGGCGAAAACTTTTGTGGAGGTAATCCAGTAACTACAACCCGAAAGAATTAACGAGCCGTCGCTGGGATGACGTAAGCGCACTCAGTGCCTGAGGCGTTGAATAGCGAAAGCGGTAACAGCGCGGGGGTCGGGAGGGGCCGGTCGTGTCTCAAGTTAACTCTCGCGGGTTGTAATTGGTTAAATATAAAAACGCAGATAAAAAGGGAACTAAACGGAACCGGAGTATCACAAAATCGAGGCCTGAAATGATGCTCCATGCGTTGCACTTTACTATAGTGCCTAGTGTGAATGTGCTTACTTGGTATGAGAAGAGACTACGTTGCCTCGTCGATCTATCCGCATACTAGCGGGCTGACACGGCACTTGCTCAGCGATATGGCGTCCTAGTAGCTTGTTGCATCTATAGTCAAAGAAAACAAAGATGAAGGGTAATAACCGCTGCCCTGGAACAGAAAGGGCTAAGGAAGGAACACGGATGGGTTTTCCAAAAAAAAAGGGTAAAATTTGAAGACTATGGTGCGAATATGGTCCTTGTGTCCACCGGCATAGTCCCAATGGAAATTTATTATAAGAGCTTTGACGTTTGTTTAAGTTCTTAAAGTTCTTGACCCACAAACAATAAGTACCTACCTTAAGGTATATAGGTACACTGATTGACGGTGACCAGCACTGAGTTGGATAGGCACTGATTTTATCAAAGTGAGTAAATAACACTTCCTACTTCGTCCAATGGTCTTGTGTTATACGTACTTGTTGCACTTGAACAGCGTGGCGAGGCTGGAGTAGTGTCCCCTGAGGGTCTCGGGCATCGGTTCCGCGAGGGATAGGATCATTTTGCAGTACAGGCGCGACTGGATCTTGTCCTTCCGGTCCCGGATGGCTTCCAGCTCCGCGTTCGTGTACATGGCTGATAACCTGGGTAAATTTTTCTTAATTTTTTTTTTCATTCTTATCTATAGCTACATAAAGTCACATCTTCTTCCCATGATAAGTAGGTCGGTTAGATTGTAGTTTCGGCCTGCGTTGGGTAGGCAGAATATGGTAGGTAGCAGGTATGTAGAATTGTATGGGTAGGTCTACCTGTTAAGCAATGCGTCGCTGAGACACGCCAAGTTGGTGGAAGTCTTCACGATGTCATTTATGTGAGCGTGGCAGTAGATCAGACAGTCGTGCAGCAGTGGCTCCATCTGCACACATTCTTTAGTTAATTTTGGTCCTTTGAGTTGGACTCCCTCTGACTCAAAGGACTGAGATTACCAACGGATTAATTAAAAGCTCGTTGATAAAATTAATTAGTGACTCAGATTTTTAATACAGGAACTATAGTTTTGTTTTGTCCTCTCTTCATTATTGTTTTTTTTTTTTAAGTTGTTAGTTTTCTTTAGATTTTACCTTAAAAGTTTCACCCGTGTGTAAATATTTGCTCAATAATTATGTCCGTAGTATTTAAGATTTGGATAATTTTGTGAGCTACACACACATAGTCTCTTCCCCTCTCTCACTATTATACCTGTTTAGTATTACATTTGTGTAACTGTTTGTTTTCCCGAATAAAATAAAACAAACAAATGCTTCAGCTAGCCGAAGCATTTCGATATCTTTATTGTTTTAATGATGATGACTTTATTTACCTGTAAAAATGATGCTGATACCAGGATAGGAACCACATTGTGAGGGTCGAGAAGAGGCCAGTCGGCAACTAAAATAGTATCTCGTTTCACCCAGCGCATTAACCAGTCGAAAATCTGAAGAAAAAGGATTATTATTATCTGAATGATGTTAAGTGTAAACAAACTATGTATAAATGTCCCTGCTAATGCCCACTAATTCATCATCATCTGTCTAGCCTTTTCCCAACTATGTTGGGGTCGGCTTGCAGTCTAACCGGATGCAGCTGAGTAGGTACCAGTATTTTACATGGAGCAACTGCCTATCTGACTTCCACAACCCAGTGACTGGGTAATACGATACGACGTAAAACATATTGTCAGACTTTCGGACTTCTGGCGACCCGTAACGACTGTCAAGGATCCACGAATGACAGCCGGGACTAACGATTAACAACGTAATAATAACCAACTAAAATTAATTTAAATATGTAAAATTAATAGCATTTCGTAGTAAATTACTTGTATATCGCAATGTACAGATATATCCATATCTTCCAATCTCTGGCCGGCTGTGACATCCGCGAAGTATCCCATCTTGGACACCAACAACTTCTGTGGGCACCTAAAATCTTTCTTCAGGCCTTTCACTTCATCGCAAACGTGAATTTCTACATCTCCACTGAAAAAAAAAAATACTTTTCATCCCACCATCTCGGAAAGAGTATTTTTAATCTTCAATATCTGAGTGGAAAAGCCGTTTTTATTCTCTAGAGGATAAAGTAAATTGAATTTAGAACATCGTGTGCACTAAGTTTGTGAATTAAAAAAAACATTAAACCTATTTACTGCTACCTCTATGGTGCCGAATATATCATACAACTTTTTTTTAATTTGTTAAAAACTCAGACTCGGAACCTTCTTGGTGTTCTTTTTTCAATTTGCTTTGTACGCGGTTCTTTACGCGGCATTTTTTCACGTCATAATTATACCTTAGTATTATTTTGTTATAATTTAAAGATTATTCTGTAATACTTACCTGTCATAATGTAGTAATTAATACCTAAACTGAAATAAAAGTGTACCTATCTTGTGATTGTAAACGTTTTTTTTTTTGCATTTAGTCATTTCCTCGCTGAGGTGGAATGAAAAGTTACGTGTTGCACTCGAGTGCAAAGATTTTTCACCTCGTGCTCTTTTGATTCCCTCGCTAACGCTCAGGATTCTAATTTTGAATCACTCGCTGCGCTCGTGATTCAATTTTAGAATCCTTCGCTTGCTCGGTCATCAAAATTGAACACGCGGTTAAAAAGCAACTTTGCACTCTTGTATAACAAATAACTATTTCAAATGTGAAAAATTACAAAAAGAATTTTCCGATACCGGGAATCGAACCCGAGCCTCCTGGGTGAGAGCCAGGTATCCTAGCCACTAGACCATATCGGATCTTATTGTTACGATTGAAATTGTTGTTTTAAACACAGACAATAACCATTTTTATTTTGTAATAATTATTTTACCTGATTATGTTTTTAGAAGACACAAATGTTACTTACTCTTGTTTTGTATTATTACGTTCTTGAGCTAAGATTACTGAAGACTTGCGCCTCCCCAGGCGATCCCTCGATTCTTTTTCATCCACAAAACCTTGAAATATTTATAAATGAAGATTGTATAGTTATAACAAAATAGAAGTTAAAACTTCTATTTTGCAAATAAATACGTATTTAATTATTTTATGTGGATGCTATGTTGTTACCTCCAAAACTTGCTGGTTTCTTTATTTCAACAGTTGCTCCTGATGACACCTTCTTGATTATTGGAGTATAAACACTCGTTGTTTTAGAAGGTTTTTTATATCCAACAAGGTAAGGCAGAATAGAATCCAGAATCCCTTCGTTTACAACCTAAAATGAAAGCTTGTTTAAGCGCCATCTATTGGTACAATTATCAACTGTCTAAAATATTTTTTTAGACTTACATCGTTCAGTTTGCAATTCAGGTTGGCTTCAGTCCAAATACCAAGCATTTCAACTCTCGCTTCAGGAGGTAATGACCGCCGACGTCCTGATTTTCCTGGAAACCGTAACAGCAGCACGTAAGTAGTTATCCAGGCCAAAACTAGATGGCACTAGTAGTACTATAAGATTATACATTTCATTTGTCAACTGGGAATGGAACAGAAATATACAAACAAACACATAAAAATCTTCAATGGAAGGTTTAGATAAACCCTAAAAGAGACTAATCAAAGGGACTCAGGAGCCACCACAACATAGATATTAATTACGAGCAGCTAAATGTACAGTCCCAGTACAGTCACGAGCAAAAGTATGTATACACTCGGCTTTATTCAAAAGCGTCGTCATGGTTCTAAAGGGAGGACCACTTTGAAATGGCATTCAATATGCTGGTTGTATTCATGATCCTCAGTCGAAACATTACCTTCAAGTTCACTGCAACTAAATCTCTTTTCAAGTCGATCTTCGCTGTTCTTTGGTTCTACGTTACACTCACTCTTGCTGACCGAAGCCTTGGATTCAGCGAAAGCGGTTTGATAAAGGAGATCTCGCTCTTGCTGCTCGATGACATGGTTGATAACTGTCAATTTCGTAAGTTCTTCCCAGTCTATCTTGGTGTCATCATCGTCGCCCTCCAAGTGCTCGTAAACTTGATACGCAGTTTTCATAAAATCAAAAAAGTCTTTGACGGTAATTGTTTCAGCTGAATCGACTTTCTTGGGTGACGAATTTCGTCGTGACGAAGGTTCGGACCTTGTGGGGCTTCTGTTTCTGGGTCCATCGCCCCTTTGCATAAACATAGAATCGGGTTCAGGGCGCTGATTAGACATTTTGAATCACGGTATTCACGCTTTAAATTTGACTGAGAATTTCATGTGTTCGTGTTCATTGATCTAATAAGCCTCCTAGAAACGGCAGTTTGTTATCAAAGTATTGACTGGTAACCAGAGATATAAATCGATGCTAGTAACTTGTTGACAATGAACAAAAAATATAACTAGTTGCAAAAGTAAAATAAATAAGTATGTAGGTACTTAGATAATATTTTTTGTGAAGACTACGAGCAATTTAAAATAAACTGATGTTATTTAAAACTCAAAAAATAGGAATATTTGCAGTTTTTACAAAACCAAAAAAATCCCGGCATAACCTGTAATCTATTGGCTAAAATTACTTGACATATTTTTTTTCATTTATTGTGAAATAATATTGTCTTTGACTCGAGGTTGGATTCGTGGTGAGGGTATACTACGTCGTTTTGTTTGAAATATCCTAAAGTGCCTACAATAGTTCAAAGTTACAAGGAGTAGGAATGCAAAAAATAACTATCAAATCCGGCTACACATCAAGCTATACATAACCAGTATAAGCTGACTTCTGATTGTATGTTGTGATGTACGAAAAACCAATGCTCAACTAAAACCGAAAATGTATAGCTCTATGTGTTGCCCTGTGAACCTATTCCTTCATTTTTGTAGCTTCCTTACTATTTTTATTAGGAATATGTACACATGCGGCGATCAAGGTTTTCCTTGGTTTTTTTTTAGGTTTGCCTTTTTTAAGTTATGGGTAGGTATCGTTTTCATTGGCTACACACGGCTACTGACACATCAATCAAGCTATACTTTCCAGTTTTAGCTGACCTCGCATTGTATAGGTTTCTACTTTTTCATACAATCAATTGCTTGTGTAGGTAGTAGGTATAGTGTATGTGCATAAAAAAGTCAATCTCTTGACAATTCAAAAGTAAATGCAAATGGTTTAATTGAAATAAATGATTTGAGCTTGAGTCAGATCAGTAGACATTCTTTAATAATTTACCGTATAATAATTTTTAACCGCCTTCAAAAAAAGGAGGAGGTTCTCAATTTTTTTTTTCTTTGTATATTTGTTACCTCAGGGGGCTTACCACCAGCTCGTATAGCAGGGCAGAAGTTGAATAGCACTGTTTTTTTCGTACTAAGTCGTAGAACAAAAAAGCAGTGCAGTTCAACTTCTGCCCTTTTATAAGAGCTGGTGGTAAGCCCCCAGAACTCCGTTTTTTATAAGCCGATTTGTAAAATTATTTTTTTATTAGGTACCTAGATAAGGTGGCATACGTTACCCATTTAAAAAAGAATTTTCAGGGGCTACCTATTATTATTATTAGCAAGCGGTTAGCGGTTGTCCCTTTATTATTTTGTGGTTTTCGAGTTAGCTTCATTAATACGATTTTTTCCACGTTTAAATAACTTCCTGTCACTGATATTTACATAGCAAGTACTGATAAATGAATTTGTGTAGGGCAGGTACTTACTAAAAAGCGCAAAAAAAAAAACTAAAAAAAAAACAAATGGCCTCCAAAAAAAAAAAATACAAAATGATAAAAATATTTTTTATTTTATTTAATAACAAAAGAAGGATTTGTGGGAGGTTTTTGCCCAGCAGTGGGACAGTATAGGTAAACAGATTTAATATAACATCATGATAGATGTTTTGTGCCGCAGAATAATAAAATTATTAATGAAACCTTTTTTTTTATCGTAGGGAAATCCTCATGGATACCCTCCGTCTGGGAAGAACGGAGGGTTATGTCGGACTCCTACCGACTAAAACCCCACTGTTCTTTCTAGTACCATGAGTCGGGGGCCCGGGAGATATTTGGACATTCGCCGCACCCCCGACTGGTATCAGCCCGCCATGGCTAGCCCGCCCATCACCAAGAATTAAACCTAAAATTTTTATTGCTATTTTGTTCACAGTTCACCGACTTCATTGACCTCTAACCTCTAATAAAGAATGACCATAGTTTTATTACTAGCAACATTGGTTTATATAAATTAAAGTAAAAAATCAAAATGCGATTAAATGGATCGATGACTAAAACGAGATTTTTCTGAGGATTTATCTGGTGCAAGGATTAAAAAAATACCATTATTAACATAACACAACATAAACATCTTGATTCATAGTGAAATTCATAGTGGTATGTAGTACCAAACTGACACGTTTGAACTCACATGTTTGACATACAAAAACGGAATGTTTTATATTTTGTCTCTTTCTATTTCAAGTGTTTGGAAAAAGAGAGAAGTACTGGGCACGTCACACAAGCAAACGTAGAATAATTATGTAGGTTGGAATCTTGGAATGCAAATTGTCTTTGGTTAGTCTAGTGATATGTCATATCAACAACATTTTCACTGTAATTTTTTGTTGTCCAACAAAGTTATTTAGAATGTTCACGGCTGTATTTTATTATGGAAAGCTACCAACCCGAATATGACAAGAACGGATTATTGTCTGACACTTTCTGGAAGACACCACAGCGCGCGGTCCCGGGCAGACCTTTTCAGACGGTCAAACGGACCGAGGTTATGTCTGGGTCATCGTATCAACAGTTCCAGGCGTCTGTGAACGACGCCTGGGACCTGGGGGACGACGACATCATATCTGGAATCGCCGAAACTAAAATATCGAAGGCCATATCGCAAACTGCTGCTTTGAACGTGATAAACTCGCATAGGAATAGTAGTAGGAACGTAAACAAAAATGACGTAAAGGTTGAGAGTGAGATTGTGAAGCCAAAGGCTGAGGCGGTGGAGGTGAAGAAGAATGAGGTCCGTAGGGTGGGTGCTGGGAGCTCGGGGCCGATGCGGCACTATCCTGGGCGGCCGCGGGCCGTGAGACTGTCGGCATTGACATCTCGCGAAGAGAGCAGTGAATCTAAGCTCGAGAGGTTCCAGCAAATGCATGATAGCACTGTGATAGACCTGGATGACCTGAAGCAGATCAGTTGGTCTGGCATCCCAGTCAAAGTAAGTTTTAATTGGTGTCTTTTTCAGATGAGTCACTAACTATTATTTTGATTGGTTGTGCTTGTTGCTAGTAACTATTGTTTTAGGTATGGCATTGACAGTACAGATGTATTGTTATTGTAATTTTGGATGGCCTGACTTTAGTATGTTATCATCTTCAAAACAATCAGTAGGCCATGTTACTAACAGTGCTTAAATATAGGGACACTTGTTCAATGTGTGTCTAATGTCAGTGTGACATCAAATAATAATTGTGTTTAAAAAGTATTTAGCCTAAACAACTGATAACACTGTTTTGCAGTAGGAAGGTTTATGTTTACATCATCTCATAAGTATGAAAGTGATGTAAATTTGTCAAAACAAGTGTGGCTGAATATCATACATTAGCAGCCTGGGATGCGCCTATTTATGATAATATGCACGCCCCCAACATGGGACCATAACATAACCAGTAAAATATAGGTATATGTTACATCCCTTCATCTTTGGGGCATATAGGCTTGATATCTTTGTAGTTCCACAAGGTGGTGACCTTAACTAAAGACTTAATTGAAGAATAATGAATGCAATCTGTCCTGAACCATTCAGCAATAAGTAGATCATGGTTCCTGCACGGTATGAAGCCTTTGCCCCATCTGATCAATACTAAAGCTCATTCATGCTCGTTGTATACTTACACACTTACTTGTTGTTGGTCTTGGGGTGCCCTTCTTTTCAGCTTTGTCATTAGTTTCTTCACTAATTGATTTGGATGCACTTTTAACCGTTTGAATGCCATTGTCACATATAATTATGTGACAAACAAAATCTTACCCTGAACACCAACATCACAAATATATGACAAAATACACATCGATTATGAAATAAACAATTTAAATTATTACTGGAATCCCTAATTTTTTATGAAGGTCATTTGACAGAAAATGTGGCCTGGCGTCAAGGGTATGGCGGTACATTAATACTCTGGCATTCAAAAGGTTAATTTTCAAAGGTATTCAAAGGTGGAGTATGTTGTTATTATAGAGACAGTAAAAGTTATATTGTTATTACATCCGGGGAGTTTAGTATCGGCAAACAGTAAACCATGTTACACTTTTTGGTGTATGTTGTTTATTTATCATTCTTTAATGCAGTGGTTAAAGCAGTAAACATCATTTACAATTACGTAATAGTAAACAGTGAATTTGTTTATCTCATTTCTTATCAGAGCCTGTACATATGACATGGATGAGCAGTGTCTCAGGCACCCCCGTGTTTGGTGATTGTTGCATAATCTGCATTTAGATGTCAGCTTTGTTTTAGTCATATTTAAGAAAAGGGTGTGGGTATCTACTTATTCAAACTCAAACCATTTATTTCAATTAACCCTTCAAACTATCGCCTTCTAGAAGCCATTTGCATGTAAGCGCTCAATGGTTTACAAAATTACATTTATTGGAATTTCAAGTATGTTTTTCTTATGAACAATCGCTGATTCATATGAATTTTTCGGCTTTTACAAACAACAGGTACTTTGAATTTTCAAGGAGTCTGTTTGTTAGTCAGAAAGTGGAAGCTACATAGTTGGCCATTCCAAAACATAGGTCACTATGGAGAAGAATTAGCAAGAAACTCCGAAAATCTATTTATTTGGCACCAAAAGTATATGTTTTGTTGTTATTGTTTTCTATTAATTCCTTGTATGTAACAAGAAAATAATAGAAAACAATTACAAAATAAAAGTTCTGGTATGCATGCCTATTATTAGGTACTAGCAGTGCCCTGCGGTTTCACCCGCATAAGTCTCGATCCCGTGGGAATATCGGGATAAAAAGTATCCTATGTGTTATGCTGATGTATAAGCTATATTACTGTAAAGTTTCATCAAAATTCGTTTTTGCGTGAAAGAGTAACAATCATCCATCCATCCTCACAAACTTTCGTGTTTATAATATTATATATTGGTGGGAAAGGCAGCATTCATAATAAAGACCATAATTTCAAGAAAACAATAAAAAAACTCAACTTTTTTATCTGGATTCAAAATCGGAAATTTTTATATTTTCGTAGGAATAACATGACAACAACACACCTATAATTCCCAAAGGGTAAAGCAGAGATGTAAGTACTTATAGTACACCCACATTTAATAGGAATATTTGTTAAAAAACAACTGCATATTCAACAATAATGATGCAAACAGTAATTATTATTGTTTATTTACTTCAGATGTTACTTAATACTGCAATTAATTCAACCTTGTATTAAGACAACCTTGTGTAAAACACAATATTCTCTTGTTTCTCATGGTAATATATTATAGGTAACAAGCATATGCTTCAACGGAAAAGGCAATTGGCACATTTTGAATTTTATGCACTAAAGTATCTATATGTTTAAAGTTGTCAACTAAAAATAATATTTAAAAAAAAGTTACTTTCGCACGTTAGAATCGCACGTTTCGTAACGTTTCGTAATCGTAACTTATAAATAATATTTATAAGTTACGATTACGAAACGTTATTATTATAACGTATATTTTTCTATAGGCAAACCGCACGAAGTTAATTTATTTGTGGGCGAGTCAACAACTCTATTGCACAAAATTAAATGAGAACAAAAATGTGCCCATTAATACATATTTCTGGAGTTATAGACTCGCGCGCAAAAAAATGTACAGACGCCAGCAGGTCAAGCTACCCGAAACTGTCATTTTTTCCCAATCAATCTTGAACCTTAATGCTTTAGCGATAAAGTTGAAAATCTATTAAAGAAATTTGACAGATTGTAGTAGCTTGATGTGCTGGCGTCTGTACTAGGTGCGAGACACTTTTGTAAAAAAAAAAAAATTTTGAAGTTACGTTTCGGGCGATTAAATTCGTGCGAATCGACTAATAAGCCAACAGTTTTGTCACTACCGTTTTAATGAGTATAATAAACTATTATACATCTTCAGAAATATCACGTGCATAGTAAGTACTCATAACCGGCGTGCGTGTATGACTAGATGTATGAATGTACATAAACGAAGCAAAAGGAGTATGTAAGGATCATAGCATGGGGAGAAGGCATGAGTTTATACTAGTGTACAAGTTGATGGTTTATCATCGTCTGCCTAGCCTTTTCCCAACTATGTTGGGGTCGGCTTCCAGTCTTAACTGGATGCAGCTGAATACCAGTATTTTACATGGAACGACTGATATCCACAACCCAGTTACTGGGTAATACGATACCCCTTGGTAAGACTGGTTGTCAGACTTTCGGGCTATTGACTACCCATAACGACTGTCAAAGATCCACGAATGACAGCCGGGACCAACGGCTAAACTTGCTTTCCGAGGCACGGAGTGGTCTTGGTATGTGAAGATGGTCACCCATCCACGGACCAACCGCGGCAAGCGTAGCTTAACCTGATCGATCGACTCGTGGATGACATGACCCATGGGATTACAGACGTGGTGTAAAAGAACAAGAATTTAATATTATTTTAAAGAAGTAATAGAAAGAAGTGAAGATATTCCGGAATTTAGAATGAATTATTCATTCAATAAAAGCTGTTTTGCCTTGCAAATATTGTTTTCAATTAATTTTATCTGCATAAAGAATCATATTTTCTGATAAGAAACACAAACAAAACAACTCTAATACTGGTTTGATTCCTAATTAAATTCAACACAACATTTGCATGACTAATTTTATTGTTATTGTTGGCTATTCAACATAATAATATTATTATTTATTAATAATTATGTTGAGTGAAAGAGAGTAGGGAGGCTTTTGCCCAGCAGTGAGACATTAACCGCTAAATAGGAAAAAAAAAACGAATGTTGAGTGAGATCCCAATATATTATGGTTGGACCGGTTAACTTTTATCACTTCGTCACACCTGTAGTTATTCCCCAAGGGGGTAGGCAGAAATTCAGCCATTTTTCGTCAGTTAATCATATTTAAATCCTATGTAATAATAGAAGGTTTGTTGCCGTCAACCAGACACAATTTATAATATAATCAGAGCCGCTACTGAGAAATTCCATAAGGAAAAATACCCAATAACACTGCTCAACAGGAAAAGCAGTGGTGGCCCAGTGGTAACGGCCTCGATTTACGAGTCGTCGGTCGTGGGTTCGAACCCAGACAGGCGCTTTACTTTGTGTAAATTATTTCATCACCACTGCTCTCAAAACGGTGAAGGAAAACATCGTCAGATAACCGTCATGTCCTAGAACCAAAAATTCGAAGACATGTGACATCTACCAACCCGCACTGGGTCCGCGTGGTGGATACGGCTCACCCCCTATCACAGAGTGCCCTGTGTCCCAGCAGTGGGAACATTGTCGGCTGATTATGTAACAAGAAAAAGTTCTCTTTTTTCCAGGAATCACAAACAATATGTAACCATACATTTCCTTCTTACCCCAGGCTAGAGCTATAACATGGCGTCTCCTCGCCGGCTACCTGCCCCCCAACGCAGAGCGGCGCGTGGAGACCCTGGAGCGAAAGAGAGCGGACTACAAGCACCTAGTGCGACAATACTACGACGCAGAGCGAGACGACGATACTTACCGACAGATCCATATAGACATACCGCGAATGAGCCCGCTTGTGGCTTTGTTCCAACAGATTACTGTACAGGTGGGTTTGCATTCATCTTTGAAGCCATTTAGTCAATCATAAACCCTTTGCCCTTAGTCATCTGGGGTTATACCCAGTTGAAATCTGAGGGGCCTCTAATTTCCCTACATTTTTGACACCGAGATTTGATTTGTTTGTCGCCGAGATGAGACTAGATTTTTAACGTTTTGAATTACGAGAATTGCCCCTCTGATGTTGATGTTCGTCTTGGGTAATGAAGATATTTTGCAGAGTAATATCACAGAGGTATATTTTACAGAATCTGGTGGTGGTGGCACCACACCTGGGATTCTAGATCTTTGTTTATTTATATAAAGCAGAATGGCGTTAGAAAGTATGGAGTAATGGCGTGACCGCATGATACTCTACTCGTAATAGCTTCGACCTACGGCTTAGACGACTGCCCAATACGCAATCTCGAGACGTCTAAAAACGTAGATAAACTATCAGTACTACCAGTAGATAATTCTCAAAAAGCACTTCCTCTCTTCTTAAACATCATCATTATATTTTCTTTGCTCCTGTTTCATGTTTATTATTATATTAAGTAAATGGTACACCACAGACTACCTACAACATGTGTATCTTCCCCTTTTTGATCCACCCAAAGGTTGTCTTTAAAAGGTAGTTCTTAGCGATAAGACCGCCCATTGTGTCACCCTTTGTATAATTTCTATATATATTATGTCTGTTATGTATATGCTGTACATAATAAAGAGTGTTCTATTCTATTCATTTGTAATACTAAGCTCTAGCTCTTTATATTAGGCACGTGTTTCTGTGCCAAGTATATTTTTCATTCTATCAAGAATTAGGTTGTTGACCCTGACAATTACGAACATTTGATTTTATCTAACATCAATCAATTAACTAAATCAATGATTTCTTACCATGCATTTCAGATAGGCCTATCCCAAGTGGCTCCAAAACTATCTTCCCCTTACATTTTAAAAAGTCTACAAATTAACATTTTATCCTTACAGGTGATGTTCGAACGCATCCTGTACATCTGGGCGATCAGGCACCCGGCCTCGGGCTACGTGCAAGGTATCAACGACCTGGTGACGCCGTTCTTCATGGTCTTCCTGCAGGAAGCGGCTCCGGGCCAGGAGCTGGACAACTTCCCTCTGGACAAGCTGACGGAGTCACAGCGGGACATCATTGAGGCTGACTCCTTCTGGTGCCTCTCCAAGTTCCTGGACAGCATCCAGGATAATTATATATTTGCTCAACTCGGTATTCAGTATAAGGCAAGTGGAAAATTGATTTAGTTTTTTTTAACTAGCTTCTGCCCGCGACCTCGTCCGCGTGAAGCATCTTTCTTAATTTTTTTTCCGTAAGAACCTTCTACAAAGTATTAGAAAACTTAAAAAAAAAGATGGATGAAAACGGTAAAGTCGTTCTCAAGTTATGGCGTGACCAAGGGAAATAGGGATTTATTTTTATATTTATTTAGATTTTTCTTTTGCCAATTTGCTGCTTATGTGGTTTTAAACATGATTTCGTTCCAAAATCGAATCGAAGCTGCAACCGTTTTCGCAAAAATCATCATCTGCCTAGCCTTTTCCCAACAATGTTGGGGTCGGCTTCCAGTCTAACCGGATGCAGCTGACTTCCAGTATTTTACATGAAGCGACTGCCTATCTGACCCCCACAACCCAGTTACTGGGTAATACGATACCCCTTGGTAAGACTGGTTGTCAGACTTTCGGGCTACTGACGACCCGTAACGACTGTCAGAGATCCACGAATGACAGCCGGGACCAACGGCTTAACGTGCTTTCCGAGGCACGGAGGGGTCTTGGTATGTCAAAATGGTCACCCATCCACGGACCAACCGCGGCAAGCGTAGCTTAACCTGATCGATTGACCCGTGCGGCTGTTATTACTTAGGTTTTCGCAAAAAATATAATTAGTAAATACGTTAGGAAGAGAGAAGAGAAGAGTGAGGGAAGAGAGAGTGCACGTGTGTCTACGCAGACACTAAACTTGTGCACTATAATATCTGCCGCGTCGAAGGCTAGTCATCGTTGAGATTGGCCGCCATGGCAGAAATACACTCCGGAGGACTATTATTATAACGTTAGAAAATCAATGCATACAGATATGAAAATAAAACTATGGCCTGCGTCGCCGCGTCGCTCACCGACATAGGACTCTCTCGTTCCTTCAAATTCGCCTACTTTTTGCACGTTATTCGTTTTAATTTCATTGATGCGATGTTATAATCCGTGACCTACACCACGCCACGCCACAGTTCTTCAAGTAGAGGTTGCTCCAAGATGCTATTTTACAAAACGTAAACAAAATTTTTTCAAACGATAGATAATTTTTATTCGGGGATAAAATTGACGTCTGAAAGATTTTGTAGGGAACAACTGTCAAAAATTATTCCTCGGATAAAATTATCTGGCGTTGGAAAAATCAGCCCTTAATGGAATTAAAATATGCTCATAAAACAAAAACGCGAAATCGTATACTTGTGTTTTTTTATTTATCTATTTATTAAAGTCTCCAATAACTATCATTACAGGTAATAATGCGATATCGTGGTTGCCATTAAAACGGGACGCTGTATATATATACTATGTATGAGTGTAACCACTTAAAATTATCATAAAAAAGAGCTATCTGTGTCAGCGGCAGCTAATCAATTGATTGATAAGCACTGATTGTAACTAAACGATGCTTGTTACCATGATTGCGTACAAACTGATAATTAAGTCTTTGGCTCAAGCAAGGGATTAGTAAGTGGCCTCTGATTTCGGTAGGCCTATTGTTTTTTGTTATTTGTCATAATTATACAGGTTGGCACTTGGCAGGGACGGGACATCGACGCGCAAACTGTAACCATGAATTGAACTCATGATTCTAGAGGCTCCTAGCGTAGAAATTCTTCTTCAGTTATTAAAAAAAAAAAATCTGCTGTTTCATAGAACAGTGCTGTGACCTCCGCGGTCAAAATGTATGGAACAGCTATTTTTTTTTTATAAGCTACGAAAAATTTCTACGCTGGGTTTCAGAATCATGTACTGATTCCATGGTAATAGGTTGTACGACGATGTTCCCTGCCACCCAGTATAGTAATTCGATTGGCTATTTTTAATTAGGGCAACCGATCACAACAAACTTTTCGCTGTATCTCAATAAAAATCAGTTATTAACTTTATGGCCTGTTCGAACTGAGGTACACGTACACCCCGCGCAGGGCACGGGACACGACTGCGCGCGTCTATAGTTATAACTACAGGTAAATAAATAAAATAAACTAATTCAGGAAAAACCCCAGGATGAATATAGCCAATATACCTATTAGGAGGTGACGAGACTATTTATTTATTTAGGTTAGGCAAACCAACTAAATACACGCAAAAACATTCAAAGATGTACTTTGAATGTTTTTGCGTGTATTTAGTTGGTTTTTTTTGTTGATTTCGAAAATCATTTACAAATGCAATAGCATTGCATGCATCTAAATTAAAGCTGAGCACAGCACTTTATTAAAATCTCGCTATACAATAATAATTAACAAAAAGATGGATAACAATGTAATTAGAACTAATATCGATAATCTCTTATACTTAAAATCAATTTGAATTAGATTAGATTAAATAAGATTGGATTAAAATAAATATGATTGAATTAAATAAAAAACAAAAAAAAAATATAATAAAAAACACACAAAACAAAGAAGAAGAAAAAATATTGAGCAAAAGTTTACATATTATTGAGCACTCTTTTAAACTTAGTAATACTGTACTGTACTGTACTATTCCTGCCAGCTTGAACGTAATCAGCCCATAATGTTCCCACTACTGGGATACAGGCCTCCTTTCGGTGAGAGGGAGTGGGCCGAAATTCACCACGCGGACCCGGTTGGATTGGCGGATGTCACATATCTTCGGATTTTTCGTTTTAGAACATAACAGGATGTTTTCCTTCACCGTTTTTAAGAGCAGTGGTGATGAAATAATTTACACAAATAATCGCCTGTCGGGGTTTGAAGCTACGACCTAGAACTCGGTAAGTCGCGGGGCCACTGGGCCACCATGACTACTCTCAGTTTGAACACTTCCATACAAATTAGTTGATACAATCGACGCAAGCTGATTTCTGCCCGCATCCCGCGCGAGATTCGCATCAGCTTATAAATAAAAAAAATATTTTTATCATATTATGATGTAACTAAAATTTTACCGTTTTCGCAATTTTTCCTTTATCTGTGCTATAATACGTTGCTTCGTACCAAATTTCAAGATTCTGAGTTCACGGGAAGTACCCTGTAGGTTTTGATTCTTTTGATTTCTTTTGATTGCGTTGGCTTAGAAGTTTGATTTTTTCACAGCCCTAAGGGTCAGTAGACCTGAGTATTAGATATAAATTCCAGCTTGATACCTCCACGGACAACAAAGTGATCCTATAAGGGTTCCGTTTTTTTTCCTTTCGAGGTACGGAACCCTAAAAAGCACAGCCACATCACATAAATTAGACTTATGCTATAAACTTAGGCTTGAACTTTTTTATATAAGTGGAAACTTGTAATTGACCATCTACATATTACTTCTGAGTACTCGAATGTATTAGATGTAAGTTTTCTTAAAATTAATAAAATAACATGAATAAATAAAAAATCATAGCACATGACAATTAAGGCGTAGGTACACGAGGGTTCACCACATGTATTGCTGCCTTGGTGAAATGTTGGTGTAGGTTCTATAGGTAATGGCGTCGATTCCCTTGTATACAAACTAAACTAAATTTAAGTTCAGTGCATCTTTTTCTTTCTATTTCATTAGGAAAGGACAGAAGATAAATATTAGTTTAGTCTTCTTAATGAAATTGAAAGAAAAAGATGCATTGAACTAAATTTAGTTTAGTTTGTGAACAAGGGAATCGGCGCCACTGTAGGAGAAACGATAGTAATTATTTTATCTGAAAGATATTGTTTTTATCTTTCAGATAAAACAATTACTATCGTTTCACGTTTTTTACATTTTTATCCCTGTCACTTGGCTCGTCAGGTAAATCTCATTCCTAATTTTTAAAGTATTCATAAAGGTTGTATTTAAGCACCAGATAAGCCATAATCTCTACATTACATCTCTGCTTAATCCTTCGGTGAATACAGGTGTGATGCCGACCGCCTATCTGACTTCCACAACCCAGTAACTGGGTAATACGAAACCTCTTGGTAAAACTGGTTGTCAGAATTTTGGGCTTCTATCTATCCGTAACGACTGTCAAAAATCTACGAATGACAGCCGGAACCAACGGCATACCGTGTTTATCGAGTCACTTCTCAGAGTAGACAGATAGGAAACACCGAACTCGTCTAGTTTAAAAAAATTATGATTGACGTGTAAAAGTGTTTTTACAAACCTACTTACAGAAAATAAATCATTTATCACGGAGGGGAGAGATCTCGATATTTTATGGATTGGCACCCATCCACGAACCAACCTCCGCAAACATAGCTTAACTTATCAGTGCGGTCGTTATCATTTAGCTACGACAAACCAAATAAAAAAGTGAAAAAACCACTAAAGCTGTTAAAACATTCAAACCGACCCCATTATTTTTAAGGAAAACAAAGATGTAATTCCATGTTATTATAAAGATTACGCTTCGCCGAAGTGTGCAGTTAAAATATCAGCGTAGCAACACAACTGATTATATGCGGACAAAGTAAATCGATTTCCGCACTGTAGATTCACGCTCTATTGTGACTGGTTGACCTCAAGTTAATGTGATCGTAACGTTATCGCGTCACAATATTACATTTCATGTATTATCAAGAAAAACGTGAAAATGTTGACCTTTTTCTACCTTTGCAGTAACACATACCCCCTTATTACAAAACAAGGTTTTTCTTTCGATCAGGTTTAAACCACTGACCCAGTTAATGAATTAAGAACCCAACCGATAGAGAAATGCAGTTCTTTATACAAAAATGACAGCTTGGTTCGGTGCTAAGTTGTCATTTTAGTATTAAGAACTTTGTCTAAATCGAAATAAAGTTCCAAATACAAGTATTGGCTCAATAGTTAAGGCTAGAACTAAAGTTAGGTTTCGTTTTGTAATAAGACGGAAGGAGTCCAATTCCCGTAATTAAAAACGTTCAAAATCTAGTCGCAGTTTCATCTCGGCGACAAACAAAATGTCAAAAATGTATGGAAAATAAAGATATTTTTGACAGATTGAGACTGAGATCACACTGTGAACATTCTTAAAATTACGAGAATTGCCACTCTGATTATTTACATAGCATAAGCATAATCAGCCAGGCCTCCCTTTTTTTTGAGAGGGATTGGGCCGTAATGCACCACACGGGCCCAGTGCGGGTTGGTAGATGTCACATGTCTTCGAAGTTTTGGTTCTAGGACATGCCGGTTCAACCGGGCACAAATCCAAATAAGAAATTCCAGATAGAAAAACTCAATAACACTATAGTAGTAGGTAGATATCTAATTTCTTCAGAATTCGTCAAAAGGGCGAATGAGCTAGATGATGAAGTTTTACATCTGAATTCTATTAGTTTAAAAAACAATAAGTTACGGTACGAGTACATGCGATTTTTTATCAAACCACATATTTTTTCTCTCAATTATAATAATCGTCGGTCATCATCATCAAGACGGGTTAGAACGGGGGCCGCGTGGTGATGATGATATAATGCAAAAGGTTTGATAATACTTGAATGCCACCTGCATTCATGTGTAGAACACAGCTTTGTTCTTGCTTCAACAATGGCTTGGTTTTAATCTTAGCTTTGTACCGACGACGCGCGACGGTTGGCGTATAATGGTTGGTATGCAAACCATTTATCAGTTCCTACCGTTACCGATGGTCACGTCTAGGTGACTCAAATAGGTATTCAAATT
This sequence comes from Apamea crenata, assembly GCA_949629185.1. Classification (NCBI taxonomy): domain Eukaryota; kingdom Metazoa; phylum Arthropoda; class Insecta; order Lepidoptera; family Noctuidae; genus Apamea; species Apamea crenata. Next base: position 9,463,266 of record OX451372.1, read on the forward strand.
AGTTTATTCTATGTCTAATTAAGATTGGCGTGCGAGGGAATTACGTACATAATAACTATTGTTAGAAATACTTTATAATTATATTGTATTATTTAAAGTAAAACAAGTCTGGTGTATAGGCAGAGATTGCGTTTTAGCGATAAAACCGTCCATTGTAGTATTTTTCACAACAATGTATAATTATTGTCTGCATTTTAATTGTGTTTACAATAAAAAATAATCTTTCTGATTATTGTACATATTTAACGCAACATATTTTTTTATACACAACATACCAGAGGGCGGGCCCCTCTGGTATTTTGTGTATAAAAAGCTAAATAATAACAGGCGCACAGGTCGTTGATCAGGTTAAGCTACCGTGGATGGGTCACCATTTTCACATACCAAGACCCCTCCGTGCCTCGGAAAGCACGTTAAGCCGTTGGTCCCGGCTGTCATTCGTGGATTTTTGACAGTCCTTAAGGGTTGTCAGTAGCCTGAAAGTCTGACAACCAAGGGGTATCGTATTACCAAGTAACAGGGTTGTGGAGGTCAGATAGGCAGTCGCCCCATGTGAAATACTGGTATTCAGCTGCATTCGGTTAGACTGGAAGCTGACCCCAACATAGTTGGGAAAAGGCTAGGCAGATGATGATGACACATAACATAACATCACGCTTGGTTTCCCCGAAAAATTGGGCAGAGGTGTGTCCATAGTGCACCCAAGTAGCACAGAACTGCATTATAAATTTTCACGTAAGGCCCACAGCGTTAATCTAAGCATTTATACCGACTTATTTGAGTTCACCCAGGCAGCAACAGCTGTTTAGAAAAAGGCGAGGCTCACTATAACGCTTTCTTCTGTACTGTAAATCTATTAAGCACCACAAACACGCCACAGATGTCACTGTTATTCAACGTTTAGTAGTGCAGTACCCTATCAGCTGCATGAGCGCATGGTTGTGAACACAAATAATGCAGTTTTCTGAATAAAAACCCAACCGTGTACTATAAAACCGTTGCATTTTAAGAGAGAACATATCAACTTCTATAACGTAAGCAGTTACTTTGTAAAGTTATTTAACAAAGATTTAATGCTTTATGCTGCATACAGATAAACTTTTACCCCATTAGCCAGGTTTCGAATAACAGCATTTATTTAGGCCAAGACAGAACTTAAAGTGGACTTTTAAGCAGTTACATAGCAGCAAACCTGTCAGCCATTCTGTCTTGGGCTGAATAATTTAACTTTCGTAGGCATTTAATTTGCTGATTGAATTATATGTAACCATGAAATGAATATTTCTACACCAGGCCATTTTGACAGTTTCTTGACGTAATATTGGAAAAGAATATTGGACAAGACGGGTTCCGTATGTAATACTTATCCATTCATAAGAAGTTTCCAGTTGAACAACAAAGAAGAAGTGTTTGCCTATCCAATAAAATCATCCCGATTTGGAATATATATATCTAATAGAATAAAACATTGCGATACCTACTAGTGTGGTTGTGTTAAATCATAAAGATATAAAATGTAAATTTGTGTGTATTCCTCATAAAGAATACCACTATTTCATACCGCTAGGACATACTGTTTGAAAATAATATACACCATTGCATACTAATTGTTTTAACTTTTATTTTCTTTCCTCATTTAAAAAAATATTTTGCACATTGCACATTGTGTTTAATCATTCCTGACACATAATAATATAAAATACATTTAAAAAATCTTCCGCAAATACTGAAAATACCTGGCATAGATAAATTCGTGTAAGTAACGCCTCAGTAGAGCTTGCAAAATAGTACGGGCTATTCGCTGTTAGCATCTTCATAGGTCCGAATGTTTTTTTCTTTTTAAAGTAGGTACATTTTAGGGTATCCCACCCTGGTCCAGGTCTTGAATTCTCATCTTTTAATAATTTCATGGGGTATTTAGTTCTTCTCGGTGGCCACCGTAGAAGTCCCTTAGTTTCCACTGTGCAGGAACGACTGACAGAGTGGCAACACCTCCCTCTAATCTCTATAGTCTGAACGATTTTGTAAGGCATGTTCTGTAAAAAAACAACAAAATCATACTTAGGTATTAAATAGTTCATGTATTTTCTATTTAATGAAATTATATTAATAGGTAGCCATTTAAATTATAATTTTAATTAAGTACTTGTCGTCGAGTAATTACTAAAAAGGGAATAAAATGGTTTTAGCAGAACCACAGCGGGACCCTAAAAGCTTGGATCCATAAAGGTTATCTGGATAACTGGCGCAAAATGTGAACCATTACTACTCGTCATATCGATCCATGGCTGATTTGTTTCTCACAAGTGCTTAACTATTTTACTATTTACTGAATTATAGGCCACATGAGAACACCTGTACAGACCTTAGCATTAAATTAAGATTAGAACTTTTCACTTGCCATCCGCCATTTTTCACTGCGTGACTGTGAATTATTGTAAAATTGTATCTTCTTATTTTGCTTTTATTTTAGAAGATATCGATTGGAATTGATTTGGTTTACAAATTATTTACATGTAACCAGCCTTTTTATCAATTTTTTTTGTAAAAAACCATAATATTTACTTCGTTCACTGTCCATTTAAGTTAAGTTTTTTTTTGTATTTAGTGGTATTATGAGAGCGCGTGAAAATTTTGAACTAAACATGTATGGTATTTCACAGTAAAGTTAACTCCCCAATAAGATTTCAAACATAATAGAAAGAAATCGAAGTTTTGCTTACCTTATATTATATTCACAAATGACACTTGAGATCTTGCACACAAAACGTACACATCATGTTTAACAAATTGACAGTTCATATTAAAGAAAAATAAATAATAATGTTAATGCATTCCACAATTTCGCTCAGAGTGAACTTTCAAATGTGTAGAAGCATATAAAATGTACACATTCGTCTTTCGTGCTGTATTATAGATAACACGTGGCTTGTTAATCAGGCAATTTTTAGCTCTTGGGGTGATTGTTACACACATAAATGCTAATATAATGTTGATATAATTCAATTATTTGATAATGGGAATTCTTATACAGCTATGTGCTGAATTATTTGTGCCCAAATTAGAGTTATATCAGCAGAGGATGCGCTGTCTACGCTGTTATACAGCAAGTTTATGCAGCCAATGTTTTCACGGTGCTCTGTGAAAATGCTGTTATAAAGCACTTTTGTGCTACTTGGGCACCCACGTTTCGCCGGTTATGTTTTTGTTTCATGTTATAAGCTCGAGCCTATTGCCATTATAAGCATAATCTATAATATTCCCACTGCTAGGATACAAGCCTCCTATCGGTGAGAGGGAGAGGGCCGTAATCCACCACGCGGGCCCAGTGTGGGTTGGTAGATGTCACATGTCTTCGAATTTTTGGTTCTAGGACATGCCGGTGTCCTCAAGATGTTTTGCTTCACCGTTTTAAGAGCAGTGGTGGTGAAATAATTTACACGAAGTAAAGCGTCTGTCTAGGTTCGAACCTATGACCTACAACTCGTGAGTCGTGAGCCGTTACCACTGGGCCACGTGAAAGAATTTTCGAAATAATCCAGATATTACCTCCTACATCCAAGCAAACCTTACCTCTTTATAATATTAGTGTAGATCAATTGAATTATTCTCATCGATGTATACGTCTTTTTGAGGCTGACTGTTCTACCAAAACAGTTCGTACTAGAACTAGAGCATTCTCGAACAACCTATCAAGGACACGTGCACCAAATATCGCCCAGCCACTTGTTTACCTACCGAACAAGGAAACAGACACATTAATAATATTATTTTCCCTACCACATACCGCTCTAATTGGCCACTATCACCAACCACAAACCTTGTTTGTTGTTCCCTCTGAATATTATGCGTCATTTATTTCGATAACAACAATTAGAGCTTCAGAACTCAGGAAAATGATAGCACCAAAAATAGACATGCCAAACAGGTAAATGTGGCATGTAATAGGTACCTACATGCATTGTGGTATTTTAATAGGTTATGATATCGCAACGGCCGTTGACTTCAATAATAAATATGATGTTAAATACCTTTTGTTTTCCCCGAAACGTGTACAAAGGCGTTGACTTGTTATACGTTCCACTGAAAATCCTAGATTTATGAATTCTAGAACACCTGTAGATATACCACCTAGAGGAGAAATTTTTCGTCAAGCAAGCAAAAGCGCGATACCTACGCGGTCAAAATGTATGGAAAAGCATTTGTTTTTTTTTAATACGCACGAAGAGTTTCTATGCTGGGGGTTCAGAATCATGTACTGAATCCGGTAGCAAGTTGCGCGTCGATGTCCCTGCCACCCTGTATATGACAATAATATTTCTTAAATGCACTGCCTGATATTTCCGCATTTTGAAATATATCTATTGTTGAAAATGAATCGTGAAATTATAAATTTTCATGTTGTATTGTTAATTATGTTAAAGAAACCAATTTCACATTATATTGTTTGCTTACAGGTGAATCAACTGAAGGAGCTCATACGTCGCATAGACTTACCGCTCCACGAGCACCTGCAGACACACGGCGTGGACTACCTCCAGTTCTCCTTCAGGTGGATGAACAACCTCCTCACTAGAGAAATACCACTCCCATGCACCATACGTCTGTGGGACACTTACCTCGCCGAATCAGACGGGTTCGCCACCTTCCAACTATACGTCTGCGCGGCTTTCTTGCTCCATTGGCGGGAAAGACTCATGCTAGAAAGAGATTTCCAAGGGCTCATGATACTCCTACAAAATGTGCCCACTCAGAACTGGACCGATTCGAATATAAGTGTGTTGGTAGCTGAGGCGTATAGGCTGAAATTCGCATTCGCGGACGCGCCGAATCACTTACACAACGCCGGCAAGTCGGACAGATGACCTGGGCGATAGTCTGTTGATTTTGGCACAGTCGCGGAACGACGTCTATTTGAGAGTATTATAATAGTATCACAATAAACCGCGCAGGGTTTAAAAAACTACGTGTCCCGCCCATTTGGAGAACACGCTTCGCCACGAGAACGCTGCGTATATCATTCACGTGGTCTGGTCTGCGAGCAACTAGAAATATCAAACGACGATCGTATCGACATGCTGTGATGCAGAAAAGGTGATAAAATACAAAAAAAAAAGCGTTTGTTTTGTAATACACTTGCGAATATGAAGCTACGACCATTTTAGGCTAAGATTGTATGAGATTTTTTTAGATAAAATATCTCTCGTAGTACCTTTAGACTTCTTTCCGTGACGATGTAATCGACCATGTTGACATTATCAGAAGCTTGTATACAGTTTTGGATTTGTAAGGCGATGTTACAATGCTAAGTGAGAATGTCAAGCCGACTGTGTGTATCAGGGTAAAAGGATCCCATTGCTTTTTGCGTCTAATGCTAGCGTATGAAACACGAAGGTTTTAGGATAATAATAATCAAATAATACTAGCCTATGACTGTCCCACCGCTGGGCAAAAGCCTCTTCTCATACGGAGCGGGCACGAGCAGTGAGCACCATGCTTACTCAAGACGGGTTGGTGATTTTATACTTCTACCGTCTTATTACAAAACGAAACCTAACTTTAGTTCTAGCCTAAACTATTGAGCCAGTACTTGTATTTCGAACTTTATTTCGATTTAGGCAAAGTTCTAAATACTAAAATGGCAACTTAGCACCGAACTAAACTGTCATTTTTGTATAAAGAACTGCATTTCTCTAACGGTTGGGTTCTTAATTCAATAACTGGGACAGTGCGGTTTAATCCTGATCGAAAGGAAAACCTTGTTTTATAATAAGGGGGATATTGTCTACATAAGTCCAACGGTGCTATTCTGTATAAAAACTCGGGTGAAGTGAATTGCCAACCACCTAAAGCTAGGGATTGATATTATTGACAGTTAACTTAAAGTTCACTTCACCTAAGTCTTCATGGTGAGATTTTTACAGAATAAATAGGCAGGTTTCCTCACAATTGTGTGGCGAAAAAATGTGTGTGATGACTCTAAAAAAAAGATGGTTATATTAGCTAAATTTCTTTTTTTTACCTTACTTTTGGCAATTAAATTTGCGATTTGGAGTTAACTAGATAATTACCTCATTGATATTGTGTTTTAGTTGTTACCGTCGATATTAAAATGCTTGATGTGTTTAAATCACTTTTGAATGATAAAAGGAATATCGCATCATTATTCATCCCAGTCAAGATTTATTCGAACACTAGCTGAACTGTCAGACGTCGCCAAGTCCAAATTTAAAAAAATCATACGAAAATTCCATAGAAAAAGGACGTTCGAAAGAAGTTTTCCCGGATTTGTAAATTTTCCGGGAATCTTTCACAATTTTTCTCTCCATAAAAACATAATTTGGACTATTACGAACATTTAAAAAAGAATAAATATCCAAATCGGTCGAGCCATTCTCATGTGTTGCGCTTACCAACGCACAGCATTTCATTTTCATTTATATATAGATACGATTCCAATCAAAGTGGAAGTCGACAGGGTTGAGACACTGCTCCGTCAGCTAGACCAATTTTGTTCAGTATCTATCAGTGTAGCTATAATTATACCATAAATAAGGTGCTTAATTTTATCGCGAATAAACTTAAACACTTAAAAAATATCTACTGCAAACAAAACGTATGAATCTAGACGTCCCAGAAAAACATCGTGTTTCATAGTTTAGTATCAGACATCGCATACCCACTCCCTAGATTTTAAAGTTGGCTACCGACACGCCATATTACTTGTTTTGCTATATAGACGGCCTAATGGATTTAGTTTAATTCGTTGGTGTTGCGACCCGATATGTAACATTGGGCCCTTCGTACACAACAGTAGTAAAGTCTTTCCATACTTGAATTCATAATCTCAGCGCCATTTACGCTTCTTTCATCTAAGTGCTAAATATTCTAAGTTGATTTTTGATTGACCGTTTTTAAAAAAGATCCAAAGATAATATGCGTTGCAATGGAATTTGAACTTTGTAACCACGACATTGACTTTATTTTTCGAAAACTTGATAATTATCTCAGATTCTGAATTCAAATATAAGTAAGTTTCGTGGCATCCTTCTAATTTTTAGTCGCAGAGACCGACCCCTGGTTTTTAGAAGCTTGATAAAATCTCTGATTAGAAAAACTGCTGACAAATCGAATTACCTTATGATTGTTTGACCAAAAAACCAATCGAGATCAAACTCAAACTCAAATCATTTAATTCAACTAAACAAATTACAGGCACTTTTGAATTGTCAAAGGGTCGGTCAGTCAGAAAGATGAAGCTAGTTGCCCATTCCATAGCGTAGGTACCTATGGAGAAGAACGGGCAAGAAACTCCATGGACACTCTTTTAAATCATAAAATTCTTACAAAATATTTGATTACATCATTCGTGTTGAAATTAACCATGTGAGAACGATGTAGAAAAGACGTGCACGTCTATCAATCAACTCAGCCACTGCAGCAACTGCTGGACATAGGTCTACCCCCCACCTGCTCCACCTGCTAGATGAACCGATGACCTTAAAAAGGTGGCTAGGACAGGCTGAATGCGGAAGACGGAAGAATTACAGATAATAAATAGTTAGAAAAACCAATGGTTAGTCCTAAATTGTTTGGAATTTTAGACTTACCTAGTGTTGTGTGCAAACGGTCTTATTATTAATTTAAATAGTAAAATGTTGGACATTATCGCTCACCATTACTTTATGTTAAAGGGCAGCTGATCGCTGGTAAAGGCGGATTGCACCATGCGAGAGTTAAACTGGCTAACAGAGTAAAAATGTTTATTTATTTCATTTTACTTTAAGTTAGAAGATGTCGCAGGCATCTGGTTAAATTAATTAGCTCACTAACGCTATTAAATTTGGTGAGAGAATCTATTCGATGCTTTGTAAATATTAACGTCAACGTCCATGTAATATTTCGAGCTGTTAAGCCTATGATGTAATTAAAGGTGTATCAAATTGTGAATAAATCCAATGTCTGCGACTTAGGCACTGCAACTTACTACTGTTAAGATTGTTTTAAGTTCACAAGCAGGTTGTTTTTATTTTATTTGCTTATTCTATTATCTTGGGGTCTCAAAAATGTAATGAATATTGCTGCTACGTGAATAGGAAGTGTAAACTTAGCAACCGACTTAAACTTACTTTAAGCGATCGTTAAGTATGGTGTAATCCGCCCCGTGTAAAATATTTTATTTGATTTATTTTTGTTTTTGTGACCTCCATTTATGTACTATTTGATTTTATTACTACGTTATTTTACTTAGATTATTATAGCATTATACATTATATATTTACGAAGTGTGTTTTATTGTTAACTAACGAACCGTTCCTCATCGTCGCAGTTTTTATGACTTAACGAAACATCGAGATTTCTTTATCATGTCTCTCTCTCTCTTTAGGGGCCCATGGCTAAGTAATAACAGCCGCACAGGGCGATCGATCAGGTTAAGTTACGCTTGCCGCGGTTGGTCTGTGGATAGGTGACCATCTTTACATACCGAGACCCCTCCGTGTCTCGAAAAGCACGTTAAGCCGTTGGTCCCGGCGGTTGTCATTCATGGATCTTTGACCCGTAGTCTTGCCAAGGGGTATCGTATTACCCAGTAACTGGGTTGTAGAGGTCAGATAGGCAGTCACTCCATGTAAAATACTGATATTCAGCTGCATCTGGTTAGACTGGAAGCCCCACTTAGGTTAGATGATCCCACCCAATGCTGAGTGTAGGCATCCTGCAATGCACACCACTCTTCTCTGTCTCTAGCCTTCCTAAGCTAGAGTCGTCCAGCAATCTTGACCAGGTCGTTGGTCCACCTCATCGGCTGTCTGCCCACGCTTCTACTACCATGTGTCGGTGTCCAATCCAGCACTGTTCTTTAAGTTTATTATGAATAAAACCATTAAACATTCCGGAATTCATTCTGTATGTTATGGTGGAAAACCGCATCAAAATCCATTGTGTAACAGCTATTTAGAGATTAAACATTACTGTGCATGACTTATTAAATGTCTATTTATAAAATAAAATGATTATGATGACTGATTCATTGGTGTAGAACTGTAGAGGTCGCAAGTGCGCCTTCTGAACGTGGTCATTGGATCGATCCCCAGATGGGGCAAATGTACTTAACAATTCTGTCGACCCCTTCGGGTAACAAGTGTCATGTTTATTATGTTAATGGGTAGGTAATGTGTATCGTACATTACGAGTATTTCATGGATTTATTTATTTGTTTAGGATCTGTAACAATAGATGTACACGATACATGACACATAAAATGAGGATTATTTCATATCTACAGCCGCTCAGAATATGGATTTTAAAATTGACAAAAGTTTTAACTACCTATCTCCGACGAAACAAAAAAGTCGTTAACATATCATGGACTTGTAGAAATATAAAACGAAATTAGTCTCCCTTAGCGGCGATGGATAATAAATAAAATAGAGCGTCTATTTTTATAGAGCTCTCGTATGGGAATAAAACTGAATGATATAGAAACTTATAGTTATTAATAAAGTAATATGCTATCTTTCCCTCACAAAAGAAATAGGCGAATCTTTACAAACCGAAACAGACATTCTAAAAGATTTCTTAACGCCTATAATATTCTACTTAGCTATAAAAAAAGCTCAGCACCTCAACATATTGCTATACAAAGAATTCAGGAGCTTTCTGCGAAAATTGGCAACATTCCCGTCCTCCCGTCTGCGCAGGTCCTGAGCTGGCCTTCACCTAGAACTTGACACCCGCCAGTGACCCACAGTTATCCCAGCATTCTTCATTTTATAAACAAAAACGTTTTTATCAAAACAAATGAGTAACGTCACTTAATAGTAGTGTTTCATGGGTTTTTTATTTAACTTGAGCGTTGAATTGTATATTTTGGGTAGTAAAATCGATATAATTAGGAGTAAATGGGAATCTACTACGTTCCGGATGAAAAGTGACCTTGACCGAGATTTTGAGATGGTACGTATTGCGTTGTATTGCACTGTATCGATAAGTGGTTTCCTAGTTTGCTTGTAGCAAGACCACTGTTTTGATTTATATACCTAATTGAAGAATATTGCCGAAACAACTACCTATCAAGGAACGAACGATAATGCTATTTGAAAAAATAATATTAGTAGCTCCATATTATTGACGGAAATGGCGCGAATTTGAACCTACCTTAGTCTGCCCTTCTATCCTGTCCTATGCCTGTTATTTTTAACATAGCCGCAAACAAGGCTTATTTTTAAACTTACTATATTTAAAATTGTTTTTACAAAGTCCTGGGGATTTTGTAATATCTTGATTTAAAAGAGTGTTCTTGGAGTTTCTTGCCCGTTTTTCTACATAGAGATCTACGATTTGAAATGGGCAACTGGCTTTAGATTTCTGACTAACTGCCCGAGTTCTTGACAATTCAAAATGAATTTGACAAAAACTTGTTTTATGAATGATCGGATGAAATACTACCGATCGAAATATAATTAGAAATTAATAACTACGTACAGCTCTAACCGGCTATGTAGCTAAATATACGAGTTTACGATGGACCTTAGAGTTCTAGAGTGAAATAATAACTTACGCCTTGTCCACAAGACCAGTCGATCTATTCTGTAAAAATCTCACCGTGACACCTTAGGTGAAGTGATCTTGAAATGATTTTTCAATAGTGTCAATCCTTCGCATCAGCCGATCGATTCTGTAAAAATCTCACCGTGAAAAGTTAGGTGAAGTGAGCTTAGAGTGAGCTACCAATAATGTCAATCCCTAGCATTTAGTTTGGAATGACAGCTCACTCCACGCTCACTTCACCTAAGTTTTCACGGTAAGATGGTTACAGAATCGCACTGCTGGTCAAATGACAGCTCACTCCAAGCTCACTTCACCTAAGTTTTTACGATGAGATTTTTACAAAATAGATCGGCTGGAAATAAGGACTATCTACTTATGCTCCAATTAAACTGTAGTTGAAGACCTAGCAAGACTACCAAAGATGACCTAATCTCGACTGCCAGGTATGACCTATCTCGACTTTCAGAGAAGATCTATCTCAACAACTGCTAGCTACAGCCTACAGCGATATACCGCTCTTTGCTGGAGAAAAACTGCTCTACTGTCCAAAAATGCCCATTTAAGGCCGATGCAAATATGGACGGCTCAGATCAGGAGCCATATGCTCTCTATGGCACAATGACCGAAACCGCGCGAAATGAACGCGAGGTTGGCGTCAAGTCACGTCAAGGAATTGACGTGGTTTCGAAGTAAGGAATCATTGAGTGATCCTAATGAATTACGGCTCAGGTCTTATGCTATAGGTCCTATCTATGTTAACGTATTTATTTTTGTGCGCCGTTGAGGCAAAAATAAATACATTATCTCATCTTATCTTATCTTAGAACATCATTTTCGTGATTGTACAATATTGGGAACTATCGCACACTACAGGCGGGCCCGGCTGAACTGCGCTTTTTTGTATTGCAATCCGGTGCGCTGTGGCCCCCTGGGGCTATTTTTAAGTGTCCTTAGCTTTAGTCTATAATCCTACAAGAAAATGTTGCCATCGTTAATTATTATTATAAAGGAGCGTTTGCAAGCTTCGTCGAGTCTTCTCGCGAGCGAGCGAGCTATGAAACGGGCTATGCTTGGAGTCTCTCTGAGGGATCGAATCCTCAATGAGGTGATCCGGCAGAGAACCCAAAGTTGTCGACATAGCTCACAGAATAAGCAAGTGAGCTGAAGTGGCAATGGAGCCGGCCATATTAGCCATAGAACCGATGACCGTTGGGGTAGTGCTCTGGAGTGGAGACCGCGAATCGGTAAACATAAGGTGGGACGCCCTCAGGCTAGGTGGAGCGATGACCTTCGCAGGATGGCTGGTAGCAGGTGGATAAGAGTGGCCGAAAATCGAGTTGAATGGCGTGCAATAGGAGAGGCCTATGTCCAGCAGTGGATTGCTATAGGTTGCTGATGATGACGACAATGACCAAGGACCACGGAGATAGTAAAACTCCGTGTGGTTTACCAGCAGCTTCTATAAGCATTTGTTGCTGCCTAAAAACTAGAAAACTTAGGAATTAATAAAACAAAACTAAAATATGTATTTACATATTAGCTTGAAATAATTGCAACGACGTTTTCCCTTTGATGGGATTTTCCAAAACATTGTACATTAGTTTCAAATTGTGGTTTTCCTTACGATGATAAATTAAATTATGGCCTTCGAACTCATTTTGTTATTGTGGAGCACAAAATTAATAATAATAAAGTATGGATCGCTATATTAATAATATTTAATTAACTGGTATTTATAGGAAATTATGACATTATTTATGTAATTGGTACTTATCATGGGGTGACGTGGCCTTTATTGTTATATTTAGGTAGGAAGTGTAGGGACGCACCCTTACAATAACTTGATTAGGTATAATATTAAGTGGTTGAATTCAATGCTTAGATTCAAAACCGCATCTATTGTATATACCTACCTATTTGAGATTGTAATAATTTTGTAGGTACCTATAGTACACAAAAGGAATGAAAATGTAAAGCACTTAGAAGTTAATTTTACTTGCAAACTAATTATTTTACCAACTAGTTACCTATTGCCAACTTGCCAACATTTTGAATGTAAAAATAACAGTTCAAAAAGAAAACAGGTAGGTAAAGCGCCAGCTATCTCGTAATCTTCTTACGAGTAGCGTGTCGTGTCGATAGCAAAAATAAAAAAGTTTGGCCCAAAATTCAGCAACGCGATTAGCATTCGCTTACGTAGCCAATAATATCACGTGTGCAGGCGACAGGGTATGCGTTCAAAAAAAAAAAACTACATTTTCATATGGTTAAAGATCTACTTTCCACTCAACTCAACTCAAAGCATTTATTTCAGAAACCCTTTACAGGCAGTTTTGAATTGTCAAGGAGTCGGTCAGTTAGAAATATGAAGCTAGTTGCCTATTCGAAAGCGCGGTAGGTTCCTATGAGGGGAAGAACGGGCAGGAAACTCCATGGACATTTTTTAAAATCAAATTAGGGATCAAGGCTTTGTCCTAACCATCCATCATCTACTTAATAGTAGGCCCCTACCTTACCTTAAAAGAGTGTCCGTGGAGTTTCTTGCCCGTTCTTCTCCATAGGTCCCTACGCTTTGGAATGGGCAACTAGCTTCATCTTTCTGACTGACCGACCCTTTGACAATTCAAAAGTGCCTGTAATTGATTTAGTTGAAATAAATAATTTGAGTTTTTTTTTGAGTTTTACTAATGGTCAGATCAACAGATAAAGGAAAGACGAAATCCGAAGAGGTTTGTGCAGCATCAGCACTTGCTGCCTTGACAAATGATACGATGAATAGTACCTACGGTTGAAATATAAAGGTAGCCTAGAGAGTCCCATTCCCTTTCAGCCGTTTACATAACTACATATTATACGAGGAGGTTCCGCTTACAGGACCTACCTGTGTCTAAGTACGTGTGTTGTGTCATGTATGGAACAATAGATAATATCTCTCCTCGAAAAAGACTTAGATATTATCTAAGTGGTTAATCTAGGTGTATTTAGGTAGGTAATTCCTTTAAATTTTAATTAAAAAATAAGATTAACTCATAATATCAAGCCGGTTTCCCCGAAGGCACAGGGCAGAGCAGTTATGTAAGTCCCATGTAATAATGGTGGCATCAACCGGGCACGAATCCAAACTTAGGACTGCTACTGAGAAGTTCCTGATAGAAACACCCAATAACATTTTGCCCGACCTGGGAATCCAACCCAGGACTTCCTCAGCAGTAGCACTAGCGACCACTAGACCAACGAAGCTTTTAACCAAGTAACATTTTGTCTCGTTATACCCAACATGCTGAATGCTCTGGCAGAGGTAGTGGACGCTTTCTTAAATCTATGCAGTGGACAGAGTATGTGGAAAAGGGTAAGCGAGTTCTATGCCCAGCAGTGGAACATTTCAGGCTAAATAAATATATAGATAGAAACCACCTACTTAGGTACGGTCACCAAAGGAGATAAGTAACCAGTCCACTTCTGGCCATAAGTAAAACATGCAGCGATTTCTTACTAAACTTCAACTATATCCGATGACCCTGGTTAATTATCTCTTTTGCTGACTGTACTTAGGTGCCTTTAGGAAAAACCCATATTGGGAGAGAGCCTACATATTAGGAATTCGTCTACCGGTTGCTATGTAAAAGTATAATACTAATTAGATTAGTGTAAAATACAATAATTTGTAATGTGTTAGGGAGTTGTTCTATATCGGCCACGGTCCGGTCTTCCTGTCACATTTCCTGTGTATTCGATAACGAATTGTGTTGGTTGCTGGATTAGTGAGGGGAAAAAGCGGGATTTTAATTTTAATAATTCGTGTTGGTATTATTTATTTATTTATATATACTTTATTGTACACAAAAATATATAGTTAACATAAAAAATACATAGCACTACTAGGTAGGTATTGCTAGAACTTGGATTTGTATGAGTTTCTTATTGTTTTTACAGATACTATAGCACACTTGTTCGATGACGTTCGACCTTATTATAAGTACTTAAGTATGAGTCGAGCAATTTTGCTTGTTGAGAAGATTGATTGACTGCTTGTGACCACCATATAGACTCTGAAAAGTATTAGCACTTCTTCCATTACATTGTCACTTTAAAATGTTTTCTGTTTCAACAAAGAAACAAAGTCTTTTACTTAGATACAATGGCAGGGATTTAAGATAGGTAGGTGCTTAAAATGTTAGGTGACTTAGAAACTGAGCCCACAACCTGAATAGCATTAAATTAAATTAGTCAGATGTGCTTAAAGTTATGCACCTTCTCCACTACAGTTGGGTTCGATCATAAGTTTACTCGTAAATAATTATTCAATTCGCTACCACATAACATGAATATGTATAAGGGTAAATAAGAAGAAAAGACCAGTGGGGTCATTGCGTAACACACATCCCTATTCACAAAAATGCTTGGTAACTAATTGTCAAAGTATCATGCCCTCAACCTACCCCTAAACACATGCCCCCAAACTTCGTACGCAACGTTTAAGTAGGTACCTAAAATCCCGGACTTATTCCAGGATCGTTCAGGACCACATCACTATGGCCACCATTTTTGTAGAGCGTTAGTGAGTTGTCCGCATAACAGTAGCGGTCATGAAATACGTTAATTGGCTCCATAAAATAAACACACGGCTTTCCTTGTAGATAAAATGTCGTTTATAACAACGGTCGACAGGAAATATTGTTACAGTGACCCATTGGTTTGATCAGCAGTGTCGTCTCGTGACCCTCCATGTTACGGGTAAGTTAAACTGAGCATTTTAAATGATTTAAATATAAATCGTCCATGAAATGTTGAAAATTGTGTCTTCTGCTTTATTTGTAAAATTATTTTGTGTTTTAACATTAACAACTAACTAATAAAAACAATAACTAATTGATTATGTTAATTAAGTTTCAAAAGCATCGAAACGATATGTTTAATGTTATCGTGCAACGTTTGGCTTAGCCTGAAATAGGTACACGATCTTCAAACAAAATGGTGGATGCTTCGAAATTTGAATAACGGTCGAGTTCGTGATTTGATTTGAAATATTTTTGGGATGTGCTTTTTAATTTAGTTGTAATTAGTTTGTATCCGTGCTCTGTATGTTGTAATTCGATTGTGTTTAGTTTTTAAGTAGGGAGATTTGTCTCTCTCTTCATTTAGGGGTTTATTATTTATAAACGATGATTAAAGTTAAAGTGACGTTTAAACGTCAAAAATGTATGGTTAAACATGTTTCTAATCATACTTAATTTTAAGCAACGTTTATGAATAAAGGGGTAAGTATGTGTCAGGAAACTTGATTGCAATGCAAACTGACTACCATCTACTTTAATTGTCCGTAAATTAAAATCGCAGCTGTTATTCTTGTCAGTTTAACGGCAAATTGGTGTGTCAAGCTGCTCAACAATCAAGTTCCCGGACTGTACGTTTGGTACCTCTAGTATTGTCTAAGTCTAAGTTTGATTGCGGTCACGGTTTACTGTAACATCGCTATTAAGCTAAAATGTCACGCCTGTTTTCCCTGAAGGGTTCGGCAGAGGTGTTCCTATAGTACACCCACATTTCGCCAGTTAGGTTTACTTACCATGTATTGGGCGAAGCTTTTGCCATCAACCTGGAACAGCCTCCAGCACCTTAATTGCGTAACACACTATCTATCACAATCTGATTCATGTTGAAGGATATTGCTAATCCATTGCTTCTTATGTTCGAAAAATTAGTCTGCTTAAAAACGCAAATAACGCAATGGATGTTGTTGAACTGTCAAAATTAAAACCGTTGCTACTGATAGTGTGTTACGCAACCCCGCAGGACTGAGAACTTACTGATGGCAAAACCCAGTAACACTTTGCCTGGGAAAACACTTAAGAATCTGAAAATTATGAAGAAAAAAGAAGATATCGTCAAAACTCTTGTCGGTTGCGGCTCATCGTATGGCAGTTTGCTGTGTATTATTGCCAGCTGCCTAGCGAAGGGCAACAAATGACTGAGTTGATCTACGGTTCGTCGAACGCAGAGAGAAGAAGAAGATTCGGAATTTATGTGAGAATTCGGAATTTATGTGAGAATATATCTTTTAAGTTAAGGTGTTTAGTTTGTAAGAACGTATGTGACATGTACATTGTACAGACACCAGCGCATCAAGCTACTACAATCTGTCAAATTTATGTAATAGAGTTTCAACTTTATCGCTAAAGCATTAAGGTTCAAGGTTGACTGGGAAAATTTGACAGTTTCCGATAGCTCGATGTGCTGGCGTCTGTACACACGACGAAATATCAAGCAAGCAAGCAAGCATTTCCAGTTTTAGGTGACCTCGCGTTGTATTGGCTTTTTGTACTATGAGACGTCAGCTTATACTGGAAATGTATAGCGTGATATATCGTCGTAAGTATATAGAGGTACTTGCAAAATAATTGTTAACATTTAGGTACATCTACTTGTAACTCCGGGTTTACACCCATATGGAAGTTGGACACTTATTGTTTGCAACAAGTCTTATAAAAGACTTGTCAAAAACAAGTTGTGTTTAAAACATGTATGTCGTACAACTAGCTTCTGCCCGCGACTTCGTCCGCGTGAAATTTTCGTCCCCGCCGCATCGCATCGCCTGCCTGCGACTTGGTATCGCGAAGCGTTCTTTCTTAATTTTTGGCTCTTAGTGCAAGAATTAGGGCTTCAAATGCAAAAAGATTTTTTCAAATCCGACTGGTAGTTCTGTGGCGGCATCTACATCGCTACATGCGAGTTACGCATCACACTGACGTCACGCAAAGCCCTGCATCGCGCATGCAGAGTTTACCGCGCAACTAGCAGTTCCGTCCCGACCCTCGCTCGAGCCAGCCCGCGCCGCTGAGCCTGTACTGTAGTTATAAATTCGTCCCTAAGTAATTCCGATCCAACCTGTCCCTCTGCCCTCTCCCAGCGACGCCCTAAGCCGAAATCCGTACCCAACAGGGTGCCCTTAGCGTGTAGTCGCTTCGTTTTTGAGTTTTTTTGAAGCCCCGGCTAGAGGCCTTAATTTATTGAGGCATCTACAGGCAAGTCTGGTTTAGCAGACGACAATGTCTTAAGTTGAACTGCGAGAAGCTATTCCCAAAAAAATAAAAAATCATCGGGCAGTTGCCGACACAGCACCCGTCTGGTCGCAGGACGAGATCCTCTCTTTTCTATAGAGGATGAGTGAACTTTACACCCTGTTCCTCGTACCTCTATATACCTCTGGTGACCCCAATGTGATGATATAGCGCAGCCTTCGAGCAGCTAGTTCAGCGTGACGTCATTTATTTATTTAAACTTTTCGCACAAAAAGGTAGAAATGCGGACTTAATGCCTTAGGCATTCTCTACCAGTCAACCAAGGGTGGTGAAGAGATTAGATGGCAGGTGCTTTGGTTGAGAGGGACAATGATAAAACGTCATCCAACACTGCCTCAAACCAAAGACATTAAATTATTTCTCTTTGCCTCAAACTCTCGAGCGGCGTACGTCACATAGTCAGACATTAGCGCGTTCAAACTAACAAACTCTTTAGCTTATTATTAGTATAGTACCTATTATTATTTATGTAAGGCAGCGACGTTGTTTCAGACATGTTTCATTAACTATAAAGTATTTTGTTCACCTTTTTGACATCTTTTACAATTTATATGGTTGCCTAGCTACATAGTTAGTATTTAAAAATAGGATGTTGTAAGTACTAATAAGGCAAACTACTCGTAGACGATTTGCTAAATATATATTTTTTATTTTTTTATAAATAAAGTGTCGTTTTGCTAACAGGACCATATTGCTTTTAGGACTTTTTAACACGGAGGGCCTACATTTAGTCTTTACTTTCTTACTGAAATACGAGTACATGTGTAGTTGAGGCGAGTGGTAGAGGCAAACTGGAGACACCGGGTTCTGATACATTTTCAACTACCGGGCATATCTCCTTATTTCAAGTATGCCACTAGCTGCACCCGCGACTTCGTTCGCGTGCATATTGGATTTCGTGGGTTTTCATTATTTTGCGCGGACCCTTATCCTTTTTCTAAAATAAAAGTTGCCTAACTCCTTATAACATCAACTATCTGCCAGTGAAAGTCCCGTCAAAATTGGTCCAGCCGTTTCGGAAATTAGCCGGGAGAAACAGACAAACACACAAAATTAAAAAAAAATTTTTTTTTTGTAAGTAATGAGTACAGTATGCATTTAGTAAAAATCTGACATGACAAACCAACGCCTTAATTTTATTTATTTGTATATGTATATAGATGTTTAGAAAATGTATAGATGGTCTTTAGATACAACTTGTTTTGGGTGTAAATCATAAGCTAACGGAAACAGTGAGACAAAACAATGTAGAATATTTATGCTTACCTTGATGTAAAGGCGAGGTAAGACAATTTATCAGGCGTCGACTTGTGAGAAAAAATTAATAACCTAATATTGTTTGTGGCTCTCTTGGGAGGCGGGTCTCGATTAAGTAAGGTATTATTAAGTAGTAACATAAGAATATTATCACACTTATTCAAAATCAAAATATTTTGTTTCACATAAACCTACATGGGAACTTATGAAACGTCAGAAGCTCCAATTGGTCGTTTCCTATGCTGCTGCTGAGCTGGCAAGAAACTCCACGGTCACACTTTTAAAAATAATTGGCTTTTATAAACGTATTAACGTTAAAAAAGGCACAGGGGCTTTTTATTAGTCCTTCGTTATCGATGCTCACGAAGTCACGTTTAATTTTGAGCTCTTTGAACTCAGAACAGTGCAACATCAGAATTTTCAGATTTCCATTTTTAAAATGCATCCGTTTCGCCGATAGCACTAGTGTTCTTACACCACTCTGCTATCATCGTCATCATCATCGTTTCACATAATCTAGACGCCCATTGCAGCGGGGTAATTGCGTAACACACCAGTAGCAAGAGCTTTAACTTTGACAGTTCAACAATATTCATTGCGATATTGACGATTTTTTTTTCGAAAATATGAAGCAATGGATTAGCAATATCCTTCAAAAAGATTCAAATTGAGATTCACAGTGTGTTACGCTTTTAGGGTGCTGATATATGTGGACAATTTTAGTTGGTAGTCGATTTGCGTTACAATTAATTTCCCTCACTTTACCTACCTACGTCGCACAATTATCTGATACCTGGTTTTCTCTTTTTACAGCCAAACTCCTTTTTACCGAATCAGTAGATTTAGGTAAAAATGCTTTTACTTGAATTTACAATGTCGCAGAGGACCAAGGAGCCAAGGACTTCTGTACAGAAAACTATTATGAAGAGATTAAAGAGTCAAATTAGGTTGTTAATAACTATTTCGTGAACTCATTCGTTATTTTTCTCACTTTGGTTTGTTGTGTATTTTTGAGGTTTTGCCTATATGTTGTAAAAATATTTAATTAGTTGCATTCTGCTAATTATAATGACATTCATTTGTAAAGCATTCTTTTATTTAAAGTTAATTAAGACAACTTAAGTTCCTAATAAGGTAGTCAGCGTCACTTTAATCGGTTAGGGCTCTGTTATTCAAACTATGTAGGCTGAGCTGAACGTCAAAATTAAATAAGACAGTCCCCAGAAAAGCGGGCACTTCACCACTTCCTAGTACTTTAACTGGGAAGAAGAAGAAGCGCAACAAATAATATTGATACAGGTCGCAAGTTAATGTGGGTACAATTAGTAACGTAATGATTTCATAAGGACCTAGGTACTATGTATATTTCATGGCTATTGGGACCAGGGAAAACTCCCATAGGTACCTACTAGAGTATA
Source organism: Apamea crenata (assembly GCA_949629185.1). Classification (NCBI taxonomy): domain Eukaryota; kingdom Metazoa; phylum Arthropoda; class Insecta; order Lepidoptera; family Noctuidae; genus Apamea; species Apamea crenata. The sequence goes on from OX451372.1 coordinate 9,483,571, forward strand.
GTATCAATGTACATATGTTGTGTATCAAGAGTCTACAGTGAACGTAAGCTATAACGCGCTGAATTTTTATATGACAATTGGTAGAATGTATGTACCTGGAACGTTACATTATTATGTAACAACTCACCTGTATGCCTACATTGTATGCAGATATTTTTTTACTATTCTAACATATAACGGAGTTGCAACTTAACCCAGAATTTATATTTTGGCGTAAATTATTTGTTATCATACGTTCCATTATAACGAGTAGGTACGAAATGACGATATCAGAACGACCGTTTGTAAGTTGCACGATAAGCTAAACTGTTAAACAGTTAGAAAAACTACGTTTTTTTTTCATCATAATACCTACCTACTTATTTGACGACAAAATGAATGCGCGACAACGGCCAAAACATCGATTAATTTGGTCTACATGAAAACATAAGTTTGTAGTTGTAGCCGGCAGCAGCCGATCGATTCTGTAAAAATCTCACCGTGAAAAGTTAAGTGAAGTGAGCTTAGAGTGAACTGTCAATCGTGTAAATCCCTTAGCATTAGTTGTAATGACAGCTCACTCCACGCTCACTTCACCTTAGTTTTCACGGTGAGATGGTTACAGAATCGCACTGCTGATCCGTAGAATTAGAGTTATGTACCCCTTTATACCTATGACCATGTCCATATCATAATTTGTACAACACCTGATTTAGCAATTCACGCTTTGATTGGTCTGAGAGTCTGAGATCTGGCTGAAGCTGTCGATTGAGCTCCACGTGCTACCATTACTCAGAATCTAGGCCAATATAGTATCTAAAATAGTAAACCTTGTCATTGTTATTTCGGTGGTAGTTTATATAATCATATTGTTAAGTTATTAACTCTGCACAATCTTGCGGATAACGCGAGTAGTCGGGAATACCGCAAGGGTCCATTTTAGAGCCATTTCTATTTTTTCGGTCACGTCCTGCCGTTTGCCGAAGACTCCACTCTTATTTCTAAAGTCCTCAAAAATAGGAAACTTTTGTGATAATTTTCTGTGACATAAACTAACCCAGACATGGTTTTGTTGTAAGCTGCTTATATGAATTTGTATGCGCCACAAAATGATGGGAAAGCAACTGATACTTATAAAAATAGTAGTATCAATAGTTCATTCACATCAATATCTAGAATTATTATATATTATATCCGTTATAATCAATTAGGTATATTAGTTTCAAAAACCGAAGGTCTAGCTTTAGAACAAGTGATTGACCTCTGTGCTAATAAAATATATTTAAGTATAAACTGGTTATATTGTATAATATGTATTTATTATGTGGTAAGGAAAATACGGTATTTTTTGGGAAGTTCGTTCGAGTCGCGAATGGTCATTAATTAAGTAACTTATAGGTACGCAATTTTAGAATATTAATCAATGATGTTAGAGTTTAAAATATAATGCTAAATACTCGTATTGGGAACTTTTTCGACTTTATTTCGTTTTTGCGTATTTATCCTGTTGACGGTATTTGAATGTGGAGGCATAATTTAAATATAAAATTACCGACAAAAATGAAGTCAGAAATACATGTAACCGTTGCATTACCTTCCTTATAACATACCTATACATATATATATCCTACATTTCCTGGAATAAGCGCACACCACTAATAAAGCCCAATTACAATATTTTGTTATAATCATAATACATACACAAACGTTTTAGTACTATGTATAAAACATTGTTTATTTATTAAATTAGTTATACTGATTGTGGGAGAAAATTGTGGGCACATTACAGATGTGCACACGCACACATAAGTACGCACAAAGGGTCTAGCTAGCGTAGAACAGACGCCAGCAGGTCAAGCTACCCGAAACTGTCAAATTTTCACAATCAACCTTGAACCTTAATACTTTGGCGATAAAGTTGAAAATCGATTAAAGAAATTTGACAGATTGTAGTAGCTTGATGTGCTGGCGTCTGTACCTACTTCGTCCATTTTGGTTTGTTTTGACTGTACAGTGAAAATGGAACTGTAATTTATTTTACATGAATTATTGTTTGAACAGGACAACATTTATGTATGTCGGGTTAGTTCATAATAAATACTAGGTACGTATATAGTACACGTAGATACGTAAGCTTAGAAATCTTACATTGTGATCTGTATGATGCGATTCTTTAACCCCCGACAAAAACAGAGGGGTGTTATAAGTTTAGCGTGTGTATCTGTGTGTCTGTCTGCGCCATCGTAGCTCCCAAACTGTTGACCCGATTTTGTTTTTTTATCTAGTTACGGAGTCTTAGGTGGGCCAGTAGGAATAGTTGACTGCATTTTCATCATTTACCCACCTGGACATATTCCAGCATTCTTCATTTCAAATGCTGAATTAGAGTCCTTTTTACTCTTTAGCCAATATCTAATGTGATGGTCAACATTTTTCAAGAATGAAAAAAAATAACATAGTTTATTTTTCAAGTTCTCCTACGAAGTATTAATTAGGGAATGGACAATGACCGCACAATCATGGTAAAACGCACAAACTTATAAACACATGGCCACGGCCACATGACCGGTTTCCATTTTCATATCGACCAGTACCTAAAGTAATATATTCGAAAATTGGCAAGCAAGTTCAAGGCAAGGCATCTTGTCATAACCTGTGTATTGTAAACGAGAACCCGGTTCAATGCCAGCCAAGTTCAACAGCAAGGACAGCAAGGGCGTTAATTCACGACGATGTGCTTCTCCTCAACGCAACTGAAATGGATGTATAACTAGATGTACTTAAAAATATTCTACTACGCAGTTATTACGAAGAGTCCTAGTATGCATGTACCATTAGATCTATGGCAGGTACCTACAGGTATAGCTGCTAGGTACGTCACTGGTAACAAACCTGAGGGGTAGTTCCGTAACACACTATCATTTTGACAGTTCAACAACATTCATTGTGTTATTTACGTTGTTGAGCAGACAATTTTTCGAATATATAATAAACAACTAGCTGCGCCCCGCGGTTTCACCCGCATAAGTTTCGATCCGGTGGGAATATCGGGTTAAAAAATGATTCTGATCACCGATTAGGTAATAAACTTTATCACTACTCTGTTATAGTTCCTGGTTTCTTAGAAAACCCGTTTTTGTTTTTGTATGAAACTGCCAAAGTCATCCGTAGCTATTAATGTATATTGTAGATTTCAAATCGATAAAGCGACCCGGTGTCGACTCAAATGGAAAACTACAATATACGTAATTACTTGCTAGTGCAAACGGCAAGCGCATCTCGAAAGCGAGTAAATGCAAAATGAACAAATAAGCTGTTATTTCCTACAGTTTACAAGATAAAGCTGGTGGAATGAACTTCGCTGCCGGAAGATGGATTTAAAAGCTAAAAGCTTTTTTATAATTATAAAGCATTTTGCCCACCGTTTCTATGAAATAAGAACTACTGTAGAAGTACAGATACATAGACACACACACAGATATATATATCGAAGACACAGATAACAATACAACTACATATTTCTTCTAGTTTTATGTAGTAGAGATTTGGGAAAATGTAATCAACACTTATAAGATACAGGAGCTACCTAGGTACATACAAAACTTTAGTTGTGTTACAATAACCGGCTCTTCATCCCTGATCCTAGTAAAAGGGCCCAGAAGCTTTCCAAAGGCTATGGCCCGGTCCAACCTGAGCAAAAAATATGATTGCGAAAGTAAATTTGCCTGTCTGTTACACTTTCACATCTCAACGCCTGAACGGATTTCGCTGACTTTTGACCCACAGATAGGCCATGACCTGCCGATCGATTCTGTAAAAATCTCACCGTGAAAAGTTAGGTGAAGTGAGCTTAGAGTGAGCTGTCAATAGTGTCAATCCCTAGCATTAGTTGGAATGACAGCTCACTCCACGCTCACTTCACCTAAGTTTTCACGGTGAGATGGTTACAGAATCGCACTGCTGGGTTAGGACAGGATATACTTTTTATCCCGGTTGTACGTTTCCGGGTCGATCGACGGTTAAGCTACACTTGCTGCGGTCGGGTCGTGGCTGGACGACCATTCTTTCGACTCGTTTGGTAAGGCTGGTGCCTTACCAAACGGGGTATCATATGACCCAATAATTGGGTAATAGAAGGTCAGATAGGGAAACGCTCCATGTAAAACAATGGTATTCAGCTGCATCCGGTTAGACTGGAAGCCGACCCCAAACTCAAACTCAAAGTATTTATTTCAATTAAACCAATTACAGGTACTTTTGAATTGTCAAGGGGTCGGTCAGTCAGAAAAATGAAGCTAGTTGCCCATTCCAAGGCGTAGGTACCTATGGAGAAGAACGGGCAAGAAACTCCATGGACACTCTTTTAAATACCCCCAACATAGTTGGAAAAAAGGCAGGCAGCTGATGACTTGATGGTTTATTGTTATCTTGGTAAAATCACTTTGGTATAAAATTATAAGATCTTGTCTTAAATCTTTTGATTCCATGATTTGATTTCGATTCTCATCCAGCTTTCACGCGGCCTTTCTGAAATGAAGGATTTTTAGTAATTTGTTTAGTCCTATAAAAAAAAACGTCTTGGATTTAGCACAGGCAAGGCACTTGAAGTAATTTAAGTATAACGTAGACGGCGACGCAGCTGTACGTGTCCAGACTGCACCACTCCACGAAGGTTGAGGAGATCGTGGAGAACATGCGTGTGAAGACCAACTGGACTTTGAGGGTCGAGAAGTTGGAGTCGCGTCACAACACAAACTTCAAGTCGTTCGTGGTGCGTGTTCCGACACATCATCTCGAGAAGTTCCTCAAGGAAGAGTTCTGGCCGAAGGGTGTTGTGTACCGCGCCGGTTTCGTGGCCCGCTACATGACACCAGTCAGCGAAACACGACGCAGACACTTCGTGTGCGTTAGTTAGTTTTTAGTGTAATTATAATGTTGTATGTATTTATAGTATTTTTAAGTTATATTAATATTGTATTGTATGTGTTTTAATGGGCCTTGATGCCTGAAATAAATGGATAAATAAATAACGAACTTAGGTATACCACTCTTAGATCATATGCGCGTCGATGTCCCTGCCACCCTGTATATGTAACATCACGCTTGTAATATCCGAAGGGTAAGGCAGAGGTGTACCTATAGTACCTAACAGTAAGCCCCCACATGTCACCAGTTATGTTCAAGTCCAGACTCCGCTGCTACTGAGAAATCTCTGATGAAAAAACCCAATATAACCTCATGGTCAATAGGAGCGTAACAAAACTTAGTAGGGTATTGTAATGGGTAGGTAATGTGTTTGGATAGGACTCGTTTATGTACTTACTTTTACTAGTTGATTCTTACTCTCCTTCTGTACTCGCCATCGCAGCGATGGCGACATCTGGCGGATTTATATGGTCTTTTGCAATATTTTCGGCTACGTGGCAGGGGAGGAGAAGAGGAAGAATCTCCCCCGAGGGCCAGCAATCGTTTGTTCAAGATCAAAAGCAAAAACAGCAGTATAATGAGCATGGCTGTTAATGTTGGACATATCACCTGTCCCTTCTCCTCCTTCTGCTTTTTGAAGCAATGGCACCAGGTGGAGAAGAAGTTTCTGACCTCACCAGCTCCTTTTCGCAAACCAACACGTTTTTTTGACGGCATGGTTTACGCCCGACCCTCGGCGAATATTCACCGTATCTTTCACACCATTTTCAAGAATGCTGGTTTTTAACTTATTTTTAGTTACATCAGTAACAGTATTTCTATTTAAAATTAAATAAAAGTATTTTATTAATGGTTCGTTCAGTGTGAGCGGTTTGAGGTTTGTTTGACATTTTCGACTTCTTGTTTACTATCTGTACCAAAGAGTATAATAATAATTCTGTACTCACTTTGTTCTGCAGAGTATCATAGACACAAGTGAGTTTATGGTGTACTTGATAGATTTCATTCTTTAGCTTTCATCTGCTTAAACTTTTTTCAACTAAGTATGTTGGGGCCGGCTTCCAGTCTAACCGGATACAGCTGAATACCAGTATTTTACATGGAGCGAATGTCGCGACTGCCTATCTGACATCCACAACCCAGTAACTGGGTAATACGATATACCTTGATAAGACTGGTTGTCAGACTTTCGGGCTTCTGACGACCCGTAACGACTGACATCTACTATATAAAAATAAGTCGGGTTTTCCTTCCTGACGCTATAACTCCAGAACGCACGAACCTATTTCCACGGTTTTGCTTCGATTTTCTTCTTCTTCTTCTTCGATTCGTTGGAAAGGTCTCGGGCTCCGTGAGGTTTATAGCAAAGAAAATTCAGGAAAAATAGGAGTAGGGTAGGAGTAGGGTAGGAGTAGGGTAGGCGTAGGGTAGGAGTAGGGTAGGAGTAGGGTAGGAGTAGGGTAGGAGTAGGGTAGGAGTAGGGTAGGAGTAGGGTAGGAGTAGGGTAGGAGTAGGGTAGGAGTAGGGTAGGAGTAGGGTAGGAGTAGGGTAGGAGTAGGGTAGGAGTAGGGTAGGAGTAGGGTAGGAGTAGTGTAGGAGTAGGGTAGGGGGTAGCACACCACGGCGAACGAAGTAGCGCCGGGCAGCTATAAATAATTTATATGGCAAAACAACGTTTGCCGGGTCAGCTAGTTCTACATATAACTTTAATTAAATCTAAATAAAAACTAGCACGTGAGCCTCAGAGTTAGAGGTTAGTAGAAGCTTAGGTCGAAAAAAATTTATATGTGACCTAATTTTCTAACCTCTAACTCTTACTTAATAGTAAGTAAAGTAAGTAAGTAGTACAGACGCCAGCACATCAAGCTACTTCAATCTGTCAAATTTCTCTAATAGATTTTAAACTTTATCACTAAAAAATTAAGGTTCAAAGTTGATTGGGAAAAGTTGTAAGTTTCGGGTAGCTTGACCTGCTGGCGTCTGTACATTAGTGCTCGGCGTTTAGTGTAATAATGGACTTCTCAAGTCACACGTATCGTAATGTGCTAGTTTCGACTACAGAGCTACTGCTTACTACCATTTGCACAGTGCTCTAAACGTGAGCACTGTGCAAATGGTAGTACGAAAAAGGTATCAAGTTGTGGATATCCTAACTAATATTGTAAATGCGAAAGAAGTTTGTTTCTTACCTTTTCACGCCTAATCTACTGAACCGATCATCATGAAATCTTGCTGAGACGTTGTCAGGGATATAGAAAAAGAGATATAGGGTACATTTCATTCAGAAAAAAAATACTGTTCCCGAGGAAAATAACAATAACAATTGCTTTAGGAGGCTAGATGGCGCTACGTGTCTCTCGAATCATGATTGAAATATGACCCGACTTTCTGAGCAGTATTCTAACAAAAAGTACTTGTCTTGCATGAATTCACAATAGTATTCCAATCATTAGTATTTTGCTTCTAATAGGATTTGGATGAAATTTGGCACACAGATAGTTTATTTGAACATTGATTAACACATAGGATACTTTTTATCCCGGTAATACGCTTCTCCATGCGGGCGAAGCCGTGAGCAAAAGCTAGTAAATAATGTTCGACATTGCTTAGCATTTTCGGTCCTTGGCTGTACATTTATATTTATTAGACAAATCTGCACCTACTGCTAGCACAAAATAATCAGAAAAATAGTGTAAGTATTCACCAGTATTTATTGTGTCATAAGAATATCTATAACAGTTTATATTTGGAACTAATTAAGGGAGGATATTATTTATGGGGCGTCCACACCGACCACATAGTCCACAGCGAAGGTTTCTCCGGCAAGATTTTTTGAGCAGGAACCAGATGAACAAGGTCAGTATGCCCAGTCCCAACGCATAAGCCTTGGATGCCCAGCTCCATGCCACCTCTGCTGCCGCCCCTGCTCCAGCCCCCGCCTTCAACCGGTCGGGGCCTCCTATCCTTTTCCATGATGAAGTAGAGGTTATAGCATTGTTAGAAACGCGAATGGCGTTGCGGGGAGCGCCAATGACATCCTGGAGAGCGGAGATAAAACTAATTTTCTCTTTGACTGGAGCATTTTTGAGAACATTTTTGGTTTTAGCCGAGATTTTAGATGCGGCTTTCACCCCGGTTCTAATCCACAGCTTAGACTTTGGTTTGGGACAATTAAGAGGCATTTTTCGTATTTTTTACCGCTTAACCCATGCCGAACAGTCTTCGTTACTTTCGCGCCATTTCCAGGAGTACTGTTTTGGTCTTCTTGTTCCACTCCTTACATTCGGTTGGTATTAATGTGACGGTCTTTCTATTAAAAATGTAACATTGTTATAATTTTATTCATTAATTGGACAAAACGTGTTCACTGTAAGCCATGTTTGAGCTTTATTTTGACATTTCTGTTTCTGACAAGCTGACAGGACGTTCTTTGTTATCTGTTCTCTGTCATTTTTTTTTTCATTCTAATGAGATCTGTATCTTCTTTACTAAATCTCATCAAATTATTTCAAATTATTTGTGGTCGGTGTAACATGTCTTTTTCTTCCATACTTCTCTATTAGTTGTCATCTCGGTGGTCACCCCCTTTCTAGCCATATCATCATTCACACAGTCCATCCATCGTTTCTTTGGTCTTCCCTTACCCTTATAGCCATCGACAATCATATTCAAAAAATTCCTCACGACATTTTCCTCATTCCTCCATAACACATGCCCATACCATGACAACCGATTTCCACACAACTTTTCAGTTGCCGGTGGCACTTTCAGACTTCGTCTTATGTACACATTTCTTATTCTATAGTCTATGTTTATATTTAATATTGCAATAAGTTCCTAGTTATTTCCAAGGCCCAGCTCGCTCTCGCAATCGTCTTCCTCAGTTCGAAAAGGAGCTATCACCGTGATTATATGCAGATATAATGCCCCTGAGAAATTTACGATGGCCACTGACCATACAATATTGTTTCCCCTATGGCCTTGCGTTGAGCCATGTAAATAAATAATTGTATGTGCCGGCCGAACGTGAAGTATTATAGGTACATATGGTAAACCTAGCAATCAATTTTATTTCTGATGAAAATATTTATTTTCTGGTTTGGAAGAATGGGACTTTTTAAATTATAGCAGGATAAAAGCGTTCTAACTGACTTAAAAAAAAACTTATCCTACGGGCATGAACATGAAGCTACAGGAGCTAGTGCGAATCTTGGGCTTGGGGTTCATTCGATTAATCAAGTCTGGTCAGACCTTTCTGGGATCGGTGCATTTCATTCATTCTAAATGACTTAAAAAAAACTGAATATTACGCATCGGACTCGCGTACCTAGTTACTAAGGGTTCCGTACTGTAAAAACTTTTATCTCTATAATATAAAAATGAATCGCTGAATGTGTTGCTAAGCGCAAATCTCGAGAACAGCTGAACCGATTTCGCTAATTCTTTTTTTATAATAATTCTTGAAGTACGAGGATGGTTCTTACGGAAAAAAAATATAAGAAAGTTGCTTCACGCGGACAAAGTCGCGGACAAAAGCTAGTAATAGTATAAAGTTACGCCTGCATATGCCTTCGGGCAATACAGGCGTGTTGTGAATACTTTAATAAAAGTCTGTGGTCATTTGATCAACAACTCCCCTAACTTCAAGTGAATTAAAATTCAAACATCCTAAAGGAAACTGAGTTGGGAGGGTACATATCTTACGGGTAATATCCAAACACATTACCCTACTAAGTTTCGTTTCACTACTGCTGAGCATGAGGTCCTGGGTTTGATTCCCAGGTCGGGCAAAGTATTATTGGGTTTGTCCATGTGTGCCTGGTTGATGGCAGTAGGCTCGCCCCTATGACATGGGACTTAAACATAGCTGGCGAAATGTGGGTGTGTACTATTACTATAGGTACACTTCTGCTTTACCCTTCATATATTACAGGCGTGATGTTATGTATATGTATAGGGTGGCAGGAACGTTGACGCGCACAGCACATGATTCTAGACACCCTAGCGTATAAATTTTCAGCCGGTAAAAAAAATGTTTGTTGACCGTTGATGTCCCTGCCACCCTGTATATGTATCCAAATATTCCAAACACACACTTACATAGTATCTGAGAAACGCTATTTGCATTTTGTCGTCCGGACGTTGTACTAGCCTACAGACTGATTCACAAATGTATTCAGGCCCACGGCTAGGTAATCCTAGATACGTCTCTCGTCAATCTAAGGACCCCGTTACACTTGGTTGCCAACTCCGTCGACTATGTGTTGCAGTTCAGTTCCGCTGGAACAAATCCAACTGATAACTGTTGTACACTTTATAGAGTAATAATGGAAGCGTTGTGATTTGTCCCTACGAATATCAAGTAAAAGTAACTGTAACAGTTTTTCGCCGTTTTCGTTTTCACCCAATAAAACTTATTATTTTCGGCCGTGGTTGAATGAAATTAAGTTTCGCCAATGATTTTTATTTTATTCATTCAAATATTTACATTTCATTCGTTCAAAGAAAAGTTATTGTATTATTTTTTCGAATCATTGTTGTAGCGACGGCGTAGCGGCGTCGTAGCGTTGTCGTAGCAATGTCGTAGAAGCGTCGTAGCGACGTTGTAGCGGCGACGTAGAGGCGTCGTAGCGACGTTGTAGCGGCGTCGTAGAGGCGTCGTAGCGTTGTCGTACCGGTGTCGTAGGGACGTTGTAGTGGCGTTGTAGCGTCGTCGCACCGTTGTCGTAGCGACGTCGTATTAATATTAATAATAAATCATACACTCAAGTATAGATTATAGTATTATTTTTTTATTTTTCATCAGTATGATGAAAACTCGAAACGTTGAATACGCGATGCGTTTGTGACTCGAAACAAACCTTCATATTTTGAACACTATCGAGTATTCGGACAATAATTGCACAAACCAGTGAAACCTAAGTTTTATTTAGTGTTCGATTTATTAAGCATTCGATAAATGAACGTTCGATTATATAGAAATTCGATTAATATTGGTCGATCAATTGATATTTGATGATTTGGCAATCGATACGTTTCACTAATTTTGCCAAATAATGCATTAAAACTACTAGTTAGTTTAGTATTCTTACATTTTCTTCCGACGGTTTCATAGCGTCTATACCTACCTACTATTGAACCTTCTAGCAGCGAATCTCTGCATAGATACAAATGTAGGTAATATAATGTTCCCACTGCTAGGACACAAACATCCTCTCTTTTTGAGAGGGAGTGCCGCAATCCACCACGCGGGCCCAGTGCAGGTTGGTAGATGTCACATGTCTTCGAATTTTTGGTTCTAGGACATGTCTGTTTCCTCACGATGTTTACCTTCACCGTTTTGAGAGCAGTGGTGATGAAATAATTTACACAAAGTAAATCGCCTGCCTGGGTTCGAACTCACGACCTACAACTCGTAACTCTGCTCAGTAGGTAGGTATGCTCTGTAGGTATTATAGGTAAAAATAATTTTACATAAAATAATCTCTACTAGATTCCAGATATTTACGAAGGCACGTGGTTGTGTAAGATCTACTAGCCGGCAATTACCCTAAGTAATTATGCCGTGCAATAATATTTACATTACCACATTTTACGAATTATTCGCTACAGTCCTTTAAAAGGAAAATAACAGCTAGACTAGCCTGTTAAGAACAAAGAAATATCTATATACTGATAGAAAAGCTAGCTTTTGTTTGTCCTCACACTAAAGTTCTTTCGTAGTTATTTACCTCCGATTTTGCATCACTGTCAAAATCACATTGGTCTTTATTCTTATTACAATATGGTTGCTGTTGGGTTGCTGCCACAAAAAAACCTGTCAAAAGCACAGACAAATCACTCTTCTCCATAAGAAACAACATAAACTGTGCCCGTGTAGGTTTATGTGAAATAACATTGTTTGAATTTGACCATCCACACTTGTCAATGGAGGAACTTTCCACCCCGCTATTTCATGCCATTGATGACTTGTAAAGCGTTCTTCTAAGTGAACAGACAGCTGTGCTGCTGAGGAGTTTGTTGCGCCGCTTCTTCCCTGCTAAAGCACTAGGAAGTGGTGAAGGGCGTTTTGGGAGACTGTCTTATGAAGTTTTGACGATCAAAGAAGATTGATTCTCAGCCTAATTTGAATAATTGATTATGACATAAGATTTTGATAATAACGTTATCACCACGGTCAGAAGCTAAATAAGTAGGTGCCTACCCAAAATATACAGTTTTACTACTTTATTACGCAACGTCCGGTATGTTTAACACATTCATGTTTCCACAAAAACATTCCCAGTGATGGGAAGTTACTTCAAGTTCAAGCAATTATTGTAATAAATAAAATACAATGACATGTTTAATTTTAATAACTAGCAGCTTGGGTTCCGCACTCATTTAACTACACGAAATTAACGAGAATGATTAATTGTAGGCTTTTATTGTGTAGCCACGAAGCCTACTTACCTGCTATAGATAGGTTCCTCTTTTTCGGTGGAGAAATCTTCAAGGATATCCTTCGTCTGTGGAGAACGGAGGGTTTTATCAGATTCCTATAGGCTAAAACCCCACTGTTCCTTCTACTACCTATGAGTTGGGGCCCGGGAGGTACATTTACATTCGCCGCCCCCCCGATTGGAATCAGCCCGCCATGCCTAGCGGGCCCCATCACCAATTGCAGCCGATCCCACGAACGACATACTTAGTCATTTTATGCTGATGCTATTGGAAAACATATCGCATTTCTCAAAAAATGAGTTGAATTATATAACTAAGTATGTTACAGCAGAAACTTTATTTTTCGTGACCTTCCATTTTGACCTTCACCTTCGTTCTTGCTTGGGACACGTTAGAATTACTTAAAAAAAATCTTATCGGTACCTTATGAATGACTATGCTATTTGACCGACTCGGAATCTCGGATGTCTCAATTTCACACCCAGCCTGCGTAATGGTTATGTAATTAACTCATTTAATCATCACTATATCACCAACTTCCATAATTATAAAGAACACCACAAGAACCTCTCATCTAAACTTTCTACAGGGAATGGAAATCAAAAATGGAATCTTCAAAATGTGTCTTTTTCTTCCTTACTTCTGTATTAGTCGTCATCTCGATGGTTAATACCCCCTTTTAAAAATAGAATAATAATCATTTATTTGCATCATTTATTTCTAGCCTTATCATCACACAGTCCATCCAACGTTTCTTTGGTCTTCTCCTACTCTTATAACCATATCTACATTTATACTGAAAACTTTCCTCACGACATCATTCAAAATATGAAAAAGAATATGAAAAAGAACAAAAATGCGCTCTTTTGGCAATATTTGCTCAGTAATTATTACCTAAGTGCTGTTATTACGAAACCACAATTCAAAGCCATGTGTGTTAGCAGTAACACGCTACTTTATTTACGTAGTAGGTACTTACCTAGTCCATAACACCTGCAGGTCCTATTTATGTAATATTTTTCCATAAAAAATTGTACCTCAAGCTCTATTTATCTTTTGTTACAAGACTCCCCGGAGTTTTGCGTCACTTCCTGCACTAATAATAGTAGAAACTTGTCTGATACCTATTATTTTACAAGATTGTATCCGATTAATTTTCCGGTACCTATATCTTTTTAATTAATAACTAATCATGTTTAGATTCCTCTGGCATTGAAAAAAATCTCAAAGCCTACAAAAAAAATCATAAGTCGGATAGAGGCCTATTAATTTCAGTTAAGAACTCTAAAATACGAATCAACTTATCATTGATAGATAATATTCCGTCCCACGCCCTACCATTTTGCTTGTAGAGGCTGTACGGACGGCTGCCTTCAGTCGTTTACCGTTTGGCGCGAAAAAAACATACGCACTCCGTGGTCCGTACATTGGGTATTTTATAGTGTCGTTTTGTATAAATAGGTTGTTTATAAGGTCTGTGGCGCATCTCTTCGCGTTGTTTACCGTGAATCGTTCGAGAGTATCGTTGTTGTCCGAAGAAACTATGTACCGGTTAGTGCACATATTTATTTTTATTTATAAGCTGTCAGTGATTTTTTTTATTTTAAATTGATCGATTGAGTTCAAGTTCAAAGTTTAGTGTTTGATCAGTGACTGTTGTTTTTTTTTTTTACTTTATCAGATGCGTAATAATCACTAAGGGCTGATTTATTCATCGCCAGATAACTTTTATTCGAGGAATAAAATTGACGTTTGACAGTTTTTGTATGAAATATCTGTTAAATTAGATATTTCATACAAAAACTGTCAAACAACAATTTTATTGCTCGAATAAAAGTTATCTGGCGATGGAAAAATCAGCCTTTAATCATAAAATTAATAAAAACATCAATTTCTCCAGTAGATACAGATATGTAGGTATATCATTCCTGTCATTTCTTTTGTGTATTTACGTACCTACTGGTGTACTTTGATTATAAAACCATAAATAAAGGATTTGTAAAAATGGTACACCCGTGGCAAACCCCAACCAGTTTTGTGTTAAACAAATAATACTAAATACCTCACTATTTGGCTATGAATTATAATGAACACAGATTATCATAAGTAACTGCGTACAATGAGTGTTTAATTTTCATTAGTATTCTGCAAATTACCTATATATTTTAGTGATATAAATAAACTTAATTAGTTTACCTAAGCTATTATTTATCTTAATTAAAATGAATGGGTACGATAGCAAGAATTCGATATAGATATACCTCTAATTCTATTTATTTGTGACTACCTCGTTGACATAGTGGTCGCGAGCGGTCCTGGGTTCGATTCCCAGGTGGGGTAAACTGACTTACACATAACTGGCGAAATGTGGGTGTACTATAGGTGCACCTCTGCCTAACCCTTGAGACTGCACAACGAAGAGGTCAAAAAGTTGTTTCCTATTTAATTTTTCCGAGATGTTAAAGTACATAATTTATTATCTAACTTCATTTTTACGAGTATTAGGTAGGTAGGTACTAGTTATCATATTTAAAATCGTTTCCGCGATAGACACGAATTGGTCAACAACCTAGGTAACTAAACTGAATACAGCCTACATTTCCTATTGTCTTTTAAAAAGTCTTCCCAGGGAATGGGACAAGTGTCAGTTTATATCCGATCTATACACAAAGTCATTGTCATTTTGTTCAAATAAGGTGCAGCAAAACTACACACGGGAAAAGCAGTGTTGGTGAAGTGAGCTTGAAGTGAACTGTCATCCTATTTGTCGATTGACAGCTCACTTCAAACCCACCTTCACCTAAGTTTTCACGGTGAAATTAAATAAGCTTTCATACACAGCAGCTCATGCTGTGGTGAAGAGATAAAAAGGAATATGCAAAAAAGGCGTATAGGTTAGGTATGCAGCTACTATCTTTAATTATCATTGTCATATAGCAGGCCCTTGCTAGAAATAGGTCTTCTCAATCGGACGCCATTTAACTGGATTCTCGACAACTCTAATCCAGCTAGGTATGTTTGATTTCTTGAACTGAGCTCCACAATCATTAGATTATGGAGCTCAGACCAAAAAACCCAGTTTTTCAGAGTTTTTAGTTTTTTTTTTCCCTCATATGGATAACCTACCAAAAAAAAACTAAAAAGACTGGTGAAATGCTGGTATTCACCTGAATCCGGTTTGACTAGAAGGTGACGCCAACATAGTTGGGGAAAGGCCAGGCAGATGATGATGATGAGGAAAATACCGATCCTTTAAATTACCATTCGTTGTATCGATCGCAATGCCATTCATTTTGACAGTTCAGCAACGTTCATTGCGCTATTTACATTGTTAAGCACATGAGTTTTTCAAATTTATGAAGCAATGGATGAAGCTAATAGGGTGATTGCTGGAATAACTCTTATACTTGGGCCTCTACGCATCATCCTGTAAAGCCCTGCCTAACTTAGCTGACATCTCATCAGTTTCGCTGCACGTACAGACGCTAGCACATCAAGCTACTACAATCTGTCAAATTCCTTTAATAGATTTTCAACTTTATCGCTAAAGCATTAAGGTTCAAGGTTGATTGGGAAAATTTTACAGTTTCGGGTAGCTTGACCTGCCGTTCATCATGCCGACCAGCCGATCGATTCTGTAACAATCTCTCACTATGAAAAGTTAGGTGAAGTGAGCTTAGAGCGAGCTGTCACTAGTGTCAATCCTCAGCATTAGTTGGAATGACAGCTCACCCCACGCTCACTTCACCTAAGTTTTCACGGTGAGAAGGTTACAGAATCGCACAGCTGTCTGTACATGTTTCTATCACATTTAAATAAAATTACGCCGTATTATTTATTTTTTGCGCGCTGTACCGGTACAGCGTCCTAATAATTGTTTGCTGCACTGGACGACGTCATTACATCAGCACCGGCTGTAGCTGAAAACAAGCGCTGGGGCTCTGTCTTGCACAGGGTCGCAGCATAATGCTGAGCGATAGCCGTTTTGCGTGGATGTGACGCATGTTTCGCCCAACCCTTTCTTGTTTTTTTTTGTGTTTTATAATGTTCCTTTTGCATCATGTTTACCGCAAATAAACGTAGGTGCCTACCTATTTTCTTTCTTTCTTTTCTTACATTTGTAGGTAGGTAGCTCCTATACTTAGGCCACTACGCAGCATCCTATATAATCCTGCCTTACTTAGCTAACATCTCATCAGTTTCACTGTACGTACATTTGTTGGTGGGTACAGCACAATTAAAAACACACATTCACAACTTAGAGGATAAAACTCAACATGATTGTATTAGTAAAAACTATTCATTGTTATTCAGACAATACAAGGGGAATGGCATTATGCGGTAATTACATACAGACAGAATGATTAACTTACTGATTTTTAGATACCACTTCATGGTTCGAGCGGCACTGGGTGCTAGAAACAGGTTTATTTTGGTCCTAATTAACTAAAATGTGTATTTTCCTGGTTATTTGCGATCGGTAATGTGATTAGGTACGTAACTACCAAAAAACTTCGCAAGCTCATAATTGATACCTACTCTTAAAAGATACCGGCCAGTCTGTTCTGTAAAAATGTGACCTTGAAGTGAACTGTCATCCCATCTGACGCCAGGGATTGACAGGTCACTTCAAACTCACTCCACATAAGTTTTCACGGTGAATTTTATACTGTTGAGACGTGATGATGAGACGTGTCTGTATATTGAACAATTTGAAACTATTAAAGGTAGAGAGAAGTTTTCAGAAACCACTTCCTATAGCTTGTGGCTAGTAACAAGCTCACGGGTCGATCGATCAGGTTAAGCTACGCTTACCGCGGTTGGTCCGTGGATGTGTGACCATCTTTACATATCAAGACCCCTCCGCTCCGTGTCTCGGAAAGCACGTTAAGCCGTTGCTCCCGGCTGTCATTTCGTGGATCTTTGACAGTCGTTACGGGTCGTCAGAAGCTTGAAAGTCTGACAACCAGTCTTACCAAGTGGTATCGTATTACTCAGTAACTGGGTTGTGGAGGTCAGATAGGCTGGCTCCATGTAAAATACTGGTATTCAGCTGTATCCGGTTATACTGGAAGCCGACCCCAACGTAGTTGGGAAAAGGCTAGGCAGATGATGACTTCCTATAGCATGACCGGTATCTGGCCAAGCTACTATCCGTTTCATCTCACTACACTTGAATACCTTCATGAAAAATCTATTATGTTTTTTATTTTAAAATGTAGTTTTTCTTTAAAAATCGACGAGGTGGTACCTTAAATTCGAACGAATTTCTTTGCCTCTAGTAGAGTCACGTTCATACTGGCCAATTTGAAAGGATGACCCAGTAAAATGTACACATAAGTACTTACTAAGGTAACTGGCCAAGTGCGAGTAAAACTAGCACAGGAAGTGTTCCGTACCAACGTACAAAATTATCTATTGCCATTATTAAGATTGAGCAAAAAACGCCGAAAAAAACAGATTCTGGTATGGGACCCCCCATACAAGAATCTGTTGCTACACAAGAAAACCCAACCATCCATACAAAAAAAAATCAAATGAGGTCCTTTCATTTTTTACTTTATTTCTGTTATAGCGGCCATAGTAGGCAGAACTACACACTGAAAATTACGATACAAAAGATACAGCCCTGTGACAATAGATATAAGAAAGAATATGCCTGTGACAGACGGATGGACAACAGAGCCTTAGTAATAGGCTCCCGTTGGCACCCATTGGGTATGGCTACGGAACCCTAAAGAGCGGCTGTGGTATTTTACTATTTACTCTAGTACGTGCCTGACATAAAACACAACTTTCATACGCATTTAGTAACAAGCTGTTATTTTGACAGACATTTCAATTTTATTTATTTGTATAGATTATATTAATTTAATTATTTTAAAAATTTTCTTGAACTATTGTATAATCTGTTACGATCACGTCTCCCAGGCATGCTGCACATTTTGTGGACAATGCAAGGTTAACTAAGATAAAAATGATATAAGACTGCTTTAGCCTCAATTGCTGTTAAATATTACATAAAAGTATGTTAGCTTTGTCACGTTTGTGGACCAGCAAACACTTGGTAAGATAATCGTCCATAAATAAACATAACTAATAATGGGACCTTCATTAACACATTAAGACCGTCCCAGCTGTCATTTGTAGATCTTTGACAGTCGTTACAGGTAGTCAGAAGCCTGAGAACCAGTCTTAACAAGGGGTATCGTATCTCCCCCAATATGATATACTAGTCTATGGTATCGTATTACCCAGTATCTGGATTGTGGAGGGCGGATAGAAAAATACTTGTATTCAGCTGGAAGCCGAATCCAACCCGCAAAAGGCTGAAGAAATGATGATAGGTACTTAGTTATTTTAGGACATATTTTAGTCCCACCAATGTTTCTTATTTTTATTTATCTATTACTTACTTTGCTGTACATCAGAAACAACATAACAAAAAAAAAATCCATATTTATTTATTGAAGTTGTGTCAGTCTTCAAAGATTTAAACGATATCTAACCTTGACACTTTGTCCTTATAACTTTACTTTATTTGCACTAGCATCACTAAACTGAAATACAAAGGCATTATGTAATACCTATTGTATTCACTCACTTCCAATGGATGGCAGAAAATATATTTTTGCGTCCCTTGTCTCGCCAGAGAGTTTTGGTGTTCCTTCGATGTCACCATATTTGTGCTGCCGCTTGTATAGAGTTTCCAAAACTGATCACATATCAGAAGGCCAATTCTCGTAATTTAAAAGGTTCAAAATCTAGTCGCAATCTCATCTCGGCGACAAACAAATGTCAAAAAGTTGTCAAAATGTAGGGAAATTATAGGTGTTTTTGACAGATTGACACTGATATCAGACTGTGAACGTTCTTAAAATTACGAGAATTGCCCCTCAGATGTTATTGCCGAGCTGTCCATATTTATGCTCGTCACTATAGGTACCTACTTACACTCTGGTCCAAGCTGGACACTCTATAGCCATTCATTCAGTAGAGGACTTTCATCAATCTAGTCCATCTGCAGTCGTTGAAGCGAGTCGGACAGCAGCCATTGTTTCAGGTTCACCTACTTAGGTAATTTCTCAATGGAAACAAGAATTGTCATTCATTCAATTTCATTCAGATATTGAGGCGTTGATTGTGCAAGAAGTTTATTGAAACGATTGTGGAAACATTCGGCCCCAGGCATTATCTAGCCGACAATGTTCCTACTACAGGTACACAGTTCTTTCAATCAACGCAGCCTATCGCAGTCCAGTGCTGGACATAGGCCTCTCCCAGGCTGCACCACAACATCCTGTCCTCTGCCTTCCGCTTCCAGTCTGTCCTTATACCCACTTTCTGAAGGTGGGTCCATCTAGCTGGACCAGGTAGGATATATTTTATTTTTCAAAGCTCCTCACACTTGGCGTCGAGTTAGAGTCGCAACTACAAGCTAAGGAGTCGCAAGCTCTCGCTACTTGTCGCAGCGACTAGACGCACGCTGCACGAGGACTGTTGCAGTCTTGTTGTGAGCGCTACGTGTGTTTCTATTGGCAATCTCAACGTTGCGTTGGATGTCGATGTTTTCAAAACACTGAAGCGCGCCGAATACTCAAAGAAAATGATCCTGCACGACGTCTGTCGTAACGACTAGTCGCAGATGCATCGACACCTCTGCGTCTAGTCGCAGCGACAAGACGATGCATACGAAAACTTTGCGTCTGGTCGCAGCGACAAGACGCAGCTGAACGCAAAGTTTGCGCTAGCACTCAGATTATAATTTACACAAAACCTTGAACATTCATTTTCTTATTTCATTTGTCAATGTCACTGAAATTTTGCAGCGTTGAAACTTGACGTTGCCGCCGTAACATTTATTACAGCAGTGCGATTCTGTAACCATCTCACCGTGAAAACTTAGGTGAAGTGAGCGTGGAGAGAGCTGTCATTCCAACTAATGCTAGGGATTGACACTATTGACAGCTCACTCTAAGCTCTCTTCACCTAACTTTTCACGGTGAGATTTTTACAGAATCGATCGACATACTTAGGGTAAGACACCAACACTGTGATTTTACACTAGATTCTGCCCGTAACTTCATCCGGGGGTTTTTTTTTAAATCCAACTGTTAGTCCCAGAGATTACCCCCTACATATAAACAAACAAATTTTACCTCTTTATGATATTAATTATATCATTTAAAGTATGGTCTAGTATAGATAACCTTTCGTAAACAGGTGTAAATCATGCTGGTATGTTAACAGATTTGTGACCAGTATCACGGCCATTTTACACCAACAATGACCATTTACTGAATAACTGAGTGACATACGTAAAGGTCAAGTGACATAAAGGCGTAAGGAGCATTGGTGGCCCAGTGGTACCAGCCTTGACTTACAAGATGTAGGTCGTAGGGTCGAACCCAGACAGACACTTTACTTGGTGTAAATTATCTCATCACCACTGCTCTCAAAACGGTGAAGGAAAACATCGTGAGGAAACCGGCATGTCTTAGAACCAAAAATTCGACGACATGTGACACCAACCCGCACCGGGCCCGCGCTGTGGATTACGGCCCACTCCCTCTCACAGAGAGGAGGCCTGTGTCCCAGCAGTGGGACATTATAGGGCTGATTATGTATAAAGATCAACTCGGGCACACGTACAGTATTTTTATCGCATGCAGCAACACGCGCTTTACTTGTGGTTACCAAGTGTACAAACACGCTGTGAATGTGTGTGTAATCGCAGGAGCTCTCGGTACCGTCCTAGACAATGGCAAACTCGAAAGTGTGTTTGTGATATGTGCTGAGTCGCCTTCACAGCGTGATTGTATATTGGTGACCATAAGTAAAGCGCGTGTCGTTTCATGATAAAAATCGCTGGTGCGTATCTGGGCTTACGGGTCGACCACCCGCTTATGGCTGGGTGAGGTGGCGACGAACCTACTTTAAGCTAGGGTTTCGTAAGGCTGGTGCCGACACATAGCATCCGCCATTTTCCATCGAATGACGTCACTGAAACGTTATTTATGAACGTAAGTTGTGTTTTCCTTGAGAGCGTTTTTAGACACCGTAAAGTCAAAACCCGAAGCCATAATTTTCATAACAGCCGTCACTGCGGCCGTTATGTGACGGCCGCTACCATAGAAATGTAAATAACATATATCTATGGCCGCTACTCTTTTAGGAAACTGAAACTATAGCTTATGAGACCCTGCCCAAAGGTAGATACCGTAAAACGCTCAGAACACCACTACATTACCATCTATAATTATTTTTAAACAAATATTTAACGGTTTTTTTATTATTTGCTACACATATATTTTTCTATTTATATATTTACACACATCCTAAAACTGATTTACACCCCGCAAGACGTCCTCGTAACATAGGGTCCTATTGAAAACCAGCGTCAGGCATTGGTTGCCTGACATTTATGCTGAATTGGGCCTATTTGGCGCAGCCGCGAGGCACACAATAGTAACTTAAGTTTTTTTTTTGTGTGAATATTTTGTTCCTTATAAGTAAGGAACAAAATATTCACCTGAGTCAAATAAATTTATTTTATTTCTTTCTCATTTCTTTGTCACACAGTTAGGCATTTTGGTACATATTACAAGCCAGAAAAAATTGAGCGTATTGTCAAATTTTCAAAGAAAAAACCTATTCAAAAATATTTTACATAAATAAAATAGATGCTATTTTATTTTTAACAAAACCATCTCAAAACAGAGCGCAAGAAAATATTTTATCGTAGCATAATTCTGAAAATTTTGAGCGTAAACTATCATATTTTATGTAATGAAAAAGGAATTCAATCCACTAAAGAAATACCTAAAAATGGTTCTACAGAGCCGTGCATAACTTTTTTTATTTAATTAATATTTCAAAATTACTCATATTTTGGATATTTTGGTGGTCATTTCGATTCAACTAACACCAAACGCATCGCTGTTTTGAACGTCATTTGTTGCCGCGATACGCTATTGTCATCATCTGCCTAGCTTTTCCCAACTATGTTAGGGTCGGCTTCCAGTCTAACCGGATGCAGCTGAATAACTTTTTTTTTTTTTTTTTTGTCGCTGAGAAATGCTTTATGCATGCCCGCCTCGCGGGGGACGAGACGGGGTATGTGGGACTCCCTGTCGGAATGACAGTATACCCACTAAAACTCAGCGGTGTTCCCTCATTCGCCGTGATGGGAGGGCCACGGGAATAGGCATAGCCTTTACCTCCATAGCCCTCCCGGCGCATGCCCGCCTAGATGGTATGGCGGGCCCCGCATGCCCCCCACATAGGGGGGCTACGGGAATGGCCGGGAGCACCTAGCCATTCCCGTCCAACACTGGTGGAGGCCTGTGCAATGCAGGCAACGGTGCCCCCGCACCCGTTGCCTGCTGGCCCCCACGCCCGCCTGAATGGCGGGCCCCGCATGCCCCCCAAGATGGGGGGCTACGGCCGCAGAGGATAGGGAGAGCGGCAACGACACACCGACACTCCTCTTCCCCTGCGGCCCCACCGCGTCCGCCATCGAACGGTGGGGGGGGGGGGGGGGGGGGGGTTCACAGAGTAGTAAGTTAGTAACTTAAGTTAGTAAGGCACGTAAATCATTCAGACTCTCGACAGCTTGAATGATTTTGGGGAGGGGTCATGTCATTTAACGTTATGCATCATTCTCACATGCATAATTTCAACATGAATGATGTAAGTTTGTGTAAGCTCGTGTAGTTTCTTGCCCGTTCTTCTCCATAGGTACCTAATACGCTTTAGAATGGGCAACTAGCTTCATCTTTCTGACTGACCGACCCCTTGACAATTCAAAAGTGGCTGTAATTGGTTTATTTGTAATAGATTATATAAAAAAAATGTATTTGTGATGTATTTTATTATAAGTTTTAATAATTGCCACTGCCATGTAGGTAAATTATAATCATTGCGTATCACCATTTCTCGATCGACCAACCATAGATTAAGGGGAAGTTCCTGTAAAAATAAAAAAACAATAAACTGTAGGTAATAAGTACAAACAACTTTTACAACTTTCTTTTTCCAGCATATATAATCATTTCGCGATTAAAATATTGGCCAGTCTGCAGGATAGCGGACTCTGCAGTGTGCGCGTGCGCAGGACGGTCGACCTCGTAATTGCTAAACCACTTTTAACAAAAACTCCCAGTGCATCTGACTTTTAATCTTAAGGGGTGGGTTCACTTGGGGGGGGGGGGGGAAACTTAATGAACGAGCACCTAGTTAAATATCGATATTTTCCTGTTAAAGGGTACTGAGTAGGGGAAGACCAACGAAACGACGGATGGACTGTGTGAATGATGATATGGTTAGAAAGGGGGTGACTACCGAGGTGACGACGACTTAATAGAGAAGTATGGAAGGAAAAGACATGTGAGTTTTCTTAAGATTTTTGGATGCCCGGACTACAGAAACAGCCCTAAAGCTTGGTTACCTAAGAAACCGGTGAACGGTGACACAATAACGAGTGTCCAACTACAGAGCGTTTTTTCACACCTTATTCTGAAATAGGTACTGGTGAAAATACAAATCTTCATGACGGCCGCTATAATATGACGGACACCGCTCTTCTTGAAAACCGTAGAGTTAAAGTCGGACATATTGTTCGTATAACACACACAGTACACACTAACAGTAGCAATAGCTTTACATTTTGACAGTTCAACAACATTCAGTGCGTTATTTAAGTTGTTGAGCAGACAAATTTTTCGAACATATGAAGCAATGCTGATAATATCCTTCAAAATGATTCAGATTGAGTTTGATAGTATGTTACGCAGAGTGCAGGCGTAAATGATTGCAAGGCGACTCACCTGTACTTGGGTCTTCTGTCCACAGTAGTCACGACCGTGTCAAGTTTTAAATTCTTCGCTCGGTTCTTTTTTAGTGCTCTTTGCTTTTGTTTTTTCAACTTTGCCAATGCCTTCTCGTATGCTGCTACCTGCGCAGCCAGTCTTTCATCTTCAGTTCCTTTGTGTGATTTTGCTTCTAAACATTATAACATATTATGCATATTAATCACTGTAAAATTACAAGTTATTTACATTTCTCCCTCAGTAGGCCGTAGGTACTCGCAGCGAATGTGATATTTTTTCGTCTCCATAGACTCCATATTTTTTTTAGTGGAGCTCTTTGTGATAAACTTTTTAATACCATTTAATTTTAACAAAAAAACGAATTTTGTGCTATACTGCCTCATCGTCTGCCTATCCTTTTCCCAACTATGTTGGGATCTGCTTCCAGTCTAACCGGATATGTAGCTCAATCCCAGTATTTCACATGGAGCGACTGCCTATCTGACCTGCACAACCCAGTTACTGGATAATACGATAATTAAGTATACTGACTACGCAAACGAATCTGGCTGTTTCAGTCCTAATACATTTATCTATAGACGCTTCGGCGACGGTGCCGCCCGCTGTCGCAACGGGGTGCGTCACGTCGCATCGTATAACATCTCTAACTATTATTAATCTCGGTCTTCATATCCATTAAAAAGTAGGTACAGTCAAGGAAATTAATAGTAAATAAAATTTACTTCCTTCGTCAATTTGCCGTGTTATAGCCATTACATACAACTGTCACAAGAATGACAATGGTGGTTTGCATACAAGGACGATTTAAGTTTGTAGTAAATTTACTTAAAACATTAATTTCCCTGACTTTTATAATATAAAATATTATTCCTTTGACGAACTCACTTTTCTGTACATCTGCAGTGAAATCCGCGAAGGCTGACTCATTGACAGGGAGAAACTTGTACTTATCCTCCATTTCATTCAGCATACTACACAAATGTGTTATGACCGTTCCCATTTCCAATACATTCGTGTAAATATAAAAAACGTATGCACTCGGCGCATATTGTGCTTTTCCTTGACTTTTGTAATAATATTGTGTTGCCAAGTCATATAATTCTAACATTCTCTGATATTTCGATACTATTTCGTTTACTAAGTATCCGACTTCATACGCTAAATTATCTTGATAAAAATATCGAAGAGTGAAATATTTTTTATGATCTTGCACCCTGTAAAATAAAGAATATGAATACCTAAGTGGAGACTGGGGGGTCTCTTCTCTAAGTCCGTCAACGAATATCCGTAAGAGTCCGTACTCCGTACGACAGCAGTTGATCAGTCTGAATTTTAATTCAGTTTTTCGAACGGCAAATGCACATCGGGAGTAGGGACTACTGTCAATCGTGCTGCCTGTTAATGCTTAGTTCTAGCCCCGAACTATCTTATGTTCGTAAGGGTTACGGTGTTGGAAATGCCCGGCACTTCGGCCATAACTACGGACTTCGTGCTTAGGGAGTAGACCCCCGGAGAGTGGTGTGACCGTGTGATAAGCTGTTAGGCGCGGGCCACACACACACGGGCGGGGGTGTGAGACGAAGATGGAACGCAGACGCGCCAATAAGTAGTATGCAGATGGAAAAGCGACGGCTACTTGTCCTTTCTGTTTTGTGCCAGATCCTGTTAATTTAGGTATGTCTGGTATGAAGAATAATGAAGATACGTGAAAGGAACCCCGCGTCTGCGTCCCTCGGGGTAATTGCGTAACACACTATCAGTAAAGCTGTCAAAAAATAAAAGGCCCGTTTTGACATTTGAGAATGCGTTCTTGACACCTGTCAGTTTCATACAAACGAATACGTGTTTTGCGAATTTGATCTTTATTAATTACTAATGTCAAAACGGGACTTTTATTTTTTGACAACTTTAGAACAGATCTCAGAAACAAGGATCAATAGCAATGGCTTTAATTTTGACAGCAGTGCGATTCTGTAACCATCTCACCGTGACAACAAGGGTGAAGTGAGCGTGGAGTGAGCAGCAGTGCGATTCTGTAACCATCTCACCGTGAAAACCAAGGTGAAGTGAGCGTGGAGTGAGCCGTCATTCCAACTAATGCTAGGGATTGACACTATTGACAGCTCACTCTAAGCTGATCACTTCACCTAACTTTTCACGGTGAGATTTTTACACAATCGATCGGCTGGGGGTCTACACCGAAGTAGCATCGGCCGAATGTTCGGCCGTTTCCTGCTACGAAGTTACTATTTAGTTAGGTCGCTCCCGATCCTACACTCCTACACTCTTTCGAATATTGACTATGGTCCCGACCCAACTGAGCCGATCCGAACGTTTTTTCGCATTTTTCAACAATACGAGTATTCTAATAATAAGTTTTCACGGTGATATTTTTACAGAATCGATCGGCAGGTCAGCAACATTAATTGCGTTATTTAAGTTGTTGAGCAGACGATTTTTTCAAGCACATGAAGCAATGGATTAGCAATATCCTTCAAAAGGTTTCATATTAAGATTGATAGTGTGTTACGCATTACGCGATTAGGGTGCCGCATGCCGCCCTCGTCCCACGTCCCTTCTGTGTGGCCCGCGCCTTAGAGGTTGCGCCTACGCACGGTGCGTATTAGTTCTCTTTACCCCGTTGCGTTGGTACTGGATGGGCCAACACTGGTGGGACCAACACTCGGCTGTCAAGGCAAGTCTTGTACCTAAGGTCCCACACTTCCATCCCACAGGCAACAATAGTTGTTGGTAATCTATCTATCTATCTATTATACAATATGTAACATAATTAACGCAAGATCTCATACACCCCAATTAGAGTATTGAGTTAAATGTTATTTTTTAAAGCAAACTATTCCTTTATTTCATGATATAGGTAAATAAAAATTATATGTTTATGGGCTGATTTTTCCATCGCCAGATAACTTTTATTCGAGGAATAAAATTGACGTTTGACAGTTTTTGTAAGAAATAACTGTAAAAATTTCAAAATTATTCCTCGAATAAAGTTATCAGATGATTAAAAAATCAGCCCTAAATCAGTTTGTCGTCCATTAACTATATTTAATGTTTAGTGATATCTTTTGTTGAAGATCCTAAAATAAATAAATATTAGAAAAAAACATTCGATAAAGTCGAATGTTTTTTTCTAATATTTATTTATTTTTTGCATTACTATAAGCATTTAAAATCGAAATAGGAGGTCCAGTAACTGTTACAGTATCTGTTACATCATTATAAATTGTCATTTCCCAAATCTAAATTCTTGTAAGAAACCCAAATAATAAAACTTGACCAGGATCGTGAAATCTCACTCCCCTGGTACTATCATTTGCGGACGACCTTATCTTCATTACAAATGACCTAAGTATATAGAAGGGTTAGAAGGTATCTTATTTATACAATATTAAACCCCCTACTAGATAGTGTAGGCCTCGAAATAAACGAAACAAAAACACTAATTAGGGATCCCATAGCTACACAGGAAACGACCTACGTGACCTTTAATGGAATAAACATACCGACATGTGATGACATTAACAACATCTACATTAAGCAGAAAATGCACCATTAAAAAACGTTTCAAACTGGCCATACGAAACGCCAAATCGTTACTACCATTAATAAAAAACTCAAATATGAACTGGAAACTAGCCAGATTTATGTATCGAATGGTGATTGTTCCGTGCATGATACATGGTTTGAAAGTATCGGCATTTACGAAAGCTAACAGATAGACCAGAAACCAGAGACCCAGGAAAAATGATCGAGTTATCATGAGAGACTTGATAACCACTCTAGGAATAAACCAAGACAAAAGAAAATGCATGAAATCTTAGACGGAAAAACAGTAACGCATCAAGAACTACAGGATGCGCTACCTCGCACATGTTTACACTTTTACAGGCGCCGCGTACCACATGTGCTGCATGCAGCAATGCAATACAAGGCGAAATCCGACAACGGCGATCCCGGTTGGCCGACCTTTCTACACATGGAACGACAACTTAAAACAGGATATGAAGTACTTCGACAAGGGAATCGATTTTTGGATGGATACGGCGGAAGACAAAAATAAGATTAAGATTGCTGCTAGTGAGATTTACAAAAAACCGGAAACGGAAAGCAGCGAGCACTCCGACGCCACGGTGACATTGAAAACAGCAACATAACACCGCAGAGCAATGACATACAAAAGAACCGAGAAAGCAGTAGAACCCAGCCAAAAAATTCACCGGTGAAGCTCGACCTGAACCAACCTGGCTGCGACGTCGTTAAAAGATGCCCATCCATAGATAACAATTACCCATCTCTCCACTAGTCCAATGCTTACACTAGGGTGCATATCCGGGTTGCGGAAGGATCGTACGTTCCCGCGACCCCCGGCGTAGGTGTGAGATCGAACACCGGGGTCCCGGTTTTAGAGTCTGACAGATCCCGTCGCCCGCCCCAGGGCGGCGGACATCCATGAGGATTTTCCACCCAGGAAACAAAAAAAAGGATGCATATTCGGTATGGCTCTAAAATCTTACCTTTTCCTACAGGCACGTCGTCCCTACAAAAACCCCGCCCCCCGGTCTACTTCTTGATATGCAATGGTCGCTCATTAATGGTGGTTCAATATTATTCCCGAGGAAAAGAACTACGAGTATAACTTTCGACGGTCACAATTGCTTAAGGACGTTAGGTCGCTAGATGGCGCTACGTGTCTTTTGAATCACGATTGAAATATGACCCGACTTTCTAAGCAATATTCTAACAAAAAGTACTAGGGATGCATGCATTCACGATAGTATTTCATTAATTAGTTTTACGCTTTTAATAGGATTTGGATAAAATTTGGCACACAGCTAATTTATTGTAACCTGAATTAACACAATATAGGGTACTTTTTATCCCGGTAATACGTTTCCGAGGGATAAAATGTTCGTAATAGTCCGAATTAGGTTTTTATGGAAATAAACACTGAAAAAGTTTCACGGAACATTTTCAAATTCGGGAAAAACTGAACTTCCTTTTTTATTAACCGACTTCTAAAAAAGGAGGAGGTTCTCAATTCGGATGTATGTATTTTTTTTTTATGTTTGTTCGCGCATAACTCCGTCGCTTGCCAACCGATATGAAAAATTCATTTTTTTGTTGGATAGGGTATACTTCCCAAATGGTCCCATGAAAATTTTATCGAAATCGGACAAGCGGTTTTTGAAAAATCAACAAAAATAAAAAATAAATATCACAACAAAAAAGTGAAAAATAAAAACTTTTTTACAAAAAAAAAACAACCGACTTCCATAAAAACACTACAAAGTGAAAAATAACTTTAATTTCGGAAGTCGGTGGCGAAAAACGAAATAAAAAAATCAAAGACACCGACTTCCGAAATTAAAGTTATTTTTCACTTTGTAGTGTTTTTATGGAAGTCGGTTGTATTTTTTTGTAAAAAAGTTTTTATTTTTCACTTTTTATTTTGTCTGTTTTGTAGAAGAACGCTTGTCGGGTCAGCTAATGATGAATATAATAGTCCTATTCATTCTGGCATCCCTTAAACAAAAAATAACTTTGAAAATGTCAAGTAAGGCTCACGCGCTGATGTGTGTTGTTGCTATAATCTGGCAAGCCCTGGTTACCATCCAAAGGTGTTTGGGTGGACTCTGGCCGTGTACGATTCCCATTTGATGTGTCATGTGTTGCCAGAAGTTACCCCAACGCGTTTCATCCTTTTCATCTGGCTCGGTGGTATTAATAGCTGAAACAATTATTATTACATCATCATGCTATTCATACTTCGTAATACAGGGTGTAAAAGGACCCATCACGTAGCCATCAACTACACATTCTGTATGTACTTTAAACTAAGTGACGTCATCATCTGCCTAGCCTTTACCCAACTACGTTGGGGTCGGCTTCCAGTCTAACCAGATGCAGCCGAGTACCAGTATTTTTATATGGAGCGACTACCTATCTGACCTCCGCAACCCAGGTACTGGGTAACACGAAATTCCTTGGTAAGACTGGTTGTCAGAATTTCAGGCTTCTAACGACCCGTAACGACTGTCAAAGATCCACGAATGACAGCCGGGACCAACGGCTTAACGTGCTTTCCGAGGTACGGTCTTGGTACTTGTGTAAAGTTGGTCACCCATCCACGGACCAACCGCGGCAAGCGGATCTTATCCGGATCGATCGACCCGTGCGGCTGTTATTACTTGGCGACAAGCGCCTCCAAACTAAGTAACATTGGACATAAATAATTGCTGCGAAACGACTTTTATTTTTGGTGTGAATATTCGCTGTTTGGGGTAGTGTGCTTATGGGTGCATGCAACGGTACAGGGGTCATGGGGGTATTTAAAGTTGATTATAACATTAAAAACAGGTTTTCGTAAAAAAAAGTCGTCAGTAAACATTGGAATTTTGACCTTCAATATCTCCGTAACCTACATGAAGGTCCCAGGTACCATATGGTCCAGTACAAACAAAATATAACATTGATGGGGAGTGCAAGTGACGCTTGGCGTCGTGAACGTGAAGTGTATTTTTACACCCGTTATAAAATAGAACACAAGAATTAGTAAAAATTCAAAACCCGGCTGAAAAGGCTGAAACAAGACAAAGCAATCAAATTGTTCCTAATTTTTTAGTATTTGTATACCACTTACCTACTGTTGCAGAAACGCAGGACACAGTGATACCTGATACCTACTTACTATAAAATACTGTAAAATGTTTATAATTTTGTAAAACACCTTAAATGACCTGCATCCAAATTGCGTAATACACTTTCAACCATAATTTCAATGATTTTGAAAGATATTTCTAATGTATTTGTTCGAAAAAAAATCCTACTCAACCGCGTAAATTTTAACGCAGTGAATTTTGTTGACCTGTTAAAATGAAAGCCATTACCTACTACTGTTTGTGTGTACGCAATTACCCCGCTGTGTGCACAAATAAACATATTTGATTTGCTTCACAAAATGTGTAAGTGGAAAATCCTCGTATTTTTTAAGATCCTTCCTTCCTAGTCTCAATCTGTCAAAAATACGTCTATTTACCATCTAAGGTCTATGTATATTTGCAATCAGATTGGTTTCAACCATAAAGTTGTCAAAAAATAAAACGCCCGTTTTGACATTTTTGAGAATGCGTTCTTGACACCGGTCAGTTTCATACAAACGAATACATGTTTTGCGAATTTGATCTATAATAACTACTAGAACTGTCAATGTCAAAACGGGCCTTTTATTTTTTGACAACTTTAGTTAAGTTTCAGTTTACTGGAAACTGTTGTCAAACGTGGCAAAGTAATTATGAGGTTGAACTAGGTCTAAACTGAAACTTACTAATAAGAAATTCGGTGGAGTTGAACCTAGAGAACTTTGCATACTCAAATTTGCCGGCTTGGTTTTCCCGCGCGATGTTGTGAGGGTTAGCGGTCCAGTCGTGCTGCCAGTCGGTGCGCTGAGGGCTGGCTGCCCAGTCGTGCTGCAGCACGGTGGGGTGAGGGGTAGCGGCCCACATTCTTTTCTCATATCCCGTTCTACTGGCATTTATTATTTCTTGGTTACGCCTATCTAAAATTCTTCTAGCGTTTTGCACTTTTAAATAATTTTGCGTTTTTCTATCATTCTGCATTCTTACATTTAGCATTCTTCTGCCATCTTGAACTCTATTGTAATTTTGTATATTCCTGTTTTGCGTTAAACTGTCAATTTTCTTTTGTAACTCATTTTTGGTTAAATGGTCATTTTTTACAATTCTGTTTATTCTTTTTCTTCTGTCTTCCGGCATGATTCTGTTATTTTTAATTTTTCGGTCAATATGCATTCTGTCATTTTGTCCAGTCAGAATTCTTCTGTCTGTTTGCAAAGTTCTGTCTATGGGGATTCTTCTGTCATTTTGCATGTTACCGTAAATTTGCAACCTTCTATCATTTTGTATTACTTTTTCAGTTGGAATTCTTTTGTCATTTTGCAATATTCTGTCATTAAATATTATTTTGTCACTTTTCATGTTTCCGTCAATCTGCAGTCTCCTATCATTTTGTATAGTTTTTCCAGTTGGAATTCTTCTGCCATTTTGCAATATTCTCTCATTGGAAATTCTTCTTTCATTTTGTATTTTTTCCTCAATCTGTATTATTCTGTCATTTTGTATTGTTTTTCCAGTTGGAATTCTTCCGTCATTTTGCAAAGTTCTGTCAGTGGGAAATCTTCTGTAATTTTCGTTTCCTGGTTTCCACTTGCCGTTTTTTGCATCGGCGAAGTCTATACTCAATATGAATGTAACTGTAAACAAAGAATTATGCAACTTGCGGTTATTATGTGCAACCTAATACCTAACCTACCAGGAAGCTGATATCGACATTTTCAATACTAGTGTTACTAAATTGAAGAAAATTTTATCTAATTGCTTCTTCGAGCTTAAATAGTCATTTTTCTGTTTTGTGTTGTAAGTAGTCTAATATAAATATTCTGTTTCATATTATTTATATACTACCTACGTGTGGAAACTTGTAACTGGCCATATTTTGTATAAACTATTATTTACTGTTTAGCTGTAAGTTTTCCCAAAATAAAATAAATAAATAAAATTTAAACAATAAAAAAGGCCATGAGCATTTATGTACATATGTAGATCTGGAAAGAATCCAATCCTATTGCCTACAGCTATCCCTCCTACTTATATAATATTATAAACGCGAAAGTTTGTGAGGATGGATGGGTGTTTGTACTCTCTCACGCAAAAACTACTGAACAAATTTTGATGAACTTTACAGTGATATAACTTAGGTATACATTAGAATAACACAGAAACTTTTTATGCTCATATTACCAAGTGATCGAAACTTATGCGGATGAAACCGCGGGGCGCTGCTAGTAGACCATGATTGTGTCGCAGGAAGAGGCTTGTGCGCTGGAGCACCATACCATTAATCAGTAGGTACCTATGTGAATGAGATCCACAGAAAATGAGAAATATGCCCAGATTTTAAAGTGTAGAGACATCAACATTAAATTGGACAGACCGAGCGATGTGGCTCGTTCTACTTTTGCTCGTCAATCTTAATTAAATTATAAAAAACAAGTAACGCAATAATAAAAATGACTTCATTCCGCCTTAAAATCACCATCCAGAAATGGTTTATACCCAAAGACTATTCCGATACTGAGAACCTCTTAAACATTGTTAATTAATTAATATCACGCACCCAAACACATCATATCACTCTCAACGCACGCCCTTCGCGCATCTTTATTCTCTTTATTTATCTCATCATCTTTATTTATTTTATTATTTATGTAGGTACACACAGTAAAATACATAGGGAACTGACATAGTTATAATATGAGTACAAAGGTACTGCTTATTTCTTAATAAATTTCTTCCAGCAGACCTGCGAAAGGAGAAGTAAAAAGGAAATGTAGACAATAGTGTGTGAGAACAAGAAGAGAAAAATATGAATGTGTGACGTCTAAAACTAAAATATTATAAATACCTACCTACACATGTAATGCAAAAAAAATACATAAGTACCTATACTTAAATAAATAAATAATACAAAAATATATAAACATATATACCTACAACATGTCCCGAAATTAACGCACACCACCAGACACCCCAATTAGAATATTATGTTTTAATCATAATTAAGACCCTGAATTTTTATTATTATGTAAAAAACATTGTTTTTTTAACTAATTAGTTATACTGATTGTGGGAGAAAATTATGGTCACATTACAAATCTACGCATGCACACAGTCGCACTCGTATAAGGGTCTAGCTTAGTGGGTATTTCATCCATTTTGGTTTGTCGTGATTGTACAGCGGAAGTGTGACAGTAATTTACGTAGTTTTAATTATTTTTGGGATAAAATATTACCTATATTAAAAATTACAGAGATCGATTCAGTAAAGGATTCTGAATCAACTACTTTCATAATGTGCATTAATTCGGTTACACATTGTATATACAAATACTCACGGTATAGAGGAAAGGTAAATGCTCTTTTAGTCGACGTTCAAATAGAGAAATAGTTTTTGAATCACGAATGCTAGGCGGAAGTGAGTTCCACAATCTTACAGCATGGACAGAGAAGGAATAAGAATAGTAGCTCGTTTTATGAGGATGAGATTTAAGGATGGATCTTAGGTGTGGTCTACACGGTGCGGTGCGGATCTTTCTTGTTTTTCGTTTAGTATTTTATCTTGTCTTTTAATTTGTAAACTTCTCTTTTATGTTTGTTACACATAAAATAATACGCAATAAATAACGCGCGCGCGTATAATATGCTTTCCGTTTTGTTAAATTTATTTTTTGAACTTACGGAAGGGACTAGACCCCACGACACAGGGAATCCTAGTGTGGGCCAGTGATAAATTGCAATTTTTTCTCTTTTGAAGTTAAATGACATGTAATATGTATTGTACTAAGTTGGAATGAATAAATATTATTACCTATTATTAATTGCAAGTCGAAGCAAGTACAAAAATCGTTATGAATGTTGCTATCTCTGTTTGACCAAAGTTACTTAGCATACATAACATAGTCAGCCTAAAATGTTCCCACTGCTGGGACATAGAGGCCTTCTCTCTGTGAGAGGATCTTCACGCGGGCACAGTGCGGGTTGGCGGATGTCACATCTCTTGTAATTTTTGGTTCTAGGACATGCCGGATTCCGCACGATGTTTTCTTTCACCGTTTTGAGAGCAGTGGTGATGAAATAATTTACACAAAGTAAAGTGTCTGCTTGGGTTCGAACCCACGACCTAGAACTCGTAAGTCGAGTCCGTAAACGCTGGGCCACCACTGCTGCCCAGGTTATTTTATTGTGTTTAGTGGTTTTACATAACGAAGATGTTTTGTAAAACCACTCGAGGTTTTGTAAAACAACGGATTCTACAACACACGACGATACATCAAGCTAGCTAGTTATTTTCAAATCCGTAGTTCCCGAGATTAGCGCGTTCAAACAAACTCTTCAGCTTTATTATTAGTTTATAGATGACTGGTCTGCGGAACATACATACAGACAAACGGACAAAAATTCTAAGAAGTATATTTTCTGTGTCAGAAACTTTCCCACACCTCGCAAGCTAGCTAGCAATTACTTTTTTTTTTAATATTCAGTTTTACCTTAAATTCGTGACTATTTTATTATTATAATTACTAACTTCTGCCCGCAACTTTGCCCGCGTGAAACTTCTTGCTCCCCCGACCCCTCCGCGTTTCAACGCATCGCCTACTGCGCTATTACCTACTTCGTTTTCGGTTAGCGTTCTTTGTAACTTTTTTGGTTTTTGCTCGGCTCCTTAGGGTCCTAGCGTGATGATAAGTATCCTAGTGCCTTTCTTAAGAATTGGACTATGAAATGCAAAAAGAACTTTTCAAATCCGACCGGTACTTCCAGAGATTAGCGCGTTCAAACAAACAAAAAAACAAACTCTTCAGCTTTATTATTAGTATAGTATATAATTATAGATGTGATGTGATTGTTATAACATTCATATAACAAGTAGTGGTACTTACCTACACAAGTTTGTGGGGGGGTACCACACCTAAAAATGTATAAATAGGTAATTATTATTTTACATACCCAATAATAAAGAAAATTTTGTATATATTTTTATTTTCTGGCGCCCTCGCATCGTTCTAAAGCCTAAATATCTTCCCATACTGTGCTATTTCACGAAGTTTAGAATGCTATAAACAATTTATTACCGAATTTCTAATATCCACTTACCTACTAGTTTACTATCTTAATTAAATTTAAGATAAAAAACTATGTTACCTATTTCAGTTTGCTAGTACGAAAAGTATTTTAAGAGGAAACGTGGTCACAGTATTTCTTGTAGGGAAAAAAAATAAACCATAGGGACATGACAGTGGTAGATATACACACCTCTTTTTATCTGTTCTGTGTTATACACTATATAGGTTCCAAGGAGAAAGTTGTCCAGGTTGATGGACTGTACCTACCACTTTCTTAAATTTGAACACACCTTTCTACACCCTGTATAGGTAATTATACACATTCAAAATAAGAATAATTTATTTAATAAAAACGTTTACAAAAGTTGTACATTTAGCCAACAATAGTAAATTTTCCATACAAATAAAGCGCCTAAAAAAATAAACTAAAACTAATATACGAGTATTTTTTAACACATGTGCAAGTAAGTGATGATTCGTTAGGATATTTCGACTAATATAGTCTATTTTACTTACGCATTACGGCGGGGTAATTACGTGACACACTATCAGTAGCAAAATGGGCTTAATTTTGACAGTTCAACAACATTCATTGCGTTATTTACGTTGTTGAGCAAACACATTTTTCGAACATAAGTAGGTATGTATGAAGCAATGGATTAGCAATATCCTTCAATATAATTCAGATTGAGTTGGATAGTGTGTTACGCAATTAGGGTTCAGATCATTGTCTGAAACCCTGAATTAAAAGTAGATACGTTAATCTCTTTAAAACTTCCAGTATGTAATCGCCGAAATAATTCCCAAAACTAAATCCAATACTTTTACCGCATGCAATGAACACGATAAATAGCCAATAATTATGTTATTTACAAAAGAATGATATTTTTGTCGATAACAAGACTAATGGCAACATTGGCAACGTAAATACAACCAGTATTTTGAATATATTAGCTGGTCATCCAACCGAACGCCGACGTGCCACTAGATCAGTAACAAATTGACGTGTTAATTATAAATCACGCTGGTCCTCTTCGGTGAATGCTCTCAAGTCATTTATTTATTTATTGATATGGAACTTCAACGACTTATTCACTAGAACATACACAAACAAAAAGTCACAAACAGTTTTAAGAATTGTACATTTGTCGCTTACAGAAGTGCACAGTACCGCAGAGAACTTAAATTGAATTGGTTAAATAAAGCTAATATGAGCTATGTTCACAAATACATACGATGGGAGGTACAGAAATATTGATAAATATCTTCTCTCCATTCCCCGCTGACATGATCTCAGATTTCGATGGTAAACTTTCCGATGTATCTACCTAAAGATAAAACTTATACAAAACACTTTCTTTCTGTTTTTCAGAACTTTGATCCCGTTGCTACTGTGCGCAAGCACGGTATCACCTGCACCTCAGCAGAACAGTAACATCACGTATGTCAAGCAACTCGACCTGGAATACTCACAACCTGAACTGAAGACCGTGGAGAGGGAATCTAGAATCGAGAATGTACCGCTCATCATACCCGGCAATCTCGACAAGGAACCTGCTGCAGACACTAACAAAAACAAAGAAATTACGAAGACTGCGCAGGCCAATAACAGCCAACCTACATACAACTACTCGGACAGAATATATTCTATCAAGACCAAACCTAGAACTAATACCAGCACAGAAAAGAACACACCAACCGATGAAATTAAAGTAACTGAAAGCAATCCTTCCGATGATATTCTCCCTGAAGCTAATAATTCTGAAATTGTGCCCGCAGAAAGCGTACTCAATGATAGAGTCGCAACAAATGATAACACAGGACTTAATTCTGAAGCAGCCGCCACACAGAGCGACGACCTTGTGACAGAGAAATACGAGGAAGACACGACAGCGACTACCGTAGTTGATGAGGAAACCACGAAAGCGCCGACCCCGAGGCAATTGGCGAAACTAAGTCACTTTGGAAAGTCTACCATCGGATCATTTTCGCAAAATCTAATCGCACACCCCGGAAAGAGGAGGTTCCGGTCTCGTTGTCGGTGTGCAAAGATACAGAACTGTGCGAAACTACAAATAAGTGTACCAAGATGTCCATCGGAGATGTTCATGTGTTGTTTATAGACAAGTGAGTGTACAATGAGTGTCCATAATTTTGAACTGATTTAGTGATAAACCCACCGAACTTTTTAGCAATATTTGCTAATTATAATCAGCATCGTCTAAAGAGAAAAAAAAGACGATTGCAGATAATTAGGCCGCGTCCTATTCAAAAACGATCGTCGAGCGAATATGCGATCGCCGCGTTCATATGTCACGCGTTAACTTCTTTGGTGAACCTGAACGCGTGGTCGCGCCGACAGAAGGCGCCTTCCGGTTTTCAAAACAAAAGTGACATGAACGCGACGATGGCTTTTGAAGAATCAGTGTAAATCAACGCACATCACTTTGTAACTTACTTATAAAATGTGGAAACTTGTAATTAGATTTATTTTTACATAAGCATGCTAAGTGAATAGAGCAGTGGTGGCCCAGTGGAACGGCCGGTCGGCCGCGACTTACGTGTTGTAGGTCGTGGGTTCGAACCCAAGCAGGCACTTTACTTTGTGTAAATGAATTAATCAACCCTGCTCTCAAAACGGTGAAGGACAGCATCAGTTGTACTAGGACCAAAAATTCGTAGACATGTGACATTTACCAACCCGCACTGGGCCTGCGTGGTAGATTATGGCCCACTCCCTCTCACACAGAGAGGAGGCCTGTGTCCCAGCATTGGGAACAGTATAGGCTGATCATGCTACACTAAATACCTATCTAGGTTGTTATTAGTACCTACCTATGTAAGTATGAATTAATTAATGCTCATGCCTTGCTGTATGAGAGGAGGCCATTGCCTGCAGTGGGACTGCAGGCTGGTATTATTTATAAATAATTTATTTAAATTTAATGCAGGTATTTAGTTCAGTGTAATGCCTATTTATTTACGAATTCAATGAAACATCACCTGTGTGCGAAGTAGGGGAAGGCCCCTACTTCGCACACAGGCGATGTTGCAACATGTCAAAAAATCGTACGTGCTGATTAGGTATACATCTATATATCTTAGATAAATATATAAATAAGTATGTAAAATCCAAAAGTTCGCCCGCATCCTAACCAAAAAGCTTTGTTCGGAAAACCGGAAAGCGCCGTCTGTTGGCGCGACCACGCGTTTCGGTTCACCGAACAAAAAGTGGCATTATGGACGCGACTATCGCGTATTCGCAAGAAATTCGCTTTTGGTTAGGACGCGGTCTATAGAATAAATTCTCAAATATGATGAAAAACGCATCAAAATCCATTTTGACTGTGTTTTATATCTATTATTAAAATAGATTATTGATTATTATAATCAAATTCGATTCGATTGATGATAATTGAGATATTAGACAGATATCTACGATGAACCCAAATGCATGAGTCACCTCGATAGAATAATAAATTAATGTACACGTGTGTCGATCAAGCCATTTGGTATACAGGAACTAATTTTAAACAATAATTTGAGTGTGCTAAGTAGGTAGTAAATTCTTTTACATCACACTTATGTAACCGGAATGACGTAGCACCAAAAGTTCGAGAAGACATGACATCTACCAATCCGTACTGGGCCCGTGGGGTGGACTCACTCCCTCTCGAAGAGAGAAGGCCTGTGTCCCAGCAGTGGGAAAATTATAGGCTGATTATGCACAAGCTTAAAAAATAAAATAAATAAAGTAGTAAGTAGTAGTAGTTGTAGTATAGTGAAAAGATGAATATTTTTACCTGTATTCCAAATAGCTTGTTCCTAATTAGTTTTTATTTTTAGATAAGTAGCAGTTTCATTGAAAAAATAATGTTTGCTCTGTTTTGCGAGTGGAATAAATACGTTCATATTTATGTGTTGTTTCATTCATCCTGTAGCGGCATCTATAACGCCACATGTGAACTACGCATACACCGAGGCGACGTCACGCACAAATCCTGCATCGCGCAAGCGAATTTCGACGCGTCCCACTGTCAATCGTCGGGCAGTTGCCCACCAGACACAACAGCCGTCTGGTAGGAGGATCGTCCCTTTTTTATGGGGATGAAGAACTTTACATCCTCTTTCCTCTATAATCCGCTAATTATCAAGAAGACCGCGGTCGAGCGACGTCGCGCGTCGGCCGACGAGGACAAAATAGTAAATTATGTACAGTCACGAGCACCAATATGTCAACACTTGGCAACTTTCAATTGCGATTTTTTCGTGAAATAACGAATGCAACGTTGAAATACGACACATTACATTAACCTATGGGTTCGAAAATGCTATTGTTCATAACAACATACAACTTCATTAAAAAATAAAGGAGTAAATCGCATTTGAATAAAGCCAAGTGTATACATACTTTTGCTCGTGACTGTACATGATAAACTTTTTGAAAATTAAATTACGATCATTATTTTATATTCTGCAGAAACCTACAGGAGTCGCGCAATCTGAAATATATTTTCTTTGACCCCAAATATCAAAACTTCAAAAGTCAGTACAATCCATGGTAAAATAAAACAATCTTCATTTATTAGTTATCAATCATTTGGATAATAGGTTCGATAAGAGAGGCCAAGGGCTATCGTGTCAAATAGTTCTGGTCCCCAAGATACAGGCGCCGCCTAGTTTGGGGACCGCAGAAAGATCCAAATGATGATTGCTAACGGTTACAGACCGATGTTAAGTTAATTTTAAGGTAATAACTTACTGTAACATTGGCTCAATACATTTATTATTATTTATTATTACAGTAACTGGGCTGTGGAGGTAGGATAGGCAGTCGCTCCGTGTAAAATACAACCGGTCCCGTACCTTCGGCATAGTGTGTGCACTTAAGCTAATTATGTTGGGGTAGGCTTCCACTTTAATCGGATGTAGCTGAGTATCAGCCGACCTATTCTGTTAAAATCTCACCGTGAAAACTTAGGTGAAGTGACCTGTCATTCCACATTTTATCTTTTTTAAAAACGTTGCCCCCACACTAGGAATTACTCCTGCATCGTGGGTGCGTTTACAAACATATAAACTCACATATATACACAAACAGCCAGACCCGGAACAACTTCCTGTAGGCAATACAAATATTTGTTCCGTGCGGGAATTGAACCCGCGGCACGCAGCGCAGCAGTCGATCGCTCAGCCACTGCGCCAACCGTGTCGTCAGCTTTGACAGCACACTTCACCTAAGTTTTCGCGGCGAGATTTTTACAGAATAGGTCGGCTGATACTCAGCTACATCCGATTAAAGTGGAAGCCTACCCCAACATAATTAGCTTAAGTGCACACACTATGCCGAAGGTACGGGACCGAAGTTCCGCGGCTGATTTTACGTTACGACGTATTCGGCTGATATGACACCCCATAAGTGCCGAACTTGCGTGGCAGAAATTCAGTTGCGCAACTTTGTGTGTATTCAGTGACGAGCTTCCCGCTGCTCCCCGCCCCGGATCTTCTTCGGCAATCGAACCGAACTTCGGTCGCGTATAATTTGTGCTCTACAGAATACGTTGCCGCCGAATCGCCGCTAAACTTACGCTCGACCGAAGTTGCTGTACTCTATAACGCAACGTAATTTCGGCATAATGTGTCGTCAGTAATTCAAATAGCATTGCAGGCGAAATCATGCCGAACTTCGGTCGCGTACCTTCGGCATAGTGTGTTTAGGCACTAAGGCTGGACAGATTAATTGTTAAATCCTACTAATATTATAAACGCGAAAGTTTGTCTGGATGGATGGATGTTTGTTACTCTTTCACGCAAAAACTACTGA
This sequence comes from Apamea crenata, assembly GCA_949629185.1. NCBI lineage: Eukaryota > Metazoa > Arthropoda > Insecta > Lepidoptera > Noctuidae > Apamea > Apamea crenata. The sequence goes on from OX451372.1 coordinate 9,525,293, forward strand.
ACGCATTTGGATGAAATTTGGCATACAGATGGTTTCTAACCAGGATCGACATATAGGATACTTTTTATCCCAGTATTCCCACGAGATCGAAACTTATGCGGGTGAAACGCGGGGCGCAGTGAGACACAAATTCAGAATTTACACAATTTAATTCGTCATAGTAGTAGATAGTTATATAGAATTACAAGTTATCACAAAAATATACAACGTTACATAAACAGTCATTGTCCTACAAGAATATAAACATCCACTATCAACTAAACATGACTACGTTAATAAACTCCGTTCATTTTAAGATGACACATCTTTTAAAGAATCTATAATCGGAGAGGTAACCAACACTGAATGTAAGTATAATAAAACGCTCAATATAATAATAATAATTCATCAAAGGAAAGATGGATGGATTGTGTGAGGAATGATATGAAACGGAACGGAGTGAATGATAGCGTGACGGTTGACAGGGGAGAATGGGTGAAGAAAACATGCTGCGACGACCCCAAGTAACATGGAACACGGACAGGAAGATGATGATTATTTTTCCCTTATTCTAATATATTTGAATAATAACTATGATTTTGAAAAGTATTTTAAAATTTCATGTGTCATTATCATCATCGTAAAATTAACAGAGTAAATGATCTTATTTCTATGTACATATATTCTTTTTTTATTTAAGAAAAGTAATATTCACACTGAATTTTTACTGATCTATTATCTTATCGATGTTTTGTGCCGAATTAGCCACAGCGCGATATAGGATCATAATATAGGACAACCGATCACAATTCGAAATATCATTAAATTAAAAAAAAATACAGCAAACCTGTTGGTACCTACAAGTAGGGTAAAGCGAGTCTTGCTTCATAAGGCGTGGTACACACTTGTTCGGGTTGGCATTAGCCCAGCTTCGCACGGGGGGTATTTTTAACGCTACGATTTTTTTTGCGCACTAGATTTTCGCTCTTGTCGCGCTGGGGTGCGCTCTGTTAGATTCTCAATGTTCGGCTCAATAACTAGAGTTAAAAATCAGGTGCGCGAAAAAAAATAATAACCCTTGCGGATCGGCAAACAGGGGCCGCAACATCGAATATATGTATATTCTTCGCTTCGGGTCGACTTTGCTGTTCGACAAGTACTGGCGAATCAAATGTGCACCCGAACACGTGTGTGGTCATTTGATCAGCGCGGCGCTTTGGCTGAATTTGGCACACGGAGGCAGATTATCTAAGGCCGACGCCACACAGGGAGAGGCTTCGCTAGCTGCTTAACCTTTTAACCGCTTACGTCGGATTAATCCGACAAATATTATCGGGCCCATTTCGCCAGAGTCGTATATTTACGACCAAAATATCACTGCTCGTTTAATCACCTTTTTTATTTAATTACGCTGTATTCTATCAAAAATATGTTTTCGATTCACTGTGCCGGGCGCTAGGGACACGCCAACTGTTCTGAAGTCGGGCGGTTAAAAGGTTAAGCAACGCTACGTGCACTAGCAGCTTCCCTAATACTTTACGTTACTACGCTAGAGCATGTCACCACATGCTCTAGCGCAGTAACGATAGATGGAAAATACTATACTGTACACCAAAGTTATGCACACCATGCCACTGCATGTTGCATGTAGCTTCGGCCTTAAATATATTAATGGCTATGAGTCATGGCAAATGCTTTAACGTTCGGTACGCTTCAATTTTAGGCTAACACATATTAGAATACAATAATACAGTCCGATTCAAACTTTATGGCGGCTCTGAAGTGCGCTACTTGCTGCGCAGTACCTCACCCCTTCCCACCCGCTGACACGTGAATTTGTTACTGCGCAGCGACTCGCCTCATGTTCCGAGCCGCCATAAAGTTTCAATCATACTATAACTATTTTATTTTATTGGTATTTTAATTATTATTAATTTTCACATCGATATTTGTATTAACATTGAGAATGAAAACATTTATTTACCTCGTAGATATGACATGTTTGAATAAATACAATTTCATAGTTTATAAAAGTAAAAAAAAATAGATAAATGTATGAGATTCGAGCCTGATAAAAATAAAGTAATTACAACTTATTTTTACCTAGGAGGAATTTTACATAAATTTTCAAAAATATTTTTAAATGCTTGAACGCTCATAGCTTTAAAAATTATAATCTTACATCTAACGTTCAGACATTAAAGTTTTACATGTATAAAAGGTATTTATAAAGCTACCTACACATTTAAAAAAGAAGGAGCCACTCTAATTGTATCGTGTCTATGGTTTGCCGTTAGGCTCAAATCACACCGAGATGGCAGCGGCCGGCAACGAAGCGGCGCGGCGAGCAGTTTCAGTGTCATATAATTTTAAACTTTATGTACATAATTAAAAGACCAGTATCGCTTGAAAAGGGCGCGCGGCCACGCGCGTCCGTTCGGCCCATAAGCCACACTGAACTATGTTATACAAGTACGCTGGACTAAAAATAATACTATACGATATGACAGTTGTGTTTGTGCCGATTCATAGCGCCCCGCTCGAGCGTCTTACGAACTAAAATTGACACATTGCCCTCTCTGATGGGATGATTTAGGTCTAAATCGTGGAATAAGACTTTTATTTATGTATTTTGTGTTTACTACGAGATATTTAGAACATTTTTACCATGAGCGTATGCGCATCTTGTAAAACTCGCTATCAAAAATATTAGTTCCACGGCTGCTCGCGAAAATCAAATGTCTTCGTCTTGCCATCGATAGTATAATGTCCAGCGTAGGTACTTGTATGACATAGGTAGGTGAGTGGCGGTGGCCATTTTCACCAATATTTGACATTAAGGTGTCAAAATGTAAAATATTGGTATCCAGCTGTATCAGGGTAGACTGGAAGCCAACATGGTTGAGAAAAGGTTAAGCAGATGATGATAGATGAGTATTATTAATTTTGCATAATTATACGATTTTAAAATACTCTATAAATATGCTCTAATCTCGTGAAAGCTCCTAGATGTTTCGAACAGGCAAAATGTTACATCCTCCAGGCCAAAAGGCAGATTATGGACATTATATGACTTTATCTCTGCTTGCTTCTTCTCAAGAGTGGCACCTTCAGCGCCTGCGCAAACGATCAATTAAACTGCTTTACACATATGACGCCAGTTGGCAACAGTTTATTTTAGATTTCGATCTTTTGCGCAGGCGCATTAATAACGCCGACACACAATCACAAGCATATTACTATGGACAGCTCGGCAATAATATTTGGCACAGCTTTTTGAAGTTTATTTTTTGTCTCGTTAGACAGTTTTGTCGCCCTTCGTGCTGCCAGTTTTTTTTTTAGCCGTTAATGTCCCACTGCTGGGCAAAGGCCTCCCTACTCTCTTTCCACCTCTCTCTGTCCAGAGCTGCCAAGGACCAATCTTTATCAAAGAGCCCAGGCCATCCCGCCATCTACGTCTGAGCCTTTATTATATTTGTCGTCATCTTGACGACAGATATGGATGGATGAATCATGAAATCACAGAGCAGTGGTGGCCCAGTGGCAACGGCCGCGACTTAAAGAGTTGTACGTAGTAGGTTCGAACCCGGGCAGCCCCTTTACTTTGTGTAAAATATTTCATCACTACTGCTCTTAAAACGATCAAGAAAAACATCGTGAAGAAACTCACATGTCCTAGAACCAAAAATTCTAAGACATGTGACATCTACCAACGCGCACCGGGCCCGCGTGAAGGATTACGGCCCACTCCCTCTCACAGAGAGGAGGCCTGTGTCCCAGCAGTGGGAACATTATAGGCTGATAATGCATGAAATCTGATATTATTCCCGAGCTTCATAGCAATATATTTATGCTCGTGTCGGTACCTAACTAATTACACTTATCAAACAGCCTATGGTTTGGCGAAAAATCGAATACCTACGTATCTTTTAATGCATTATACAACAAACATTTTACGAGCTGCAGCTCAATGTAACCGTAGTGTCGATTTGATATAGTTTCATAAAAATCATAATAAAAAAAAAAACAAGAATAGATCGAAAATTGAGCTTTGCTTTATTGTCAAACTTAATAATACTATCAACTCTTAAGGAAAAAACAAATAAGACTCGTGTGTCTCCTGTAATCAGCATTTTGGCACTAACATCTTAGCACTTCAACATGTTTCGTCCTTACAAAACAAAATTTTTCTTTTGACGACGGAGCTATTTTTGAATTTTAAACTTTATTCCCACTATGGTTAACTCTACAAAACGGCTTCGTTGTGTCACGGCATGGCACGACAGTATATGAAATTCCGCATCTTCCTACAGGTTCCAACCTACCATAGCCTATTTGGAAGAACCCCCTCTGAACCCAAATAGAAAGATTCAACCACAACCTCGCAAAGACGGAACTACAAAACTGTCAGCTTAGGCGATCTAATTTGTCAGTTTTGTATTTAAAACTGTACCTATTTCAATGACAGTTAACGTTCTTATTACAAAAACTGGCCTCGTTAGTCTAGTGGTAGCAAGCGCTACTGCCGAGCATGAGGTTCTGGGTTCGATTTCCAGGCTTTGGGGTTTTTTCCATTAGGAATTTCTCAGTAGCAGTGATTTGTGTCTGGTTGCTGCCTATATAGGCTCGCCCTCTATTACATGGAAACTTAAACATAACTGGCGAAATGAGGGTTTCCTACAGGTAAACTTCTGCCTAACCCTTCGGGGATTACAGGCGTGATGTTACGTTAAAACAACTGGATCGAAGGTCTAAGCCAGGTTAATAGAAATACCTTGTTTTGTAATGATACCTTGTGTGTTCCTTAGCGTGCTATACCCTGTCCATTAGGTAAACCGTTTTTTTTGACAGATGGAACTAGTGATTGCAGCAACACACAATACATTGATTGATACACGTACGGTGTTATAATGTATGTAAGAAGCCATAAATAAGATAATTCAATAAGATAAGGCAGTTTATATATTTATTTTATTACGCATTTTAATTAACTTTTACGTAATCTGGAATATGTACGATTCTAAGACAGTTGTCAAAAAACGGTAAACCTAATGGACAGGGTATAGTAACATATTGAACATGCTCTTTTAAAATACCCTTCTTAAATGCGCGGCTTAGAGCTAACAGCTACTGAAATGCGATGCCGATCACAGTTGCCAAACCATCAGTCATCATTCTTTAAAAGTTGTCAAAAAAAAATTCGCGAGGATCATACAGGTGGTATGATCTTCGCGATTTTTTTGCTGGGGTTGACGTTATTAACTAAGTTTTTGGCGTTAAGCTCGTAAATTCTACAGAAAAAATTAAATACATCTTTCAGATTTCCCCTTTTTCCTCAGTAATGTTATGCTCAGCATACCTAGTACAAGAAAATCTTTTATAACCACTGGGGTCGTATACTTAGCCATTCTTAAGAGCATTTTAATAAGTCACTTCCCTCAAGTCTATCTATTCACTCTTATTATTTCTTCATTCTTTCTTTCATTTTTTAATCATATCTATAGGACGTCCATTTTTTAGTTCCTATTCTAACTACCTCGATTATTTTCAAATATTTTTTTAGAGATCAAATCGTCTTTGTACAGGAAAAGCCAATTTCAGAAATAGAATCATTACTTGCGCAGGCACAGATGCGTTTTGATTGGCTCGCGATGCAGCCAATAGGAATGCAGTATTCGAATCGAATAGAAAGATAGAGTTATTGAAACCACAACATTAAATTAATGGCTGATTTTTCCAACGCCAGATAATTTTATCCGAGGAATAATTTTGAATTTTTGACAGTTCTTCCATGCAAAATCTGACAGATGTACGTCCATTTTATTCCACGAATAAAAATTTTCTGTCGATTGAAAAATCAGCCCTAAAAGGAGTATTATGAAATGTACAAGTATTAAATTCTAGGACTTGCAAAAGGAGACAATTGCCAAAATATATTAGGTTTTTTCTCTACAAAGACAAAATAATTTGTTGAAACTTTGGCTCAACAAATAATCAGAAGTGCAACACACAGTTGGAGTTTTAGAACATTGGCCATGGAGAGACAATTTAATAAAATTGTCGTAAGAATGAAATAAAAGTGAGTATAGCTAATTTATAAAAATGGTAAATACTTTAGGAAAACTAGTTCAGTCGGGGTACAGAAGATTGGCCTCCCTGCCGCAGCGCTCCTGAAAAACATAACACATTATTATTACTTTGAACTAGCACTGTAGAGATTATAGCCTATTTGGAGCTTACATGCAACTTCCGCGAGTCCGTTAAAAGGTACTGGCAAGAAATACAAGACAAACATTAATTTAGTTTAAGATTAGAAGACAGTTGGCGTCCGATTTGGCTGACAAGCCACAGGAAAAAGATTTTTAATTTTTAATTGATGTATATTCCATAATAATTACGCTATATAAAAGTAAATAGTCTTTTATCCAGTCATCCTGGTACAGTTAGCACCCCGCTCGTCGGCTATACAAGGTGATTCGTAATCGGGAGTTACCTGATGCTCGCTGATAAGGTAGACCGGCAGCGACTGCGCGCAGAACTCGCACGGGATGACGGGCTCGGGCTCGTGCGCAGGCGCGGGCGGCAGTGCGGCCGCGCCCACGGGCGACGTGCTGCGCGGCCGCAGCTGCGCCAGGTCGGGCCGGCAGCCGGTCTGGAGACAGGGCGAATACCCATGGTAGATATATAGGCGATTGACGAATGAAATGATGGAATCGACATCGATCGATCGACACATTGCGAAAAGGACAAAAGTTTTAATGTTTTCAAAATGAAAATCCAAGATGGCGGCTATGAAAATATTAAAAAATTTCGTCGTGGGTGTCGTTTTATGGCTTTAGTGGGTGTCAATGCCGAAAGTGAAGTCAAAATGAAAATACAAGATGGAACCGGCGAAAATTTTCAAACTTAACACTATCTTAACGCAGAATCTGAGTTAATTATTACTTTTTAGGACAATAAAAGTTTCAATTTCATTGAAACCAATTTTTTTACGACCGTTTTGTTACTAGTGGTCCCTCCAAAATCAACTTAGAATATACAGTATGTAACAAAAACCCTGTTGTTCCTTGTAGGAGCGTATATATATACCTATAGGCTTACCATTATTGAAGTTATAATTAAAAAAAAAACAATGGTGGCCGAACATTGTCCATAATCAGATAGTTTTTAAATTCGATACATTGTTACAAAATGTTTTTAACATCTGAACTACAAGTACTAATGGATCTAGCCTACGGTCGATAAAGATTGCCGCCGCCGGCGGCGGCCCCTTTGATTCGCGAAAGCTAGACAGGTTGGCGCCAAAACACAAAGCAGGCGGCACGCACAAACTACCTTTGTACGACCGCCACTAGCCGATTGTCCCCCTCACGGCCCCTCAGTCGCCTGCGCAACTTACTTCCGGACGGATGTATCGTACGTTGACAGCATTAGAAAAAGAACCAAATTATTGTGATTTTGTGAGTGAATTTTGTATGTGCGTTTTTTCCAAAATGTCTTATTCAAATGAGGAATATTGTAGTGTACCAAGAACGTTTCGCAACAGCAAGGAACATAACTTTGCGTCGACGATGGCTTCCCAACGTCTCCACATACGGACGTTCAACATTGGGTCTGTGCACGGTCGAGACCAACATCGTATTGACGAAGGATAACCGAGGACTCGAGACCATGACATTGAGGAAGAAATCCTCGTGATGTTTGAAGAAGACCCTACGGAAGTACGTGCTCTGTGGGTAAATAAATTAATTTTAAAGTGTTAGTTATGTCACAAATGACTAAATAGTTACTACGTAACAGATACTTCACTTAGTAGAAAATTATCTACTGCTATAATAGCCTACTCCGTCTCGTCAGCAACCGCTGCATGCTAAAATGTGCCTAAATACTCAAACGTACAGTTGTGATTGCTTCACACCGCGCGATTCCCGTATTATTATTATACTCTTTGGCGCGATCCCACAGCACTGAATTTGGGCCGCAAACGGCCCGGACCGCTCGGCCGGGCGGTAGGTAATTATAACGTGCAAGTACATGGAGTGACGGAGGCCTGGTTATGTGTTTATTGTAATTATCAATCGTCAAACTTGATAAGGCAACTTTTTGAAAAATTCAAACTAACGTTCCCAAAGTGTTATCTATCAGTCAAACAGCTGAGTGATGTGAACGACACGTGACGAGTTCAAGACCTTAGTGTAGTATGGTAGTGTGCGGCGCGGCGGGCGGCGACAAAGCGACCGGTTGCTACCTATTTCTCTTTGCAGGGGTGAGCAATCAGTGTTACATTTCAAATATTTATTAAAAAATATTTATTTTGATTTTTTTTTCTTCAATATTTTTTTAATTGACTTACGTAATTACCATCGGATATCGATTCTGAAAACATCCCTACTTGGAACAACAGGGTTTTTGTTACATACTGTATAATGCTAAAGTAGATAGTAAAGTTAGTGGTGAAGCAATTTATATTAGATTATGATTTGAATTGTAGTATTACCTGATGCTGCACAAGGTTGTGTGCCGGTATGAGTGAGTTGCAGAACTCGCACGGAAGTCCCACGTCTTCGTTAGCGGGCGAGACACGGCCACCACGTTCATTCCTAAAATACGTATTAATGTCTTTGATTATTTGAAGAAAGTTTTGAATATGAATGTGGATGGCTCTACTAAGAGTAGGGGAAGACCAAAGAAACGATGGTTGGACCCTGGGAAAGATGATATGGTTAGAAAGGGGGTGACTACCGAGATGACGACTAATATAGAAATATGGAAGAAAAATACATGATGCACCGTCCCCAAATAAATTGGGATAAGGGCAAGAGAATGATGATGTCTTTGAATATCTTAAGACTGACTAATCATGGAGCCACCAGCCAAGGAGTACCGTATTATATAGTGGCTGAGTTGTGAAGGTCAGATAGGCACCAGCTTCATGTAAAATACTGCTATTCAGCTGCATTCGGTTAGACCAGAAGCCGACCCGAACATAGTTGGGAAAAGGCTAGGCAGATGATGACATGTGCCTAACATTTTCCTAAAATATTACTTGCTCGAAAGTTTGCGCAATTTGGTAAAAAGTAAAGTCTGCACATAATACACTTACCCATTGTTGTTATTGTTGTTGTTTGCATTGGCGCTGATGTTCGGATTCGAATGGTACGGAGCAGTCACCTGAAAGACATGCATAAAGAGCGCATTATTATAAAAAAAACTAAGAAAAACACGGTTTTTGAAATTTTCACAAGTCAGAGGAAAAAATAACTATTCCATGTGCGAATACACGCGTGGCTTTGTTTTTTGCTTATAATAACATTAAATAATAGTATAGACCAAACAACAGCCTTGAAAAAAACCGTCCAGAATCTCACCTCATTCAATCCCCTCCGCAACTCCCTCAGCGAGGACTTAATCTCACTGAACCGATCCCCACTCTTCCTCCCCAACTCCTGCCCGCTGTTCCTTCGCATTTCCTCATCTTTTCTCAGCTGCATTTCACTGAACCTCTCCAGGAACTCCTGAGGAGTCATCGGTTTCAAGTTCCTGAACTCCTGCCGTCGCCTCTCAGGATCTTCATTCGCTGCAGAGCCTAGCACGTGACCAGGTTGGACCAGGTTCTCCGGGCTTCTGCTCATGCGACCCTGCAGGCGACTTTTGTAGTCTACGTGGGATTCAGGGTTTTGAAGAGCGTCCATCTTGCGTAGTTTCTCGACTTTCGCTGCTGCGCTTAGGACTGGTGGTAGACCTGGAAAGGACATACCGTCTTATTATAAAACGTGTTTTTATTTTAATCCAAGTCTAAAATTTCGAACCAGTTATTGTATTTCGAACTTTATTCCAACAAGCGTAAAGTTCTTAATATAAAACTGACAACTTAGACTCGGGTATAACTTCCTTAATTGTAATTTTAGCATTAGTTTGTTTTAATATAAGGCCGTTTGGGTTTTAAATTAAGAGCACTCGAACTTAGACAAAATTTTGCGGTCAGGTCATCTGTAAACAATACAACGTCGCAAACAACGTCACAAATATCCTTTAAATAATATGGTTAGTCATAAATAAAAAACAAGAATAAGAATAGACCCAGTATTGAGCCTTGTGAGGTACACCTAACTGAATAGTCCTGGAATATTACTCTTCATTCATATCTACACATTGAAACCTATTATATAAATAAGAATCAATTACGGTAGTGATTTATCGTTTTGGAAAGTATTATAATGTAGTTTACGTAAAAGCTTGTCATGATGTACATAAAGGCTTTGGAGAGATCAAACAACACTTCTATTATCTTTTGTGGTAGGTATACTGAGGCGGAGACAAAACAAAATAACCATTACTTAGCATGTGCTTTGGCACAAATATGTTCCTGTCTCTGTCTTTCTCTTGCAGTTTGAAAGTTGTACGACCGTGATACAAATATTGCAGCATATTCGCTGTGACGTCACAATTGTTAAAGCCCTCTCATGCACGAAACTTTCGGATCAACTCCGGGATCAACACCATCGTAACTTTTTTCAATTCATAATTATATACTTTCCAAGTTTATCTTGGACATCACTGGCATCGGTAAAGAAAAACACCGTGAAACCTGGACTTATAGTTATTAGTAGTCTGAATCTGAAATCACCAACCCATCTTGAGCAAGCGTGGTGATCAACGCTCGTGCCTTCTCTGTCTGAGAAGAGGACTTTGCCCTGCAGTAGGACAGTAATACGCTAGTAATTTTATTATTTATAGCATGTTCTAAGTTTCTTTATCTCAAACGATTCTGCACGTGTGACTTACCCACAGACAAGTTGTAGGCCGTCTGCTCCTGTCTCTCCCGCTCCTCCCGCTGTTGCCGCTGCATCGCGCTGTAGTACGGCAGGTCGCGCTGCGGGGAGGCGGTTGGCAGGTTGCGGGTGGGCGGCTTGGGAGCCGGCCGCTTCTTCACAGCGCCGCGGGAAATGCTCCTGGAGGGCAACGTAAGGTCCTTTGACGGTTACGGTGAAAAAGGATAACTATAGAAGGGAGAAAATATAACAGCTTCAAGCACAATAATCTAAAATTCCGAGTTGTTTTATTATTGTTTTATGTATATTTGACTGCCCCGGTGGTCTCGTGGTTGCAAGCACGCCTGTTGAGCGTGGGGTCCTGAGTTCGATTCCCAGGTCGGGTAAAGAGTTATTGGGTTTTCCATTAGGAATTTCTTAGTAACAGCTCCAAGAGTTTGGAAGTAGGCGGTTTAATACCCCCGTGCCACGGAAAGCACGTAAAGCCGTTGGTCCTGCGCCTGATCTCTCTCCGGTCGTGCCCCATTGCCGTCCCATCGGACTATGAGAGTAAAGGAACAGAGAGTGCACCTGTGTTTGCGCACACTCATGTGCATTATAATATCTCCTGCGTACTTGGCTAATCTCCGTTGAGATTGCCACCGTGACCGGAATCGGTCGGGAGGATATATTATTAGATACTAGCTGCGCCCCGCGGTTTCACCCGCATAAGTTTCGATCCCGTGGGAATATCGGGATAAAAAGTATCCTATATGTTAATCCTGGTTATAAACCATATGTGTGCCAAATTTCATCCAAATCCGTTCAGTAGTTTTTGCGTGAAAGAGTAACAAACATCCATACATCCATACAAACTTTCACGTTTATAATATTAGTAGGATTTATAAACAGTATTTTGCATGCCATTTTAAAATTATATATGCTATTTTATTTTGTATAATGTAATGAATGTATATGCCCGTGGTATATGCTAATTAATAGTGCAGTGCTTACCTATCACTAAGACCATACCGAAGGACCACAATTCTACTTAATGATTAAGCTTGCAGCCGACGCTGTGGTCAAGCCAGTTAGTAACAATATACTCACAAATCCTTCTCCACTTTGTTGGTAGCTGCAACGTTGGTGTTAATCTGCGGCTGGTCATTGGTCCTCTTCTTCGAACCATTGGCTAACGCGGCCTGGACTGTCCTCCAATCAGTGGATGCTCCCTCGCCGGCCAGTGACGAAGAAGACGAGCTTGAACTTCCACTGCTGTAGCTTCGATTACAGAATTACGAGTTTATGTACTGCCAATAACTTATGTTGTCAACAATTAGGGCCCCGAAATTGTATTTCATGCAAAAAGGTACGTGTCAATTGAATCATTGGAATCGAATCGAATTCTTATCGGACTAGAGACGCGCCCTAGCTTCACACCGTGTTACGACATGATAAAACATCGAGAATTCTTTATTGTAATTCATAAACTTCTCGGAAAAAATCTGTAAATGATGGTGAATACCGCATTAAAATCCGTTGAGCAGTTTAAAAGAACAACGCGATCAGAGATACGAAAAGCGACAGTAATTTAAAATACGTACAAATGCCCCGGAATTGAAACAATTATTTGACATCAAATCGAATTTGAATCGGATAATTATTGTCGTCAATTATTCGAATCATATTCGATTTCATACGCACTCAATGTCAGGCAAGCTAGTATGAAAACCATATTTAATGCAAAAAAAGAATAACATTCTGTTCTAGTTAAAGTTACCTTGTATCTACAGGACCAGCCGTCCTAGGCACATTAGTCCTGGGCAAGTTAATATTCTTCAAGCCGTTAGGTCTATTATTAATATTGGAGTTTGTTGGCCGAGAGAAACCGTTGTTGACGTTAGAAGTGGTTGGTCGGGAGAAACCATTGTTGCTTGTGGAAGGCGTATTGGTGTTCACGGTGACAGCGTTGGTGTTTGTCATCTTGCTAACCATCGGCCTTGCTGGACTCTTTGGTAGCTCCTTCTTTGGTGCTGGAGCGGGATCTGAAACGATTTATGTCAAAGTCAAATTTAAATCCTGATCCACATTAGAAAGAAATTAGAATGTATGAAATTTTTGACCGCAGCCAGCTTGTAGCGCCATGCGCCACCACCTGGGTGGTGGCTTTGACCTAGACAAAATATGAAAACGATTGGATATCTGGATATCCAATCGTTTTCTAATTTTGTCTAGGTCAAAGCATGTATTTCAATTAAATCTGACTTTTGAATTGTCAAGCAATGTCAGTCAGAAAGATGCAGTTAGTTGCCCATTCTAAAGCGTAGTACGTACTTAAGGAAAAGAACGGGCAAGAAAATCGGTCGACACTCTTTTAAGATTGTACTGTGTCAGTCACTTTCGCTCCTGCTTACCATCGTCCAGTCGAATAAAGCCGTGATTGGAGTCGACGTGCAGCTGGCGGTACTTGATCATGACCCACTCGCGGCAGTCCGGGCACTGCTCCGTGCGCACACCGCAGTAGTTCTCGTGAGCCGGCAGGTCCCGGCGCGGCAGTTCTAGGTCGCAGAACCTTTGCAACAAACGGAATTAAACTACTTTTCCTGTTTAAGCGATGCGAATTAATTTTTTGATGCCGTATGATTCCCCCCACGACCCCTATACCGTTGCCTACATGAGCACAATTTTCAACCAGTTTATTTCGCTGTAAATAAAGAAAAATGGCCATTTTGCACTAGGAAAAAAACAGAATTTTTATCGAAATGATACTACTGGTAAAAAAATTCCTAAAATCAAAAGCAAAAATTCAAAACCGACAGCGCGTTTCTAGTTGAGTATCGATCGTTTTATCAGATCGGTATCCGAAGATGCATGAACATTTACACAATACCTACTTTATGAGAAAATCATTGATGAATTTAATTTGAATAAGTGTATAAAGTGAGAGCCGTGATGGCTCAGTGGACTGACGAATTGTAAGTCGTGAGTTCCAACCCAGACAGGCGCTTAAGGGCCTAACCACATATATTCAGCTCTGTTCAGCTTATGTCCATAGAAAACAAAGATTTTGTATAGAATGCGTACGCATCCGTTCAGCTTTACGGACGCGTACGCATTCCATACAAAATCGTCGTTTTCTATGGACAAAAGCAGAACAGAGCTGAATAAGTGTGGTTAGTCCCTTTTACTTTATGTAAATAATTTCATCGCCACTGCAAGTATAAAAACAAGCAGATAATATTTTTGTACTTGACGTAGTAATTGGTATATTAATGGACAAAGAACAAGAAAAAACTGATGGCCTTCACCAATTCTTGATAAGTTTCGATTACTTAACTAATCTGGTGATTAATTTTATGTAAATTCTGTTTCTTTTTTTATAAGTATTGGTAGATAGTGCTTATCCGACCATCTTACTTGGTGGCTAATATTTTTAACACAGCACGAGCTGTCTTAATACGGGGAAATACATGTATTTTAACCATGAATTTAGGTAGGTGTGAAGATTCTTTTTTTATAGCCTACATTATGTTCCACTGCTGCACAAAGACCTCCAGAAGAGGTTTAAATAAAAATAATCCAAATCATAGGGAAACAGATGCACGTAAAAGAGTCTTGGAATTCCGGACACATGAATCCCGGTATAAAGAACACAATGAACAGCACAGTAACTTGTTGTTAAAAATATAATAGTAAGTATTCATATTTCATATTAATAGGTATTTGTACAGTCATGAATTCGTGATAGCAAACACTACAGTCTTGCAGTGTTACACTGCAAAACTGAATCGCGAAAAAAAAATCAGCTGCTCCCTACATTTTGACGAGTTATGCGAACGTAAATACATAATATAAGGAACAGCAGATTTTTTTTTTAGCGATTTCAGTTTTGGTCCCATAGTAAAAGTTGTTCATAATGATGAGTACAATGACCTCTTAAGAGGTTGCTGATGTTTTACAAATAACCCTGTATACAGCTTGTCTGAGGAAAAAATATGACAATTTTTCAGCTTTAGTTTAGAACCCACTACCGCTTTTTTTATTCTTCACATAAAAGTTATCGCAATTGACATATCTGCCGTAACTATATGAAATGAACGTTGCTCTATAATAATTACACAACAGCAACTTACATAATACTAGCTGACCCGGCAAACGTTGTTTTGCCATATAAATTATTTCTAGCTGCCCGGCGCTACTTCGTTCGCGTGGTGTGCTACCCCCTACCCTACTCCTATACTACTCCTACCCTACTCCTACACTACTCAAACCCTACTCCTACGCTACTCCTACCCTACTCCTACACTACTTCTACCCTACTCCTACACTACTCCTACCCTACTCCTACACTACTCCTAACCTACTCCTACCCTACTCCTAACCTACTCCTACCCTACTCCTACCCTACTCCTACCCTACTCCTACCCTAGTCCTACCCTACTCCTACCCTACTTCTACCCTACTCCTACACTATTCAAAACCCTTAATTTAATACGTGCTTTAATTCGAGTGGACCCGAGTCTAGCGTACCGAAGGGACGATCGTCAAATGTTTGACAGGAAAGTAGGTAGAACAGTTTATATGGGAAAATGAAATTGCAATTAAATAATATTGCGATCATAAATTGAGATGTAAGCTATCCTATCTTTCAAGTTGGATCAAACTGCACATGTTGTGCGAATTTTATTATAATCGGTTAAGTGGTTTAGGAGTCCATTGAGGACAAACATTGTGACACGAGATTTATATATATTAAGATAAGATTTGCTTTTATCGTAGCATACACAAAACAAAACACACTACTCCTGAAACAAGAAAATTTAACTGACCTGCATGACTTGATAGTATGTGCGCAAGAGTCCCGGATGTGATCCTCCAAGTCGGTGCCGCACACACTCTCGCCGCATTTCTTACATGGTTCTGGTGACAAACAAACATACACTTAGTCTCCACACCTCGATAAACTCTAACAGCGCTTGTGCACAGCATCCGAATCCCGATCTATCTACTTATCATGGATTTCACAATACCTTCCTTTAGGGACCAGGGGCCTATCACCACCTCATATACTCGTAGCAGTATTATTTTAACCTACTTCAGTTTGTGAGAAAGAGATGGAGCTTTCCGTCCTGTATAAGTAGCTCCATCTCTTTCGCACCCTGAAGTAATTTCCCCCAGGGGTGTAATGTAATCCTACCGCATATTGCATTATTTAAATCTAGCTGCGCATCGACCATAGTACTGTACAAATTCACACTACTATGTGGTTTTCAAACTGCATTACTACGTCACAAGCTATACTCATAGTTTGTCCCGATAAGACAGAAGATAATAATGTAATTTTAAAAAAATTACGATTACGTGCTGGACATCAGGCCGTTCCTTCTATAAAATCTGTTCCTTACAAAGTCCAAAAACTGATTTGAAAGGTAACAAGGGATCCAAACTGACCAGACTTTGAAAGAAACCATTGATCAGGCCTAATCCCTACATTAAAAGCGAGTGAAATCTTTTGTTCTACAAGCCGCAAATAGCTCCGTTAGTGTTGCCAAACGAGAGATGGATTCATGTGCGTACTCTCTAGATAATTATAACGATAATTTCATCTGTTTTGATTACTATTAGTTGTTTTGGCGACACGGCGACGGATAGCTGTGCCTTTGTGCTAGAGTGCTAGATGACACACGTACGCTTGTATTGCTCGGAGAGGTGGACAGTGGTGTACCCACGATCACAATTTGCTATTTATGGTACAACAGCGTAACCGTGTTCGTGATCGTGAACGTGGATCCACGCGAGACATAATGGCTTTTTAATTGTTTCCGTAATTCAACCGATTAAGGGCGAATTTCACCAATGAAACTGATTACTATCAGCCCATCTAAAACAAGATCAAGAGCTCTCAGAGTCATCATTGTTACAGAATATTGACACTGACATCTCTTGAACGCGGTCGCGGACGTATAAATATCGCGGAGGGATTTTATCGCGCGCTAGTTTTTCAACTTTGGGTCTTGAGCCAAGCGTTCAGAATCCAACAGAGCGCATCCCAGCGCGTCAAACAAACACCAAACACACTGTTGGATTTTCAACTTTCGGCGCTAAGCAAGCAGTGCGTTGAAAATACTGTGCGGGAAAAAAAATGCCCGAACCTGGGCTAAGACATATGTTATAGAGGCGATTTTATGAGCGAGTGTGTACCGGGGTCACAAGCCACATAGTGCCTAAAATTGGCGGACATAATCATCGTGTCGTCAGTCCGTGACACATGGACAACGTAGCGTGAC
Organism: Apamea crenata; assembly: GCA_949629185.1. NCBI lineage: Eukaryota > Metazoa > Arthropoda > Insecta > Lepidoptera > Noctuidae > Apamea > Apamea crenata. The sequence continues at coordinate 9,542,310 of OX451372.1, forward strand.
AGTGCGACGCGGTTGCACCCGTGCTACTTCGGGGCCGTCCTAACGCTATTAGTAATTGCGTCTTAATCGTAGATTAGATGCAATAGCTCGATTATGTGGCATACAAACTTTAATCCCCGGTTTTACATATCTGGGTCGGTTTCGAAGAACTATTTTTTTGTGCATCTTTACATTTTCTGAGGGAAATTCATGACTACTCTTCAGTAGTTCTGACGCAAGATTTCAATTAGAGCGACGCGAAACAAAAAATATTGTGGACCCATAAACAGTTTTGATGCCAACTATTGGCATCAAACTGCAATGAGAAATTGGAAATTACTCACATCCTTAGAATACTACCCGGATAACAAGTTGCTTAATAAATGTTAATCCAGTCCAGGCTACAGTCTACCTACCTGTGTGCCTTCGTTCAAATTCATTCAGCAGTAAGTGTGATGGAGTAACAATCATCAAAATACATTTGCAATATTGGTAGGATAATGTGTTTTTGCACTTACGCAGTTTATGCAGCTTCTCGTGGTGTTCCTTGAGCTCAGCGTACAGCACTGGCTCCTTGCAGACGGGACACACGCGGATGTTGCGCGCACAGTGCACGTTGTGGATGGTGAAGTTCACCGTCGGGATCTCGCGTTTACTGCGCAAGAAAACAAATGAAGTACAATAAAAGGGCATGCGTGTTTTTAAATTCGATCAAGGTTGCAAGTTGCAAAGCTTAGATTATTTTATATTATTCTGTGGCCATGAAACAGGCAGTCAAGAGTATAGTGGTGGCCCGGTGGTATCTGCCCGGGCGTAAGAGTGAGTTTGGCGGTGAAGGGAAACATTATGAGGAGACCGGTATTGTATTAGAACCAAAAATTCAAAGACTTGACGTGTCATCTACTAATCTGTACTGGGCACAGAGAAGGTATGTGTCCCCATAATGGGAACATTACAGGCTGATTATGCTATGCTTATGCAAGCAGGCGGTTCGTCTGACGGCTTTAAATTAAAAACTAAATCATAAGGATATCACAAAGTTCTTCTTTATAGTTTAATGGGTTTAACTGCTTATCAATTCAGCTCTTATTTCTTTGGAAAGCCCGTAGTATAAAATAAACTTACGAATGAAGGTGGACTGAGAAGAGACTTATAGAAAGAAGGTGTGTACGACACAACTTCTTCTCAGAATGTAGCTGTACATTGCTACTAGAGAAAATCTCTATCAGAAAACCAACACCTGCTAAATATAGTAATTCTTTTGACCTCTACCGTCGCCTAGGCGACAGCGCGCTCTGGCTTACAGAAATCAGGCTAGTTACATACCGAAATAAAACAAATAGAACTTCCGATAAGTCGAATGTCAGGCAAGTTGTGTAATTTTTAGGTCAGTCGTTCAGGACGGCATCGGATGTAAATAGATTAACTCGAAAGGTAAATTAGAGCTCAGGAACTGAGAACGTTGATCGCAGATGACGTAACAAACAGCAAAGGTCCATCAATTCATCAGTTCATTACAACCATTACTGCATTGATGTAACGTCCTTCTCAAATCAGGGTTCGACATTTATATACCTCATGTTTTAGGGATGATCTTGATTACATAGGTAAACCTATAGTCCTATAACCGCCACGCTTGTAATTTGTTGAGAGAACCGAACATGCGAGTACCAGCGGTGAGAGTCCATATATTTTTTTATTGCGAAATGGGCCTGCGTTGCTAGCAATGGGTTTCATTTTGACAGTTCAACAACATTCATTGCCTTATTTACGTTGTTCAGTAGACGCATTTTTCGAACATATAAAGCAATGGATTAGCAATATCCTTCAAAATTATTCAGATTGAGATTGGTAGTCTGTTAAGCAAAAAGGTTGATGTTCCTGACCTCGATCTCGCCTGATGGAAAGCGATGGACGAGGTCTACGATGGAACGGGCATGCTCAGAATATGTCTGTTTACTCTTGCTTTACAAAAAGCTGACGGGTTTTACGTGGAAAGGAACACAGACTAAAATAAATGAATGAATCTTGTTCGGATTGATCCTTCGCCCCTGGAGGAACCTACATGTCTATGCACTGAGGGCGTGGGTTGTGGTGGGCGGTGACTAATAATTATATCCTCCGAGCCCTACCTATAAATAACCAAATACTATATTTGCAGGGTCATATTTTGATTTAAGGTCTTCATGTACCTCCGAAGCCCATGATGGCCATTGAAACGTAACTTGTCATTATGCATACCTACTGGTAAGGAGTGGAACTTTTTGGTGGAGTCTGTTTCCTGGGGACCTACTCCTTAAGTCCGTCAACAAAGATACGGGTCAGTCCGAAAATAGTTGGAAACTTGTTAGTGCATCCTACTACCGATTAATGAACTATTTTCCTACGGGCAATAACACATCGGGAATAGGAACAACTTTCAAATGTTGTTTTTGATTCTTAGGTCGGGACCCCAAACTAATCTTATATCCGTAGGTGTTACGGACATAAACTATAAAAAATAAAACAAAGAGGAAGAGTAAAATCGACACGAAAAGAAGAAGGTGCTGCGGAATCCCTTACGCCCGTAACTACGGACGAAACAACGGATTTCGTGCATAGGGATTAGACCTCCAGTTCCCTCCAGGAACGTGGCTGAGCCTCATCATCATCATCACAGCCCGACTTCACCCAGTGCTGGGTACAGACCTCTCTTTTCTTGTGCCAATCCCCACGCTCCTGTGCCAGGCTCATCCAGGTTTTGCCCGCGATCGCAAAACCTGGTTGGTCGATGGAAGATGGCCGAGCCTTCACACAAAAGTCACTCACAAAAAAGAATTGGTGCGTCCATTTTATATGACGCTTTTCACATACGTCCTTGTGAATATCGGTTCCGGAGCTTCATAAATATCACCAAAAGGTCACGGCTCGCCCCCGTCCCTGACACGCCACGGATGTACGCGGATACTAGGCGTTAGTTACAATTCTACGAAGCTATTACTGATGGTTCACGGCAAATCTTTTAGATATACCGCGGACATGGCTGCAGCAGCATCGTATTGGTTTCATATCTGTAATGTAATATAGGTACCTACTAATAATAATGCTGAAGAATTTCTTTCTTTGTTTGAACGCGTTAATCTCTGGAACTACCAGTCGGATTTGTAATTCTTTTTGCATTTCATAGCCCAATCCTTGGGAAAGGCTATAGGCTACTTAACATTACGCCAGGAACCTTAGGGGCCGAGCAAAAAGAAAAAAAGTAAAAAAGAAAACGAGGTTTCAGCGTGGGCAGGTGATGCAATGTGTTGCGATGGGTAGGAGGATCAAGAAATTTCACACGGACGAAATTGCGGGCAGAAGCTAATATCTTATAATGTCTGGTCTAAGTAGCAGGCACGTTTAAGGATGATTCATGAAAGAGCATGCCTAGGCGCGGATACATTACGTTACGTACAATTTTGCACGTCCGGGCCGGGATGCAAGACATTGGAGCAACATAGGTTCACCGTGCATGATCTACGCTATATCTAAGTAATTCATACAATGACATAAAGGTCCGTATCACAGGTGGTTTGCTCGTACGTGCGGTATCATCGTATGTGCAAGCAACAGCTCGGACTTCACTCGGCGTAGAGTTAATCATCACTTCGGCTGTTGCTACACAGCTATGATCTGTTCCAAAAGTATCCAAATGGATCAGAAAACGTACCCGTGGATGCCAATTTGTAGTGCCACGTTCAAATTGAATGGTTTGATTTGATAATTAAACTTGAAATTCTAATTTTATATCACCCTAAAGATGTTTTTCCTTTGACAATAAATTGAGGTTAATTTAATAACCTCAATTGTCGCCGATGATTTTTCAATTACCATTTAATTATGTTATTCAAAAGAACCGGTAATGTGATGAATGTCGATGGCTATAAGAGTAGGGGAAGACCAAAGAAACGATGGATGGACTGTGTGAATGATGATACCTATGGTTAGAAAGCGGGTGACTGTCGAGATGGCGGCTAATAGAGGAGTGTGGGAGAAAAAGACATGTTGTGCCGACCCCAAATTAATTGGGATAAGGGCAGGAGAATGATGATGATTCAAGAACCGGTAAGATATAAAGTTGAAACCTTCCAAATACACATGAATGTGTTTTTAATTCCCTATAATGAGTGATTGTGTATGAATTTAATCTGAGCAGGGTTTGTCAGATAGGTACTTTTGGAACAGGCTATAGGAACTACGCTGTACGCTTAGCTCAAACAAGTGACAAATTTATGCTGTAGAATAAAGGTCTATCCACATCAGGGCCGTGTCTGGGATGTGGACGGAACGTGCTCCGTCAGGGGGGCTCAAAAATTATCGGTGTGTAAGTACATTTAATATGAACTCGTTCACACACGTCCGTGTCCGTGACGGCGACGGAACTTCAGTGCCTGTCTTGTGTGTGCCACGGTCCTGTCACGTCCCGGACACGGCCCTGATATGTGTAGATAGTCCTTTAAGCATTAGTTTGGCCACTGCAAAAGCCAACCCATGCATAGGTAATTAGTTCGCTAGGAGCATATCAGCTCGCACGCAGCGTAGCAATAATTAAGCATTGTGGCATCGATCTACGGACTACACATACAAATCACAAACAGGCGGAGAGCGCAAAGCAAAATTCTGCAACATAACCTCAAAGTGTTTGTAAATCTTATGTGCTATCTAAACGACTGGGCAAGATTTTGTTAACCGACTTCAAAAAAAGGAGGAGATTCTCAATTCGGTTGAATTTGTTACCTCAGAACTCCGTCAGTTATAAGCCGATTTGCAAAATTCTTTTTTTTAATATATCGTCAAACAGATTGCAGTTTCATATTAAATGAGAGAGGAGTCATACTTATGTGGAGGCTTATCACCTTTGAGCCGCGAATAACGCACAATTGAAATCACACGGAATTTCGGTTCGGAATCATTCGGAATTTCGGTCTATGGAATCTTTTATATACTTTGGAAAATATATGACACGAAGTTACGGATTGCGACTGATGGCAGGTGAGCAGAGGGCTAGGGTGAAGGTTGAAAGGGAGCGGCAGACGAAACATAGGGGTATAGGGAGAACAAAAGACGACCTCACCCCGATTACAATATGAAAAACATAGGTACATACAGAAGCACAGCTAAAGACTTACTACACCCGGTGTTTTAGTGTGCATACACGCGAAATGAAACGATGGCGATGGATGGAATGTGTGAATGATGATAATTATGATTAGAAAGGGGGTGACTACCAATAGACAAGTATGGAGGGAAAATACATGTTGCGCCGACCCCAAATAAATTGGGATAAGGGCAGAAGAATGATGAATGATGATGATGAAACACGAGTGACACGCGTAAAGGCAGAGGCAACTACAGTCGTCGACGGTTGACGGCGGTGTCTGCAAAATTGTTGCGTCGATTAGCCTTTCAGAGAGCGGGTAGGGCGAGTGCGTGCGACTAGGAAATAAACCTATAAGCACAGCGGTTTTTGATAATGGTTTGAAGATAATCTGAATTATTACAATGTTATAGTACCCATTTATACACAACAGTGGATAGGCAGATATTTATGAATTGTATGATGGCGTTCCGAGATTATCCAAGTAGACGTACTATTGGGCTCGGAGGTCGGACGTAATGAAATAGCAAAAGTCATTTCGAAAATACCCCTAGTATACCCCTATACTTAGTAGATAATGAATCGTGAACACAATGGTGACAATTATATGGTTTAAGACATCTATTTCTCAAAAACAGAATACAATTATTCACTTAGAATGAGAAACACTGGTGGCAAAGTTCCTTCCTAGAACGGACCTACCGTTCTAGGAAGGAACTTTGCCACCAGTTGAACCACCATGTTTAAAAAATTAGACGTAGGTACAATATTGTTAGTCATTAACTTATCAATAAACTATGTTCTAAGAGATCGTGTTTAGGTATTTTTTTTATATAATTTTTCTTGATGTGGGTACCTAATCTGCAAAAATATTGAGACTGAGTCCGTATTACGTATCGAAAAACAGTTTCTATCATAGTTATAATAATTTATCTATCCTACACTATCATTTAATTTAAAACAATTGAAGTAATTCGAATTCGTATGAAAACTTGTTACAAGTAGTACATAAAGTAGCTATTTCCATACATGTACCTACTTGGTCACGAAGTGTTTGTCATGTGGATAAATTTCGCAAAACATTTAATTAGGTACTCATTACTTAGGTACCTACAATTATTTCGAGTGTCTTTACCTACCTACCTACTTACTATTTAATTTTATCAACTAATTTCGCCGAGCGGATTTATTTGTCGTGTTTTTTATTTGTACGGTTTCGATTAAAATTAAATGTTTAAGTTAAGGCGGGAAAAAAATTAAAACCGGGGTAGCATAAATTAATTATTATTCTAAGGTGGTTAGCTAGGTATAAAATACCTACATTCACCATAGAAAATGTAGGTACCTACCCTAACCGTGGTTAATTAGTAGAAAAGCAATTTTATGAAAGCCTCACAGAGCACCGCCCGGCCAATCTCGGCACCAGGCATTCCTGGAATTCATCCCCCACAGAGTGCATAATTGATTTTGTAGCCTGCATTAAAGGCCGTCCAGGGCAAAATAGGACTTAGAGATCATCGAACCTTAGCTACACAGGTAAAAAGGAAATATCTTAGAGGACAATAAAATACTAACATTAACAAAAGATTAAATATGTTCCACACTCAATTCTAGGCTACAAGATCTCCGTAAAGGATAAACAATTAAACAATGAGTGTAAGTAAGTTTTTCATAACAATAATTTCGATGTAAGGTAAACAACAAGCGAGCCCGAGACAGCTGCGATGTTCGCAATGCTCCAAATAATCTAAAAATAGCCGGCTAACGTGTGTACACTGAAATAGAACTAATATTGACAACATAACACGCATATTGCACATTAAACTCACCAATTCTCACACAGTTTTGTTTCGACGTCTTCCATTTCGCGATTCATTCTTTATTTTATATCTATTTAGACTTACATACGCACTGTAACAAATTGCAATTTTAACCTATTTCACAATTCACCGTTGATATGTTTTTATTTCGCGCTATTCCGTGGTAATTAAGCCTCAACTGTTGAATGTTAAATAATATAATATTCGATCTTATCTGCTGATTTGAAATAAAAACATTTTTTGTGAACACTTTTCGGTGAATCCCATAACCACAGACTATACTATTTTAATAATTAGGAGCGCAGCCAACTTCACTCATGTCTTTGACAGCGGGTCTGACAGAGACAGATGATAAACTGTAGTGATAGTGATGTCCAATCATATTGTTGGTAGCCCTTGGCGGTGTAAGATCGATACCATTATAAAGTCTCTCCCACACGGTTCCGACTTCCGACTTAACCTCACGTTCGGCGGCAACGACGTGATAATTCCTCAATTACTAAAAATTCGTCAATATTTTTTTTTTCAGCCAGGCGCTGACTTTTACATTATTTGACAGGACTAAACTAATATTTATCTTGTGTCCTTTTCTTAATGAAATAGAAAGAAAAAGATGCACTGAATTTAGATTTAGTTTAGTTTGTGAATAAGGGAATCGGCGCCACTGTTTTGCTAAAATTAGTAATCTTTCGGTGAATCGAGTGGCACCAGTCCATCATCTACCTGCAAAAATGATATCGTGACTAATATGCTGGCCGCTGACCTCTCCCATAACGCAAGTCGCCAGTTAGTAGGGCAGGCCCTTTATTGCATTTTTTTTTCTACAATGACATGAAGTTAGCTATTTCTAATTAATAGAGAGATAATTGCAAACAAACGCACGTACGTTTCACCAAATATACAACCTAAGACCACCTTTGCCAAACATCAATATTATATACTAAGTACCCATATCTATAAAATCATTAACAAACACCTCAATATTATAAATCTAAACTTACATGCACTAAAATCTAAAGTAACAGAGTGGCTGCTCCGTAAGGATTACTCATACACGGAGTCTTTACTCACCTATCTTGTATAATACACACACACACACACACCTACACCCACACCTACACACACACACCACTCACACACACACAACATACAATTCTACTCTTTTATACCATACAGTAGAATGACACAGTCCACTTGAGATGAGAAGTTTTTGTTGATTATTGACCGTAAACTACCTCTTATAATACAGGTATACCCTAGCTTAAGAGGTAGAGAATATTATTTTGTACAGATTTTGCAACATAAACTATAAATGTATTTTCTAAACCAAATATCAAACTGTATTTAAAACTCTGTATGTTTTTGGATAAATAAAAATTTTATTATTATTATTATAGAGCTCTCGCCAAAATGAAGCGAACCCCGCGCGGGATGGGGCCGAAATCCGCTCGCGCCGATTGTGAGTGACAACTGAGATGTATGGAGGCATTATATAAACTATTGCGCTGTCGCGTCCCGCGTCCTTAGTTTCTTTCCTATAGATAAAGGCTTATTACACTACCCAATCGGTAGGGCCTTATTGATAGGATGGGCAAGTACTACCCGATATTATATTGTAGTCTGTGGCAAGTATGGTCGGGAACACCATAGACTAATATATCTATATAGGGAACACCCGATCGTCCTAGCGGTAGGGCCTATCTCTATCTGAAAGGTTACATGCTCTGTGTCTATCTGTTAATTTACTTTACAATACCCTACCTAGTAGATAGGGACCCTACCGATTGGGTAGTGTTATAAGCGCTTTATTACTCTTAGTGCTGATTTTTCAATCGACAGATAATTTTTATTCGTGGAATAAAATTGACGTCTGACAGATTTTGTATGGAAGAACTGTCAAAAATTCAAAATTATCCCTAAGATAAAATTATTTAGCGTTGGAAAAATCAGCGGTTATAGGAAAACTCGATAACAAAATAAAAACTCCAATATTTTAGTAATCTTTTATTTACTTAAACAACAACAAAAATAATAAACATTGCATGGATAAATCTACTACAAAGGAACACTTAGTCTACTTACTCAGAAACAATTTCAATAAAACTTAGGAACATAGAGCAAGATCTTGATGGATAAAATGTTGTCCACGCATTGATCATTATTTTCATCATAACTAGATAATTGAATAACATTATATCACACATAGCAGTAAATCTAGAACTTATTTTAAGAATTTTCGAGTTCCATAGCTATTTGAAACCACTGTGAGAATATTTCTTCAAGTATCTCGGATTAAAAGTGTTGTAACATTTGTAACTAACTAACTTTCCCCGCTACTTCGCGTGGAAGTGGTAAGATACACAATGCATATACTAAAATAGCAGCCACATTTTTAAAAGCCTCCCCATCGCTATTACTTCGTTTTAACTTACCATTCTTTCTAACTTTTTTCATTTTGCTCAGCTCGCTTTTGCCTACCGTGTCAAAAAGCCCATAGCCTTTAGCCCCCTCAAGAATTAGGCTATCAAATGCAAAATATTTTTTTAAATCTGACTGGTATTCAGGTTTACTATTAGTATGGTATAGATTAGTTAACTAGAGTAGGAAATAAGTAATTAGTCACATCACTTGATTTGTGATTTCACATAAGATTAAATTCCATTACAAAACGGAGATTTACCTAAAGCCATTTTACAATTGACAATTCTTTTTCATATCAAATGATGTGGCAACCTAATAACAGAGATAGCCTTTTGTTTATGGTTTATGAGCTCAACTGTCACTAATTAGACCCTTTTTCTACTTTTACTGACCTAAGGTTGATTTTTCGATCATCTGATAACATTACTCAAGGAATGAAGGAATCAGTTTGACAGTTATTTCATGCAAAAACTGTCATATTATATCAATTTTATTCCTCGAATAAAAGTTATTTTGGGATGGAAAAATCTGCACTTAATAAAGCGCTTAGTACAGTATCCAATTTTAAGGAATGCTAGTTATATCAAAATAACAGTTTTTTTTTACTAAATTTACTATCATTACTTATTTTCATTTTTTTTTTGTTATCAATATTAACAAAATTAAACTATTTTAAAATTTTTGCCTGTCTGTTTGTTTTACTTCTAGTAAATTTCCGAAACGGCTTGACCGATTTTGCCTCCCAGATAGCTCATGATAAAAGGAATAACGCAGGCTACTTTTATTTTAGAAAAAGAATTAGTAAAGAGACACATTATTGTTTTCAGAGATCCACGCGAAGTCGCGGTAAAAGCTAGTCATCGTATAAATCTTTATTATAGTATTAATATAATATACAACTCTTGATATGGTTTCAGGAGTAGCTATAAAACTCCACACAACATTTTGTAATTCTCCACCCACTCGCAAAACCCACGCGATTTACGTGACGCATTTCCAAATTTACTTTGAAAATATAAATCATCTTGCTACATGATACTCTGCAAGTTTTATAATCTGAGACGCTTACTCACAATACCATGTCATGGCTATTTACATATTTTCAATTAATTTATCTAGATAATTTCAATGCCAGATTATCTATATATTTAGTTTTATTTATTTTATGGACATTTCTTTTGTATTCGTCAATATAATTTACATCTTTTCGGGAAGTATTAAAGCTATGGTAAAAATATGATATTTTTGATGTACCTTTTTCTTTCCGAGACCTTTTTGCTAGCTCCTACATTCGATTGTTCCAAATCCATTGCTACATGGATTACACAATCTATAAGGGGGATGCGATAAGGTAGCCTGCAAAATTCAAATTTTCTTACAACTCTCCAAGTTCATTACCCTATTGACTGAAATCATGACATTTGAGGCCAGTTCTAACATAAGGGAGTTGTATTGCTGATTCTAATGATTATAATTCTGTAAAGCCATATTTGTTACAGTCATGAATCATATTTGAATCAACATACAACCTGACATTGACATTCAAATTGAAAAAAAAAATATATTGAATTACAAGGGATAGCTTAGCGCATCTCTCTTAACTACTTGCAGTAGCCTTTCTAATCTCTAGCTAGTGCATTCCAGTACCCTAATATGTATTTTACAAACAAACAATTGTTTTACATCCTCTTTTCTGATTCTGCTGGCCAAACATCCCTAAATATTAAATACAAACATACCTAAGTATTAACATTCATAAGATCAATTGCATATGTTAACAGGTTGTTGAGCTGAGAGAGAGACATAGTGAAGGCGAGTACCAATGGCAGTAACATAATTTGCTTTAGGAAAACGGTATCAACTCAAAAAGCGCTATTAAAATGTAAAAACTGTTCTTTTACAAATGCTTGTCACAAATAACACAAATATTGAAGACAAAGCTCACAAATTATTGCTTATTATAGTTATTACAGTAAAATTTGGGTAGAAAATTAACATACTCTATGACAAAACACTAGCTCACCTTCGGAGTGCACTTTAACACTACTGCACTGGTCTGTTCATCTTTCATTTTCTTTCCGTCGCACCAGGCACACTCAGGTCGCACAATGACGTCACAACACTAGGCACTATCACTATGAAGTTTGTTAGTAGTCAGTACTGGACTTTAGTACTGTCCCCGTTGGAAACCCAGTCCTACGCCACGCATGGTGTGGGTGGTCGCTCTGGCGACTTCGTACTGTGCTTGCATTGCTTGAAAGAGTTCTTCTTGCTTTTTGATTGGGTCCACCGCTTTTTCTGGAGGCTCAGGTTTGACTGCAGCTGTTGGAATAGAGATATTGATTTATAATGAGAATTAGCTGAAATTTTTGGCAAATCCATGCACAAATTATTAGGTAACTATTGCTGTTTTTTCTCTGTCATCTTAAGAGAATCAACATATATGTTATGATAACATTTAATTTAACTACGCCTTCACACTTCAATCATAAACCAACGTATGTTTCAGGAAATTGGAAAAATTCGTATCCTCGAAGACGTAAATCACGCAATAGCCAGGTCCACACCGGACGATCAAGTGCGACAAGAACAATGCGCGGTCGGTATGATGGTGCTGGCGCCGCGCGCGCTCCGCACTGCGCATTGTCAGGGTAATCTGAGTATTGTCGGCGTATTCCTGCTAAAGAATGTCCGGTGTGGACCCAGAAATGAATGCTGAATTTTATTTTTAAAATATATTGCTATTTTAAGTGTGCAATTACCCCGCTGGTTTTAAACTCTTTGAACCAGGCCCTACATGACGATATACTTGGCAAAATATTCACCTGGCTCCTTGATGCCCATAAGTCTCATGAACTTGGAGACCTGTTTGCCGTCGTTGTCCTGCGCGAACCGTGTGCCGCTCCACTTGGCAGCCTCCTCAGCTTCCGACTTGTTCTTGTTCGACCACAACAACTTGCGCTTTTGTACCTGTAGAGTGTAAACGATGTTTAAAGAATTGCCAATGATCATACTGGTTGTTTCAGAGCCGTGTGAATATAAAACTGCGTGTGGGGCTACACAAGCGGATTTTTTTGCCTCTATCGTTTTTTATTCTAACTTTGCTGTAAGTACTTACGTTGCTAAGGGATTGTGTACCTTTAAACTTTCGTAAGCTGCTAATAACCCTATATCACCATGTGACCCTTATTCATTTTTATTTTGCATTTATCTAATATATGTGATTTTCCTTCTCAGTTTTGTATTGTTAACAATAATAACATACCTGGTCCATAATCTTGTTAGCATTGACAGCGGTGGGGTTGTAGTATGAAGGCAGGTGCGATCCCGGAGGTGGTATTTCGCAGGCTGCCGCGCGGAGTTGCTGCGCTGTAGCCATAGAGCCGTCTGGTGTTTTGATCTGAAGACCTGTGTGAGTAGAGATAAAAATTAAGAGAGATATAGGGATTGTTGTTGTTGTGATTACCAGATCCAATGACAGATTTAATTTGCTTGTATGGCGCCTGATACTTGAAGTCACCAAACCTGAACAAAGTCCCTTAATAGTGAATCAGCTGCACTCTAGGAAGTCAGCCCTAGTACCTACTATCTGGCAAATATTTTTACCATGGCACTTTTTCTTATCCATTAATTTATAGCTCATGCCAATATGAGAGAAGATGAACATCTTACAACAGAAATCTGTAAGAGGGAGTATCATCACTGGATAGGCCTTCATTTTTGTACTAGCGCTAAACAGCGTCTATTCTACGTATCCCACCTTCCGACACAATCGACATGCTAAGAATAGCATGTCGATTGTAATATACAGGGTTATTTGTAAAACACCAACCACCTCTTAAGAGGTCATTGTACTCACCATTATGAACAACTTATACTATGGGACCAAAACTGAAATCGCGAAAAAAAAATCAGCTGTTCCCTACATTTATGTTCGCATAACTCTTCAAAATGTAGGGAGCAGCTGATTTTTTTTTTCGCGATTTCAGGTTTGGTCCCATAGTAAAAGTTGTTCATAATGATGAGTACAATGACCTCTTAAGAGGTTGCAGGTGTTTTACAAATAACCCTGTACATACAGTCAGCCCAGAATTTGGCTACGAGCTTAGCACCTTCAGTAGCGTCCAGACAACAGGACAAGCTGAATACGATGTTAAGTGACCCATTGTTTGTGGGACAGCACCACATTCACACTCCGGGGCGGAGTCACCTATGAACACAATATTACAAAACTAACCCATCTTCTCCATAACCTCCAGTTTCTTGTTGACCTTGTAGGAAGAAGGCCGGTAGTCGGCCGAGGGCGGGGAGGCACGGCGCTCCGACGAGTGGCCGGCCGGGTACTGCGCCCCGCGGGACTTGGAGCGCGAGCGCTCGCGGCGGTCGTGGCGGTGGCTTGATGAACTAAGACAGGGGTAGAGGGATGACTTAGTAACTTAGGTTGCATAGAAATTAATAACAGCCTATTAATGTCTCACTGCAGGGCAAAAGCCTCTTCTCATACAGAGAGAAGACATGAGCGTTGAACACCACGCTTGCTCAAGATGGGTTGGCGATTCCAGACATTTATGAACTATACGTGTTTTTTTTTATATCATCCCATAACTCTAAGTCCCATAGCAAAAGTTGTTCATAATTATGAGTACAGTGACCCCCTAGAGTTAATGGATATCAAAAAAAAAACACGTTGTATAACTATACTAGCTGTACCTGAGACTTCGTTGTGAAATTCCCGTCAAAATCGGTCCAGGCGTTTCGGAAATTAGCCGGAACAAACAGACAGATAAAATAAAAAAAAATGTTTTAATGTTTTAAGTAACGTATAGTTTCATAAGCATTATTTTAGTAAAAAGCTGTTTTTTTTACAAACAAACACTTCAATTTTATTTATCTGTGTAGATGTCGCCAGCAAAGATTCAACATAGTACAGTGGTTCTATCATAGAAGCACTATACATAATCAGCCTACAATGTTACCACTGTTGGGACACAGGCCTCCTCTCTGTGAGAGGGACGTGGGCCCAGTGCGGGTTGGTAGATGTGACCTGTCTTCGAATTTTTGGTTCTAGGACATGACGGTTTCCTCACGATGTTTTCCTTCACCATTTTGAGAGCAGTAGTGATGAAATAATTTACACAAAGTGTTTGTCTGGGTTCGAACCTACAACTCGTTGGCCGTTACCATTGGGCCACCACTACTTCATTAGAAGCAAAATACTATGTAGATAAAAGTGCTATGAAGCATAATCGGCAACGTGGCGATCTATGACGGTGCGAGCGTTTGGACCAAAGTGTGGAGCCAGCCAAAGTTTTATGAACAAATTGATGCTTACCGTTTTTCCTCGGAGCGTCGGCCATGACGATCTCTGTCACGTTCACGTTCTCTGTCCTTTTCCTTATCGCGACGCTCGCGGTCTATGAATCTAAAACAAAATAAATGCTTTGATGAAATTAAACGGACATATGAGTTATTTCAATTATTTTTCCAGCAGGTGCTGATAGTGATTGAGACTACAATTATTTTTAATGTAGGATATTGTTAACAAAATACTGATATTCAGAAAATAGTAAATTCAACCTGGAAACTATTATTTGAATAGACTAGCTACGCTTCGCGGTTTCATCCGCATAAGTTTCGATCCCGTGGGAATATCGGGATAAAAAGTATCATATATGTTAATCCTGGTTATAAACCATCTGTGTGCCGAATCTCATCCAAATCCGTTCAGTACTTTTTGCGTGAAAGAGTAACAAACATCCATCCATCCATACAAACGTTCACGTTTATAATATTAGTAGGATTATACACTGGAATGAGTATACACTCGTAATTACTGCATATTTAATGATTTTCATAGTTTTCATATGGTGATCTTTATCTCCAAATATATCGGGAACGTGATACTTTAACGTACTATATTACTGGTCATTTTTTGTTTGTATTAGTGTCCCCCACCTACATAAACTACATTTGTCGTGCGCGGAAGCAAAATGGCGGGGGGTCGGATATGCCACAAAGGTCGAACACCTTTTATATGGCTTTTAAATAATACTTGAAAAAAGAAATGTCTTGTATGGATCAGAATGTTGGGCCACAAAAGGGATGAATGAAAGGCAATTGAATGCAGCTGAGATGAGAAAGCTAAGAGGGATGTGTGGAGTTACACGAATGGATAGAATAAGAAATGAGTACATAAGAGGAAGTCTGAAAGTGGCACCGGTAACTGAAAAGTTGTGTGAAAATCGGTTGTCATGTGATATGGAGGAATGAGGAAAATGTCGTGAGGAGAGTTTTGGGTATGAATGTCGATGGCTATAAGAGTAGGGGAAGACCAAAGAAACGATGGATGGACTGTGTAAATGATGATATGGTTAGGAATGGGGTGAGCACCGAGATGACGACTAATAGAGAAATATGGAAGAAAAATACATGTTGCTCCGACCCCAAAAAAATTGGGATAGGGGCAGGAGAAAGAAAAAGAAAGAAAATACACTAGGAGAATGATGACTTAAAACAATGATTTGGTCTTGAATACGGTACCTGGGCGACACAGCATCCCTGGCATCCTGAGACCTCTTGTCAGCTGGTGGGGGAACCTCACTGGCGTAAGGTTTGAGGTCCATCAGCGCGGGCACTTTCTCGCGGTCACCGGGCCGGTCGCCTAGCAGACCGCGGCGGACTGGCTCGTGTGCGCGTCCGCGGTCGCGGTCACGGTCTGACCTGTGGTGTAAATAATAATATAAATAGCTTTAAACTGCTGTTCTAATGTACTATTTATCTTTGTAATTAAATGATATTTATTTCTGCAAGCAGATCTTTTAAGACACTTTTACACGTCAATGCCTTGGGCATTAATCAATATTTGAATTTCATAACTCCGGCGGGGTAATCGTAACACACTAACAATGGCTTTCATTTTGACATTTCAACAACATTCATTGCGTTATTTACGTTGTTGAGCAGACAAATTTTTCGAACATATGGAGCAATGGATTAACAATATCCTTCAAAATTATTCCAACTGTGATTGAAAGTGTGTTACGCAATTAGGGTACAAGCGACTACTGAGAATTTCTAATCGGAAGTGTTGGGATTCTCATCTACGGCGTCCGTATAGATTAGCCACTCTAGACCAAAGAGGAAGTCATAATCTTGACGCGCCTTTGTTTTAAATGTTGTTCCACCTCGTAAAGGACAATGAATGTATAAATTGCACCGATCCCAGCCAGAGTGGTTTGACCAAACTTGATTAATCGAATGAACCCCAAGATTCGTACTAGCTCCTGTAGCCTCATGTTCATGGTGCTACAGCGACCATTGCATATCAAGGAGTAGACCGGAGGCCTCGGAAATGGTAGGGAAGACGTGCCCGTAGGATAGGGATGGATTTAAGAGCCATACCGGAAATGCATCCTAAAGTACAAATATTCAGATTTTATGCAACCCTCAGTAATTGGAGAGGCACGAGACACGAGGCACTAAAAGGAGTTTAAAATGAGGAGAAACTCAACAGTAAATACCTGTATTTATCATCCCTGCGCGGTGACCGTTTATCTGAGCGGTCTCTATCGCTGCGTGAACGCGCGGGCGAGTCGCGGCGTTTGTCGCGCCGGTCGGACTCGCGGTCACCGCGGTCACGTTCACGACTATCATCTGCAAACAAAGAAACATTTTGAAATAAACTGTTTTTGGTTAAGTTTATGTATAGGTACAGAATGAAGATATTTTATTTTTTTAGTAAGTTAGGACCATTATTTTCAGTACTTTTTGATAAAAAACCTAATAATTTCAATAAATTATTGTCATGATAAAATTCTAATGTTCTAACTTCCTACATTTGCCAAAAAAGAAAAAAAAAATTCTACATTTCTATTTTTTAATGTCGAATGCCTTTTGTCTCTTAAAGGACGATCTTCCTGTACGAGTCGCAATAAATACTTTTTCTTTTTTTCTTTCTTTCTACAGCATGGCATACTATATGAATTACAAATCAGTAATTTCGATTCAACATGCAACATTTTACGACTCGTTGATAATTTAATGCATTCAACTGTTGTGAATTCAAGTAGATTACAAAGTAGTGTGCCTAAGCGATTAGAACATGGAATTAAACAATATCGTGACGTTTCGATTTCCGCGGTTCGCCTCGGAAGTAACGTTAGGTACTAACTGAGCTTTCTCATACCATCTTAAAATACATATACAGGGTGGCAGGTGGCAGGGACATCGACGCGCAAACTGTAACCGTGAATTCAGCACATGATTCTAGCCCTTCTAGCACAGTTTTCAAATCAAAATCTTTTATTTCGGATCCATAAGTGTAGTCCATTTGGTTAGTATACACACGACTTAGAAACTAGTGTTAGCACTTGTATCTACCAGAAAAACAACACAAACTATTCATTAATACGCCACAGTAGCATATAGGCGTATCCAATGTCCCAGTACGTGCTATAGTTTTCAGGATGCTGTTGGGACTGGCGCGTACCCGGCGCATAATGGAAGCGCAACGCTTGCGCATGATAGTGTGACAGCCATCTATTCTTGCCTCCACAAACATGCCGGAAGCAATGCAGTAGCGTTTTCGTCAGTTATCAAAAGAAAATCTGTTGTTTCATGGGCTGTTCAATGTCATGTACTGAATTCATGGTAACAGGTTCTGTGTAGATGTCCCTGCCATGCTGTATATAATGTATGCCAGGTAGCAAGGTAAAAAATCCAATGACCAAAATGCTCGCAGGACGGTGCCTTTCTTTCTTGGCGGCCATAAAAACTTAAAAATATTGGTACAATTTATCATTGCAGCGGTAAATCATAAAAATCAGTCCGAGCAGAGTTATTTCAGGTTATACAGGTTGATTTTTGCGATGGATATCCACCAACCCCCACTGAGCACGTGTGGTGGATTACGGCCCACTCCCTCTCATAGAGAGGAGGCCTGTGTCCCAGCAGTGGGAACATTATAGGCTGATATGCTACATCAGGGCTACATTCGATACTATGGTTAGTAGATCAAAGTGGTGTAAGGAACCATGACCTAGATTTTGGAGGAAAATAAAACTGCATTTTTAGTTATTTGCCAAAGGTTTTGCCAGAGCCAGGAATCTGTATACTGGACGCCGAAGAAAAAAGACACCAGTGTGGTAATTGCATAACACACTAACAGTAGCAATGGCAACGCAATTAATGTTGTTGAACTGTCAAAATGACAGTAGAATAACATTCATTGCGTTATAAGTTGTTGAGCGGACAAATTTTTCGACCATTTATAGAAAACTTCAATGAATTAGCAATAACCTTCAAAATTATTTAGTTTTAGATTGTGGTTAATGATAGTGGTTAATGATAGGTCATTGCCTTTTAAATGGATAGCCTCCATTTTTCATTTGCATTCAGCATTTGAATTGCAGAGCACATAGAATGTACGTCACACTACAAATGAATGAAAAGTTGAGCAAAAGATTCTTAGCAATATTATATTTTTTATAATAATGTTGTACTCTTCTTCTTTGCCTGGCCCTTTTCCATTTTATTTGGGGTCGGCCCTCCGTGTCATGCATCTCCAGGTAGCTCGGTCCTGGGTCGTCTCTTTATTGACTTAGGCTTCTTTGCGGTTCTTATTTACTACGGACATCCATGTGATTGATAATCATGATTTACTATGCAATAAAAATAAAGAGGTCTTGAATTAGGCCAAACTAAATTCATATTGCATCATCATCTGCCTAGCCTTCACCAACTATGTTGGGGTCGGCTTCCAGTCTCACCGGATGCAGCTGAATACCAGTATTTTACATGGAGCGACTGCCTATCTGACCTCCACAACCCAGTTACTGGGTAATACGATATCCCTTGATAAGACTGGTTCTCAGACTTTCGGGCTTCTGACTACTCGTAACGACTGTCAAAGATCCACGAATGGCAGCCGGGACCCGTGCTTTCCGAGGCACGGAGGGGTCTCGGTATGTAAAGATGGTCACCTATCCACAGAACAACCGCGGCAAGCGTAGTTTAACCTGATCGATCGACCTGTGCCGCTGTTATTATTTATCCACGGGCCCCTCAATTCACATTGATGTGTCATATTCTAATTCAAACCGTACGAAACATTAAATTGTGTATGTATGTGTTGACTGGAGCTTGTCTGGGATAGTCCCACCAACATACCTAAGATGGACTTACAGGCACCTGAGACAATTCAACTTTGTCTATGGGATGACAATGCTGTGATGATGTCTCTGGTATTGCAGGTCCATGTGTATAGGCGGCGGCGGCGGTTTGATTGCCAATCCATAAACATACGCATAGTTAGCCTATAACGTTCCTACTGCTGGAACACAGACCTCCTCTCTATGAGAGGGAGTGGGCCGTAATCTACCATGCGGGCCCAGTGTGGCTTGGTAGATGTCACATGTCTTCGAATTTTTGTTTATAAGACATGCCGGGTTCCTAGATGTTTGCTTCACTGTTTTTAGAGCAGTGGTGGAAATAATTTGGTGGTGGGTGGTGCGTGGAAATAACGCACCCACGATACAGGAGAAATTCCTGGTGTGGAGCAATGTTTAAAAAAAAAAAAAATTACACAATATCTTGTGTAAATATTTCATCACCACTGCTCAGGTTCGAACCCACGACCTCGTAATTCGAGGCTGTCACCACTGGGCCACCACTGCTGGCGAGCCAATCCATACATATAAAAATTAAAGTCGCTTTTCGTATCTATCTGTGTGACCGCATTGTTCTTTTAAACTACGCAATAGATTTTAATGCGGTTTCACCATCATTTAGAGAAATTATTCCGGAAGGTTTAAGTGAATATACTAATATTTAACTTTCATATAATAACGAAATCTCAATGTTTTGTCAAGTCATAAAATCCGTGCAAAGCAGTGGTCAAACGCTAGCAATTTTTTTTTTAAACTTACTAGATCTGCGGTCATCCCGCGATGACTGTGGCGGGGGCGTAGGCTCCGCCGGCGGCAATTCAGGCTCGGACTCTGCCTGCGAATCCTGCGACAAGAAACAGAACACTTACACTACATTATAACTTAAAACTATTTATAGAGAGTCTTTATTTTGTAGCCACCAATGATGGTATCACAAAATGTAAAGTGTTTTCAATTTGTTTTCGATAAATTGAAACATAAACATATTTTCAATGATGTAATATAGGTTTACGCCTTGAGTAAAAGATAAGGAAACTTTGGAGTTTTATTTCCCTTGCGTTTTATAAATGTTCTGAAATTCCAGTTGCGGTGCAGTTTCTAAATGTTATTTTTCTGATTTCCCATTCATAATGCGGCGCAGCACAGGTGGACTAAACAATTTTAATGAGAGAATTTGGTTTCTGTTTTTTCCTGGTTGCAATTACCAAATAATTATGTTCATGTTTGACATAAAATCCCGGGAAGAAAACGTGATATTATGACTGCAAAACATATTAAGGCAAAAATGTAGGGATATAAAAACAGGGTGCATGTGAGTGTTTCTTCAAACTTTTCGACTGCCAAGCCAATTGGGCCATGAAGCCAGCAGTAAAACCGTTGAGCACCCATTATTTCTATAGCCTGTTGCATACCTACTTCTGCGTCAAAACAGTTTGCTTTGTAGTATCATGTATCTGAAAATGAAACGGGTACTGCAGCATTTTTAATGCCGCTGCTTGTGTTATGTTATGGTTCTTTTAACCACATACATATTTCATTGTTGTGTTTTTTGTTGTGACAATTTGTTATTTCTTTTGGAAGCGAAACAAGCCTTATTGGCCATTTATAACCATAAATATCGACTTTGATGGTATTACATCATCATTAAGTTAAAACAATCATAGGTCCCTATTAAATCAAGACATAGTATACATTAACCCCATTATTAATAAATTCAGAGTAAAATTAAGACAAGCTTTCAGCACAAAAATTGTATGGGTAAAATAACATTAGTCTTGTGTAACTAAAGTTCCATATATTAATAATAAGGGGAGAAAACGTATGGAGGAAAGTTATTATCTTGTTTATACCAAAAACAAGGGGACAGGAAAGTAGAGAACCTAAAATATGTTTTAATAATTATAGTATAGAGTAATAAATTCCATAGAAAGTACAACATAATATACTAAATAAATATGATAATTACATGGATTTTTATGAAATATTTCTTAATTGGTATTGTTCAGTAAAATCACATACGCTTGTATTAAATTTAGAAACAGTTCTAAAATAAAAATAATCATGGATATCGAGTAAATCATGATGCCAAATAGTTTGGGTTATCTTATAGCTATGTACTCACGTGAGCCTGTAGTTAAAGGGTCGCAGTGTGCATGGACTCGGTCGGTCATCTTGAAGCCTCGGCACGTACTCAAGGGGTATTTGACTTTTGTTTTGTGTCAATTTACAAATGGGTAACATATAAAATAATAAAAGTGTTAATATCATCGTTGAAAACAGCATAATGCAAAGTTGCTTTTTTATTTGACTCTATTTATACAAAGTGTACTATTATGATAATTATTTAGTTACTATTACGAGAAATTAAGACTACTTGAATGCTGCGAAGGATTTTGGCTGTATGCCTGAATATAGATGAAGAATAGACTACTTAGTTAACAATATATCTACTGTTTAGCTTCATCACATAAACAAGGAGAGAACAGTGAAGAACCCCATCAGGTGGACTGTTACCAAGTGAACTGACTGGGGCTCTCACTGTGCTAGCATATGTGACTGTGGTAGACGTACATATGGGACAATTACCTCGCTCATGTCCATGTTGACGTCATCGTAGTTGGTATCGCTGTCTCTGCGGCGGCCTCCAGCGCCACCCGCTGCCACCTATAATATCATTCTATTGTCAAGCAGAGAACGCAGGTTAATATCCATGATTCTCATACAAATTGCATCAAAACATACTAAAAAAACACCCAAATCACATAACCAATAAATAAAATTAACATTTATAAAAATATTGTCAAGGACGCCAAAACTTACCGATGATTGTTGGCTTCCATAGCGCTCCGATTCATTCTCATCTTCGCTACCGTAACCAACAAGACAATCCATGGCTATTCCTTGTTAATTCTGGCACTATAAGTTGTGTGAAGCAATAGTCCAAGCCAAATCACAATAAAAAAACAAAGTAAAACTCTAATTTAGCTTCAGAAGTGAAAATAGCAAGGAAAATAAAATAATTGACAAATGTCTTTTCTTGTCACCACAGATTAGTAATGTATTCCGATTTCCGAATTCCGTATTATTATTTCGATTTTACGAAATACGACCATAGACCATACACAGAGTAAACAGGACTATAATAAATAGATAGAAGGCAAGTCGAAAAAAGAAAGAAAGAAAATATGTTTATCCGCGTTCTTTCAATATGTCCGAAATATCGCAATAGATATATTTTGCTTTAGAAATTAACCTCACTGGGGGGTGGGGGCCCCTGTTCCTGATGGGCCCCAAATGTCAAAGAATACGTTATATTCAAATCCCAAACAAAGCTAAAATATTATCCAGTAGGTAACTAAAAGTCAACTTTTTAGTTGGAGGCCCCATACGTATGCTAAATATGCTAGGATGCTAAAATTTACGACCTTGTTTCGCTCGCTAGCTTCCCACATTATCTTTTTTTTTACTTTTGCTTAAGTCGAGAAAGTAACTCCTATGATAATGTATGAATAGTTAAAAGAAAACCTTACCTATCCGGGGTGGGGTGCTATAATTTTTGCAGTAGCTTCTTTTCTGAAAGTAATTTCTGTTTCTGTTTATCTGTTCAAAAGAAAATAATTTAACCTAACCGGAGCGTAATTTTCGAGCTCACTTCGCTTGCTCTTGAATATCATATTTGACTAAGACATAGTCTAGCTTCTCTGTATCGACAAAGGACCTCCTATTTCTGTATGAATGGTTAAAAGAAAACCTAACCTTTTCGAAGCAGCGTGCTGAAAACGAACTCACTTCGCTCGCTCTTAATCTTATATAAGTACCTACTACATTCTCAAACTTTTCTGCATAGCTGAGTGGAGGGGCCACATTTATTTTTGCCGGCCTGGGCCTCCGTTAAGCTTAGTCCACCACTGAAGTACCTATCCTGAATTCCTGAGGATACACCTTTTTACACCGATTTTGGCCACTGGGGATTAAAGTATGTACGTCTAAGGCTTATGTAGTGTTATGGTCTCGATGTAGGAGATTATGGTCTCAGTATGCAGGTGATTATGGTTTTGTATGCAGGTGGCAATGGCGGATCCAACAGCAGTCTGAGTAGGCTTGAGCCTAGGGCGACATTTGGAGACCGTTTACACCTTGAATACATCCGGTTCAAACTTTATGGCGGCTCTGAAATTCGCTACCCGCTGTGGAGTACCCCACCCCTCACCCCCGTTGACACATGTATTCGTTACTGCGCCTGATGTTCAGAGCCGCCGTAAAGTTAGAATCGGGCTGTACAGGAGGTTATGGTCTAGTATGCAGGGGGCTGTGTACGGCCAGATGGTCTCGCACGCAGAGGGTTATTTACAAAACATAGCCTCAGGCTATGTTTACTCTCGTATGCAGGGGGAAAGATGTTTTTAAGAGGCTTGCTTTAACTTGGGAGAACTCATTAATTCACGAGATCTGAACTTTATCATATTGACACACAAATGCGATAGCAGTCGGCTAGACTAGCTCAAGGTAAAGTTAGCAGCTATCCCATCTGGCTTGTTTTAAGGCTAGTATAGGAATCATAAATAAACAAAGCAATCGATTGATTCAACTGGAGTAATAGGGAAAAGTTTACTTGATTTTAGGGTTCCGACCTTATGGGGCAGAGCAGATGATAGACAATATGTCGCGACGGTAGAAAGCATGGAAATCGCGTTTACTATATTGGAAATCTAACGTCGCAGAAAAATTGACCATTGTCGTCGAAACCACGTGCGAGTTACATTAAATATTGTTTTTGTATCTGTGCAATCAAATATGCGGGTACAGCAGGTGATTATAAAAAAAAATACAATGCATTTGATTGTAGTATATTTTAAAATCTGTTATCACATTTTATCTACAACCTACTGTGGTTCTTGCATTAATAATTTATGTACATTATATACAATATATTATGACAAAATATAGCTGATTGGTAGAATTACCACAAAAATAAATTTTCTTAAGCTAACTAAGAATTTTCTAATAAATTACGAGCAGTTACCTGATTTAAGACAAAACAGCACCCTAATTGTGTAACACACTATCAATCTCAATCATTTTGAAGTATATTGCTTCGCCATTGCTTCTTAAGTTCGAAAAATATATCTGCTCAACAACGTAAATAACGCAATGAATGTTGTTGAACTGTCAAAATGAAAGCTGTTCCTGATGCGTTACGCCAGTTCCCCGCTGCTTCAATAATTATAATATCTCTAGTCCTTCGGTTGTCTTTCCGTGTCTGATGCCTCCTGTTTTAGTGCAGTTTTGTCTAAATCATAATCGTCGGTGCCTTTAGCTATCAGAAATAGGAACAGGCCTCCTAACCCCATCATAAAGTAGATGAAAGCTTCTTGCCTATTCGAGTGCTCCACATCTTTTTGCTTCTGACGTTGTTTCCTCAGAAATTCTTTTTCATATTTAGCCTTTTCAAATAAATCTCCATAGTGGCTTTTCGACCTGAAACATGAAATATCTGATAATAATCATCATCATTAGCAGAGTTAATTTTCTTATCATATTAAATCGCAATTGCACATTTCTTTTAGCAATAAGACTCATAAAACTAAAACTTTTACCGGGGGTCTACTCCGAAGTAGTATCGGCCGAATGTTCGGCCGTTTCTTGCTACGAAGTTACGAACACAGAGCATGTATAATGCCCGGCACGAGTCGTGAGCACAGATGGGCAGTAGTGGGGGCAAGCTCGCGCATTGTACACTTTCGGCCAAATTTATTTAGTACCGCTTTTGCTCAAATTATTGATAGCTGTACTTACGCAAACTATAATTAAAATATTAGTGGTACTTGAAATTTTACTTTGATACAGTAATTTTGTAGGCCTTTGTGACTTACGGCCAGTTTCTTCATCAACACAATCAGTCAAAGTATTAACTTTTACTTGACCTTTGCTGATACTACAGCAAATGTTTTCTTCGTTCAAGTAACTGATAAAATAGTGAAGAAACAAATTTAACCGTTACTTTGACTTAACAAATACGAATTAACAAAAATAAACTATTTCAAAATTAAAAACGTAAGTCATTTAAAGTGCACGAAAGTGTACAGTAGCCGAATGACACGTGACGTGAGAGTCCAATAGACGACGAGCATCGACAGACGAACCAATCGCGTGCAGCCTCGGTGCCCCCCGCCTTCTTCATTCCGCCAAAGAGACCGAAAAATGAACTACTGCGCAGAGTGCGCAGGTGTCAGTTTGTGCTCACGACTCATGCCGGTTACTATAACCTTGCTACGAAGTTACTATTTGGTTCGGTCGGTCCCGAACTCCCGATATATTACTTTACTCTATGGTCCCGATCCTATACCCCTACACTCTTTCGAATATTGACTATGGTCCCGACCCAACTGAGCCGATCCGAACGTTTTTTCGCATTTTTCAATAATATTTGGTTAGGTTAGGCCATGTGTCGGTCTGATCCGAACATTCGCACGTTGCACTTCGGAGTAGACCACCTGCTTCTATCTGTTGCGGACTTTATTTATGGCAAAAGTGTCAGGGTAGCCCGCGAAATTCAAATTTTCTTACGGTTTTTCCAATTTGCAGGTCAGTATAAGGTTGTATGTTGAGGCCAATTTTTACTCAAGGAGTTACATATATGTATTGCTGATTCTGATGATAATAATTCTGTATTATCATATTTGTTACAGTTGCGAATCATGTTTTAATCAACATACAACCTGACACTGACCTGCAAATCGCAAAAAAACATTTAAAAAATGAATTTTGCAGTCTACCTTAGTACATATCCATTAAGGGCTGATTTTACCAAAGTCAGATATCTTCTATACGCGGAATAAAATTGACATCTGACCGCTCTAGTAAGGAAAAACTGTCAAAAGTTCATAATTTACTCTCAGGATAAGACTTATTCTAGGTATAAAAGTTTGGTGGAATTCACCATAAGTGATAAAATTTAAGGTATAGATATAGGAGTATGCAATTTAAGGTTTTAGGTGCAAAACATACCATGTGTCAAAGTCATAAATAGGTTGTCTGCCATCCATGGTTGGCACGGCCTTGCGGTGTGTGCGGGACTTATAGAACTTCAGCGTAGGGTCTGTTGGCTCGGGTTCTGGATCATATTCTACTCTTGACTTAGTAACCCCTCCTCCTAGTAACCCTGGAATAAACAAGGATGAATGCTTTATTACGTGCTGTCTATGTGCTGACACACGGTTGGTACAGTGGTTAAGCGATTGACTGCTGCGCTGCGTGTCGCGGGTTCGATTCCCGCACGGAACAAATATTTGTATGACCTACATGTATTTGTTGCGAGTCTGGGTGTTTTTCTATCTATAATATGTATGTATTTACAAAAAAAATATTGTATATAAGTAGTTTATCAGCCATCTTGTTACCATAACACAAGCATTAAGGTTGCTTAGCTTGGGACAAATGGTGCTGTGTGAAATGTCCAAGGATATTATATTATTATATTATTATTATTATTATTATATTTCTCCTCTACTTATGTAATGAGTTTTTTGGCAATGGCAATCATTTAATATATTTTTCATGGGAAGAATCTAGTACAGAAATATTTATTCAAGGGCAACTATTCATTTTCACTACATTGAAGGTGACTATTATTATTGTGACTGAAAAATATAATTACGTTTTATTATCCAAGTTTGGGATAATGTGTTAACCAATAAGTTCCTAGTGAAAGAAACCAACCTTTATCATACATCTTTTTTAATTGTATATTTCCTAACACCTCATATGCTTCGGAGATGGCTCTAAACTTATTTGCTGCTGCTTCATCCTGAAAAAGCAGTTTTTCAATGTTACATTGAATTCATTTTAAATAAATAAAATCAATTTAATACTCGTAGCATGCTTGCTACTTCCTTAGGCTTACCTAAGGAAGTAGCAAGCATGCTGAAGTATAACCCACCCTTTGTGAGGACTAAGAGCTTACGTTTTTAGATTTATCCGGGTGGTAAATCTTTGACAATCTATAATAGGCAGATTTGATATCGCCCTGTGTCGCTTTAGGAGTGATTCCAAGTACGTCATAGTGGTTGGAACCGTATCGAGGCGACGACGTGCTGAGCGTCCGAACTACGCCTGTTACGCCACACACCAGTCTCGATGAGGTATAGAAGAGCATCTAAATCTAAAAATTACATCGATTAATTTGAAGTTCAAGTCAACCGCCAAGCACAGAAAAATGACAAAAAATTTAATTTACTTACTGGCTCAACTACAATTGATTTTAATAAATCTTTGGAATGCACTAAAAGGCATTAAATTATATAAAAGTGCGGAAATAATATTTAGGTAAATTGAAATACAGAATTGATTTTGACAATTTTGATTTGACATTAAAATAAAAACCAAAAATCTTCCGCACAGATATTATTAGATAAGCTGTCAAAACAAATGTGGTCAAATCTCAGGGTCAAATGTCAACCACTCAGTCGTTTTAAAAATTATATAATATTATGTTTAACTAACTATTAAATCGTAAAAATTAAATAGTTATACTATTCACTAAAACGATAGTTTAAAAAAATCTACAATCCTACGCGTTTGTCTTTAGACAGGACTAAAAAAAATAAAAACTTATTTTACTATACGGTATGTCAAGTTATAATCAACTGGCAATACAAAATATGCGTTCCAAACATGCCATTAAAATACGAATCGGAATATATAATAAATCCACAGCAAGGCCGAAAAAAACTAATTTGAAGAGTATTTAGAATTTCATATAGTTACAACATTATTGCACAAAGAAAATAAAATATACAGTAGAAAATAAAATTATGTCATCATCGAGCTGAGTGTTTTTTGTGTAATAATAATTTTGTAAATGAAGTTTTTGAATGCACGCATCTGACGTCAAATAAATTAGTCATAGTCACCGATCGAGTAAACTAAACGCCATAGACTTAATATATACGCTAAAATCGTAATAATTCAGTTAAGAACCGTTGTTTCCTGTGGTGTTTAGTTCAAAAATACAGGTAAGTTAAATTTTAAAGTAAAGCAGTTCGTATTAATGCCTATTTTCAAGCAGATGTTAGGTGGAAAATGCATGTCCATTTAGGGAAGTCCTTGCCTCCTTGGTGTTGACACCGTGTGCCCTAGATAAACTTCGTTACTAATACTGGAAGGCGGTTTTGGCAATGAGTCACTTTCTCGTTAGCGCAAGAAACTGACGAATTGACGATAAGCTGAGTGACACCTCAACTTCATTAAATTTTATTTTTAAACTTATTATTCTTGTGTGCACGAAAAGTGCTCGCAGTCGAGCGTTCGCTACCTGGCTTATCAGCGTTTACGTTACAAAAGGAAGTTTATTCTCGTATCTAAATAGGTATAACATACTGATTTTTGTAAGAATTTCTTTGTTGTGCTTTTATTTTTGTCCCTGTATGGTCGAAAAACTGTGAGTCATGCCCAATCTTTTAAAAGTTTGACCATCTGTTTCCATATTCTATAATATTTATATTTTTAGATATCAAAATGTCGTCCCGCAAGACAGCTGGTCGCCGTGGCACCAACAAGAAGCGTGCCCAGCGTGCCACTTCCAATGTCTTCGCTATGTTCGACCAGGCCCAGATTGCCGAGTTCAAGGAGGCCTTCAACATGATAGATCAGAACAGAGATGGCTTCGTGGATAAAGATGATCTTCATGATATGTTAGCTTCCCTTGGTGAGTACATGTTTATTTATTTATCAAAATGGTTGTGGATCTGATCAAAAAGAACCACTGCACAGGGGTTTATTTATAAATGATGGTTAAAGTAAAAACCTATAGTTAAATAGTCGCTAATCACTACTTAACTTTAAGCAAAATTTATGAATAAAGGGGTAAATGGCTAAACAGATACTTTCCCTGTAAAAATATTCTAATAAATGTTTACCTTAACAATTTGAAATTATCCTGTTTTATGTACAAACATGTCAAGTTTACTATATATTATTTAAAACTAAAAATGATGATAACATTCTCAGTATTATGAGTTCCATAAAACTTGAGCAATAAAGGTGTGTTCTTGAATGACAAATCTTTATTTGATAAGTACCATATAGAACATCAATCAATGTTATCGTAGGATGAACGACGACTAAACGATGTTCACAAATCCAAAACCTCTGAAAAATTTGTTAGTATAAATGAAATAGACAACCACTATTGTTCTGACATCTGTTGCTGTCGGGGCAAGGCAAATCAGGTTATTGAAATGTGTCATTTTCGATACCATAGCGTGTTGGATAATTGTGAGTAGCTATGCGGGACCTGTATTATGACAGTTTAATGCCATCATGAGTCCAGTGTAAGCGAGTGATGGAGCTATTGACCGATAGCATCATCCTTTTTTCTAACTGGAATCATGATGGCATTAGTACTTTGTAATACGTTCCCTGACTGTTGTAACGCCCAAGAGTAGGGTTATGTTTTTTAATACCATCTTTCCCATTAAATCCAATGATTACTTTAGGTAAGAACCCAACGGAGGACTACTTGGAGGGTATGATGAATGAAGCTCCCGGTCCTATCAACTTCACGATGTTCCTCACCCTCTTCGGCGAGCGTCTGCAAGGAACGGACCCCGAGGATGTCATCAAGAATGCATTTGGGTGAGTACACCAAGTACTATTAACAGTTTGGTTGTAAATTAAAATTTCTTTATTCGTTATTTATATGCCTACGTGGTTCCACTGCATATTTAGCTGCTGTACTACATATTTCGTTTAAAAAATATTTTGATAGGTACTAGATTCTCCCCGCGATTCCATCCGCGTGAAATTCCTTGTTCCCCTGACCCGCCCCGTCGCATAGCTGCGCCTGACCGCGCTATTACTTTTTTTCTTTTTGCACGGCTCCTAAGGGACTTAGCGTGAAGTTAGCCTTCCTCAATAATTGGTCTATCATATACAAAAATAGTTTTTCAAATCCGACTGGTAGTCCCGGAGATTAGCGCGTCCAAACAAACTAACAAACTCTTCAGCTTTATTATAAGTAGGTGTTCGGTACCAATATATATATTGTCTGTCTTGCTCATTAAAGTAGTGCAGAATAAATCCTCATACAGTAAAGACGTGTTGTAATTTCTACGAAGTCCTTAAAATCAATATTGAACCTTAATCACTGCAACATATGGTCCAAACGAGCCGGATTATTCGAAAAATAGATAAGGACGACCCGGCGCTCGGAGAACAATAGGCCGCATTCCAGAGCTGTTTTTTTGCACCTACTTTGCAAGTCATTAGTGCTACGTGCGATTTAACTAATAAACAAGTTGAAGATTGACCAAAAAGGTGAATTGTGAGTGTTTTGAAACTATCATAACTGGAAGAATATCTTAATAGCTATACAAAACAATGAGTGTAACGTTAACTAGTGAACAGCAACAGTTAGTTAACTTATTAGAAGATACTTATTTACTGCTACAAAAGACGCAAAGTAATTTAAAGAAATGTCCGAAGCAAAGATTAACAAGAGGTTATATTGAAACGAAGTTACAAGGTATCGAAGATTATTGGCGAACGTTTAATACGACACATCAAGACTTAGTGAAGTGTACACCTAAGTGTAAACGAAATGATGTCCCGTATTTCATAAACGAAGATTACTTTCTAGTAGAAGATTTATACTCATGTTTAGTAGGCGATTTGAAGGATATGTTGCCGAAGCCTCCGAAATCTACAGACAACCAGATACAAGCATATGAATCGTCGCCGCCACGTGTTAACTTACCACGCATCGAGTTACCTACATTCAACGGGAGTTATGATGACTGGCCTATGTTTCGAGATATGTTCACGTCGCTGGTACACAACAACACGTCTTTATGTAACGTTGAAAGGTTACATTACCTAAAGTTGAGCCTGGTTGGTGAACCTAAAGAATTGTTAAAGCATGTTAACATCACGGATATTAATTATGAACAGGCATGGAATACACTTGGACAACGGTATGGAAACAAACGTTTAATAGTTCATTCTCTACTCCAGAAGTTATTTACTCAAAAGAAAATTACCACTCCATCGGCTATCCAAATAAAGAATTTATTAGATACAACCTGTCAGTGCTTAAATAACTTGAAAAATCAAGAAATACCTGTCGAGTCCTGGGATCAGCTGATTATATACATAGTTGTACAGAAGTTAGATGTCGATACACACACGGCCTGGGAAGGAGATTCTTACAAGGAAAAGACTGACCACCTACCATCTTGGGAAGAATTAAAGGCTTTCCTGGAAACAAAATACCGGACACTGGAGATGGTTAACCCTACAGCTAAAAAGGAGCAGACGAATGTTAAGGCGAAGTCATTCCATTCCACATCACCGGAAGAGAAGACAGGTACATCACCGACCAAGCCATGCAGTATGTGTAACGCGGAGCACCGCTTGTGTCACTGCAAAGAATTTTCTAAGTTACAACCAAATGAACGCAAGGAGTTTATTAAAAAAAACAATTTATGCTTCAATTGTCTGACGTCAGGACATTCTGTCAAGAGATGCCGCAATCGAATGACCTGCCAAAGATGCAACCGCCGCCATCATACATTGTTACATCAACCCAGCAGCGGTCAGTCAGACAATGTGAAAACACATCAGAGTCAAATAGAGGATGCAAAACAGAAGGCAGAACCCAGTGACAATCCTGAGTTGACCATATCTACGAACTTTGTGTCGGAGAAGTCCACAGCATTGCTTGCCACAGCATTAGTGCAAGTAAGAGATGAAGATGGATATAGTACAATACTGCGAGCGTTGGTGGACCAGGGCTCGCAAGCAAACTTTATTAGTGAGCGAGCAGCGCAACTACTAAGGGTCAAAAGATCGCAAATAAAGGGAACAATCACTGGTGTTGGGGCAACACAGACTACAGTCAATCACGTGATACAAGTCGAGCTACAGTCTAGATATGATAAGGATGTCAAGATTACTATCAATGCCTATGTAATGCCAACGAGATTAACATCACACTTGCCATCTGAAACAATTACTGGTACAATGCACACCTGGCCGCACTTAAAAGGACTCACCCTGGCAGACCCAAGCTTCCATTCACCGGGGCGAGTAGACATGCTGCTGGGCGTAGAAGTTTGTGCTCAAATTTTAAAGGCTGAGATAATCAAAGGTCCACCTGGCTCCCCATGTGCCCAAAATACAAGCTTGGGTTGGATCTTATTTGGAAAGATACAAGCACAAACTTCAGAACCACAAATACTAGTAATGCATCACAAGCTGGATCTAGATGAAATTTTGAAATCTATGTGGGAGGTTGAAACAGATACACAAGGAAAACTTACCAATGAAGAAGAAGAGTGCGAGAGAATATACAAAGAGACATACAGACGAAATAGTGAAGGGCGTTACATAGTCCAGCTGCCATTTAGAACAGAAAACCCACAATCACCGCATGGTAATACGAAAGAAGGAGCTATAAATAGATTATTGCATTTAGAAAGACGTTTTATGAGGAATGATGATCTGAAAAAGGAGTATAATAAGGCAATTAATGAATACAACGAAATGAAACACATGGAGGAGGTTCCAAGTGATGAAAGGAATAAACCAGCTGTATACTTACCCCACCATGCAGTGGTAAAAGAAGGAAGCGAAACTACAAAGGTCAGGCCAGTGTTTGACGCCTCTCACAGAGGCTCAAATAACATAGCACTCAACGACGAGCTACTTGTTGGACCGCAACTTCAGGAAGATATGAGATCACTCGTCATGAGGTGGCGCCTGAAAAAGATAGCATTTGTAGCCGATATTCAGAAGATGTATCGACAAATACTCGTTTCGAAAGAAGACGCAGATTATCAAAGAATTGTCTGGCGTAACAGCCCTAATGAACCTGTAAAGGAATACCGACTTCTGCGAGTCACCTTTGGCACGGCATGTGCTCCATACCTTGCCGTCAAGACTCTGCACCAGGTGGCGAACGATGAAGGCGAGAATCATCCTGGAGCAACAGACACTATTAAACAAGACTTTTACATGGATGATTTAATGTCCGGTCAAGATACGGTACCCGAGGCAGTTGGTGTAGCTAAAGACGTGAAGGCAATTCTTGACAGAGGTGGTTTTATCCTACAAAAATGGGCGTCGAACAATTCAGATTTCCTTAGAGAATTTCATCCAGCTGAGCTCAGCTCTCATGTTAACATCGATATCAAGTTAGACGGCTTGATAAAAACACTGGGCTTATCCTGGAATATGGGAGAAGATGTACTGAAATACAACCTTAAACTACCACCCTTATCAGATACAATTACCAAGAGGAAAATATTGGCCGAGGTTCAACGACTTTTTGATCCTCTGGGATGGTTAGCGCCAGCACTGGTACCTGCAAAAATAATGATCCAGAAATTATGGCTTCAACGGGTCCACTGGGATGAAGAACTCTCACCTGAAATAAAAAACGAATGGTTAAATATTAGACACAGTTTTGAAGATATTAAATTCATGGAATTAAAGAGATGGCTGTTTACTACCCAAGAAACGTTGAAAGATGTTACTATTCACGGTTATTGTGACGCTTCAACTAAAGCGTATGGTGCTGTTGCTTACCTGAGGGTTCGAGGAGTCAACGGAGATTATCAGACAGGAATAATCGCTGCCAAGACAAAGGTCGCTCCTGTCAAGGCATTATCCCTTCCACGGCTGGAATTGTGCGGTGCAGTTCTCCTGTCAAACTTACTAAAGCATATCAGTGCGGCGACTCGTATCCCAAAGAGTCAGATATTCTGTTGGACTGATTCCACAATAGTGTTGTCATGGCTGCAAGGAGATCCCAACAGATGGCAGACATTCGTAAGAAATAGAGTTATAACCATACTTGACAATATTGGAAACAAATGGTACCACATACAGTCACAACAGAATCCAGCTGATGTCGCATCGAGAGGAATGTTGGCTCCTGAATTGAGAAAATACACACTCTGGTGGCACGGTCCGGAACACCTGAAACAAAAGAAAATACACATGGAAACATTAATTTATAAAGAAACTGAATTAGAAAGAAGAAAAACCTTTGATACTTACCTTACAAGAGAAAGCGAAGAAAATTCCTTGTACAGGAAAATGGAAATTTTCGAAGACCTACCGGAATTACTGAAGGCTATCACGTCGGTAAAAAGATTTCTAAGGTTAAGACAAAATCAACTGGTACATACTTTGATCACTACTGAAGAACTCGAAGACTCGCTGCAGACCTGCATAAAAATCATACAAGAAGTTATATTTCAGGAAGAAATTATAGACCTGTTAGAAAGGAATCAAGTAAGAAATACAAGCCGTTTAAAGACCCTTAACCCATATCTGGATGCTAAAATGATACTCAGGGTGGGCGGAAGACTACAAAACGCTTATTATTTAGAACACGACCGTCTGCATCCCATAGTCTTAGACCACAAAAACCCACTCACCTCCTTACTCGTTGCGGATGCTCACAAACAGACGCTGCATGGAGGAGTGCAACTGATGCTAAATTACCTGAGGTCAAGATACTGGATTCTGAAAGTTAAGGGTTTAGTAAAGACATACATTCATAAATGTTTTGTTTGCGCAAGGTTGAATGCCAGATCTCGGACGCAGTTAATGGGCGAGTTGCCGAAAGTGCGGGTAACCCCTGCACGGCCATTCCTTCACAGTGGAGTAGACTTTGCTGGCCCTTATGATGTCCTTATGTCCAAAGGCAGAGGTGCAAAAACCAACAAATCCTACATCGCCATTTTCATATGCATGGCCACAAAGGCGATTCATTTAGAGCTTGTGGGAGATTTGACGTCAGAAGCCTTTATCGCAGCGTTTCGGCGCTTTGTATCACGTCGTGGAAGATGTTGTGATTTGTGGAGTGACCAGGGACGAAATTTCGTCGGAGCAAACAGGTCACTTGCAGAGGCGTTTAAGGAAGCAAAGCTTGAATTCGGAGAGCACATGTCCAATCTACTGGCAGTGGACGGCACTCAGTGGCACTTCATACCTGCATATAGCCCAAATTTCGGAGGCCTCTGGGAAGCCGGAGTAAAGTCCATGAAGTTCCACCTTAAACGCATCATGAATACGAATTTGACATACGAAGAGATGACCACCGTATTATGTCAAGTTGAAGCATGTCTTAATTCCCGTCCGCTATGCCCAGTTATTGAGTCAGATTTAAACAATTTGGATGTACTTACGCCTGGCCACTTCCTCATTGGAGAGTCTCCAATTACTATACCCTCACCGAGCCTGAAAGATATTTCCCTATCAAGCTTATCGCGGTGGCAACACTGTCAGAGGGTACTGTCGAACTTTTGGCATCGCTGGCAATGCGAGTACCTCTCCAGACTTCAGCAAAGACCAAAGTGGCAAAAAAGGCAGGAAGAGTTTGACATAGGCCAGATTGTTCTTGTCAAAACCGAAGGATTTCCACCTGGCAAGTGGCCTTTAGGACGGATTATAGACAAACACCCAGGACCTGATGGAATCACTAGGGTTTATAGCGTAAAGATGGGTCCGAATACTGTAAGAAGATCAGTTTCCAAACTCTGTTTTCTACCAATCGTTAATATTAGCGACAACAGTTCCCTGTTACAATAATTAAATGTTTCTTTTAAACGTTAACTTTATGGTCTATTCTATTTGATGATTTTGTTTTGTTAATACCAGTTGTTTGAAAGACTCCCAATTTGTTTTGTATTATAAAACTTATGTTGTAGTCTATCTGATTCATGTTGTTTATCTGATAGTTATACCTACATTAACCAATATTTGATTAATCTAATGTCATAGTGTGTTTTTTTGTTAGTTGATTTTTTACTTATATAGTTTCAAACCTTAATTGTAAAAGGAATTAAAATCCCTTTTGGTGGGCGGTAT
The DNA here is from genome assembly GCA_949629185.1 of Apamea crenata. Classification (NCBI taxonomy): domain Eukaryota; kingdom Metazoa; phylum Arthropoda; class Insecta; order Lepidoptera; family Noctuidae; genus Apamea; species Apamea crenata. The sequence continues at coordinate 9,578,693 of OX451372.1, forward strand.
GTTCGGTACCAATATATATATTGTCTGTCTTGCTCATTAAAGTAGTGCAGAATAAATCCTCATACAGTAAAGACGTGTTGTAATTTCTACGAAGTCCTTAAAATCAATATTGAACCTTAATCACTGCAACAGTAGGTATAGATTACACAGTACAATAGCCACAATATCAAATTAGGTCTGATGTAAAGCTAGTCGTAAGAGGATAATAAATGAGTAAATATTGCAATATTGTGGGTCAATCCTTTACAAAGGAGTCCAGCTCATCCAGCCATCTCCTGAAATGATGTCATTATAAAATAGAATAATTTCACTATAATGAAGTCTGCTAGGAACATTGTATTTATAATGACTTGGAATGTATCGCCACAAAATACTTCAAACCACGACATAATCTATTATAATGTATTTTTGTCCTCGTTGTTGAGTAGATAACAATGGAATAGCTACACTAGTGTCATACTGAAGTATTTATTTATTCAACACACCCTGTTTCAACAATTTATGTTAACTACTGTTAATGACTGCTTCAAGTTTAACAGAGAGTAGTATGTGCATGGAATAATCATCATCATCAGTTCTGCCTATACCAGTCCACTGTTGGACGTAGGCCTCTGCAATCGCCTGGCCATATAGCCTTTTCTGCCGGCTATTTGTACCTGACAAATAGATCGCACACCGTCAGAGCCGCTGGCACAATCTGTTTGCGCAACTGCCATCTAAAACTGTAGCCAGAGCCGAATCTTCAGTCTGTCGCACTCTAAAGGTGCCAACCCTGCCCTGAATGCCATGCCCTTCTGGCTGCCAACCCTGAATGTGATGTGTTAGCGGGTGAATGGAGTAAAATTATGCGTATGTACACCGTTAAATTATGATCGTTTTAATCCTTAAAAGGGGTTATTGTACTCTTTGTATTGAACATCATTTGAACCATCCATACATTATGTCGAGTTCTGCGAACATAAATCTATGGATCAACTGATTTTCTTTTTCACGATTTCAGGGTTGGTCCCGTAGTAAAAGTTGTTCCTAATGATGAGTACAATGTCCCCTTTTAAGGATTAAAAGTAAAACGACGGTGTATGTCTGGTGTTCTGTGGGAGAAAGTATGCAAAGGAGTCCACTGAGACATGTTAGTTTTAAATTAAACTATATTTAACATAATTATTGTCAACGTAATAATTGTCTTTATGTTAATTAATGTAATTGGTGTTGTACCGTTTTAATTAACTATTTTGTGTGCGTGTGTGATTTATCTGGTCTTTGTCTTCTAGTCTTCTAGTCTTTGGGTATGTGTACGGAGAGAAATGAAATGCGGCGAATTCAGAACATCACTTTACTTTAACAAACTTGGTATCAATATTACAATGGAGTAGTTGATTAGGTCGGGAGCGCGCTTATAGCTTACGGTGGTTACGGGCGAACTGAACTCGCCGAGCGCTGGGCATTTGAAGAATACAAAACTGATGTGTCAGCGCTCCTACAACTACAAATAAATAAATAAGTAATCGCACGCCATTTTTATCGATCCTCTGCTATTCCCATCCAGCCATCAAAATGCTATACCATATGAGGCGCTATAACTTAACACACATGTTCGGGCGGCATGGTCGAATCTTCTATTTAATAAATATGAAAAGTTAGTAAGTTCATGACTTCAGTACTGTTGCGCCGATTTGGCAAATTTTTGTTTTAAAATGTTCGTAATAGTCAGGTTTTAAAGAAAAATTGGAAAAGTTGCCGTGAAAATTGGAAAATTCAGGAAACCTGAAAGTGCATTTTCTTTGTGAATTTTATATGAATTATTGAAAGGACAGGACAACGTCTGTTGGGTCTGGCTCTCGGCATTGCTGAATCGTGCCGAACTAAACGTGTGTAGCACGCCTAATATTATTTATGTACCTACTGTACACTTTAATGTACACCAGAAAATACACAACAAAAACATACATTCATCACTTCAAAACATACAATATTTCCTAATCCGGTCGCCAAAAACATGTTTTTCACATTCACTGTCATATTTTAAAACAACATTTGTTTTCACTTCAAAACATACAATATTTCCTAATCCGGTCGCCAAAAACATGTTTTTCACATTCACTGTCATATTTTAAATCAACATTTGTTATTGAATCAAATGTAGAGTTGGTGCCAAGCTTTTTATTTCACTTCCGCTTAGGGTCAGTTCACACCGAGACGCGACGCGACGCGACGCTGCGCGCACACTTTAAAAGAGATAGCTGCACGGCGCAACGTATTCTGAACTCTCACAATGCAATGTGTACCTTTTCGTGTAGAAAATAAAGTATATTTTGAGTCACTCTTTTAAAGTGTGCGCGCAGCGTCGCGTCGCGTCGCGTCTCGGTGTGAACTGACCCTTAGCCTCATATCGGCACGTAAAACGAACGTTGACGCACGTTTAGAAAAAAGGTCAAGTCCGCATTTCACACAGTTCGCGCGTCAACTCTTGCTGACGCACTTTACGTATAACGTGTAAACTTGGAATTTTACTTTTATTCAATAACTGTCCGCCCAGCCCTGCTTCGCGCGGTTATCACCGACTTGACAATACATCGAGATTCCTTTAGTATATTCAGGCCCAATTTTAATATGTATAATACACATAAATCTCTAAATTATGATGAAAACGCATCAAAATCTGTTGCGAAGTTTAGAAGAACAATGTGTTCGCACAGCAGACACAAAAAGCAAATTTATTTTAAGATTAAGATCTATTTTAGAACATTATTTTTTGGATTTTGTTTACTAATATCATCATCCAGTAGAAATACTCCCACGTCTCCCACTGCTGGACATAGCCCTAACAACTGGTCCTGTACTACTCGGATCCAACGGATTCCCGTTGGCGTATTCGCGCGTTACTCTATTAAATAGCATTTATCTGAATTTAAATTCAGAATCACAGATTGTTTGGGAACATAAACTCAAGATGACGAATTTACAATTCCATTGCAACCGTAATATTTAGGACCTTTTTATTAAAAAAGATAAATCAGAAATGTGGGTCTACTATATAGGGGTGTTCCTATAGTAGACACACATTTCGCCTGTCTGCCCAACCCTTTGGGGAAACAAGGCCTGACGTTATGTGTTTAGGTATTTGTGGTGCAAGCCGACCTAAGAGGCAGTACATGTAAATTATCTATGATTGATTATACAAACTCATTTACAAACTTGTACCTCCAGATGTTTCGATGAAGAGAACCAGGGTGTGATCAACGAGGAGCGCCTCCGTGAGCTCCTGACCACCATGGGCGACCGGTTCACAGACGATGACGTCGATGAGATGTTACGCGAAGCACCCATCCGTGGCGGGCTCTTCGACTATGTCGAGTTCACACGCATTCTCAAACATGGCGCCAAGGACAAGGATGAGCAGTAAGGATTCAAAAATAAGGTGGGTGGCTACATTAGAGAGTGGTTGGTAATCATGTAGCAAGTGTAGCAACTATTGCATTAACTAAATTATATATCCTATTTAGTCGGTCTCTTAAATTGGCTTCCAGTTTCCATTGTATCTAAGTATTGATATACGTTTAGAGGAAGTATAGTGTATATTAGCTACTTAAACTTTGAGATGAAAGTATTAAGATTACTTAGCTGTTCAGATACTAAGATCTTTAGAGCGAACTTTGACTTTAGCGAAGAAGTAGTGGTGTTTCATACAAAAATGAACCTTTGACGTACAAACTTAATGTTCATGTATTCGTATTCGTATGCAACACTTGATAACAGTCGCTTATACCAAAATCAAATTATTAAAACAATACTGTAGACTAGAGATTTAAAACTTTATTAACTGGATGACAATACTAAAGAACAGACTACACCTTCGTATGCTACTTAAATTTTTAGAAGCCCCAATTTTAGGACTATTTTATCGATTTTCTCTGATGTAATCAATCAGAGAAGAAGAAGGTTCTTATGATTTAGTGATTGGTAAAATATGACATGATAATATTTCTCTCTGACTGAAGTACGAACCCGCCTTACCCGCCGCCATTTTAATAATTATATAATATTGCCAAACTAAAAAATTGGTAAGATAAAATCAGTAGACTTATAAGTTAGATTCATATGGATTTCAGAATAATCTCTTAAAGATACTGAGGTGCTAAATATACCCTAGTTCTTACGAATTTTGTATTTCCAATCTCGCATTTTATAACGAAAATCGTAATTCCATATTATTGGACCATCATAAGTTTAAGTTTGGCTTGTGTTTATTTTTCTTATATTATATCCATGTATTCAGAATTTAGTTTTAATTAAAATTGTTAGTATTCCTGGCAACACTGTGTTTTGTCATTTTTAAAAAGAATGCATTCTGATGTGAAAAATGGTATTTAAAGATTGATTCATAAATGTGAATTAAGTATTAAATACAGAAGGCTCTTGAGTGCAATATTATTCCATATTGGCATTTATTAAAATGTGTTATATTATAATTTGTGTTAAATAAAATAGAACAAAGAATAAAGGTAGATGTCTTTCGTTAAATTAAAATAATAATAATTATTGTTTGTAAATGTTTCCTGTTTTGTAGACCAGTCCTTATTAGAGTCAGTGTTGCCATTTGATTGAAATATTTAATTGGAGAAGTATTAATATATCATTCCTTGAATTAGATGCTAACAGTTCTTCTTTCAAAAATGAAGTTTTTTTTTTAAAGTTTAAATGACAAAGCTATTTGTTTTTAAATTATGAATTGTTTAGTCTTAGGTTTCAATAAAATTAACTTATAGTATTAACATAATGTGTGTATAAGTTGTCTAATCATGTATGTATGTATTTGTTTTCATTTATTTACATAATAAATTTTATTATCTTTCATTTTATAGTTTTCTTTCCGTCCTTTTCTTCCGTCCGATTTTTAATCCTAAATCTATGAAAGGTAGACAAGGACTATTTTTTTGGGGAATATTCCCTTTGAATTTGAATTAAAAAATGATTAAACCCTTAATAACATTATAATTACACGAGTAGGTATGTGTTATTAAATGAATAGATACTGAATTATTGAAAAAAAAAACATTATTATAACGTAATACCTAGTTAATAAAAAATGCAAATTATTTAGAATTATATATTTGTCGTGGATATATGCCGCCGTAGTACAGCGGACAGCGCCATCTAACAATTTGATGGGTAAACGAATAATCATGTGATCGGAAACGCAAGCGAGCCCTACCGCTTGGACACGATCGTCGGTGGAGGGGATGCAGCGACGACTGGTGGAGAGACCGATTGGCGACAGTCTACAGTGGACAGTCGAGCTCGGACAGTCTTGGCAGACGCTCAGTACCGTACGCACGTGTTTGTTTCCGACGCAAGTGTGCGTTTCGGTTGATAATCGCTAGTTTATTAAAGTTACTTTAAATTCAAATTATCTTTTCGTTCGAGTACCCGCTACAGTGCCCACACATACGTAAACTATGTCGGATCGTGAAGAAGACCCGATGTTTCGCATCTCGGCCACCTAGTGATGCGACATATTTATCAATCATTTATAAACTCTATACGGCGTGTTTTTAATCGGGACTACAGGTTGACCTCGAATAATATTCTAAATAGTTAAACACTGCGCGCGCTCTGCCCTCTATCTCGAAAATGGTTCAAGATATAAAAAAAAAATGTTTAAACAAAAGTTGTTGAGAATTTAATCCTCTACGATATTTATACTAAATACAAATAGCATAAAACCCATAGGAAACGAGACATTTGCAATAAATGTGTAAAACATCGATTTTTTGACCTTAGAATGTCTGTAGTCGCGGACACCCTACGATAAGTAGGTTTTGAGACAAGTTTTAGGGTGATAAAGGTTTATACAACTAACTAATATTCTTGGACTAATACAATAGGTACCTAGTACCTTACTGAGTACTACTTCTCACTAAGTTTGGCCGGTTATTCCGTTGAACCACCCCAAAAAGTCCAGTATCCAACTTAGGGTGGATTTTTTGGGGTGAATAAACGGAATAAACCAGATTGGCAACCCCTGGAAGTTCAGTGGTTTTTACCTATTGTCGGCCTGATTGCTGGAGATCGACTATTTGATCAAAAAAAGACCGATCCAACAAACAAAAAAAAAACAAAAATATAAATTCATAGAATATTCAACAATTTATTCAAAAAGTTTGAAGTAACAATAATGTACAAACCTTTATGTACAGACGCCAGCACACCAAGCTACTACAATCTGTCAAATTTCTTTAATATATTTTCAACTTTATCGCTAAAGCATTAAGGTTCAAGATTGATTGGGAAAATTTGACAGTTTCGGGTATATTGACCTGCTGGCGCCTGTACGTAATATTTACTGAGATAACGTAAAAAGTAACAAATAAATCAGGTAATTCGCTATTTATTGAGATAAAGTTGCAGAACAGGTAATCAGGTAAATCAATAGGTATAACCAATACCTATAGATTTTTAATGACATTGGTAGCTTTCTTTGATGAGGTGTGCGCATCTTTCGGCGACCGCCATGATGGCCCCTTGAGGGTTGCCGGTCGGTTGTGAGGGCATGGAGCTCGCGTCACAAACTCGTAAACCTGAAAGTTTAAACAATGATTGATAAGTTTAAGCATCATTGGCAACGCATAGCTTGATTGAAGATAGAAACATACATGTTGGAAGAGAAAGTCTGACAACCAGTCTTACCAAAGGGTTTCGTATTACCCAGTAACTGGGTTGTGGAGGTCAGATAGGCTGTCGCTCCATGTAAAATAGTGGTACTCAGCTGCATCCGGTTAGACTGGAAGCCGACCCTAACGTAGTTGGAAAAAGGCTAGGCAGATGATGATGATGTTTGTTGAATAGAGGGTATAGGGGTGAAATAAGTTATTGATGGTATCCTGGCTGACAACGTGGAGCCTAAAACTGATAAATAATTTTATTTCTGTAAGTAGGTTTCAACAAACTCAAACAAACAAAACAAACTCAAACAAAAGGGTCAAACATATTTTTAAAACTAGATGAGGTCGGCGTTTCCTATCTGACTACTCTGAGAAGAAATGCCGAAACAAACACAGAGGTCACAGTTTCTTTTAAAGTAAGATTGAAGATGAATTTTGAAAGATGTGTGTTGAAGAGGGTTGGAGGTGAATTACCTTTTTCAAACTCCACCCCTGAGTTTCCACAGGATTTTGCAGATGAAGAAAAAGTATAAACCAAATCATGCCAACAAATTTTTTTTAGTTGGACAAGCCCAGAGGGGCAATTCTCGTAATTTTAAGAACGTTCACAGTCTGATCTGTCTCAATCTGTCATAAAATACTTCTAATTTCCCTAAATTTTGACATTTGTTTGTCGCTGAGATTGCGACTAGATTTTGAACGTTTTAAATTACGAGAATTGGCCTTCTGATATTTTTGAAATATCTACAACACTAACTTCTGCCCGTGACTTCGTCCGCGTAATATTTCTTGTTTTCACATAAAATATATTCTATACCTGTGCCCCGTTACTTCGTTACCCCTGAGCGTTCTTTGACTTTTTTCTTGGCTTCGTACGTTTAACAAACAAACTCATCAGCTTTATTGTCAGTAGAAGATAACATTTGGCGAGCTAAGCCAAGCAAACCTTAGCATGAAATCAGTATAAACTTACCCGTAAGGTCGTACACCCTGAGCTGTGGGTCGATGACCAAGCCAATAGCGCAGGTTCCGAGCTGGTGGTTCTGCGGGTCCGTGTGCACTCGAATCATGCACTCCATCCAGTCGTCAGACCAGGCTTCGGCTCTGTTATCGCAGAACTCCGTGTATTCAGGGTCTAACTCCACTTTGTATTTGTTTTGTAGAATCTGTTTGATAAAAAATAATATTGAATAAGTACATACATAATCTTCTTTTATCTTCTTTTATTCATTGCCCTAGCCAGAAAGATTATTCTAGTGGCTCTAAAGCTTTGGTTTCCTAGGAAAGGTGTCCGTCATATTATAATGGTCGTCATGAAAATGTTTCATTTACACCAGTTTTTTGACAAAGTCAAACCCCGCTGCCCAAATATTTAAATCCCTAGATTTGCTCTCACTGTATTTAGTCACATGAAAAAGTGTATACTGAGAAGAATGAACCACACTTTATTAAATAGCGTTTCCATGACTATCTTTAGACACTAGGTAGGGCGAATTTATCGATTTATGTCCCTGCTAACCTGTATAGCTGCTATGGGCCAGTTTTTATCAAAGAAGAATAAAACAAGAAATCAAAAAGATGAGGTCCCTGACCTCACTATTAAATATCTCGCGCAACATTTGGAGTCCTTCCTTGATCATCTCCATGTCGTCAGGGTGTGAGAAGAAGTTGGGGTAGTAGAGCGCCTGTTTGAAGGAGTCGGTGGAGTTGATGGTCATCCAGCCCGTGCTGCGCGGTAGGAGGGCCACTGCGTTTGCTCTGGAAATGAGAATTATATTGAGATAACTCAATATGTGTGTTGTGATATTGAACAGTGACAAAGTGGCTCCAAATGATTGAAGTAGTTACGCGGTCAATTCTAAGTTTCCAACATAGTTGTTCTTGCTGACAAATGCATTTGGTTGGCTTTGTTAACGAGAAATTTTATTTCATGAATGATAACTATAATTTGCATTAAAAACGATCTACTTACGAAACGTTGTAGCCGGAGCTAGCGCAGTCTCCAGCTGGCTCACCCATGGCACCAGTTTTGGAGCATTCAGCGTAGAGACCGTTGAAGAAGAACTGTAGGTCTGGCTGCTTGAGACTCTTATTGGCGTAGCTGGAGTACTGGAGGCCCGTGAGCTATGGATGGGGGAAGCATTGTGTTATTATATTAGTCTGTGAAGAAAGGGAGAGAAGTTCCAGCAGCACCAGTGTGTTGACAAACTTTATTTGTGTGATCTGAGAATTTTTGAACTTAATTACGTGTTGCCATCAAAGGGTTATCACTGTCTTTTTTTTAAACGGCGTCTCGCAGATCAATCTTGGCTGTTGACAGCTGATCAACCATACTTTTGGTGCCATAATAAATAAAGGCATCGAATATCATGTAAAATAAACGACTACACGCTAAGGGCACCCTCTGTGTACGGGCCCCGTCTTAGGGCGTCGCTAGTTCGAGGACAGCATGGGACAGTGATTAGATTGACTTGTTCACTTTGTATTTACCTTAAATTTATAGTATATTTCGTCTATAAATGTTCCCACGCTGAGACACAGGCCTCCTCTCGGTGAGAGGGAGTGAGCCATAATCCACCACGCGGGCCCAGTGCGGGTTGGTAGATGTCACATGTTTTTGGGTCTAGGACATGCCGGTTTCCTGATAATGTTTTCTTTCGCCGTTTTGACAACAGTGGTGATTAAATAATTTACACAAAGTTAAGCGCCTGTCTGACTTCGAACCTACGACCTACAACTTTTAGGTAAGTCACGGTAGTACCACTAGGACACCACTGCTCCTCAAACGTATACGTGCGCCAAAAGTACGTCAAATATATTACCTGAGTAAGTCCAGTAGAACTCATAGGTCCTTTATTCGTCAACAGGAATTCAACCAAGCCATTCCAGTTCAGGGCTTCGGTGTTATTCACTGCGGTCAGTATGAAGTACAATGTGGCTCCGCAGTGGTTTTTCAGGCTCTTGCCAACGGGAAGGTCGGCTATCACAGGGATCCCTAATGGCTCCAGGACCTCTTTCGGTCCTACTCCAGAGTGCATCAGGATTTTGGGGCTGGTTAAACTTCCTGCACTTAGGATTACCTGCAAATGATAATTATAAGATCAGAATTAATTTTAACACTTGTTCCTTTAGTAAATTACTAGCTTCTGCCCGCGGCTTCGCCCGCGTGGATGTCGGAAATTATCCCAAAGGAACGTGCTACCAGGATAAAAAGTATTATTTATTTATTTATATATACTTTATTGCACACCACAAAAATACATAGCATAAAAAACACATGAGATACTACAAAATATACAATGGGCGGCCTTATCGCATTACTGCGATCTCTTCCAGGCAACCTCGGTAAGTACCTCGGTAAGTATGTCCTTCCCCAGGATGCCATCTATCTCTTTGCCAAATCAAGTTCAGTGATTTAAGTGTGAAAATTTAACATACAGTTTCATGTCCAAATCCTCCCCTTAAAAATCGAACTACTCCTTTTTGCCCCGTCAGGGGTCAACTTTACATAGGTACTTATTATTAATTATTTTTTTCTGTCAAAAGTATTAATACTGAGTTTCGAGTTAATTGGACCACGCATTCAATTACTTTCACACAAACTTCAACACCCCTATATTATCAATGTAGTTTTGAAAAACTTATACGTAATTATAAACTTTATTACTTACTTAGGCGAGTATTCTTGCCAATTCACCCCCACAGGGGTGGAATTTAAAAAAATCGTTTGGGATGTATTCATAACTTGACTCAAAGATTATTTATACTAATTTTCGAGTTAATCAAGCCATGCAGTAAAATCCGCCCCTGTAAATTGACTACCCCTTTTCAGCCCGTCAGGGGTAGATTTTCGAAAAACCCTGATACACATTATTCTTTACTTTCGATCCTAGGTATAAATACTAAGTTTCAAGTTAATCGGACCTCGCGCTAAAATTTTTCCATACAAACTTTACATACAATCCCATTTTAGGGGGTAGTTAAGAAAAACATACAGTATGTAACAAAAACCCTGTTGTTCCAAGTAGGGACGTTTTCAGAATCGATATCCGATGGTAATTACATAAGTCAATTAAAAAAATATTCAAGAAAAAAAAATCAAAATAAATATTTTATAATAAATATTTGAAAAGTAACACTGATTGCTCACCCCTGCAAAGAGAAATAGGTAGCAACCGGTCGCTTTGTCGCCGCCCGCCGCCGCGCCGCACACTACCATACTACACTAAGGTCATGAACTCGTCACGTGTCGTTCACATCACTCAGCTGTTTGACTGATAGATAACACTTTGGGAACGTTAGTTTGAATTTTTCAAAAAGTTGGCTTATCAAGTTTGACGATTGATAATTACAATAAACACATAACCAGGCCTCCGTCACTCCATGTACTTGCACGTTATAATTACCTACCGCCCGGCCGAGCGGTCCGGGCCGTTTGCGGCCCAAATTCAGTGCTGTGGGATCGCGCCAAAGAGTATAATAATAATACGGGAATCGCGCGGTGTAAAGCAATCACAACTGTACGTTTGAGTATTTAGGCACATTTTAGCATGCAGCGGTTGCTGACGAGACGGAGTAGGCTATTATAGCAGTAGGTAATTTTCTACTAAGTGAAGTATCTGTTACGTAGTAACTATTTAGTCATTTGTGACATAACTAACACTTTAAAATTAATTTATTTACCCACGGAGCACGTACTTCCGTAGGGTCTTTTTCAAACATCACGAGGATTTCTTCCTCAATGTCATATGGTCTCGAGTCCTCGATTATCCTTCGTCAATACGATGTTGGTCTCGACCGTGCACAGACCCAATGTTGAACGTCCGTATGTGGAGACGTTGGGAAGCCATCGTCGACGCAAAGTTATGTTCCTTAGAGTTGCGAAACGTTCTTGGTGCACTACAATATTCCTCATTTGAATAAGACATTTTGGAAAAAAACGCACACACAGAATTCACTCACAAAATCACAATAATTTGGTTCTTTTTCTAATGCTGTCAACGTACGATACATCCGTCCGGAAGTAAGTTGCGCGGGCGACTGAGGGGCAGTGAGGCGGACAATCGGCTAGTGGCGGTCGTACAAAAGGGAGTTTGTGCGTGCCGCCTGCTTTGTGTTTTGGCGCCAACCTGTCTAGCTATCGCGAATCAAAGGGGCCGCCGCCGGCGGCGGCAATCTTTATCGACCGTAGGCTAGATCCATTAGTACTTGTAAGTTCAGATGTTAAAAACATTTTGTAACAATGTATCGAATTTAAAAACTATCTGATTATGGACAATGTTCGGCCACCATAGTTTTTTTTTAAATTATAACTTCAATAATGGTAAGCCTATAGGTATATATATACGCTCCTACAAGGAACAACAGGGTTTTTGTTACATACTGTATAATGGCAAACTTCATAATTTACTTAGATTAGTATTGGTGCCAAGTTTCAAGTTTATTAACTCAAGGAATAAGATTTTCCATACAAACAAAATCCCCCCATTTCACCCTCTTAGGGGTGGAATTTCGATAAACCCTTTCTTAGTGGATACCTACCTACTCTTCACTAAAAACACACCCTCCAAATTTCATGTCTCTAGGACCAGCGGTGAGGCTGTGCGTTGATGTATCAGTCAGTCAGTCAGTCACGAACTCACGACTTGAATATGCAGTCAAGTGCCAATTTCTTCAGGGAGACTATAGAATAAAATAAACTTTCCAAAGGCCCTTCAGTTAGCACGTAGGTACTTATCTAAGTAGTTATACTTGCGGACAGGCACGACGCCGACGTAACAGCGTGACTCGGGTGTACGTTACCCCAGCAAGAAAGTGTCTCCTAGGGTTATAGGAGTAAAACGTATAATTTGTGCCCTAACTGCTGTACATGTGCCCCCACATAAAAAATGTGTGCCCCCTGTCGTTTTGGAAAAAAACGGAAAAAACGATTCCTGCTGGGGTAACGTTTTTCTAGCAGGAAAATTCTAAACGAATGATCGGAGAGAGAAAAATTGTGCATGGCCAGAGAGCTTATATGTGTGCTAAAATGTGCCCCCAAAAATAAAATCTGTGCCCCTTCAGGTTTTCGAGATATTGCATTTCCTGCTGGAGTAACGTTTTGATGAATCGTATATCTCTACAACCATTGCATGTGCCCCTGTGGAATAAACATACACGAGTAGCTCTTAATGTGTGCCCCTATGTGCCCCCAATTAGATTTAAGAAAATATTTATAGTTTTCAAGTTATCGCGGTTTCATGAAAAACCGAAAAAACATCGCAGCGCCTAAATTAGACAAGGCACAAGTTCGCTGAAAACTGTATTCGGTCCTTCTTGACGCTAATAATAACCATACAAAGTTTCAAAACTGTTCATGCATGCGTTTTTGAATAATCTTGCTAAAAGTCAAAACGATGGTGTCATAACTTTGACGGCAAAATACAAGGAACCGGCTCAATCCCAGATGTGTAGGTGTAAACCAAAATCATGTGCCTTTATTCAAAAATATATGGTGAAAATATTCAGCTTAGAATGTTTCGTATTAAGTAAATATTAACAAAAAACCAAAATATGTAAGCAACGGCTGGTTATCCGACCAAATTTGAATGACTACTAAAAAGCGACGGATTCATACATATCGATGACCTTCTTTATTGGACGTAAGGTCATCGATATGTATGAATCCGTCGCTTTTTAGTAGTCATTCAAATTTGGTCGGATAACCAGCCGTTGCTTACATATTTTGGTTTTTTGTTACAGTTTTCAGCGAACTTGTGCCTTGTCTAATTTAGGCGCTGCGATGTTTTTTCGGTTTTTCATGAAACCGCGATAACTTGAAAACTATAAATATTTTCTTAAATCTAATTGGGGGCACATAGGGGCACACATTAAGAGCTACTCGTGTATGTTTATTCCACAGGGGCACATGCAATGGTTGTAGAGATATACGATTCATCAAAACGTTACTCCAGCAGGAAATGCAATATCTCGAAAACCTGAAGGGGCACAGATTTTATTTTTGGGGGCACATTTTAGCACACATATAAGCTCTCTGGCCATGCACAATTTTTCTCTCTCCGATCATTCGTTTAGAATTTTCCTGCTAGAAAAACGTTACCCCAGCAGGAATCGTTTTTTCCGTTTTTTTCCAAAACGACAGGGGGCACACATTTTTTATGTGGGGGCACATTTACAGCAGTTAGGGCACAAATTATACGTTTTACTCCTATAACCCTAGGAGACACTTTCTTGCTGGGGTAACGTACACGTGACTCGGCTCTAGTAAAACAATTTCTATGAAAATTGTTCTACCAGAATGGCGTCGCACCGTCGCGTCGCGCCTGTTTGCGGGAGCCTTTAAACAGCGTGGTCTTACTCACATACAATGGCAATGCCGTTAATTTTGACAGTTCAACAACATGGTCGAGCAGTTAATGATTAAGAGGAATTACGATTGGGATTGTGATTGAAAGTGTGTTACGCAATTAGGGTGGACCCATGTGGTGGGTGGCCCTGATTATCTTCAAAATAAAAAATGCCTCTTACCTCTTTGGTAGCATTAACAGTCTTGGTGTGGCCTTCATTGTCCACGTACTCAACTCCATAGGCTGTTGTGCCATCGAAAAGGACCTTAGTCACGTGGGCAAAGAGCTTCACGTCAAGGTTGGGTTGCTCGGACTTCGGAGGTAGGTAGGCCCGAGCTGTGGTGTAGCGCTGGCCAAAGCTGAAAGGTAGAAGCAAGATATTATGTGTTTAAAAAAAGGAATTTTTAAAAAGCTAATTTGCAGTTTCTATAATATAATAACTATAATATAGTATATATATAAATCTGGAGACAGAAACAGTATCACTAACTATAGACCTATATTGGTACTTACGACTAGAGTCCGACCGAAACTGGTTTTCCGGCCGAAACCGAAACCGAAACCGAATATTCGGCCGTGGCACCAGTTTCGGCCGAAACCGAAACCGAAACCGAAACTCACGTGGTTAAGTTTTAAATTCCTTAAAATACTGAAATTTGGTGCATTTTACCCATTATTCTGCATTAGGACATGAAATGGAAACACAGTAGGTATATTAATTTTGTTGTAATCATTTATTTAATACTAGCTTCTGCCCGCGGCTTCGCCCGCGTGAATGTCGGAATCCCACGGGAACGTGCTACCAGGATAAAAAGTATGTGCTTCCCCAGAATGCCATCTATCGCTTTGCCAAATCAGAAGTTCAGTGGCTTAGGCGTGAAATGTAACATACAGTTTCAAGTTCAAATCCTCCCCTAAAAACCGAATTACCCCTTTTTGCCCCGTCAGGGGTAAATTTTCGACAACTTTACATACTTATTATTAATTATTTTCTGTCGAAAGTATCAATACTGAGTTTCGAGTTAATCGGACCGCGCATTCAATTTCTTCCACACAAACTTCAACACCCCTATATCCCTCTTTGAGGGGTAGTTTTGAAAAACTAATAATGATAAACTTTATTGCTTACTTAGGCGAGTATTCATGCCAATTTTCAAGATTATTAACCTAACGAATAAGATTTTTCATATAAACTGTATCCCCGCTTTTCACCCCCACAGGGTTGGAATTTTGAAAAATCATTTGGGATGTGTTCATAACTTGATTCAAAGATTATTTATACCAATGTTCGAGTTGACTAGGTACCCCTTTTCAGGCCGTCAGGGGTAGATTTTCGAAAAACCCTGATACACATTATTCTTTCCTTTTAATTTTAGGTATATAAATACTGAGTTTCGATTAAATCGGACCGCGCGCTAAAATTCTTCCATACAAACTTTGAAACCCCCCCATCCCCTTTTAGGGGGTAGTTTATAAAAACAAAAAATGCCCAACTTCATAATTTACTTAGATAAGTATTCGTGGCAAGTTTCAAGTTTATTAACTCAAGGAATAAGATTTTTCATACAAACAAAATCCCCCCATTTCACCCTCTTAGGGGTGGAATTTCGAAAAACCCTTTCTTAGTGGAAACCTACCTACTTTTCACGAAGAATACAGCCTCCAAATTTCATGTCTAGGACCAGCGGTTTAGGCTGTGCGTTGATGTCTCAGTCAGTCAGTCAGGACTTTGAATTTTATATAGATATAGATAATAATATAAAAAAATATTAACAATATTTTTATTATTTTTTCAAATTAAGTTCTCATAGCAAAATGTTTATCAGTTATCAATAAATCAAATCACTAATTGTTTCTGTTTCGGTTTCGGCAAAAGTTTCGGCCAATTTTGGCCGAAACCGAAACTACCACCGAAACTTGATTTTTGGCCGAAACTCGGCCGAAACCGAAACCGAAACCGAACTTTCGGTCGGACACTACTTACGACGACTTTATCCAAAATAATGGAGAAGGTTATTAATATTAAACTAACAAAATTTCTCTCAAAATTCAACATACTAGCTAGTAACCAATTTGGCTTCAGAAAGTGGCAAAAGTACTGATGATGCCGTGTTGGAGCTAATAGGTACCATTATTAATAATTTTGAAAATAAACAAAAGACACTGGCCATTTTCCTTGATCTATCGAAAGCCTTTGACACTGTTTCTGTCCCCATGCTCCTTTCCAAGTTAAATGATTTTGGTATACGCGGAATGTACGATCCTTCCGCAACCCCCGACTGGTGCCGGCCCGCCACTGCGGGCCTCCTCGGGTCAGGGGGGGGAGTGAGGTGTTAGACTCCCCCCGCGACGTCTAAGAGGGGCGCGCGTGGAACACTACGCGCCGTCACCTTGGGTCCTGATGTGTGGGGGGCAACGGACGTCCCCGAGTCCGTCGCCCCTGGACCCATTTAGGGGGGCTGGAAGAGGGCGTTGTCCGCCCGCCGGGTGAGTGGACGAGATATCACTCTCCCTTTCCGCAGCCTCCTGGGACGCGGTGGTTTCCTTCTGCGAAACGGTCGTCTCGCAGAAGGAAACCACCGCGTCCCAGGACTCTTCGCTGCCGACCACGGCCGGCAGCGACAGGTCACTGCCTACTTCTGAGATGAGGGCACGGCGCGGCTCCTCCCAGGCGGCACACTCTGCCAGCGTATGCCGTGCCGTATCCTCCCGGCAGTCGAGGTAGTGGTGACACCGGGCGTCCGGCTCCCTGTTTATGCGACACAGGTACTTCCCGAAGCAACCATGCTCCGAGAGCACCTGCGTCACCCGAAACGACAGGGGGCCGTGCCTCCTCCCGAGCCAGCGGTCGAGCACCGGCCGGACCGCCTCGATGGTGACGACGCAAGCGGTAGGGTGTGTAAGCCTGTCCCGCCATTCCGCTACCAGGATCTCGCGAAGCAGAGACCGACGTAGCTCCATGTGTTGCTGCATCGGTCGCTCACCCCGCGCCCTCGCTTCCTCGCGCCACCGATACAATGACGCGAGTACTTTCGCCTCGAGGTCTCAGGGCGGGGATCCAGCCAGTACGCAGGCCGCCTCGTAGGAGATCGTGCGATATCCCCTGATGACTCTGACGGCCATCGCTCTCTGCGGTTTCCGCAATATTGCGATACTGCCGGCCGTCAGGTCAGAGGCCCACACCGGGGCCCCATACAGGGCCATCGATCGCACGATCCCCACATAGAGCCGCCTACAGGCGGCGCTCGGGCCCCCCAGATTGGGAAGCAGCGTTGATAGCGCCTCAGCCGCGCCCAACAACTTGGGCGCCAGCCGCCGGAAGTGGGGCCGAAATCCCACCGGCTGTCGAGCACCAATCCACCTGGGATTGGTGCTCGACAGCCGGTGGGACTTCATGGCAGACTCGACAGCGATCTGAGCCCCCCGACCACAATTTGTGAGCCGGGCGGCGGCGCCCGCCGGGAGCCATGAAACACCATGGCCTCCGACTTGCTGAGGGCCACCTCCAGGCAACGCGGTACGGCCTGGGATATGTTCAGAAGTTATCTGACTGGGTGTGCACAGTACGTAAAGGTGGATAACCATGTAAGTAGGAGGGAGATGCTCACCTTTGGTGTGCCTCAGGGCAGCTTGCTGGGCCGAGTCTCTTTCTTATTTACCTATGTGAATGAGCTGTGTCGGCTATCTCTCCCTAAATGCAAAATAGTAACTTACGCAGATGACACAGCTCTAATAATTCATGACCGCAATTGGAGTGAAACTTTTAGAAATTCTGAGTTAGTCTTAAGTATTGTCATGAAATGGTTATCTACAAATGTGTTCACTTTGAATCTCAATAAAACTAAGTTCATTACTTGTTCTTTAAACAAGTCAGGTCAACCCCACACTCTCTTTGCTCTCCAAGCCCATACTTGTACAAACCCTCGTTCTGAAACTATCTGCTCTATAAGTGGCTTAATATTACGGATTACATACGTATATAATCTCGCATAGTAAATTATGATGTGTATCTACTTATCTATAACTAGCGGAGCCCCGCGGTTTCACCCGCATAAGTTTCGATCCCGTGGGAATATTGGTAAGTATAAAAAGTAAAGTGTTAAAAATTTTACTTTTTTTTTTTTTTTTTTCAATACAAACCTTGTCCTGACAATAACAAACACAAAAAAAAGAATTATCCAATTTGGTGTCGTCGATCGGAAGTTATGCACGAACATACATTTCGGTGATCCTTTTTTATTTAAATAGATAGCATAAAAAAAAAATTGCTGTTATATTTAGTTAGTCAATTAATTTAGTACCTACCTAGTGTAAATAGTTAGTTGCGTTATACTACACAGGTTGGCAGGGTCTTCGACGCGCTAACTATAACCAAATTCTAGACCTTGTAGCGTAGAAACTATCGGCTACCGGCTTCAGCACCCTCGAAAACCATGAAAACGACATCCAAAACGAAAAAATTTAAAAACTTTGCAACCGCCGTCTTGGATTTTAATTTTGACCTCACTATAGGTTTCAGCACCCTCAGAAACCATGAAAACTATCTTTCTCTGTCTTTTTCTATTACATGAAAAGTTGCATGGAGGAGGCATTTCGCTTTTTCGTTACGTGACGATTTATCCCATTTAATTCCTACCGCAAGCTCCGTAAACGTTCCAAAAAAATCAGCTATTTCATAGAAAAATGCGATAGGTTGGCTATTTATTTTCTCAATAACCGATGAAAATGTTTCAAGGCAGAGGGGAGCGGAGGGATACAGGGTATACAGGGGGATACTAGATCTGAATTTCATCCGTATAGAGGAGTTATGTTAGGTTACGTACACGTGTTTACTGGTTTATGATCAAATTTATTTATTAATTTAATTTTCACATTTTATTCACTTGTATTTTAATGAATCTGTCGTAATTTAATAATTAATGGTTTTACCACTGTTTTTTGTGCTAGCGGTGTTAACCTATAATTAATTGTTGCACCCGGAATTGTATCCTATTGTAAATAATAAGCTGCTAATGTACTGGTGTAAACAATTGTTGGTTAACCTTAATAAAAATAAATATATAAATATGTTTTGTTACTTATTGCATAACCGTTTGCTTCATTGTCAAATGCAACATAGAAAAAGTTCCATTCTAAGCTTTGAAAACGAATAAATATTTAGCAATACTCACTCATTGAAAGCTTGTGCTATGCTGAATCCGGTGGGGGTATTGGGGTTGTTTATGTCTGTGATGATCTCAAACCCTGCCTGGTCGATGGCTTCTATCAGATCATGGAGCGCCGGGGGCTGGTGGAAGAACTGGAAGAGAAAGGACACGTTGCTATCTCTTTTGTCTCTACTTTTACTGTGTACAGACAGAAGCACATAAAGCTACTACAATCTGTCAAATTTCTTTAATAGATTTTCAACTTTATCGCTAAAGCATTATGTTCAAGGTTGATTGGGAAAATTTTACAGTTTCGGGTAGCTTGACCTGCTGGCGTCTGTATATTATTGAAAAAAACCTTAAAACCTTTTTCAGATAGTATAAAATAAGTTTCCTGGGAAAAACGACGCAGAAAAATACACCTTAAATATAAAATACAAAAAACAAAGATTATATTGCCAAAAGGGCCTCAGCTCGGCATATATCAGATGACAACACAAGGTGTACCACCTGACGCTGATTTTCAGCTGCAACCCACGAGTGCCATACGCTAGGATAACAAACACATGGAAAATGTGTGTAAGTTATAATAAATTTGGAGAATAACGCGTCTTATTACTTCCAATACCAAAAGTAAGATAAAGTAAAGAAACAAAAAAATGTCCATGGCCACTCCATTTCCACTACTAGATGTAGTACTCGTAATAAACAACGAAAAGAAAGAAATCGGCAGAATCTAGAGCAGATTCCACTTGTCTGCTAGAAAATTATTGTCAAGTTCATAATTTTCCCTTCAAGTTTCTTCCGCCGAATCATGACATAACCTATATACATCATACACAGCCTGGAAATACTGTTCTTATACTACCTACTACGTACCCTTTGGATAGGCATTTTTCCGGTCTCGGAGTGGTATTCCGCACTCACGAGTGACCCAACTTCCTTGTTGCCTTCCGCCATGTTCATGAAAGGCAGAACCTCGTCCCAGGACCATCCGTCGGCGCCTGCTGCCACCCAATCATCGAAGTCGGCAGCATGGCCACGGTGGTACATCATACCGTTCAGTTGACTTGTTCCTCCTTAAGATGAAAAAAGGGAGGGTGTGTTAATAATAATAATTTATTTTCAGACAAAATCCATTACATTACACATTACATTAAATTAAAACATAAAATTAATATAATAATCACACATAAATACTAAAATACTGAACATTTAAATCAAATAAAACATAAAATACATACACAAGTCAATATGTCATTCAAAACAAAACAATTATAAAATACATAAAAATGTCATTCAAATAAATAAATAAACATGTCATCCAAACTAATAAATTAAAACACTTATCACAGGTAAATATTCGATAATTCGAGGGCAGACGCTACTGTTATTATTATTACATGTGAAATTAAATTGATTTGGACACATTATGTAATTAATTAAAAGAATAAAAATTAGATAAACATTACAAGTCATCAAGACAAGACAGAGAGAGAGACGAGAAACAAGATGGAGAAAGAGACGACGGACGCCGACGGGACGTCGCGTCGGAGAGTTAAGACGGGTTGCAGGTTACGCAGTCATGCTTTGATGGAGCTCGTATTTTTCTATCTATTTTCAGCCATCGTGGTTTATTATGTGTTCCAACTGAATGGAACGGAGAAAGCATACCTGTATACGTGGGTACGGATTTTTCGTGACTGTACCTACCCACGTATTTAAATGCTTTCTCCGTTCCATTCAGTTGGGGTTATGATGGACTCCTAAGCTACCGACTACCCCCACTGTTCCTACTACTACCATGAGTCGGGGGCCCAGGAGATACTTGTACACATTCACCGCACCCCCGACTGGTATCAACCCGCCATGCCTAGCGGGCCCCATCACCAAGTGCGGCCGGTTCCACGACCGAACATCGTCCCATGCAAGCACGCATGAAATACTGCGTGCCACCTCTTTGGGCCTGATTGTCCACCTTTGACATAACCCTAATGTTTTACTTACGGACGCAGCTGTGGTCATCATGTGCACGGGATTTTGTTTTCAAACTGCTCAGATATAGGTTTTGGGGATAGTACACCTTATAAATTACAGACATAAATATAGAAATTTTACAAAGGGCGACACAATGGGCGGTCGAGGTCAGCTAAAACTGGAAATGTATAGCTTGATATGTCGCCGTGTCTACATACGGCCTTATGGTAGACGCAGATAGTTAAGCGAAGCGATACTCTACCTAAGCCTTTTCCAAGCGGCCATTGGCATCCTTTTCCGCCTTGATCGAGGCAGTAATTGTCAGGTTCGGTGAAAATTCCCCAGTCTACGGCTTGGTTACCCCAGAACGATCTGTAGAACGATGGGATTCGCACACCTATAGGTTCTGGTCCACCTGCTTCTAGTAATAGCACCTGCAAGATATAATCTGCTGTATTCTGTTCATCCGAAAATAAGTCTACGAGCGATGTCATAACATAACATCACGCTTGTTTTTCCCGGTTAGGCAGTCCTTACCCCTCGGGGGGGGGGGGGAAACCACTGGGTTACCTATAGTACACCCATATTTCGCCGGTTATGTTTCGTCCCATGTAATAGTACAACAAGCATTAGGTTGCTTAGCTTGGGACAAATGGTGCTGTGTGAAATGTCCAGGGATATTATTATTATTATGTCGTTTATTTATTTAAAGGTCTTATTTTATTACATTTTTAAATATTAGTATAAAAAAAAAAATAACATTTAAAAATATAAAAAAATAGTGATCCACCGGTGGCGGGAGCAGGGTCCAAGCTACCGGTGGTTAGGGCTCCAGAGACAGAAACCTCCTCACAATGCGAGCCGTATCGAGGAGTACTGCCTTCTGAATCAGGCCCTTGATCCAACCGCCTAACGAGAGCCTCGATAGATGTTGATCGAGGCTTTCGGCCATCAGGCCATTGGCCGATACGACAATCGGCACAATGATAGTCGAGCTCACATTCCACATGTCAACAACCTCGTGTGCTAAGTCAAGATATTTGATTTGTTTATCTTTCTCAGCTTTCACGTTAATAGGAGGCGATTCTATTTCTAACAGCCGGGCACAAATCCAAAATTTGGCTTGAATCTGAGAAATTATTAATGGAAAACCCCTAACAACACTTCGGCCGACCTGCACCCTAATTGCGTAACACACAATCAATGTCAATCTGAATCATTTTGAAGGATATTGCTAATCCATTGCTTCATATATGTTAAAAATGTGTCATGTGTCTGCTCAACAACGTAAATAACACAATGAATGTTGTTGAACTGTCCACAGCAACACACGATCAATCGGAATCGGTTTCATTTTGACAGTTCAGTGATTGTGTGTTACGCAATTAGGGTGCTGGGAATCGAACCTAAGGCCTTTATACTCAGATACCTACTCAAATATAGGTATCTCCCAGCATCGCATACATACATATTCGTAATATCCGTTGCTGGGAGAATACTGATCATGCGGGCAGTCTGATGGGTCTGCGGGGGTTGGGCGAGTGTCTGAGTGGCACTTACTACCAAGATTTACAGAAGTTTTTTTATTATCTACACTAATATTATAAAGAGAACAAAATTAATCTCCGAAACTCCTCTCCCGATTTCAAATTATTTCACTGATAGCAAGCTACACTATTGCCAAGTGCTCTAGGATACATTTTATGATATAGATAGAAGATCATTATATCTAACATGATCAACCTATAATGTTGCCACTGCTGGGACATAGTATGCCTCCTCTCTCCGAGAGAGACTGGGCTGTTTATCTGCCACGCGGGCCCAGTGCGGGTTGGTAGATGACACATGTCCTCGAACTTTTGGTTCTAGGAGATGCCGGTTTCCTCATGATGCGTTTTGCTTCACCGTTTTGAGAGCCACTGCTCTGCAAAACGCAAGGAAA
Source organism: Apamea crenata (assembly GCA_949629185.1). Lineage (NCBI taxonomy): Eukaryota > Metazoa > Arthropoda > Insecta > Lepidoptera > Noctuidae > Apamea > Apamea crenata. Next base: position 9,601,767 of record OX451372.1, read on the forward strand.
GTAAGGCGCTCTACTTTGACCCACGATCTACAACTCGGTAAGTCTGGGCCGTTACCAGTGGTACCTTATACTATCCTTAGCCTTAGGTAGCCTAGGCGCGTACTGCGATGCGATTTTATAAATTGCATGTTCATGCGAAATAAAACCGCGAACGCTATGCATATATAATTTTTCAATCGATTATTTACCGCAGTGCGCGGACTTTAGTATATTGGTATGACAGATTAGCGATCATTTTCCGCAACGATTATAATGTCGTGGTGCGCGCTTAGCCTAAGTTTAAAAAAATATTGACTTACTTTATGTTTATCATTTTCGCTCAGCCTTCCAGCCACGATGGAGCCCGCGGCCCCAGCGCCCACGACAATGAAGTCGTAGTCATCATTTGTTTCGTCCACCGACTCGATCCTCTTGCAGGGCGTGGAGATGTCGCAGCGTCCCCACAGGTACGCTTGCAGGAGTGCCATGAATAGTAAGTTACCGCTGCAGACCGGGGAGTTGACTAGGCTCGGCCCCTCATGGACGATTGGGCATCCGCAGTCCTGGTGGCAATAAAGGGATAAGTAGGTAACATTACACATACATACATACATAAACTAACGCTTTCTTCCCATGGGGCTAGGCAGAAACTACAGAACGCCACCTACTACTATCCTTACATAGTCCTTTTGCCTCGTTTACGTCATACGTCAGAAACGCACGTCGCTTGCGAGTGCTAGGCACCTGACCTTCCTGAAGAACTAAATATGTCCTTCTATGGCGTCCCCTCCCGGCGTTTCCACTTACATCAGCCTTGTAATTCCTTTTGTTAGTCACCTTTCATTCATCCTCTCAACATGACCAAACAATATAAAGACAGACAAAATAAATAAGTAAGGATCAGGTAATTTATTGATTGAGGATGGTGGGGCAAGTTTTCCAGCCGTCAGCATTTATGCGCTACAGCGCTACGCCCAATGAGAATTGGCTCATGAATCGTAGGCAGTAGGCACTATATATGTACATACAAAGTTCCTTCCTGATAGAAATATACGAATTTTTTTTCACTGCACTGCTTTTTAGGTTTCCGTAGGTACTCTGTACCAAAAACGGAACCCTTATAGGATCACTTCGTTGTCCGTCTGTCAAGACCCTTTTTCTCAGGAACTCTTAGAGGTATCAAGTTGAAATGAATATCAAATACTCAGGTCTATGGTCCCTTGCAGCAGTGAAAAAATCGAACTTCTAAGTCAACGCGATCAAAAGATACGGCCTTTTATGCTCCGTTTTTGCCGCATATTTTGACACTCGCAAGGGAATCAAAACTTATAGGGTACTTTCCGTTGACCTAGAATCATGAAATTTGGCAAGAAGCAATGTCATGTAGCACAAGTAAAGGAAAAATTGGAAAATCATAAATTTGTAGTTGCATCACAAAAAAATTACTTTTGCAATTACGAACTTATTTGTCGATGTATGGCTCAATCCGTTTATCTTTTGCTCCGTGGCTTATCTTTTCGTTAGAGCTATGTTCGGTACTTTCATAGTTTATGAACTTTAGTAATTTATATAAGTACATAGAGTAGGTACGGAACCCTCGGTGCGTGAGTCCGACTCACACTTGGCCAGTTTCTTAGTCATAGAACAAAAAAGCAGTGCAGTTCAACTTCTGCCCTGCTATATGAGTTGGTGGTAATTAAGCTCCCAGTACATGATGCTGAACGTGTACTGAACAGCTACTTAAAAACCGGCCAAGTGCAAGTAGGACTCGCGCACCGAGGGTTCCGTACAATTTAAAATTACTTATTAAAAATATTTTTATTATATGATGCAACTAAAAATTTACGGTTTTCGTAACTTTTCCTTTATCCGTGCTATAAGACGTTGCTTCGTACCAAATTTCAAGATTCTGAGTTCACGGGAACCCCTGTAGGTTTTGATTCCTTTGCGAGTGTCGAAAATTTGCGGCATAACCGGCTGTATCTTTTGATTGCGTTGGCTTAGAAGTTTGATTTTCTCACAGCTCCAAGGGTCGGTAGACCTGAGTATTTGATATAAATTCCAGCTTGATACCTCCACGCGTTCCTGAGAAAAAGGGTCTTGACAGACCTGTCTGTCAAGACCCTTTTTCTCAGGAACGGACGGACGGACAACAAAATGATCCTATAAGGGTTCCGTTTTTCCTTTCGACGTACGGAACCCTAAAAAAAATAGCTGTTTAGTACATTTCGACCGCGTAGGTATTGCACTTTTCTATGAAACATCGGCTTCTTTTTTAGATAAACCGACAAAAAAATACTGGATAAAAAATACAAATACAAACACATAAATTATTGCTAAAACCTAAATGTCAGCACACTGTACTACCTACTGATCTGTGTACTGATTCCTTTATAACAAGTTGCGCGCCGATGTCTCTGCCACCCTGTATGTATTAGGTAGTGCTTTAAAAATATAATGATTTTGTAATATTCTTAAAATTCAGTAGCGATAGAGATAGCCACTCACTCGGCTACTACACTGTTTTTTTTACAAATCAAGAGATAGTTACGATACGCTAATTTAATACCTTAACGTGCTTTCCGAGGCACGGTCTTGGTATGTAAAGATGGTCACCCATCCACGGACCAACCGCGGCAAGCGTAGCTTAACCTGATTGGTCGACCCGTGCGGCTGTTATCTGTTATTCCCCGCAGCTATTTAGATAACTTTTGTTATAAAAATTAAGGGAATAACCCCCGAAACAATTATCATCCCGGAACTTTTCTTAAAAAAAGAGAAGATTCTATCTTACAGCAGGAAGATAAAATAATTTTAAAAACTTTTACTCACCTGGGCAGCTAAAATGCTGGGATGTTCCATGTTGGTGTTGCTCCAGAAAACCTAGAGACAATAAGAAGATTAATAATGAAAAAATATTTCACCAGAACTGCTTTGGGGCAGATGAGTATACATATAAGAAAAAAAATATATATAGGAGAGCGCTCTTTTTATAATAATTGCCGTCATATGTTAATAGCCAAAGTCTATATGGTTAATTCGTCAAGTCACAGGTCCGCAATTAATGTAGTCAAATTGTAAAATGACCGGGTAATTGCGTACCACACTATCAAATTAATAATTTCATAAAAAAATTCTAACATATGAAGCAAAGGATCAATCCATGGATGGATGGATGGATCGATTAGGTAGAAGTTCCAGCACCCTAATTGCGTAACACACTATTAATCTAAATCTGAATCATTTTGAAGGATATTGCTAATCCATTACTTCGTATGTTCGAAAAATGTGTCTGCTGAACAACTAAAACCACGCAATGTATGTTGTTGAACTGTCAAAATTAAATCCATTGCTATTGATAGTGTGTTACGCAATTACCTAACTCACTGAACGTTTCAAAAAGATCTCAGGTTTAACTAGAAACTGCATAAAAGTGTGAGCTAATAACACGTTCTACCTAGTTACCTACTACAGCCGAACGTTTGCAGAAGGACCTTGGGTTTAACTTGAAATTGCACTATGAAGTAACTAATATGTAGTTTACTACAGCCTAGTAGGTAATTCTACCACGATACTAACACGGGCTTGCAATAGGAGAGGCCTATGTCAAACAGTGGACTGCTGTAGGCTGATGGTGATGACAACTACCACGGGATATCCACAAACATTCTATCACTTATTAGTAAATGCGTTAAAAGTCCATCCTATTTATTATTATATATTATTTATATACTATATATTATTTTGTTGGATTTATTATCTGAATTGCGACATGTCTTATTATATATATATATATATATATAGGTATGTCACCGGAAGATACTGTCTGACTGTCAACATCGACCAATCAGAGAGCAGTGTGTTATTTGCCGTATTTTAAAAAAGCGTAAAATTAAAAGCTCTTCTGTGATTGGTCGAACCGTTTGGAATCTTACGAATGGATATCCGTTACTTTATAAATTTACCACAAGACGTCAACGAAAATGTGGGCGTAAATAATACAATTTATCTCTCGTTAAAAATCCTACGAAAGTTTATAAATTTCCTAGAAAATTTATAAATTTGCGGTTCTTGTTATTTTCCGGTGACATATATGTAAATATAATAAGATAATAATAGAATATAGCCAGTCGAATATTGTATTGTTCATATTATTATATGGTTTAGAGATAATGTTATAGGTATATGACACATTATATAAAATATATAAAAGGAGAAACTGACTGACTGACTGTCAACCAAAACTACAGTGACTAGAAATGTGTTTTGCACACGGCTTCCTTTTAGCACTAAGAAGGGGTTTTTGGAAATTCTACTTTTGGGATTTTGTTTGTATGAAAAATCTTATTCCTTGAGTTAATAAACTTAAAACTTGGCAACATTTGCTTCAGTAAATAATAAAGATTGAAGATTGTCACTTTTTGTTTTCGGAAAACCCCACACAGCGGATTTTGGAGACGAATTTTAACCAGCTCGAATTAACACTTGTAACCAGCTCCGAGTCTCGAGTCGTCCGTGCGACACGAGCCACCCATCAATAATTGTATTTAAGTTCCTTTCCCTTCCCTGCCAGCCTCCTTCTCTTTTTGTTGCTTTTTTTTTTAATGGTCTTTGTATTTTCGATCATATTTGTGAGCATCGCTTATTTTAATTTTTAATGCTACTTTCACTTTTACTTTCGTTAATAACTTATAATAATTCAACTAACGATAATGATGTAGGTACTTACTATTTGTTTCTGTGCTAGTGCTGTGCACTTCTGTAAGTGACGAACTCACAATTCCTAAAACTGTATGTGATTTTTGTTTGTGTATGTCGTAGTGAGTAAGTCGTTGAAGTGCCATATAAATAAATAAATAAAAAAAGTTAATAGATAAGAAAAAAAATAACCCGCTTTCGAATTAACACGAAACCTAGGGGTCTACTCCAAAGTGCAAAGTGCGTATGTTCGGATCGGACCGATACATGGCCGAACCGAATATTATTGAAAAATGCGAAAAAAGTTCGGATCGGCTCAGTTGCGTCGGGACCATGGTCAATATTCGAAAGAGTGTAGGATCGGGACCGACCGAACCAAATAGTAACTTTGTAGCAGGAAACGGCCGAACATTCGGCCGATACTACTTCGGAGTAGACCCCCTAGCCTAGCCTTTTCCCAACATATTTGGGGTCGACTTCCAGTCTAACCGGATGCAGCTGAGTACCTACCAGTATTTTACATGGAGCGACTGGCTATTTGACCTCCACAACCCAGTTACTGGATAATATGAAACCCCTTGGTAAGACTGGTTGTCAGACTTTCGGGCTTCTGACGACCCGTAACGATTGTCAAAGATTCACGAATGACAGCCGGGACCAACGGCTTAACGTGCTTTCCGAGGCACGAAGGGGTCTTGGTATGTAAAGATGGTCACCCATTCACGTACCAACCGCGGCAAGCGTAGCTTAACCTGATCGATCGACCCGTGCGGCTGTTATTACTTAGCCACAAACCCCTCACCTCGGTCAGAAACTCGGTACTAACACATAAAATAAAAAAGTATGGGCTTTAGGGTTTTTCAAAAATCGACCGGGTTGGAAAAAGGTAAAAAAGTTTAAGGAGTGGATTTTACTACTTGCTTCCATTAACTCATATATCGGTATAAATAATCTTTAAAAGAAAGAAAAAGAAAGAAAAACGTTTATTTGGACACAGTAAGTAAGTAACGCATAAAGCCACCGCGCTTTAAGTCATAACGCTTTTGTTAAAACAAGCCATGTGAAAAGGGAAGACGGTTTATTTGAAAAATCTCATTTTAACTTAAAAATTGCCCCGAAAACTTATTTCTCTAAATAGGTACCTACATTATAAAGATCGTAAACATTAATTTTCTAAAACAATTTTCAATTTCCCATCCATAAAAAAAAAAAAAAAAAAAAAAAAAAAAAGGGGAGATGGAACGGGTGTTCAAATTTTTTGAGGAAACTACGAAGCCCACTCGGACGAAGTTGCGGGCAAAGTGCTAGTATTTTATACGGTGATGTGACGAATTTTCGTTTGGCACCTGAATAACTACAAGCTATTGTATTATCAGCAAGTTAAAGAGGAATATTATTAAAGAACCAATAAAGTTAATTTGGTGTAAACAACAAGTCATGCTGGCTATTGTGTCAATAAAGTGGCAACAAATGTAGTGTTTTTATTCTTTTGTCTTATTTTTTATTAACATAACAGTTACGTAGGTCTTATTTAGGTATGGCAAGACCAAATAAAAGATGGATGGACTGTGTGAAAGATGATATGGTTAGAAAGGGGGTGACGTGGGCGTTGATTACGTTGTTGAGCAGACAAATTTTTGAACATAATTATGAGCTCTGAGCTGAGCTCCACAACCAAGTAACTGCGGGGTTAATACCCCTTGGCTATTCTAACAACAAAAAAGAAAAAAAATCACCTTTTCCTTTAAATATCTTAGAACTCAATTTCAACTTTAACAAACCCCTTTGATTCTGATGGTAGACCCACCCCGTTCTCACTCAGAATGATTCTAATCCTCAAAGATGTCTCCTTAAATACAAACTTAAAAGAGTGCAAAGCACAATGACTTGAAAACAAATGTGAATAATCTTAACAAAATGATGATATTATAAAGATAAGATAGGTTTATTAAGATAAAATATTGTGTAAGCCTTAAGGATTATATCAATACAATCGTAAAAAAACTAGGTAAGTTAAGCAAATAATCACACTAATATTAATTAGTGTAATTATTTGCTTAACTTACCTACCTAGTTGTCTTCCACCTTTATAATTAAAGGCGGAAGTTTGTGAGTGTGTGTTTGTATGTTTGTTACTTCTTCACGCCAAAACCACAGAACGAATTTGGATGAAATTTGGCACACAGGTAGTTTATAACCAGGATTAACTCATATGATACTTTTTATCCCGATATTCCCACGGGATCGAAACTTATGCGGGTGAAACCGCGGGGTGCAGCTAGTCATTAATAAAAAATACCTACACACGATTTCTCATAATGACTGGCTAATCATATTCACACATAGGACGAGTAACGAGTCACTGTCAGGATTATAGGTAATCTGTGACACGATAACTCACCCAAGATAAGCAAAACTTAGAACAGAAAAGAGTATTATTGCCACCTACAGCATCAATTATCATCTCATCATCTGCCTAGCCTTTTCCCAACTATGTTGGGGTCGGCTTTCAGTCTAACCGGATGCAGCTGAAGACCAGTAAATATTGTACATGGCGCCAGTTATTGGGTAACACGATACCCCTTGGTAAGACTGGTTGTCAGACTTTCGGGCTACTGACGACCCGTAACGACTGTCAAGGATCCACGAATGACAGCCGGGACCAACGGCTTAAGGGCTATACACACATATCAGGGCCGTGTCCGGGACGTGACAGGGCCGTGGCACACACAAGGCAGACACTGAAGCTCCGTCGCCGTCCCGGACACTTACGTGTGTGTACGAGTCCATATAAAATGTCTATACATTTTATATGGACTCGTACACACACGTAAGTGTCACACGTAAGTGGTACACCGATATATTTTTGAGCCCCTGACGGAGTACGGTCGGTCCGCGTCCCGGACACGGCCCTGACATGTGTGGATAGACCTTAAACGTGCTTTCTGAGGCACGGAAGGGTCTTGTGGTAGGTGAAGATGGTCACCCATCCCCGGACCAACCGCGGCCAGCGTAGCTTAACCTGATCAACCGACCCGTGCGGCTGTTATTACTTAGCCACAGCCCCTCTGTGTCTGTTTGTGTAAGGTAGGAATAGTACTCATAAATGTAGAAAGAATAAAAAGAAAGTTCCATTAGGTATCTTGCTAATTTTCTTAATTTAATTTCTCAGTCGATTTTTCTTTAAATTCTTTATTGAAAAAAAAAAGGATTTGATCATGCATGATCATGTCATCCCCATAGTTACATACAACTTACATATTCACATCTTATCTACGTTTTAGGGCACAATCAACTATTTTATATATGAATCTCGCTTCCTCTGATAAGGGAATAGCAAGAATACTGTTATATACACCAGTGTCGAGCAAGCTAATGCCGTAAGCAAGCCTAAAAGATAACCTCTCGGCTTCGTTCCGAACACATTTCACTAAGATATGAAAAACGGCTCCAATAAAATCGCAGTCAGTACAATTCTTAGAAGCAACTTTTCCCATTAGGTATGCAAAACTGCCTGCCAGGGCGGTGGGATCTTCCGAAAGGGTTACCGCTGCCCTGGAACACAAAGGGCTAAGGAAGGAACACGGGTGGGTTTTAGTCAGTAAGAGTCTGACACTCCCTTCCGCTCCACCCAGCGGGAGGGGTATTTGATGATTTCCCATCCTCAAAAAAAAAAAAAAGGTATGCAAAACTATTTAGTGGGATATGTCCGGAACGCAGCCTCATAGCAGATACTATGGTGTGTCTAGAACTCTAGACAGTTCTGAATTAATAAACCAAGGAGAACGGGACAAATTATTTTGTATTGTTTTATACCATGTGCCTTTTACTAGAGAGCAGGGGGGTGACCACCACCTCTTACAGCAGTATTATTATAATCTTACTTCCGTGTGTGAAAGAGATAGAGCTATACATTCCGTATAGCTCCATCCTTTTCCCACACGAAGTAAGATTAAAATAATACTGCTATAAGAGGTGGTGGTCACCCCCCAGCTCATCAAAATATTCGTTCCACATGTTTCTACATTTAAATCCTAATCATATAAAAAACGTCGGTATAATAGGGCAAACAAACCATAGGGATACCATCAGATAATGCTTGTCTAGCGAGGTAGTCTGCCTCTTCATTTCCTGCTAAGCCTATGTATGTGTGGAGGGTATCCATTGAAATACTATTGTATACTTTTTAGTGGCTAATGTGAAAAGTGACTCCAAGTTATATGCTATCGGTGTGCCTCGACTATTCGAAGTGCATCGAGCAATGTGTTGTAGTGCACTCTTGGAGTCTGTTAGAACAACGTATTTTCCCGGTTGAAAAGATTGAATATATGAAATCGCTTCTGATATAATATTGCTATCAATTCTATCAACATTATGGAGATGTTTGAGTCAATACGTAGTTTCACTGAACTACTAACTTGCGGGTCTTAAATAGCTAATCCGCCACAATTACTTTCCTTCGAACCGTCCGTATAATAATTTGAATATGAGTTTTTATTAAAACTATTACACAATTGTTGTAAGGCCAACGAATTAGAACTTCTTTTAGCGTTACTTACGGCATCTATGTTAAACTTAATTATATTCGAAATATCCACATTGCTGACCCAGGTATTAAGTGCAAACATATCTAATTGTGTTCTAACATGTACAGCAGTATCTTTAAGGTAACTATGAACTAAAATTAAAATGGGCTTTTCTTTGCACCTCCAATAAGAATTTTGTCCTCAGTCGATATAATATCAACGAAGAAATGCGGAAGTTCCTACGTCTATGTAGGATGCACAATATTAATACCTACAGTTTGCATGTTAAGTACTTTCCGACAACGTTGGCTGTATGCACAGTTGCATGATGAACATGCAAGAAAAATAAGTTAGGTACTTACATAATATAATTGAGTTAACGAAACAAATTAATTCAATATTTTATTGTTAAACACTCGGAACACAAAATTCATCAAATCCGGAAACTGACGCACTTTTATGAATTTAAATGACAGCAGCCGATCGATTCTGTAAAAATCTCACCGTGAAAAGTTTGGTGAAGTGAGCTTAGAGTGAGCTGTCAATAGTGTCAATCTCTAGCATTAGTTGGAATGACAGCTCCCTCCACGCTCACTTCACCTAAGTTTTCACGGTGAGATGGTTACAGAATCGCACTGCTGTACTTATATTGGATACGATATACAGGATGACTGGTAATTTGACGTATTCCTTCCAGGACGTGACAGTGGGACCTATTTGAAACAATTAAGCACCCCATAATGCTGTAGCGGTATCTACAACGCCACATGCGAACAACGCGTCATACTGACGTCACGCAAATCCTGCATCTCGCAAGCAGAGTTTACCGTGCAGTTAGCATAGATACAATTTCCCAATATCAATCATTGGGCAATTGCCCGCCAGACATAACACCCGTCTGGTCGGAGGATCCTCCCTTTTCTATGGAGGATGAGTGAACTTTACACCCTGTTCCTCATACCTCCAAACTGGTGACCCCGAACATGAACGTCAGCGCAGCCTTCGTGCACCTACTTCAGCGTGACGTCATCATCATCATCACTCCCGCAAGCTTTAGCGGCGAAGTCACCCAGCCAGCCAGGATCGACGGCTTCAACGGGTATCCTGACCACCAGCATGCAGCGACCGCGCATACCTGGTCATCACCCTTAGCCTCATCAGCAACCTCGGCACAGCACACTGCACTTTCGGCCGGTCAACAAGCAGAGCACCCTCTCTCCTGGTCGACGCAGCAGCCAGCCTCAACCCGGCGCTGTACGACATCCGACGCACTGGAATATAACGCAGCGCCATCCACCCCGACTCACTGGGGACATCTTCGCAGACAGTTCCGACTCACCGCGAACTATGCGCCACCCCGACTCACTGGGGCATCTCCGCAGACAGTTCCGACTCACCGTGAACTATGCGGCAACCGGTTCCGACTCACTGGAACCTCAGCTGGCCTGGCAAGCATCGCAAGATACAAGACTCAGCCAACTATCGACCTCCGGTCTCCGGAGGGGAGTGATGTAGCGGTATCTACAACGCCACATGCGAACAACGCGTCATACTGAGTTCACGCAAATCCTGCATCTCGCAAGCAGAGTTTACCGTGCAGTTAGCATAGATACAATTTCCCAATATCAATCATTGGGCAATTGCCCGCCAGACATAACACCCGTCTGGTCGGAGGATCCTCCCTTTTCTATGGAGGATGAGTGAACTTTACACCCTGTTCCTCATACCCCCAAAATGCCTAGGCGAAAATTCATGGGATTCGAGAAAACCCATTTTTTATGTATTTTTGAAAATTCCCCAGAATTCGTCACTTACCTAATATCACTTTTCTCTTAACTCTCAATTCGAATGGCCTTCATTGCTACCAGTATTCCATTGGGTACCTTAACAAACCTGTAAGTTACACTCGTAGATGTAACGAAATTAATTGAATTTTTTAAAGCATCCAACAGTTAAAAAATATAGGAAGAACTTTATTAGCCATTTTCATAAATTATCTACATACATGAACTTTGACACAAGTTATCTCAAAATGTTACTATGACATTTAGCGTACAAATTACGGGGAAAACATCTTCATGCAATCAGCTATCTAACGAGGTACAAAAGCTTAAAAAATATGTATATGAGTGCCGATGAAACAGTCGATAATGCTGGCAAAGGTCGAATTTGCAAATTGTTGCAATATTTAAAAATTATGTGATAATCGAATTAATTAACTGGTTTATGTTATCCCTTTACCTCCTTACCACCCAGCAATAATTCCTACGTCGTAATTCGTACGTAGTTATCATTGATCACTTCTCGTTAAGTTGTTACGAGATAATCTCCCGGTACCGAAGGGCTTGTCTAACCCCTTACAGTACCTGACGGAATAGCAATAAAAGCCATTCAACTAGAGAATTTAGAGAAAATTGATATTTTGTGACGAATTCTGGGAAATTTCCAAAAAAATATTAAAATTGTTTTTTTCTCGAATCCTATGAATTTTCGCCTAGGCATTATGGGGTGCTTAATTGTTGCAAATGGGTCCCACTGTCACTTCCTGGAAGGAATACGACAAATTACCAGTCACCCTGTATGATACGTTACGTTGTGTGCACTGATAGCATGACTAATTTATTTTATTCTTTTGTTTTTTAATATATTTCCATTCAGTCACATAATGTTTGGTAAACGGCTGTAAAAACTTACAGCCGTTTATGCGCAGATATATGTATATGCACTTCCTGACCACACCCTTTCAGCACCAGGGAAGAACATAAAGGGTTGATCTCAGTGATTTTAAGAGGGTTTACAGGATGCAATTGAGCGTTGGTGGCCGCGGGAGACGCTCCGGGCGTCGGGAGCCGCGTGACGACTCCCGGCCACCGTAGGCGCGGGCCTGCGGGCGGTGAGTAATGGGGAGCCGTCCGATCAGGACCAGGCCCGTGCCGGACGGCGCGTTGTGTTCCACGCGCGCCTCAAAGAGATGTCAGCAGAGGACGGGGCCCGATAGGGCCGAAGCCTGCCAGGGCGGCGGGATCGTCCGTAAGGGTTACCGCTGCCTTGGAACAGAAAGGGCTAAGGAAGGAACACGGGTGGGTTTTAGTCAGTAAGAGTCTGACACTCCCATCCGCTCCACCCAGGCTTTTTTTTTTTTTGAGGATGGTAAATCATCGAATGACCCCTATTAGATGATTTCCCATCCTCAAAAAAAAAAAAAAAAGCTTTTGTGGCCGAGTGGTAACAGACGTGACTTACGGGTCGTAGGTTCGAACCCAGATAGGCGCTTTACTTTGATCAAATTCGCAAAACCCGTATTTGTTTGTATGAAACTGACAGGTGTCAAAACGGGCCTTTTATTTTTCGACAACTTTAAAGTGTTCTGGTGCGCACACACCGAACCAATGAAAGCGAACTTACTTCAAAGGCTTGTCTTCATTAGTTAAGACCATTATCTGCCTAAACTTTTCCCAAATATGTTGTTCAGCTGGGTTTAGTTGCATCCGGTTAGACGGGAAGCTGACCCCAGAGGAGGAGGAAGGAGTTCAGATAGTCGGATACTGAGTAAGATACTGATCCTACCAAATATCCGACTATCTGACCCCCACAACCTAGTTAGGTACTGGGTAACACGATACCCCGTGGTTGTTGCCAGACTTTTTTTTTTACCTATGTCAATTTATTAAGAAAACTAGTAATTCAATTCCCAATCAAAATCGCGGGTTCGATGTTCAATAATCCGGATAGTTTATTATCACATGGCCCTGCATTGTTAGACTCACATTGTATAAATTTATTACTGCATAGCCTTTTCCCATCTATGTTGAGGTCAGCTTTCAGTCTAACCAGATGCAACCGAATACCAGTATTTTACATGGAGCTACTGCCTGTCTGACCTCCACAACCCAGTTACTGGGTAATACTATAGCCCTTGGTAAGACTGGTTGTCAGACTTTCAAAGTTATGACGACTCGTAACGACCGTCAAAGATCCACGAATGACAGCCGGGACCAACGGCTTAACGTGCTTTCCGAGGCACGGAGGGGTCTCGGTATGGTCACCTATCCACGGACCAACCGCAGCAAGCGTAGCTTAACCTGATCGACCTACTTAGCCACAAGCCCCTCTTTCTCTCATAATAAGTATATTAATCATACATATTATGTTCTGAGTTTAAAAAAGAGACCATGACCTCTGAGTTGGTTTTGGTATTATTTCCCAGGGATTAGACCGCTAGGAAATGCTGCGCCGGCGCCGTCTAGTTTTACGACATTAACCAAAAATATTACGTGTAAAAGTATCTTAAAAGATCTATCGCTCCATGCGTACACACGGCTACACATCAAGCTATACATAACCAGTATAAGCTGACTTTTGATTGTACGAAAACCTATACAATACGAGGTCAGCTAAAACTGGAGCTTAATGTGTCGCCGTGTGTGCACTGAGCAGACAGCGGAACGGTCGCTGGCTTGCCATAATTACTAAACTGCGCCTAACTAGCTCCTAAACACACATGAAGGATAGAGTGTCAAGGAAAAACAATATCCGCACTATACGATTCAGCTACTTAGCTAACAATTTTTATTAGAAAAATATTAATACTACACAGGTCAAATGGCCTTCGTAAGTAAGCACATATTTTTAGTGGATTTTAAAAAAATATTTTTTCTTCATGTATAGCAGTGTCGCAAACCGCTAGAATTTTCTTGTAAAATATGGGTCATCTAATCGTACATCCTATCCTACTTCCTACTAATATTATAAACGCGAAAGTTTGTGAGGATGGATGGGTATATGTTTGTTACTCTTTCATGCAAAAATTACTTCACGGATTTGGATGAAATTTGGCACACAGATAGTTATTTTTTTAATTTTTTTTTAGGTATACATTTATTTCAGGCATCAAGGCCCATATGAAACGCAAACAATAAAATATTAATTTATAACCAGGATTAACACATAGGATACTTATTATCCCGATTTTTCTACGGGATCGAAACTTATGCGGATGAAACCGCGGGGCGCAGCTAGTACATAATAAACCCATGCCTTCTTCCTATGGGTATGGTAGCAGATGGCGTTCTATAGTTTCTGGTTTTTGTCTACCCCCATTTTCTTATATAATATATATTTTATTTTTGTTTTAAAAATCTAGGTGATTAGGGTCCACGGGCCCACTGCAGGGCAAATGGCTCCCTTTCCTTTCCACTCCACATGATCCTGCACCATCACGGACCAATCCCGCTAACAACACAAACAATAACACGACATAACACATAAAATCACCATCACGAGTAAAAATGCAATACGACAGTATCCGTATCAAATCGCGGATACTGTCGAAAATGAAGACAGTGCCAAATAACATAGGTCAACAAAAGAGGTAAGTAACCGGGGGGTCTACTCCGAAGTGCAAAATGCGAATGTTCGGATCGAAGCGACACATGGCCGAATCGAATATATTGAAAAATGCGAAAAAAGTTCGGATCGACTCAGTTGGGTCGGGACCATAGTCAATATTCGAAAGAGTGTAGGATCGGAACCGACCGAACCAAATAGTAACTTCATAGCAGGAACATTCGGCCGATACTACTTCGGAGTAGACCCCCAGGGTCGTGGGATATAATTGAAAGCATTGGGCTTAATTCTTGAGGAAGGAAGAGTGACCAGTGTTGGCGGATTTAATTGAAGTTTAGTAAGAAACTGATACTTAGATGTTTTCGAAAAGTTCATTTATCGAATTAAACATTCGAAAAGTTCATTTATCAAATAAAGCATTCAAAAACCTCCATCGGTTTCTTACTAAACTTCAACTACCTATATCCGATGGGGTTGGGTACTATTATCTCTTGGTGGCTGTACCTACGGTGCCTGGATAAACTTAGATAGAAAGAAAAATTATTTATTGTTTTTTTTACTTTTAACTTTAAAAAAATATTTTACAGATGGACGGCGCCGCCGAGGTCGGCCCAGAAAGAGATGGCGAGATGACCTGGACGCGTACCGCGAGGGCTGGTTCGAGGTGGCGCGTGAATAGAGTTCCTGGAAGGATTTGGGGGAGGCCTTTGCCCACCAGTGGGACAGTATAGGGAATAAAAAAACACATGTTTCGTACATACCTAAAGTTTATGTATACATTTCCTCAGTCGGATGAACATTGCACTTTTTATTTATACTTTTAAGGCAAAATAAAGAAGCAAGTTGTCGAGGTGCTGAATGCACAGATACTTAACTTTTATGAGAACCGACTGAAACATAATTACTACCTCGAACACGATGCGAATCGCTTGACCATGCATAATCAGAATTACGCATGTGTGTGTGGAATTAACGTTTTTATGGTTCCTTCTATGAGAAGTTTTGTTTTTGTTGGTAATAAACGAAAAAAAATAAAAACAAGCTTTTAGTACTTATTAATAAAAAGAACTAAAAAGTAAAAAATAGTTTAAACCTGATAAGAAATAAATAAAAGCGTGTTACATTTTGATGTAAGATTTAAGAACATTTAGAGCACAATGTAACACTCTTTTATTTATTTCTTATCAGGTTTAAATTATTTTTTACTTTTTAGTTCTTTTTATTAATAAATAATAAAAGCTTGTTTTTAAAAACTTTATTTTTCGTTTAATTTAATTTTTAACTTTTTAGTATTTTTGATGCGAGATTGACTACGGCGTAGTTCGTAGCGCGTAGCAGTGTTTTTCCGTTATATGCGTTTAATGCACTTAAGCTACCTGTTCATATTTAGTCCCTGGTTACCATCTAGCACCAAAGTACTCGTCAAGACGAATCAAACGAGCCTAAACTCGATGGGATTATGTCGTTTAATTACCGAGTTCCTATGGCCATCTTCCAGCTCCATCATCAGACCCTCTCGTTACCATGTAGTATCAAAGTACTCGTTAAGATGAATTAAAAGAGCTCAAACTCGATGGGGTTGCGTGGTTTAATTACGGAGTTCCTATGGCCACCTTCCAGCTCCATCCTCAAACCCTGGTTACCATGGAGTATCAACGTACTCATCAAGACGAATTAAACGAGCCCAAACTCGATGGGGTGCGTCGTTTAATTACGGAGTTCCTATGGCCACCTTCCAGCTCCATCATCAGACCCTGGTTACCATGTAGTATCAAAGTACTCGCCAAGACGAATCAAACGAGCCCAAACGTGATGGGGTTGCGTCGTTTAATTACGGAATTCCTATGGCCACCTTCCAGCTCCATCATCAGGTCAGCTAAATGTCATAATAATATTGCATTGTCATCCGATTTATACATGCATACAAAATTTCAGCTCAATTGGAAACGGGGAAGTGGATCAAATTTAACTTGCAAGATATGATTACAGACCGACAGACAGACAACGGGACAGGACAGGACAGGGGACAGGAAACTAAATAAAAGCTTGTAAAAATGGAGGAGCTTTGAAGAAAATATCACTTTTTGCCCACCCAAATATTCAAAATTAATACTTCGCCCAACTTTGACTGATAGTACCTAGTGAAAAAAAATGTACCATGCGAGTTTGGCAAGTATTGAGAAGAATTAGAGGAAGAGGATGGAAGTTGTTTTATTTCTCGTCACTAATATGACTGGCCTATTACCCGATTCCGGCTTGACGTCGACCTATGGAACGGCCTGTATATAATTATATTTTCATATGTATGTTTCTTCCTTTGTGGCGCTATAGACCCCATATAATCATATAATTGGCCTATAATTAATTAGAAAAATAATATTATAAATCAATAAAAAAAAACCTTGAATTTTCCTGCTTTGATAGAATTTATCACTTCATATTATAAAACCAAGTCCCCCGCCGCGTTTGTCTGTCTGTCTGAACGTTTTACATACGTTTTTTACCAATGGATGGAGAGGTTCAAAGGTTTTTGTGTAGGTAAATTGGCTGAAATAAGGTAAGACAAAGTAAGGTAGGATTCCCTCAGGCTAGGTGGAGCGACGATCTTCGCAGGATGGCTGGTAGCAGCTGGATGAGAGTTGCCGAAAATCGAGTTGAATGGCGTGCAATAGGAGAGGCCTATGTCCAGCAGTGGACTGCTATAGGCTGATGATGATGGCTGAAATATGGCGATGATTGTTGAAGATGTCGGAAAATGCCGACTGGGAGATATTTGATGAAAAACGGCACACAGATACTTTGTAACTTGGATTAAAACATAGGGTACCTACTTTACATCCCGGCAGTACGTTCCTGTGGAATATTTTCCGCGTGGAAGTGAAATACTTCCACGCAAGCGAAGACGCGGGAAACCTAGTTTCCTATAAATTAAAGCTGAAGTCATTCGGTAAACCGGTTGTGGCAGATAGAGCTAATGATTGCAGCAACACACAATACATTGATTGATACACGTACGGTGTTATAATGTCTGTAAGAAACCATAAAAAAGATAATTCAATAAGATAAGGCAGTTTATATATTTATTTTATTACGCATTTTAAAGTTAACTTTTATGTAATCTGGAATATGTACGTTCTAAGACAGCTATCAAAAAACGGTTAACCTAATGGAAGGGTATACACTTACCAAATAAGATCTTACAACTGCAGAACCCAAAGATAATCTATGTGAAACACGTATTGTCCCGTTTAATTATCACGAGTACACTGATGAGTTTAATTAATTAACGCAATTAATCATTTTACTTTGCTACAATTGTAGTTAATCGCAATTCGCAACTTCTCAATCATATTAGTTCGAAATCGTAAATTAAGAAAATTTGGTAACAGACTTCCAAAAAATGGACGTGGGACCATCGCGTTAAGGTAGCAATTGACGATACGTCCATCAATCCAAATGGAGTGGACGTCTTCCAAAATGGTTTCGTGAAAGTGATAAACGTAAGCCAATCAAATGGACACCTTCCAGCTTTGGATTTCCAAACGGATTGAAATCCATGTATCAAATCCAAATGAACGTCTTCCGCGGCCGACTGTCAATGTCAAAAACGTGTGACACGCAATTTGGAAGCCGTTCGAATCGTCTGTGAATGGGCAAAATCGCGTCCATTTTTTTGTAAATTTTGTCTCAGTTTTTGCTATGTGTTGACGAGGGGTACATGTGTTACAGTGCTAGAAAGAGCTGAGTCTATGAATCTGGTTCTAATGATAACTCAGACAATAAGTTGGTATGTGTAAAAGTACTTCTTTTTTCCAACCAGCCTTTCATCCATTTTCTCCTTCGTCTTTTCTGTCTTTTTATCGAAATACACACTGCTGTTGCCACCATTAAAAAATCCATTGTGATAATTCTTCCGTACGACGTCGACTTGATAGCGTGCTATCTTCGAAGTGGCGGCGCGTACGTCCAAATGGAAAAAAGTCAATGTATCTTTAACTGAAGTACCTCCATAAGGTCCATTCATCCATTCCATCCATTTAGAAGCATTCCAAACAGACGTATCGTCAATGGCTACCTTTAAAGCGTTAACAATTAATACTGTAATGTTTTAATATAAAAAACAAAAGATTATACAAACGACGAAAAAGGCCGAGTGCTATTCGGATTGTTGATTGTTAGACAACGTGTGATAGAACGGTGGAGCAGTGGTGACCCAGTGGTAACCGCCGCTACTTAGGTACGAGGTAGGACGAAACCTGACAGGCGCTTTACTTTGTAAATTATTCCAACAACACTGCTCCAAAAACGGTGAAAGAAAACATTGTACAATATCGTAGACATAATGACATCTACCAACCCGCACTGAGCCCGAATTATCGAGTACACATGCTCTGAATACATAATAAATTAAATTAATACATTAAAGAAACAATTATCTTTAGTGATTTACATGCTTTTATAAAAGATTCAAAATAACATTTATAAAATAATATAAAACAAAGGATTTTTTTTAATGGGCATTAAAAAGAATACTTTGTAATTAATTAAAAAAAAAACTAATTGTTTTTCAAGGACATGCTTTGCTACGCTTTTTGACCTGTTACGCTTTTCAAGGCTACACGCTGTTCTACACCGTGCTACGGGTTCAAACTAGGATGTTCTTCGACGCGCTACGCTGCCCTACGACGCGCTACGGTTCTCACAATGCGGCTGTTTACACAATGCCACAGATTACTAAATAATAATGCTTCGCCGATCAAGGCTACGCGCTGTTCTGCACAATGCTACGCACTGTTTTACACCAGGCTACACAGCTGAAGGCTACGCGCTGTTCTAAACAATGCTACGCCGCGCAAGGCTACGCGCTGTTCTACATAATGCTACGCCGCTCAAGGCTACGCGCTGATCTACACAAGGCTACGCGCTGTTCTGTACAATAATACTAATAATAACCCCACCTCTACGTTGACGTCGTGGTGGGGCTTGCGCGCTTTGAACTCTCGGTCTGTGCCGGTAGAGTTTACCTTACCGGAACAGGTCTAGGGTGAGCAGCCAGACTAAGAGAGATACAGAAACCCGCAGGTCAGCATGTGGCGAGCTGTTGGGCACTAGCGACCCCACGGACCCTATCTCCCGGGAGTAGTCTTGTTCCTCACCTCTAGCTTGCGTTAACTGGCTGGCTGGAGTGAACACTGACGAGGAACAGACCTCCCACCTCTTTCTTGCCTTTATTGGCCGGCTTGAGTGGAGATTCGCAAGAGCAAATGTGCTCGGGGGAAGAAGTATTCCAGTAAGTGTTCGTAGAGATCTTGTGAAGGACATGTTGCCTCCTTGTCGCTACGTCACTATGTGCTAGCGACCTTTTTCGGGGGCCCATTATTGAGTGTGCAAGTCACCCCCTGCCATTTTATCCGTGTATATAAAACATTGATCAGACAGGGGCCATTAGTTCGTCCATAGTTCTTTTCTTGGTAATCAACCCACTTTAACCACCCAAACCCATAGTCCAACTTTTTATTTTTCCATATCCTGCAATAGTCCTACACCAACCGGGGGTTGTCCTTGGGTGCAATTGTATAGTGCATACAGGGAAAATCGTCGGTTGGTGCCGCATTTAATTAAAATTTTCTAAGGGGCCTCTGCGAGTTGGCTTCGGCCCCTCATACGCCTTCCAAAGGACCGGGACTCCATGGTCCCGAGATATATAGACACATAAAAATAAATAATAATAATAATAACGACACCGACTTCCGAAATTAAAGTTATTTTTCACTTTGTAGGTACTGTTTGTTTTTGGAAGTTGGTTGTGTTTTTTTTTTTGTAAAAAGGGGTTTATAATTTTTGTATGTACCTCGTTAGATAGCTGATTAAATGAAGATGTCTTCCCCGTAATTGGTACGCTTAGTGTCATAGTAAAATTTTGAGATAACTGCTGCCAAATTTCACGTACGTAAACGTACGTACGTACGTAAAATTGTTAATAAACTACTTTCTTTAACTTTTAACTGTTTGATATTTTAGAAAATTTGGTTACAACAAAAGGTGTGTTAACGTATTATGTACCTAACGGTATAATATACCTAATGGGATTCGAGAAAACCCAATTTTATGTATTTTTGAAAATTGCTCAGAATTCGTCACTAAATATCACTCTCAATTTGAATGGCCTTCATTGCTATTCCATTGGGTACCAAATACCTTAACAAACCTTTACTCGTAGATGTAACGAAATTAATTTAATTTTCTAAAGCGTCAAACAGTTAAAAATTATAAGATGTTTTGCGCGTTTGATGTTCCGCGGAGTGGCAAAGGTCGAATTTGCAAATTGTTGAAATATTTAAATATGATGTGGCCTCCTTACCACCCAGCAATCATTCCTACGTCATGTAGCTAGATTCTCGCGACGTCGCAAGTTGAGACGCGAGTGGTTAGTCTAGTATTAGTCGTAGTCGATGAACTAATCACTGATCACTTGTCGTTAAGTTGTTACGAGATAACCTCCCGGTACCGAAGGGCTTGTCTAACCCCTTACAGTACCTAATGATAAAAGCCATTCAATTAGAGAATTTAGAGAAAATTTTAAATTTTGTGACGATATCTCGGAAATTTCCAAAAAAATATTAAAATTGTTTTTTCTCGAATCCCATGAATTTTCATCAATTTTCAGGTGCGACCAAACACCCACACCACCACACGCTTCCCTATGTGTTTGTTATTCCAGCGCACGGCACTCGTGGGTTGCAGCTGAAAATCAGCGTCAGGTGGTACACCTTGTGTTGTCATCTGACATTATGCTGAACTGAGGCCCTTTTGGCATTATAATATTTGTTTTTTGTTTTTATAGTTTTAAGGTGTTTTTGTTTTGCTGTAATACCAATAAACGCATTTTTCTTAATTCTTTCTTTCAAACTGACGTGTTCGCACCGCCGCCGCCGCGCCGTCCGATAGCGAGTATCGACATCGAGGTATGGAGATAGCGACCGCGATCGCGAGCATCTTTGGCATGTAATTACCGTAAAGGAAAGAGTCGCCTATACCTAGGTAAACGACTAACCATGTGCTTGTTTTAGGTTGAACAGTCGATTTGTTCAGAAACTCACCGTGAAAACTTAGATGAAGTGAAAGGTCTTCTTCATTGTGTGATTTTTAAAGAATAGATCGGCAGATGTCATCATCTGCCTAGCCTTTTCCCAACTATGTTGGTGTCGGCTTCCAGTCTAACCGAATGTAGCTATTTTACATGGGAGCGACTACCTATCTGACACAACCCAATTACTAGGAAATACGATACCGCTTAATAAGACTGGTTGTCAGACTTTCGGGCTTCTGACGACCCGTAACGACTGTCAAAGACGTGCTTTCCGAGGCACGGAGCCGATTTCCTATAAATATTATTATTTATTATTGTCAAAGAAGCTCAACGCGTCAATGAAATTATCTATTGCAAAATCAAATATGTACTTAGGTACATCCAGGTACACTCAAGTAATTTAAGAATAATAAATAGGAAGAAGGTATTTTTTTTCCAATCTTATCTTTATTAACTTGTCTATAAACTATGGTTATCTAGTACAATGTCTATGATAATAATGAGTAAATCATGATCATAAATCATATTATGTATATTTGCGGACTAAATTACTTTTATTTCTACGTATCTAAGGCAGGTATCACACCTCCGCCGCAAAACCGCAGTAGTTCAACCATGATTAATTGTCGGTTGTACGACAGGCGAAACAGCCAGTTCAATGTACAAATTTGATTATGATTCTTTCTCTTTCTCGTGTGATTTTGCCGATCTGCTCGAAACCTGGCTGGACCATCGCGCTTATTCCGCTATTTCTTGCGGTGCCATGGTTTTTTCGTAGGTACGTATCTGTGGCAGTCGACAAATTTATAAAACGAAACTTCCATTGTTTTTGTAAAATGGATGTTCTATTTAAGAAAAACGAATCCAAGAGTCCGGAGTAAACGTATACTGTATTTACTAAGTTGAAAACGACGACATTTTGCTCCCTTTGCTATAATTAAACCGTTGTTCGACGATATTCCGCTACTCGAAACGCGATATAATGTACAACTGTTGCACAGCGGAATTTGTATAGCGGTTTCGCATAATTATTTCGCGTCGAAGGTGTGCTAAGGCCTTAATAGTTTTGCACACAGAAAATGTGCGTGCTAATGTGGACGCAAAGTTTGTTACCAAGGTGGACAGAACGGGAACTTCGATAAGCAGCAATGGAGCGGGAGCATTAGATAATAATACAGTGGCCATCATTGGCGTAGCTAGGAAGTTTGCCTAGCAGCGGTCCAGCTGAACTAACCACATGCAGTCATTTAATGAGAGATCATAAGTCCATCCTATAGTCAAACCAATATTATAAAGGTGAAAGTTTGTGAATTTGTATGTTTGTTACTTCTTCACGCTCAAACGGCTGGACCAATTTTGATGAAATTTGGTACACAGATAGTTTATAACCATGATTTGTAGGTTACTTTTTATCTCAATAAATATAGGGATCGAAATTTATGCGGGTGAAACCGCGGGGCGCGGCTTGTAATAAATAATCCCACCAAAAATATTTCATCAATCAATCAAATCAATCAAAAGTCATTTATTCAAACTATGCTGAGAATCAGCAGTTTTCGAATGTCAAAATTACAAAAGACAGTCCCACAAAACGCCCACCCTTCACCTCTCTTTCATGTAAAGTATCTAGGTTTACTTAAATAACACTTTCACTGTTAAAAAGTTATCAGATCTAATGTAGAGCCAAGCCCCTCAATCTACCAGACCCAACTCTACAAACCTTGGTCTTGGTCAAAATGTACGGCTCTAATAAAAAGTAAAAAAAAAACAGAAGTAAATGATAAATGATTTTATTTTGTAAGTAGGTTTGTACAAACACTTTTACACGTCAATCATATTTTAAAACTAGATGAGGTCGGCGTTTCCTATTTATCTATTCTGAGAAGAAAGGTCGAAAGAAACTCAGTGGTCACAGTCTCTTTTAAAGTCCAGACGTAATCTTGGTCTGATCATATGAAGACCATGTAGGTCATGGTCATGGTCATGTAGGGTGAGATGGTCTTTTGAGGAAAGAACCACACAGATTGAGAAGACCTGTCCAGTCAGTGCACGCATTTGTCAGAAATCGTGCAGCTCAACTCAAAACTTAGGGAGCTCAACGATTCGACGAACAATACCAAAGAAAGGACATTTGGGTAGGCCACTTTAATTACTCAAACTGCCTGACCATGACAAAAACTAAGAGAAGAGAGAGAAAAATAAAAAATAATATAAATAAAATGACCCACATAGTCTTCACATTCACAATAATTAAAATAATAGAATACTGTACAAAGTAAGCAAATTCATGAATGTCAAATTGAATATTAAAAAAAACAACAATAAAACAGAAAAAAAAAATTTAAAAACATTCAATATGTAAAAAATTGGAAGCAGCTCAATCCCAAGCCTTTATGTCCTCGATATAATCCTTAACGGTATAAAAGGCTTTCTGGCACAACTTACGTTTAATGAATGGTTTGGGTTTTTGTAAGGCAATTTTATTATTTATTAATTTATTATCGTGAACGGGGCTTGGAACTTTAGTATAAAAGCGTATACATTGGCATCTGAACGAGTCACCTATTTTCTTGAGCCTTGTTGTAGGTACAACAAATATGTGTTTGTTCCTAGTATTTATATCATGGATATCACTGTATTTTTAAAACAATTTTATATTTATATGGGCATATAAAAGATTTTCATAAATATATTGAGAACACATTTAAAGAGATGAATGTTATGACTGTGCCAGTCATCTCTTTAAATTTGTCTCTGACCGTATCAGCGGCATTTCCCCACAATAGA
This sequence comes from Apamea crenata, assembly GCA_949629185.1. Lineage (NCBI taxonomy): Eukaryota > Metazoa > Arthropoda > Insecta > Lepidoptera > Noctuidae > Apamea > Apamea crenata. Next base: position 9,626,193 of record OX451372.1, read on the forward strand.
ATACCGTACGACATTACACTATCAAAATAGCTAAAGGGGACTAAACGGGCTGTCTCTATATCGGTTAAATTACGTTTTTTTTCTAACAGCGTATGCTGCGGAACTTAGCTTTTTTGACAATTTATCTATATGTGGACCCCACTGAAGCTTAGCATCCAAAGTTATGCCCAAGAATACTGTGCTGTCTTCAGGATTCAATTCTTCGCCCTTTATCAACACATTGGTTTTCACCTGCCTAACGTGAGGTAGCATAAACTTAATGCATTTGGTTTTTTTCTCCCTAAAGTTATACCGTAAAGAAATCGTGTCGTGTACAAAGTGCCTTACTATTCTCGATCATAAACTACTAGGTACTCGAACGTTACTTTTAACTGTAACAAACATTCTTGAACTATGTTAACTTTTAAATGAGTCATCGTACCGCGGAATGGAAACCATCAAGACACAACGTCTTACGTCGGCAGTATGTAAGGTGTATAGGAGTCTGCCAGGGTCGCGGGTTGTTCGAAAGACTTACCGTGGCCCCTGGCACAGGCAAGTGAAGATACACGGGTGGGTTTTAGTCAGTAAAAGTCAGCCCTCCCGGTCCGCCCAGAACGGGAGAAGTCATTTGATGATTTCTAACCCAAAAAAAAGGCGTAGGTATAGGTACAATTGTATCTACGTTTACAGTAAAGTTTACTCCACCCCGGCAATGCCACAGGAACCTCACAAAAATCCTACAAGTTATTCTTCTTTACAAAAAGGTAATTAAATGTATAAAAATATACTTTATTTACACGTGCCAATGTTCAAAATCAAGGTCTGGGAATAAATTCATTATTGTTAAAGTGTTATGGTGCGCACACACCGAACCAATGAAAGCGACCTTACTTCAAAGGCTTATCATGATTAGTTAAGACCATTATCTGTCTAGCCTTTTCCCAAATATGTTGTTCAGGTAAACACCAGTGTGTTTAGTTGCATCCGGTTAGACGGAAAGCCGACCCCAGAAGTCAGATAGTTGGATACTGGGTAAGATACTGATCCTACCAAATATCCGACTATCTGACCTCCACAATCTAGTTAGGTACTGGGTAACACGATACCCTTTGGTTGTTGTCAGTCTTTCGCTTATGATTAGTTTTAAGGCAAGAAAATTAGTAATTCAATTCCCAATTAAAATCGCGGGTTCGATGTCTACATCAGTAACCAGCAGTGCGATTCTGTAACCATCTCACCGTGAAAACTTAGGTGAAGTGAGCGTGGAGTGAGCTGTCATTCCAACCAATAATAGGGATTGACAGCTCGCTCTAAGCTCACTTCACCTAACTTTTCACGGTGAGATTTTTACAGAATCGATCGGCTGGATAGCCTAATTATCACATGGACCTGCATTGTTAGACTCACATTGTATAATAAGTTTATTACTGCCTAGCCTTTTCCCAACTATATTGGGGTCAGCTTCCAGTCTAACCTGATCCAACTGAATACCAGTATTTTACATGGAGCTCTAGGGCCTATCTGACCTCCACAAACCAGTTACTGGGTAATACCATGGATATGTTTAGTTCGCTGGTCTTGAGGTTGGACTGCACCCTAATTGCGTAACACACGATCAATCGGAATCGGTTTCATTTTGACAGTTCAACAACATTCATTGCGTTATTTACGTTGTTAAGCAGACACATGACACATTTTTTGAACATATGAAGCAATGGATTAGCAATATCCTTCAAAATGATTCAGATTGAGATTGATTGTGTGTTACGCACCCGGTCGTCCTCACGTTTTCATGAAGACATCTCAGCACTTGGATGTATCGTCAATGGAATTGGCATCAATGCAGCGACTCCAAAACAGACCTGAATGCCAATTCTCGTAATTTAAAACGTTCAAAATCTAGTCGCAGTCTCATCTCGGCGACAAACAAATGTCAAAAACTTGTCCAAATTTAGGGAATTTGGAAGTATTTTTGACAGATTGAGACTGAAATCAGACTGTGAACGTTCTTAAAATTACGAGAATTGCCCTTCTGGTCTCGATAGAGTAAAAAGTACTTATAGAAATACATGTCTATTGGACAACCAATTTGAGAGTTGTTACAACTCTATATTAGATCTCATCATCGCGTGTTCGTATTTTACAAGATCGACGATCATTTCCGAAGCGCCTATTTTTTTTTGGACATCGGAAGTGCAATTCTCGTAATTTTAAGAACGTTCACAGTCTTATCTCAGTCTCAATCTGTCAAAAACACCTCAAATTTCCCTACATTTTGACAAGTTTTTGACATTTGTTTGTCGCTGAGATGAGACTGCGACTAGATTTTAAACGTTTTAAATTACGAGAATTGGCCTTCTCTACATAAGTTACCTTGGTAAATTAGCTAAATTATTCATTAGTACATTATAAATAAACTATTTGCTAGTTAATTTATAATGTATTAATGAATAATTTAACTTTTTTTTAGCTTTCAATATACAGGGTGACAGGGAAACTCGACGTATTCTTGACAGGGGTTATACTAGAGGTCATTAGCAACAAAATATTAAGTCTAGTGACTCTGACTAGGGTTCAGTTTTGACCCCTAGTCAAAACTGGATGGTTAAAAAATAAAAATTTTGCTATTAAAGACCTTTTATTTCGAATATTATACAACGTGTCCCAGAAATCAACGTCAAGCCGAAAACGGGCAATAGGCCAAGTCGTGACAGCTATTAGAAAAATATAAAAAAAAATCTTGGTCATGTACTTTTCGAATTATAAGCATTCAAAAATAAATCTCAAAAAGTGACACCCTGTGATGATTTTTCAAGTCCTGTGACTACATTATTAACATTTCGGTAGTTTTTTTCTCTGTGATCTAACCATGAATAACCCTTCTGTAAATTACAGTTAAAAGTTAAAACGTAACTGCCTCAGTTTTAAATTAAATGTTAGATTTTTGCCCAATATTGAATTCAAAATAATGACATCACCCAACTTTAACCGACTGTACTGAAAAAAAAATCTACTACACTATTTTGGCAAGTAACTTTAAAAGATGGCGCGTTTAGTCAGGATTCCAAAATGGTATAACACATACTAATTGCTACTTCTTAATTGAGGAAAAAAAGTACATTGTTGGTTTTAGGTGCATTTGAAATAAAATTCAGTCGTTGGATTTCTTTTATTATAATTTTTATTAAATCAGATTTACGAAGTTTTATAACAAATGTTCAAACTGTTTTCCTTCAGCTGCAATGCAAGTTCTACATCTCTTTAAAAATGATCGCGTAATAAGACGGGCGTATCTTCTTGAGTTGATGTATTCAGCGGCTTCTGCAATTCTTTGGCGCAGCTCGTCTAAATCTTGAATTGGCTTAGAGTACACTTTATCCTTTATCGTACCCCAGTAAAAAAAATCTATGGGGTTTAAATCGGGTGAACGGGCAGGCCACGAAATTGTACCACCCCGCCCAATCCACCTATCGGGGTATTCTCGATTGAGAAACTCTCGTACAGTGAGAGCATAATGCGCTGGGCAGCCATCTTGTTGATACCACATGCTGCCGTAAATGTTCAGTGGCACTTCTTCCAATAATTCTGGTAATTGGTTCTGTAAGAAGTTCAAATAACCCTGGGCATTTAAATTCTCCGGCAGCTCGATTGGACCAATAACTTTACCATTCAAAATTCCCGTCCACATATTTACTTTAAACTGGTACTGAGATCTATCTTCCCGCATCAAATTTGGATTTTCCACGTGCCATTCGTGCAAATTGTGGAGGTTCATGTAACCGTCCTTTTTAAATGTTGATTCATCGGACCATAGAATTTTTTCAAAGAATCGCGGGTCCTCTCGGTGCCTCTGCAACATCGTTCGACAAAATCGTACTCTCTCTGGGTAGTCTCGGGGTAGCAGACTTTGTACTCGTCGTACATGGTATGGGTGAAACTCGTTCTTTTTTAAAATACGATGTGCAGTACTTTTGGGGACTCCTATGCTCTGTTCAATTCCACGTACTGAGATACTTCTGTCTTCTTCAACTGCTTGCAAGACTTCGGCTTCGTAGGGCATAACGGGTCTTCCCTCGCTAACCATTTGGCTAGGAAATCGACCCTCTGATAATGACCGATGCACATTAATAAATACTCGATGATCGGGATGACGCTCAGCATTCGGGTATCTCTCATGATACACTCTTGCTGCAGCATTGGCGTTGCATAAGCATTCTCCATAAATGAGATGCATGTTGGCGTATTCCTGTGCGGTGTATCGAGATGGCATGATAAAACACTACACAAACACGGGGTTGCGATTAAAACAAGTCCGGGGTTGTCAGAAACGGTGCAGATAAATCCAAATCACAATGCAAATCAAGTCCAATAAACAAAGCCACAGTTGTAAGTACGAAGTCAATACGAATACAAAAAGATGTGCAGTCAACGAAAGAGCGTAACGTACTGCAGTATTGCACAATTTGCCGATGCATCCCTGTTTAGCCAGAGTAGCGTCTCTATCTGTTTCACTCACACATATGAAATGATGTGTCAATCCGTCTCCCTCTTAGTTAGATAAAAGTAGCGTCACTATCTATCTCGCTCCCACTTGTCAAAGTAGCGTCACCTCACATTAGTTAAAATTAATCTTTCTCGCTCACACTAGTCAAAATAACGTCACTCTTCGTCTCAATCGAACTTTTATGAAATACGGCTTCATAAAAAAAAATGTTTTTTCTCAATTAAGAAGTAGCAATTAGTATGTGTTATACCATTTTGGAATCCTGACTAAACGCGCCATCTTTTAAAGTTACTTGCCAAAATAGTGTAGTAGATTTTTTTTTCAGTACAGTCGGTTAAAGTTGGGTGATGTCATTATTTTGAATTCAATATTGGGCAAAAATCTAACATTTAATTTAGAACTGAGGCAGTTACGTTTTACTTTTAACTGTAATTTACAGAAGGGTTATTCATGGTTACATCACAGAGAAAAAAACTACCGAAATGTTAATAATGTAGTCACAGGACTTGAAAAATCATCACAGGGTGTCACTTTTTGAGATTTATTTTTGAATGCTTATAATTCGAAAAGTACATGCCCAAGATTTTTTTTTATATTTTTCTAATAGCTGTCACGACTTGGCCTATTGCCCGTTTTCGGCTTGACGTTGATTTCTGGGACACGTTGTATAAGTTTTGCAAGTATTTTTTTTTCAAATGATCACTCATTTTTCAACTTTCAGAAAAGTATCAATCAAATGTTTGGAGTGGAGTAGTTTTTTTCATAATTAATAATTGTTTTTGGTAACAAGTCAGAAAATTTCTAAAAAATCAAAGAATCGACACAGATCAGTAACCATCCAGTTTTGAACCCTAGTTAACTGGATGGTTACTGATCTGTGGCTAAAACTGGAGCTTGATGTGTCGCCGTGTGCACTGAGCAGACAGCGGAACGGTCGCTGGCTTGCCATAATTACTAAACTGCGCGTAACGAGCTCCTAAACCATACATTTGAAGGAAAGAGTGTCAAGGAAAAACAATATCCGCACTATACGATTCAGCTAATTAACAATTTTTATTTGAAAAATATTAATACACAGGTCAAATGGCCTTCGTAACACATACACATACACAGATGGCACATACTTTTGGTGGATTTCATTAATTAATATATTTTTTCTTCATGTATGGCAGTGTCGCAAAATATGGGTCATCTAATCTTACATCCTATCCTACTTCCTACTAATATTATAAACGATAAAATTTGGGAAAATGGATGGGTATATGTTTGTTAATCTTTCATGCAAAAACTACTGCACGGATTTGGATGATATTTGGCACACAGATAGTTCATAACCAGGATTAACACATAGGATACTTATTATCCCGATATTCCTGCGGGATCGAAACTTATGCGGGTGAAACCGCGGGGCGCAGCTAGTACATAATAAACCCATACGTTCTTCCGACGGGGATCGTAGCAGGTGACGTTCTATAGTTTCTTCCTACATTGCACAGATCTCAAGAAAGATCTCTGTGGCAGACAGGCAAAAAAGTAATGATAATAAGGTTCCCTATTTTTTACGTGCAATAATTGAACTTGATACAGAAGATGACAACATGCCAGATCACTATGAAAACACCCACGGTTCAAGACTTCGTTTTAGTAAAGAAAATAAATACCGGATCGGAAACCGGTCGGATTTGAAAATCTCTTTTTGCTTGTGATAGATAATTCTTGAGGAAAGCTATAGGCTATTTAACATCATGCTCAATCTTGAGGAGAAAGAACGCTAACCGAAAACGAAGTGGTAGCCCGGACAGGTGATGCGATACGACGGGGTGGGGCGGGAGAACAAGAAATCTCACGGCGACGAAGTCGCGGGCAGAACCTAGTGCAAAATAAAACCAATGCTAGTGGAGATTATGAAGCCTCATTAGTATAGTAGGTATGTATGGTCACCAAAGAAACCGATAGATGTTTTCGAATAGTTAATTTATCAAATTAAACATTCGAAAACCTCCATCGGTTTCTTACTTAACTTCAACTATATCCGACGGGGTTGATTTCTTATCTCTTTTGGTGACAATACCTACGGTGCCTGGATGGTGCTGGAGGATTTGGGGGGCTTGTGGCTAAGTAATAACAGCCGCACGGGTCGATCGATCAGGTTAAGCAACGCTTGCCGCGGTTGGTCCGTGGATGGGTGACCATATTTACATACCAAGACCCCTCCGTGCCTCGGAAAGCTCGTTAAGCCGTTGGTCCCGGCTGTCATTCGTTGATCTTTGACAGTCGTTACGGATCGTCAGAAGCCCGAAAATTTGACAACCAGCCTTAACAAGGGTATCGTATTACCCAGTAACTGGGTAGTGGAGGTCAGATGGGCAGTCTTTCCATGTAAAATGCTGGTATTCAGCTGCATACAGTTAGATTGGAAGCCAACCCCAACATAGTTGGGAAAAGGCAATGGCAGATGATGATGGACTACGGTGCCTGGATAAGATTAGATGGAAAGAAAAAGTATTTATTGTTTTTTTAATTTTAGCTTTAGCGGCCCAGAAAGAGATGGCGAGATGACCTGGACGCGTACCACGAGGGCTGGTTCGAGGTGGCGCGGGAATAGAGGTCCTGGAAGGATTTGGGGGAGGCTTTTCCCCAGCAGTGGGACAGTATAGATAGTAAAAAAAAATATTATATGTTTCGTACATACCTAAAGTTTACGTAGACATTTCCCCAGTTGAACAAACATTACATTTTTTTATTTATACTTTTAAGGCAAAATAAAGAAGCAAGTTGTCGAGATGCTAAATGCATAAGACTTTTATGAGAATCGACTGAAACATAATTACCACCTCGAACACGGCAACGATTTGTACCAAGAAATTTTTAATGTTTATGAGTTACTGCCAATTGTTCTTGTGTATCAAAAGAATTTTAACAAAATCTGTGTCTATTGTTTTAATAATAATAATAGCCTGCTGACCAATTTCGGTCACGGTGGCCAAACTCAATGGAGAAGGTACGCAGGAGACATTATAGTGCACAAGTGTGCGTAAACACAGATGCGCTCTCTGTTCATTTTTTCCTCTCATAGTCCGATGGGACGGCTATCCTACACGACCGAGGAGAGATCAGGAGAATTCTCGTAATTTAAAACGTTCAAAATCTAGTCGCAGTTTCATCTCGGCGACAAACAAATGTCAAAAACTTGTCAAAAGGTAAATTAGATGTAATTTTTGACAGATTGAGACTGAGATCAGACTGTGAACGTTCTTAAAATTACGAGAATTGCCCCTCTGGTGCAGGACAAACGGCTTTACGTGCTTTCCGAGGTACGGGGGGTAATAAGCCGCGAACTTCCAAACTCCGGACTGTTACTAAGAAATTCCAATACACAATAGCCCTTTGTCCGACCTGGGAATCGAAGCCAGGACCGCACGCTCAGCAGTCGCGCTTGCGAACACGAGACTGAAGAGGCAGTTCAATCTATTGTTTTAATGCAAATTATTCGCCTTTGACCAAAAACGCTTGAATTGCACTGATCAGGCGTGGGAACATTGGGAGTTAAAAAAGAAATTGTATAATTTTATTATAACCCGAAAGTTTTCAGTAGAAAGGGGTTTTGACTGTTCAACAACATTCTTTGCGTTATTTACGTTGTTGAGCAGACATATTTTTCAAACATATTTAGCAATGGATTTGCATATCCTTCAGAATGATTCAGATTGTGATTGAAAATGTGTTACGCAATTAGAGTGCTTTTTCCAATAACATAAATAAAGAAGTACCTATAAGTAAGTGCCTAGTATCAAATGTCAAAAACAAATAGTAGGTACAGTTAAGCACGGAACTCTAAAACATGAAACATGGATGATAATTCATCAACTAAATAATCAACTAAAAATTATTAGACTGATAGATCAAAAAATGTCGGACTCAACCGAAAGTACTTATATACTCGTAGTTTATTTTTATAAGTGCAAAATCACATAATGTAATACAAATAATAGAAAATATCTCATTGTTTCTCTTTGTAACATATCAACGTATTGTTGAAACTAATTGTTTTTCAAGGGCATGCTTTGCTACGCTGTTCTACGACTGCTATGCTACGCTTTTCAAGGATACATCCTATTCTACACCGTGCTACGGGATGTTCTACGAGGCGCTACGTTTTCAAGGCCATGCTGTGCCACGTCATGCTTAGTACGCTATTGAAGGCTCGCGTAGCTGCTCTACGACACTGTTTCCACAATGCTAGACCGTTCAAGGCTACGCGCTGTTCTACACAATGCTACGTCGTTCAATGCTACGCGCTATTCTACACAATGCTACGCCGCTCAATGCTACGCGCTATTCTACACAATGCTACGCCGCTCAAGGCTACGTGCTGTTCTACACAATGCTACTCCGCTCAAGTCTACGCGCTGTTCTACACAATGCTACTCCGCTCAAGTCTACGCGCTGTTCTACACAATGCTACGCCGCTCAAAGCTACGCGCTGTTCTACACAATGCTACGCAGCTCAAGCCTACGCGCTGTTCTACACATTGTGCATTGCTACGCCGCGCAAGGCTACGCGCTGTTCTACACAAGGCTACGCCGTTCAAGGCGACGCGCCTGGTATACACAATGCTACGCTATTCAGGCCACGCTGTTCTAGCACCGTTATTATAGAAAGAACTGCACAAGGTAACGTAAGATAACGATATTAGTTATTTCGAACTATAACGATATTAGTTAGGTTAGATAACACTAGTGATTCTCTTGCGTTAATATTGGATACCTAATATGTCTTATTTTGTTCTAAGTAAAACCAAACAGTTGAAAAGCGGGGAATTTATCTTACTCAGCATTTTTGAGAAAAAAGAATCACTATTATGTATAATTCACGAATTTTGTATAATTGACGTTATTTCAAGTTCAAATATCAATATATAAATTAAGTTGATTTCAGAGTGACTAACACTATTGAAAACGTTATAAAATTGTTTGAAGTTGTAGCGTAAACTGAACTTTATTGTGTAGATACGAATTAAAGTTAATTTTCCATAAACTCATATTTGTTTACATTTTTGGCGAATATGTCGCGACACAAATTTAGTAAAGATAGAGTTGTAATCAATAACACTTGGAATTGATTTTAGTCGCAGTAGCTGCCTCACCGTTTCCTGAATTAAAATATTTCCCAGTGATAATTTAAAATGATAATAATGTGTAAGCTTTTATAAAAAATAAATATATAAATCTACAAATATCACTTACATTAATAAAAAATCTTCTGAAGCCTTCAAATTAAAACAGCACCACAACTTTTGTAATTCGCAAATGGGCGTGCGCTTACGCACTGCCTTCAAGACGTAAATGGGTCCAAATGCGTAAATTATCCGCCCCATCGAGTCACATTATTTATGCCACCTCGATTAGATAATTGTTCCTTGTTCTACATGTTCGAGTTTTTTCGAACATGTAAATATCTTTTGAACTGTGTATGCGTATCTTTCAGCGATAAAATAAATAAGCATTTTTCGTAAGCGTTTTGGGTCATATCTATGGAGGACTCATAGATAATTATGACCCCACATTTGAGTCACGGAATACGACATTATAATGGTTATCCTAAAGGGATGATCAAGCCTATCCCCCCGACTGGTCATGTTGTCACAAGTACAACTGCAGAGCATGAGCTCTTGGGTTCGATCCCCATGTCAGAAAAGTGATGTGGATCTCAGTTGTATCCAGAAGTTTAGATTTGTTTCCATAATGTACTCTGTGGTTCCCGGTAGTGGCAGCAAGCTCGACCTTACTACATAGGACTAAAACCAAACTGGCGAAATGTAAGTGTATGGTATATAACAACACAAACCCGACGTAACAAAATAATACATCACGGCAGTTTTGAAGGTAATTTTTTAAGATTTACTTTAGTTGCCGTATATAATCAGCTGTCGTTAAGCATTAGGTAATAGGTAGACAAAATGTATACAACATTCAGGTCAGCAGCAATGACGATTAACATTTCAGTTCTGTCATTCACGGGTAGTCAGAAGCCCGAAAGTCTGACAACCAGTCTTACTAATGGACATCGTGTTACCTTGTAATCGTGGAGGTCAGAGAGATAGTCGCTCCATGTAAAATACTGTAATTCAGCTGCATCCGATGAGACTGGAAGCTGACCCCAACATAGTTGGGAAAAGGCTAGGCAGATAATGACTTACATGAAATTCTGAAGATCACATTTAAAAGTAACAATGTTAATCTATTTTTTGTTGCTGACTGTACCTACATGGTTGTTATGCTGTCATGTTACTAATTGGTTTCCGTTACAATAATTAACTACTGAACACTGACACCAAAACTACATAATCGTTGAAAACTAAACGTTTAGCGTAGTTCCTGAAAGATACCTTATCCGGAATTACAGTGAAAATTATGAAGTCTTACTGGCGACGCATCACATATGCACGCGCATTGACCCAGGGGAAGGCGCGGTACCGAACGGTGTCGGGGTACCGAACCCGGTACGCGACGGCCGGTCTACGCCCTCCACTCCACTCACCTCCCAGACGCGCTCAGTTACGGGCATTCCATTGTTTAATTTCAATTAGTTGATATGTGAATTATGGTATTACACCTATTCCACTGCTTCTTTTATTATAAAGTCCCGATTGAGCCCATTCACTTACTAACAATACAAAGCGATTTCTGGCAAACAGCGCTTTCCTAAAAAATAGCAATATCGTAGTAAGATTTTGAAGTTCCTAACCAAATCAAAGTAATTCTGTCTGGAAACATTGTAAAAGCCAATTTTTTTTAGTTTGTTTTTGTCGAGTTTCTTGCCCGCTCATCTGAACAGGAAAATACCAATTGTAGCCGTGCACCTAGCGTCTAACGTTGTATAAGAGCCCAAAAGAAACATATGAAAAAAAAATTAAGGTTTAGCATTTAAGTCCGCAACAATTGACTTGTAGGTTTAATTTTTTCTGAAGTCTAAAAAGAAGCGAAGAAAGAATTTACATAAATTAAACAAAAAAATAATTTACAAATAATTTAATTTGAAAAAATCGATTGCTAATGGAGACTTAAATCTCATCGATGCTTTAGGAGTTTTACGGCTTACTGGTTGTTAGTCTACGCAGATGATAATGTTTGATTAAATTATTAGAAGGTAGGGAGACGGGGGGAGGTAGGGTAAATAGGAAGGGTAGAAGATCGCGGGGAAGACCTGAATGAAACCCGCACAGACCAGGAAAGCATGACAAAAGGGAGGAAGCTTCTAATCAGCAGCGGGTGGAGCAAGGCTGCCAATGATGGTGATGATCTAAAAATCTTGAGGGATCTACGAGTAGCAGACACTCATCAGTCCCTCACTGGATAGCGCAGCCCATTCGAACACATGATACAGACGCATATGTGGATTCTCGTTTTTAACTGAAAAACAAACAATACAGTTTTATTATCATACCGACATCATTCATTTCGTACCCAAAAAATAAAGTGCTGGCCTGAGGGGTAGTTGCGTAACAAACTATCAGTAGGGGTTTTATTTTGACAGTTCAACAGTATTCATTGCGTTATTTACGTTGTTGCGTAGACACACAGTATTCTGAAGTATTAATGCCATCATTATATCACTGCAAAAAAGGGATGGTGCTATCGGCGTTCTATAGCCCCATCTCTCTCTCACATTAGAAAAATGATGGCAAGAATACGTCATAATACGGACCCTGGGCTGTGGTAAGCGAATCACGGCTCAGCACTGCTGCCAGACCTGCCGCTACTACGCGAGTTTTTTTTTTTTTTCGGGTGGGAAATCATCAAATGAGCCCTCCCGCTCTGGGTGGAGCGGAAGGGAGTGTCAGACTCTTACTGACTAAAACCCACCTGTGTTCCTTCCTTAGCCCTTTATGTTCCAGGGCAGCGGTAACCCTTTCGGACGATCCCGCTACCCTGTTACGACGCGAGTTACAATAAAGTATGAGTGTCGCTTCTATACGTTGCAATAGTTTTCTTTGTTTAACTATAATAGAGAAACTGTGTTTATTAATTGGATGTCTTACCTACAACCCTCACGTAAAGCTTGGTAGGCCGATCAGGGATGGGCCACTTGGGCCTTCCAAGGGTAAAATGGGTCGTTGATGGTATGCCCTTGTGAAATTCCTGTTGCAAAATAGTTAATGTATAAAGATGACAAATTACACGCAAGCCAGTTCAACTGCTGGTAACTTGGTAAGTGATCACTGATCATGTCGGCATGAATAAACACATTTAATTTCTGATCACCACCGGAATACCAGACGCATCCCAGTTGCGTTGCTATCCCAGAGACATCATCATCACCGCCTAGCCTTTATCCAACTATGTTGATGTCAGCTTCCAGTCAAACTGGATGCTATAAATGAGTATTTTACATGGAGCAACTGCCTATCTGACCTCCACAACCCAGTCACTGGGTAACACGATACCCCTTGGTAAGACTGGTTGTTCGACTTTCGGGCTTCTGACGACCCGTAACGACTGTCAAAGATCCACGAATGACAGCTGGGATCCACGGCTTAACGTGCTTTCAGAGGCACGGAGGGGTCTTGGTATGTAAAGATGATCGCTCATACCTGCTATCCCAGAGAGATGACATAAAAAATGTGGCTGCTCTCTTGCCCTTTGGGAGATTACAGGAGTGACGTTATTTATTGTTCATAAAATATGCAGCGAGAACCATGGCTACAATGATTGTTGAAGACACTATCAACCACAGTAAATTATACCCTGTTTTATTAGAACAAACAATGAAATTACTTGGTCCCAAATATTCTGTCGTATGATCTGCGGTTGTTGTCGATCAGTGCGCGCGGCTTTAGGGTTATAGTCCGGAGGGTGGAACAGCATGTCGTAGGCACATAGAGGAGCTGCCTTCGCCTTCCACTGGGTGTTCGAATACGTTTCTTTCGACTTCGGGATTATCATAGCTGTTCTAATCCTGTCCGGCAGTTTCATCGTCGTCGTCAGCGTTTTCTCGTCAATTTGCTCAGTCATTTTGCTCTACTTACTGGATTCCGCTTAGAATTTCTAACAGTAAAGTTTCGATTTCATGAAGTTTGGTAGATGGTACCAAATTTATTGTTGAGATACTCATTTGATACGTACAAAGATATTTTAAATAAACTGAATTTTGTCTTAGTCTATTGATTAAAATAGCATGTTTGGTTGAGCGAAATCAGCAGTGGAAATTAGTGATCGAATCCGAAATTGATAATAAATGTCATTTCGTGACAGTTAATGTGTCAATGAGCTTCAATAAAACCTTTGGAAATTCTATACGTCCTAATCTTTTTCGCCAATCAGCCGACTTAATGTAAAAAACGAGAACAATTAATGCCAGTTGTCGTTGTCAAAATATGATCATTGTCAAAATTTTATAACCGAAAAATGTTGTTTCGTAGCGATATTTGTATTTATAATAATTAATGCAGCCTCGAAATTCATTATGGACTGTTACAGCGTAGAGTCTGAATTTATCGGTCTGATTTAATTTTTGTTTTATTTGATTGAAAATTATTAGTTTTTTTTTTGTTCTGCACATTTATTCATATTTTTTTGTTTGTATAGAATCACTGGACTTCTTATGTCCGCCAGTGAAAAGGATCAGCAGCAGCAAGCAGGCGTTCGCTAGTTCATATAATACGGACGCGAACGACGTGCACTTGTTACGCGGTTTCCGCAATAAGTTCGCCCAACTGGCACACCGCGTCACAAAAAACCGTAAACCCCTCAAAAATTCTGAATCTTCTACATCGTTGGTACTGAAGAAAACATCTGAGGGACAGGTCAGACTACGATATTATTATCGTTAGTGAAACTGGGGATCAATTCAATACGTTCAAAGTCAGATTTTTATTATTTAATTCCGTTTTAAGGCATGACGCATTTTTCCTATTTCCAACAGATTCTAGGACAGCAGTATTCTTTTGTAAGTTTCCCGAGCTTACATAAAACGGAGAAAACTAGTTCTGCCTTACTCAAATCAGAAAAAAAGCCTAACAATTATGACAAACCACTCATAAAAGTTACAGTCATACCGAAAACGGATCAAGTTCAAGCGGCAAAGCTCCTCAGACGACGGAGATACATACCAAAAAAAGTTCACAGTACTACGTCAAATCGCGAGAATTCCATACAAACAAAGAACGTTTATTTAATAGTTGCGGGACGAAGAAAAGAGAAAATTTATGAGATCAAGACCACGGGCAGCGCCAAGCTCTCTAGCGACCACGATAGTTACGCGAAAGATGAAGAGGTACCCATAACAGAACTGTCAAATTTCAAACATCTGATCCAGTCTCTGAACATGGATAGGAAGAAGAAGAAAGAGAAGAAGGCTGCATCGGAGGCGGCGGAGTGCTCGGAAGAGCAGCCGAGGAGTGGAAAGGAATGGAATTTTTTCCCGAAGTGTAACACGTGCGCGAAAGAAAAGGATCCTCATAAGAAAAGTCGCGTGCGCATATTCGGGCAGTTCGGTATCTCTGAAGACGACAAGTATGTACTGAGATATGGAGCTACTGTTAACGATAAACAAGGTATGACGAATCTATGTCAGAAAAATATTGCGAGGCATTGCTGTGTGTTCCCTAAGCAAAATAAAATAGCAAAACTCAGGTTAAAATCGAGCCTGCAATCCTAGAACCCATATCGTTATCAACATCATAATTGGCAGCTTTGTACACTGCTAAGTATAGGCGTCCTCGCTTTCCTGGTCTGTGCAAGCCTCATTCAGATCTTGTTCGACCCATATACGAAATAGAAGTAAGGGGGGGGGGGGGATACGATAGAGTAGCTCGCGAAATTCTAATTTTCTTACGTCCTTCGTAATTTGCAGGTGTGTGTCAGCCTGACACAGACCTGCAATATACAACCTGACACTGTCACGTTGTATATTGATTAAAATATATTTCGCGACCGTAACAAATATAACTTTTCAGAATTATAATCATTACAATCAGCAATACAACTCCTGAGTTCAAACTGGCCTCAAACGTCATGATTAGTCAGTCAATAGGGTAATATGAGCTTAGAACGATATATTGATGATTTGTATGATTATAATTCTATAAATAAATATTTGTTACGGCCACGAATCGTGTTTAGATCAACATACAACCTAATACTCGTACAGGCCTGCAAATTGCAAAAAACGTAAGAAAATTTTAATTTTGAGGATTTCCCTGAGGCTTTCGCCTTAAGCAGCATAATCTGCTTGTTGCTCACAAGAGTTAACAAGCGAATTCAAAGCAACAATCTTTTCAGCTGGTCTTGGAATGCCTCGCGGTGTTATTTAAGATTTTTGATTTCCTTACCCAATTTCTAGCCAGTTTTACAATATGGACACTAATGTCTATTCATTTTGCAGTTATGTCAGATGTCGCTCAGTTGACTCGCGATTTTTCGCCTGTTATTGCCGAAACTTCATACGGAACCACTGAAGAACAGTCAGCGTAAGATTGTTCTATATACAATTTAATACCTAGTTAGAAACTTTTTACCTCCTCCTTTGCGGACGTTAAATCAGATTCTGATCAAAAAGTACATAAATTATTGACTAAGGGGATAAAGCAGTGTCTTAATGTCGCGGGCGCTATTTTGAATTCTGTAAGCAACGCCGAGGAGAATACTCTGCTTTTCGCACCTCTACTGCGAGGTAATAAAAACCAATTCGACTATCGAATTAGTAGTCTATGAAACTGTTAAATAACCGGGTAATACCTTGTTATGTGCAGTGTCATACACTATTTACCCGACTACTTGACAGAACAGGGCTATGTTTTATGCGTACTTAATTAAATATGTATGTATCTTTGTATGTGGAATTCCTTATACCCTCGAAGCATCCTAATGGCCAGATGGATTTGAATACTTGAGGTGTCTATCGAGTCGTTTGGGTTGCGCAAATGTTTGCCTGTATAATTAATTTGGTTGATATTTTTTTAATGTCTATCGTTTAATGAGGAACAAATAAATAGATTGCAACATTTTCACGCTGGCTTTACCATTTAATAGCACTAGGTATTTTATATTATATTTATATTATTATATATTTTAATACCTATACTCTTAATATGGACTTTCTGGTGAACTAGGTATGGGAAAAATAATTTCCCATTAGTCCACCTAGGTGAACAGGCGGGTGGACCATGGGCAACACACGGTGAGATCTTATTACCTAAGTGTCATTATGTTCTTCCTGCAAAGACGTTATAAGCAAGCGTGCAAGTTTTATTAAGTTTACACACATTCTCATTATATTATTATTCTATACTGTTACAATACTCAGATCTTTTTTTATTAATTACTTCTACAGGCTACAGCAAGACTCGTGTCTACAAGCTGACTATAAATATGACCTCGAAATTGAAAAACAACCAGTGAAGGAAGTAGTAAGGTAAAAACAAAATTACTAAGTTTATAATCAATACCTTTTAATATTGATATAATTATGTCAAAATTATGTTTGATTCCAGCAAGGAATCACAAGGAACTCAAGTCAACTTTAATATCCACGTTGCTGCGGCCAAAGGGCAGTGTTCAACATTTTCAGACAAGAAGGTTCAGTGCAGTTGTTGTGGTAACAGGTCGGAACATAACACTCTTAAAGATTGTCAGAGCCCTATGGTCATTATCTCTGTTTACCCTAAATCTAGCCCTGAAGATTTACTGAAAGCCATTCATTTTCCTGCCGTAAGCTCTGGAAGTACCAACCACGCACCACCACCACCACCACCGACGGGAATGGCCACGAATACGAGTAACCTTGTTACGAAAACAGAGAAAGCTTCGAATAAAAGTGATTCAAGAACAGTAAACTATAAAAGTCCTCGAATGAGTCGTTCGCCATCACCTGTACGAAAAGCATCAAAACCAAAATTGCCAGACGAGTCGCTGAAACCTCCAGTCACCGAAAAGAGAAGTCCTGATCGTCAAAAAGCGCTGAGAGCTATAAAAGAAAAGATACGAGAAAAAGATAAATTGAAACAGGACTCTAATTTACGAAAACAACTACCATTAAAATTTAATATGTCTAGTGCAACACAGGTCTCCAAAAACTTTAAGAATCTAACTGTATCGAATGCAACACAAGTATCTAAAAGAAATGTAGGTCTTTATACTGCGTCTCATGCAACACAAATGTCTAATAAAAATAATGAACACAACAATATATCTAATGGAACACAGGTCTCTGCCAAAAGAAATAAAAATTATACTTCGATCAATGCAACGCAATGCGAAGATACTATTGATAGTCTACAGGACATAGCTCCTATTAAACATTCGATGAATGAAGCGGTGGCGTCTCAAAAACATCCACAACGCAAGCCTCCGCCTATTAAACATCTCAGGACTCAGGTGTCTCAAGCAACGCAGGTACCTAAAATTAAACAATACTATTCGAATCATGCAACGCAAGAAACTAAAAGTGATCCTTTAACGATTTCTTGTGCGACACAGGTCTCCAAAAATCAAACAAATGTTATTACACCGCGGATGGCTAGAAATCAAGAAACTTTTATTGCTAAACCAACCCAGGGTTTCAAAAGCGAACAAACCTCGAGACTTATTCCAAAAACAAAGGCCGAAACTGGAACTAACACGGATCACGCTCGGGCTAAAAAAGTATTAGTAGACACATATACAAAGAAACTGACTGAACAAATGACTCAGAAACACTATACTCCTGCCAGGTTTGACAGTTCTAAGGTCACTATAAATATAGACGGCGACACAGAGTACTACGATGTGTTGTTTAATCGAGATAAAATGTCAACTGACCTGACGATTCGAAAGACATTAAAAGATATGGGTTCCCAAAAGTTTGTCGATGAACCATCGTTGGGAAATTTGTTGAGTTTACCCGATAGCGCACTAAAAGCAGGAAGGTTTGAGTTAGGAAATAAATCGCCGACGAGATGTCCGTCAATTGCGCTTTACAACGTAAGTATTCACAAGTTTGAAGACGAACATGGATCTGTAATCGCTCCACTTCGCTGGCATTATATACGTACTGTAATGTTCGTAATATCATGTAATCAACCATCATCTAGCTTTTGGCTCAGTTACAGTGGTTCGCCAACCGTCGGTGCCTACGTCTCTCGCGTTTGTCATTTAAACGGAAGTTCATTAAACGTTACAGTGTAACACTGACTGTACGTACGCACACGATGCGGCGCACTACGTACGAGAACCATCGGTCGAGTGCTCCCGCATGCCGTACGTCGATCGACCAACGTGCTATGAAAATAATGAGTGCTTTCAGTGCTGCACCTTCCGGTGAACCGACCGTACGTATACGTCCAATGTGTAAACGATTGTACCAGTTGGCACTGTTTGTCGGTCAATTCAATTCAATTTATTCAGGAACAATTCACATTGGGTTTGCAATCATTAAAATTATAAAACTAACACATTCATAATACAATAAATCATAGAAAAAAAAATACATTAACGTCTATAGAATACAGACATTTCCTCAATAGGAACGCCTTAAGTGTTGACTCAAATGAGCTCTTGTAAATTATAGTTTTTAATTTCAATGGCAACCTGTTAAAAATCCGCACTGCTTGATATTGAGGACTATGTTGAACAATATGAAGTTGGGGTTTGTTTTTTAAATCTTTCCTGCGCGTACTTTCCCTCAACTGTATCTCCTCATGTTTCATACTCATGCAGGTATTTTTTTTAAATTCACCAACAATACTATAACATAGAGGCTGGGCACAGTAAGAATTTTTTAATTTATAAAGTGCAGCCGACTGCTTTCTATTTGCGATTTCCGGACCATGGTTCGTATGGCTCTCTTTTAGAGTACAAAGGTTCTCTGGCAGTTTTTTATGTATAAAGCTATTCCCCCAAAACTGAACACTTTATCTCAACCTTGATTCTCTTAGAGCATATTATACCATTTTAAGGTGTTTTATATCTATTTCATCCTTAAGACTGCATAAGGCATAGCATGCTGAGGAAATATACGAATCAATGGCTTGCAATTCCCTTTTCCAATTTAAATATTTGTCAATGTACATATACCCCTAGAAACTTTACCTCATTAACTATGTCAATTTTAACTTCACTAAGTGCGATCGTCATGCTGTCTTTATTACGAGCGGTTGTACTAAATAACATTATTTTGGTTTTTTCAGTGTTAATTATGAGCTTGTTACTTTCAAACCATGATTTAAAATCTGTTAAAACTGCATTAAACTATGCGGAAAGCCCCTGTATGTCGTTAGCTTCAACTATTGCGTTGGTGTCATCTGCAAAAACTGTCAGCTGTGTGTCGGGAAATATTTTAGTAATGTAATTAATAAAATAGGGCCCAAAATCGATCCTTGGGGTATGCCCGCTACTATATCTTGCATAGAAGACTTATTATAATTTCTATTACCATTAGCTTGCATATTACTAATATCTACATACATTTTCCTGTTTCTTAAAATATGAAGAGAAAAGTTGTAAAGTTTTGCCTCTCACACCGTAATGCTCCAATTTTGCAATGAGTAATTTGTGGTCAATTGTATCAAAGGCAGAGCTTAAATCAAGGAAAATGCCGGCTACTCTCTTCATCCTATTTAATTTAGTAACAATATCTTGCACCAATGTATACATATATAGCGTCCCCTGTTCCGACATTTTTTTGGTATCCAAATTGTCTCAAGTGCAAAACCTTGTTTAAATTTAGATGAAATACAAGTCTACTCTTAATACTTTTTTTTTAATTTTTGGACAGAGCAAAGAGTGGGTCTATAGTTTTTTTGGATCTGTTTTAGAGCCCTTTTTGTGAAGTGGGATAGTTTTTGCTATTTTTAACTGTTCCAGAAAGATACCTTCTGAAATGCATTTATTGTAAAAAAACAGCCAAAAGTTCAGCTACTATATCTAAATTTTCTTTAATTACTGCTAATGGAATGTCGTCATAGCAACATGCTTTCTTATTTTCCATACTATTTATTATTTTCACTGTCTGTCTGTCTGTGTGGTTGTTATTTTTTTGCCCTTCTGTATATTCTTCTATATATATTTTTATGTTTCTGAACACTTTCTACCAGCTTATTAGTACTACCAGCACACAAAAAACGTTTCATTTGGCTTGATGTTTTAATGCCTTTGGTCATCCACCTTAATTTAAACCATTTTTGAGTTCAATTTTTTGTTCTCTCCTTCTGTAACAATTTCTGAAAGTTGTAGTAAATGTCTTCAAGAACGTGTTCATTCCCAAAACACTCCAATCAATTTCAAGAATTCTTTGTCTAAAATCTATGTGGTTCTTATTGTTAAAACCAAGTGAAGACAAGTGTTTATTTACAAATATATATTTATTTTTATTTGAATTATCAATTATATTATCTAAGAAAAAGTCACCCAATAGCGCACCGTGACCATCTGCCAAGCCATTGTGGTCTACTTCACATCGTTCCACATAATCATACGGCAGATTAGTTATGACGTTATCTATACAAGATGCGCAATTGTTGCGAATAAACGTATTAATAAGTAGTCGGAAATTATAACATGCCAATAAACTTATGAATTCAGGAGAACACTGAATACGTACTACCAACAGACGGTCGGTCATTGCGTATTGTCAGGACCGACCGACGGCGGTCGGTGAAGCGCTGTAACTGGCCTTGAAAAGCTGCAGCCGTTTCAAAAAAAACTTCCAAACCTCTTGCTTTTTGGTTTCAGCCTTCAGAAGAAGAGTTATCATTACCGATAGTGCAACATGTTTCAAGACTTACCATACGAGATAGTCTAGAGATTTGTCACAGGTAGATTTATTTTTTATTGCTTTTCGCGTGTTCTCCTAACCTGGGGGTACCTACTCTTAAATAGTATCGGCCGAATGTTCGGCCGTTTCCTGCTACGACGTTACTATTTGGTTCGGTCGGTTCCGATCCTACACTCCTAAACTCTTTCGAATATTGACTATGGTCCCGACCCAACTGAGCCGATCCGAACTTTTTTCGCATTTTTCAATAATATTCGGTTCGGCCATGTGTCGGTCCGATCCGAACATTCGCACTTTGCGCTTCAGAGTAGACCCCCTGACCATTTTGTCAAATCAAACTTATTTTTATTTATTACTATTAACAACATAATTTTTCTAAATTATGACTGTTTTTTACAGGCGTGAAGACAATAAAACTAATAATAATATAAAGAATAAGGATATAAAGAACACACAAACTTGTTATAGGGCTCAGCTTGCCGATATCGGTGCAGATGAATCCGAATTCCTAGGTGATATTTAATTATTCGTGTAATTAGTAGAACTTCTTTGAATATAGCTGCAGGGAGGGCAATAAATACGTGCTGATATACACGAGCGGCCGTCTTAAACCCATTGGAGGCTCTGGGCACATGGATCACGGGGCCCCGGTTAAAAATAACGGTAAATTCTAAATTTAATCAGCAATTATTTTTATTTCTTTACAATCTCAATAAATAAATAATCTAATTTATTTACAAAGACACAACAATTACAATTTCCAAGCTAACACTAAAATAACAAAATTATATCCTAACTTAACTAAAACAATTCACAAACTAAAATATAGCGTCGAAAAATTCATCCGCCTAATGTGTCGTCGCGTGTACTATCTAATGTACTCGGTTAATACTTTCCAAAGAAATTAATCTCGTGACAGTCGTATAGTTGGGCCCTAGTAAGTTGTTGTCTTTAACAACTTGGCTCAGACAAGAAGTTTGCATACGCGAAGGAGATATTCATTTTTTTTTCTGTCTCGTTTACTTGTCCACTGCAATGCATCTAATAAATGAGTCCTTGTCTCATTTTATATCTAAGTACTACTATACTATATCTCTATACTAGTAATAAAGCTGAAGAGTTTGTTTGTTTGAACGGCCTAATCTCTGGAACTACCAGTTACTAGTCGGATTAAAAAAATTTTTTTTGCATTTATTAGCCCAATTCTTGAGGAAGGCTATTTAACATCACGCATAAGGGCCCTAGGGCCCTCACGCGCCGAGCAAAAAGAAAAAATGTCAGAAAGACCGCTAAGCAAAAACGGAGTAGGTATTAGCGCTAGCAAGCGATGCGATGCGACGGGGTGGGTCCGGGAAATCATTTATACTGTGCAGTTAAATAGTTTAAATGATTATTTTTCAGCTCCAATCAAGCACTTCACTGGTGATGATTGTTCCATAGTTGATCCTATTGAAAGAGACAAACAGATCCGGGAACTTCTTGGTGTGGATAAATTAAAACCCAATTACTCTAAAAGAAGTCAGGTCAGTTAGTTATTCGATATAGTGTCAGTTACAAAACTTAGGGCTGATTTTTCCATCGCCAGATAAATAACTTTTATTCGACGAATAAAACTGACGTTTGACAGTTTTTGTATGAAATAACTGTCAAGTTTACAAAATTATTCCTCGGTTAGAGTTATCAGATGATTGAAAAATCAGCCCTTAGACAGAAATAAATAACGGGGAAACTGCGAACACACTATCAGGTACATTCAACAACATTCATTGCGTTATTTACGTTGATGTGCAGACAAATTTTTCGAACATAATTATGAAATAATACAAAATGATTCAGATTGAGATTGATTTTGTGTTACGCAATTAAGGTGCTGGTTATAAACCATCTTTGTGCTTTTCATCCAAATCCGTTTAGTAGATTTGGCGTGAAAGAGTAACAAACATCCATCCATCCATCCATACAAACTATATTATGTAGAAAGTGGGATAGGATTATTAATCAATCTTTATTTAAATATAAACATCACTATTTAAATTTCGTTACAAAAGTAGGTACCTACATAGGTACATAGATACATTTAACGATAATAAAATTAAAAGTCCGCCTTTAGGAGTCCCCATATCTACATAAGACCGAAGGATGAAAAAAAATCATTGCACATCAATAAACGTGTATCGTATCATCATTGGATCCCATATAATTTAAAAGATTGTCATGTTTTTATATGACTTTTTTTATCGAAGTAGGTACCTAAGTTTAAGAGATAAGTATGGGATGTTTTTCATAGTTTTTTCGAGAAATATCTACAACGAAATACAAACTTATTTTTGCAGTCGGTAAAATCAATACTTCTAACAAGAAAAGAAACCCCGCGGTTCGACACGCATTTGACTTTTTATTTTCAGTTTTTATTATAAGTTTAATAAAAACTTAATATTGTGCTCATTTGTTTTTTTTTAGGGCCATTTTTGTGGAAACGATGTCGGACTTCCGCATCAGTGTATCTACCGGCAAAGATGGTTTTAAACTTTCATATTTTTTTTTTGTTTGCAATGTTTTTGTTTGTTCAATAATTATATTTAATAAAACTTCCTTTTTTTTAGCAAAGAAAGCCAAGTCACGGAAATTAATTATGAGTTTCATAAACCATGGCCTTGTTTCAAACGAAGTCCTTCAAAAAATGTGTCTATTCAGGTTCGGAATAAAAAATTTAAAACGTGTCTCTTAAAAAAAACCTCGGAAGAAGATGATTTAAATTGTAATTTAGGAGAAAATAAAGACGAAAATAAATCTGCTATCTTTCAGCAATTAATACTAAACCGAAACATCCATGTGTTCCTGCAAGTGGAACAGTTCTCGAAGCACAAGCCTATCATCCTTACTCGCCAACAGTACGATAAGGTAAAGAAAACAATCCAGAAGACCTTAACTACGAAGAAAAGCACTCACAATAAACGAAAGCCATTGTTGACAAAGCGTGGCTGTAGTGAACTATTTATCGGGGAAGTTAGATCCAAAAAGTGTAAGGACGCCGCCGTTGACACGCTTCAACTAAAGATTCTTCGAAAAAAGTGCAAGCCTAAAAAAGTGGACAAGTGCCTGAGTCCACTATGCCTGAGTCCACTACCAACAGGCACAGGCCAGGGATCAAGACATGACACAGCAGCACAGACTGAGTATCCCTGCAGTAAAAAACATTGTAACCATTTGGGTACAACTGATCGGAGAACTCGTAAAGCTAATGCAAATTGCGATACAATAGGCGACTTCCACGATTCATCAGAAGAATGCCCCGATTGTTGCGATGCTAAGCTTACAGTATGCCAAGATGTCGAAGAACAGAACGAGGCTGAAGTTAAAACTTATGTTTTGTTTAATACTGAAAATACCAAAGACAATGTAAAACACGCTGAAGAAGCAGAACAGGCTGGCCATACTAGAAAAACAATGTCTTCGGTGGAGATACGTTATGCGGGTGTTGATTTTATGAAGCAGGTAGCATATTCGTCGACTGATGTAGGAGCCCTGTCCGACTCGAGCATAGGTCATTTGAACTCATTTCATACTTTATTTAGAGGTGGGTATTAGAAATTCTACATTTGGACAAAGCCCCTTCTAACAGCGTTACACACTAGCGTTTTTCTGCGCGTATATGCACCTTTGTTGTATGTACTACACACATCTCGTACGAGCGTAGATGCGCTCATAAGCTTGTATTATGTTAAATCTATATTGATATTGACAGGCATACTTACTCTTTTGTGCGAAAACGCGGTACGTACTTTGAAGCGTGAAAATGAGGCATAAAGCTCGTGGGCCGATAACTACCTTGGAAGGACATCTTACTAACTTTGCCCAAGTATTACGTTAGAGACCATAGGTTCTCAATGTGGGTAATAACGCCCCTTCGTGGACGTTTGAGACTTTCAGGGGCCCAGTAATAGACCTAAAGAAAATTATATAGGCTGTTTCAGATTCGCGACAGATGGTAAGGAAATAAAATTGGGGGCTCTAGAAAAAAACAATTCTCCAAGTGGGCGGTAAGCAGAATTAGGTTGAGAGCTTATGCGCTAGACGGCTAGACGCTTGAGGAAATTAGATTCACGATCAGACCTTTGCACTACTCTTGCATAAATCAATAAATGAATTCTCAACTTTAAACGATACATTTTTAAACTTATTTTCATTAATTACAACTTAAATTAACCAGCGGGGTAATTGCGTAACACACTATCAGTAGATTCAGTAGTAATGGATTTCATTTTGACAGTTCAACAACATTTATTGCGTTATTTACGTTGTTGGGCAGACAAATTTTTCGAACTTTTAAAGCAATGGATTAGCAATATCCTTCAAATTGATTCAGATGTGTTACGCAATTAAAGTGCCGTTACTCGTCATCTTTAATTACCAACATTTGTTATTTTTCAGGACACAGAAAATGCGCCACCCCAAATCTAGGAACTTCAGCCTACTCCTTATATTCAGAAGACGTGCGTGAAGAAAATAAATGTGCTAAGTTAGAGCCGCAAGATTCGAAACCCAAGAAGCCGTTTTTAAGGAGACTTATGTCGTGCTTAGTCATGAGATCGACCAGAAACTCAGAGCTAAAACTACCGATTGGGCTCCCACCTAACTTGCCTAGCGTCAATAGTTCTATTGATTCATATCACATCAGTACTTCACTTGGTGTGAGTATTTTATTCATAAGGGCCTGCACCTACTGGCGGCACGGCACGGCAAGAGATTTTTATGCCTTAAATAGGAATATTACCTTCTTAATAGTATGACAATAAAATTGATAGGTATGTCATCACCAGACATGTGGACGATGTTGGACATCTACGTTAAGAGCTTCCTCGCTTCTTTGGTTTATTCATATGTCTTGCCTGATCAGACATGTGTCGGAGAGCAAGCGGCTCTTACTTCAAAGTAGGTACCAATTTGTTTAATTTTTTTCAGGCTGTGGAAGTATCTTCATCGATCTACGACACGTCGGCGTCCTTCTACAGCAACCACACAATCCTTCCAATAAACAGCAAAATAAAAAGAGGATTCTTTAGCTCAGTAAGAGGTTTCCTCACCAACCGGAAAAGCTGATGCTGTAATGTTTTTGATTTGAGTTCGACGAGTTTTGACACGTCGGCGTCCTTCTACAGCAACCACACAATCCTTCCAATAAACAGCAAAATAAAAAGAGGATTCTTTAGCTCAGTAAGAGGTTTCCTCACCAACCGGAAAAGCTGATACTGTAATGTTTTTGATTTGAGTTCGACGAGTTTTTATTTTGATACTTTGTTGCACATGAATGAACTCATGTTCTTCAATGTGGTTGTCTACTGTTTTATTATGAAAAGTATATTTAAAGACTTGCTACTGGACTGTTTTCTTTTACTTTAATTATCATTTTTGGAGCAGCACTTAGCGCCCGGCTGGTTACGGCCAGTACTTACTGACGAGTCGTAAGTTCGTGGTTTACCCAGAAGTTTTCCGGACAAGACATATTTGTGTCTTTCCAATTCCAATCCACACTGGCCACCAGCTTGCGAGTCACAGCTAACATCTCTGTTTTATTCGCGCTAAGCAAATATGAGACATATCTCTGCTTAACAGTATCCATTGAAGCTAAGCGGAGACGACGAATGTAAATAACGAAATCCTACACTGGTTGTTTCTAACACATCTCATCTCCATGGGCGTAGCCAGCCATGGGCTCAGGGTGGGGCAGCAGTCTAAAATAATATGTAACTAGCAAACTATACCCGCGGTCTTACCCCGGTTAATATTTTCATACAAAAAGGTTACACCCTATAGCAGCCTGTATCTGTCCTCTAGTAGAGTCCAGTTGACCGAACTACTGAAACTTTCAGTTATGTGAATTATCTAAAACACTTTCATATTGCTCACCTACCTACACCACGAAATCTTCCATCCAAAAATGTGTCTCTAACTTCAGCCGTTTGGGCTCTAGGAGGGTTGGGCAAGCGCCCCACCCTGCCCCACCGTGGCTACGCCCATGCAGTCATCTCTTCTCGTCTCCGCTTTGGTGGAATCGCCAGTAATCCAGCAGCACTTCCGATTATATTTTTACCGGTGCAATATCAGGACACTGGGAACTAGTGAAAACCGTCAACCGATCTAAAACCTATACACAATGGCAGAACGAAAAACGCATCAGAATCGTTACGTTTTTCTACTAAATATCAACGACTGCTAGCATAGCAAGTAGCAACCCTAACCAAAAAAACTAACCTAACCTCAAAAATCTGACGTTTGTTTTGTGAATCTTGCTTTGCTTGCGATGTTTTGAATTGAAATATTTTGAGAACAAGTGACAATTTATTTTAAATAAATATGGCTCTATTAAGACGTTGCGTGCCGCTTTTTGCGAAGGTTGTAAAAATCCATGCTGTACCCACTCAAAGTAAGTTTTGTTCTGTATCGTAAGATTGTGTTACTTAACATTCTTATAGCTAAGAAGTTTTATCGTGTAATTGATGTCTTTTAGCTCAAAAGATACATCGATGGGTGGCTCCGACACTGATGGCCCTCAAACGTCGCGAAGACAAGCTCGGTGGAAAGAAGACCAACCCAAGAAATACGTTTCTTGAATGGAACTTAGAAGCAGAACTATACGCGTTTGCACAGCGATTGAATGAAGACTTTGATTCAGATTTGCTGCTGCAGGCATTCACAGACAGATCTTACGTTATAAAGGAAGAGATGAAACAAAAAGAAATGGAGTTTGATATCAAAATGAAGGACAACAGAGACCTCATAGAGATAGGTAAAACAATATTTTAAACACATTAAAAACAGAAATTCTGTTTATAATGACATATAGAATGTCCAGCGTGACCTAAATAATGTCTACCATAGTTGTGAAAGTAATTTCTGTTTCATGAATTATACAAAACTTGTGATGATTCTATTTGCAATAGTCACACAATAAATTAGCTTTACCATCTGTCCGAATTTGCCCATACATGTCTTGCTTTTTCGGCCCCTGTCTGGACATTGTCCGGCTTTAGTTTGTGCAAAATAAATGTATTTTCTTTCTTTCTTTATCGTTTGTCTGGACGTTTGACATAAGATTTTTTTACAGAAAATAAAAAAGTAAAACAAATAAAAAGTAGTAAAATGCAATGCAAATGTAAATGTACTTTCTGCAAATGTCTGGCTTTCAAATTTTAAAATGGTAACCCTACACGCAATCATTTCTATTCCAAGCTTCGTTTTAAAATAAGTTGTTTCTATTTCCAGGAGACCAGTTCATAAATGCCTACATTCAGAATTACCTAGAGACAGTGCTGCCTAAATTCCCCATAGAAGGTGTGAAGGGAGTCCGAAGGTTCCTTACAAACGAGGCCACACTAGCAAATATATCCCTCCATTTAGGCACCAAAGATATTATTCTGGCTGCTGTAAGTAATTAGACAGCTAACACTATTATTAACCTGTTGATTACTGTCCCTTGGTTTTATATGAAGTGGCATGCCCCAGCGCCCAGCTCAAATCAATGAATAAACACTCACTATGAATAAATAGGGTCATGAAACGAAATAAAAAACCAACATAGGTTTTCAGTTGTATAAATACAACTGAAGCTAGAAGGATTAATATGGCAAATGTTTTCGTGCCCTTCCTGGGCACGAAAACATTTGCCATATTAATCCGACTGGGACCATCAACAGATTCTTGGCTAGAAGGGTGGTGACTATTGTGACGGTGATAACATTTTTATTTATTTTATTTCTAGGAATATCCAGTAGACAACTTTATCCTAGCAAATACATTCAAGGCTCTAGTTGGTGCATTACTAGATTCCTCGGGAGAAGAAAGAGCTGCGCACTTTGTTAGAGACTTTGTCATCACACAGTTACAAGGTTTGTTCTCTAATAGAGCTTATGTATAAAGGTTGATCTAGACCAAATGAACATAGAACCAGAGCAACGTTGAGAGCACTTTTTTCTCGATTTTCTGGTGTAACTAGTACAACAAAAGAATGCTACTGTCTGTTTGGTCTGCTCTAAACTCGCCTATAGAAACATGCAGGGCAAGGAACAAAACATTTTATTTATTTCAGATATTTCTTATTTATTTATCCTCACACTGGAACGCCATACAGCAATTACACCAAATGGAGCAAAAATCACTTCATGTATACTTAGATTAGTTTAAGAACTTAGTTATTAAGGTTAAATCAAAAAGGTTTATTATTTTTTGCTTTTCAGTTTTTTCGCCGATTAAATTTTTTTGTTAAGTTTTTTATTGAAGAACTTCTAGAAGTCTTTCTGTGTCTGTAATCAAGTTTACCCAAATATATTATTATAATATTTATTTGTTTATATTTTATATAATATTTACAAACTTATTATTATTCTTGAGACACGAACATTTATGCGCCTGGGTGAATTTTGTATCGAGCGATTGCTCGCATGACACAATGTGATCAATGGCGGCGCGGCGCGATGCTAAGTCGCGGCCTCGCGCGCGCGCGCCGATGTCGCCTGCGCACCGCACCCCTCGCCGACGTCATCGTAGTGGTGTGCCGCGCGCCCGATATTATATTGTAGTCTGTGGCCGCGCGTGTCGCCGCACGCGGTACTGTACGGTTTTTAAGTCGAACATAATAGTTTTTTATTGGTGCACACTATGGCGTGCACAAAATAAATATGCTTATAAAATACCAGAACTAATTATTTGCCTGCCAATGTTTCAGGTCAAGACGTCAACGAGTACCTGCCGATAGAAGACCCTTGGTCGATGCTGACATCACTCGTCCAGAAGGATGGTAGTCAAATAGAACCCCGGCTGATTGGCGAGACTGGCAGGAATACCTTGCTGGCTTGCTACAGGGTCGGTCTTTATGTAGACAAGAAAATGGTGTCTTCAGGTAAGAAACACGTTCCTAATTTAAATGAGCAATAAAAAAAATTAATTCCGACCTTGCCAACTGTGTATAATATTTTCCACAGCGGGAACTATTTTTTTTTTAATTATATTTTTTTATAAAAAAAAAATAGTTGTAGTAGAAGCTTTCAACAATTATAATAAAAAAAACGGATTGCATTCCGGGAGTGCCAGCAGAAGTGAAAACTTGAATATTAACGTTGTGCATTTTTGATATTTTGGAATGCGGTCTTCTCCCGTCTTACGAATTTTCGATCAGGTCACGTGTCCTGACGCCAGCTCCGTCTTACGAATTTTCGATCAGGTCACGTGTCCTGACGCGAGTTTAACATTTTTTACCCCTCACAACAAAAGTGCACAACGCCGCTAAAGAAGTTTTCACTTCAAAAATTAACATTCCAGGTTTCGGTGAGTCAGTAGCGATCGCCAAGGAAATGGCCGCAAGGGAAGCACTCAAGAAGATATTCGGTACTGAAGACACCATGAAACCAATCAACTTCAAACTAGAGGGCATACCCAAACCAACCTCGCAAACACGCTACCAGATATCTGCCAGTTAAATTAGAACTTTATTTTAGTGTAGAATTAGGATTAAAGTTGTATATTATTTACGTTGATTGTTTTATTTGTTAAGTGCAGCCCGATTCAAACTTTATGGCGGCTCGGAACATGAGGCGAGTCGCTGCGCAGTAACAGATTCACGTGTCAGCGGGGGTGAGGGGTGAGGTACTGCGCAGCGAGTAGCGCACTTCAGAGCCGCCATAAAGTTTGTATCGGACTGTAACTGGTAGAAAGCTCAGGTCATAATTTGGGTTTCTTAAGATAGATATTACGGCTAATAAAAGCCACAAAATGACGATCAATGTTTGATTTACCGGTGCCACAAAACGCTATCTATGCCAAAGGGCTATTCCAAATAAGTATTTATTTATTTATAGGCTTACCAACTATAAACCCAAAGTCTTAGAATAGAATACTCTACAGATATAAATGTAGAAATTATACAAAGGGACAAAACAAAAGAGTCTGTTCAAGTGAAAAAAAAAAACGGGTTGCACTCCGGGAGTGCCGGCAGAAGTGAAATCTTGAATATTAACGTTGTGCATCTTTGATATTTTGAATGCTGTCTACTCTCCCTCCGTCTTACTAATTTTCGATCAGGTCACGTGTCCTGACACGAGCTCCGTGTTACGAATTTTCGATCAGATCACGTGTTCTGACGCGATTTTAACATTTTTTACCCATCACAAAAAAAGTGCACAACGCCGCTAAAGAACCTTTCACTTCAAAAATTGACAAGCATGATACTTCAAAAATAAGCCAATAATCGATGAAACAAAACAAATCAGTAAAATATAACATTCTTTATTAAATCCGACATTTCCCTTACAAAAGTTATGATTACAAACATTTACAACTTAAATAAAATTTTCCTATAAATAACATTCAACATTGATCATTAAAAGTAATCATATAAACAAGTTGTAGCTATTTATCACAATTAAACTGTTAAAAATTGTCACATGCACAATGTTCTACCGAATAATTATTGAAGAATATAATACCAGGTTTATAAACAAGAAATTATGCCCTGTCCATTAGGTAAACCGTTTTTTTTGACAGATGGAACTAGTGATTGCAGCAACACACACAATACATTGATTGATACACGTACGGTATTATAATGTCTGTAAAAAGCCATAAATAAGATTAATTCAATAGGTTAAGGCAGTTTATATATATTATTTATTTTATTACGCACTAGCTTTTGCCCGCGACCTTCGTTCGCGTGAAGCAAATTTCTTATATTTTTTTTTCCGTAAGAACCATCCTCGTACTTCAAGGAATATTCTAAAAAAGGAATTAGCGAAATCGGTTCAGCTGTTCTCGAGATTTGAGCTTAGCAACACATTCAGCGATTCATTTTTATATTATAGATTTTAAAGTTATCATAGACGTAATCTGGAATAGTTCGTTCTAAGACAGCTGTCAAAAAACGGTTAACCTAATGGATAGGGTTTAAATAGTTCATTTAATATAAAATAGAGTTAGATAACTGAAAAGAAATTACAAAAACGGCCAAGTGCCAGTCGGACTCGCGCACGTAGGGTTCCGTACCATTATCTATAAAAATTACGTCTTTTGTATGGGTACACTGAGTATTTTGTGAATATTTTAAGTGCCTACGTGTTGCCATTATTGATATCGAGCAAAAAATCGCGTTTGTTGTATGGGAGCCCCCCTTAAATATTTATTTTATTTTGTTTTTAGTATTTGTTGTTATAGAGGCAACAGAAGTACATAATTTGTGAAAATTTCAACTGTCTAGCTATCGCGGTTCTTGAGATACAGCCTGGTGACAGACAGCGAAGTCTTAGTAATAGGGTCCCGTTTTTACCCTTTGGGTACGGAACCCTAAAAAATAGGATGTGTGCTAATGACGACACGATAGAAGCGAAAACTTACGACTGGAGACGAGTATACGCGATTGAGCGTCACCGACCGACTGGAGCAGAGTATACCCGATTCAGCATCACCAAACCGAGATAATGCGCGGAGAGTACGCCTAAAGAAGTTTTCACTTCAAATATAAAGTCTTAAAAATTACACAAGAATCATTTGCATTAATTCATTCTATAGTGCTAACAATTCAACAGTGACAAAAGTTCCAAGGCACTTCATTACAATATCAACATTAATCAACACTCAATAAGGTACAAATTCACATAACTTCATCCAGGAGCCGAGTCCATGAGCAGGTTGCCATGTTTGTCCTTCATTCGCACGCGTCCAGACGCGTACCGTGTTTCAGACGTCCCATCGTTGTAGACTAGCTTTACTGTGCCATCGGGGAACTCGCGACGCTGAAAAGAGATTATAAATTGTAGTGAATATGACAGTCAAAGGTAGTGGCGACACGCGGTCCTTATACTCTGTCCATTAGGTAAACCGTTTTTGACAGATGGAACTAGTGATTGCAGCAACAAACAATACATTGATACAGAAGCCATACATAAGATAAGGCAGTTTATATATTTATTTTACTAAGCATTTTAAAGTTAACTTTTACGTGATCTGGAATACGTACATTCTAAGACAGCTGTCAAAAAACGGTTAACCTAATGGACAGGGTATAACTATAAATAATCGCATGGGGGTATTTCGGGAAGTCCTTGAACAGAGGCTTCTAAAATTTCCCATTGAACCTCGTTTCAAAGGCCACCCCCTGCATACATAGGTGGCACAAATGCACTCGATAATTTTACTGACTCCCTTGTGGTCTAGTATTAGACCAACAAGAAAGTCAGTAAACTCTAGACGTGCCGTCCCGGGTTCGATTCCTAGATTGGGCAGTATTTTCCTAATCAGAAATTTTCTAGTAACAGCCTGGAGTGCTGACTTGTGACTGGTTAATGGTAATTTCCCAGTAACAGCCTGGAATGCTGATATTTGACCGGTTAATGGTAATTGGCTCGCCCCTATTCCATGGGACTTAATCTAGCGAAATGTCACTTGTCACATCTTTCCCAGTAGAGCAGTGGTTGCGTAGTGGTAACGGCACCGACTTACGATTTGTGGGTCATGGGTTCGAACCCAGGCTTTACTTTGTGTAAATCACCTGCCTAGCCTTTTCCCAACTATGTTGGGGTCGGCTTCCAGTCTAACCGGATGCAGCTGAATACCAGTATTTTACATGAAGCGACTGCCTATCTGACCTCTACAACCCAGTTACTGGGTAATACGATACCCCTTGGTAAGACTGGTTGTCAGACTTTCGGGCTACTGACGACCCGTAACGACTGTCAAAGATCCACGAATGACAGCCAGGACCAACGGCTTAACGTGCTTTCCGAGGCACGGAGGGGACTTGGTATGTGAAAATGGTCACCCATCCACGGACCAACCGCGGCAAGCGTAGCTTAACCTGATCGATCGACCCGTGCGGCTGTTATTACTTAGCCACATATAAATTCGAAGATATGCGTCATCTACCACCCCGCACTGGGCCCGCGTGGTAGATTACAGCCCGCTTCCTCTCGAAGAGAGAAGGCCTGTGTCCCAGCAGTGGGAACATTATAGGCTGGTTATGTTACATCTTTGCCAATCCTTTTTGGGCGTAACGTTAAGCTAAATAAAACAATCATCTCTTCACCTTATGATCCTTAGCATGTACTTCGACCTGCCCATTACTGAACACAATGCGCTGTTCGCCACTGGCTGCCACGGTCAGCGCCGCACCGTCCGGAAACCGCCACTCTTCACGAACATGCTCGTTCTTCGGATCGAAGTACCGGACGCTGCCGTTCGGTAATCGAATCTCCGAGGAACCGTCCTTGTAGCGCTTTTCTACTTGGCCACTGTAAAAGACGATGGTTATAATGATAAGAATGTACATATTTCTATATTGGTCAAAATAAACTTCACACATATCAAAAATTTATTATGTTTTAAAACTAGATGCGGTTTGGAATGTTTCCTATCCAACTACTCAGAGAAGAAACACAGAAGCAAACTCGGAGGTCACAGTCCAGACATATTCTTGGTTAGACCATATAATGAGGACCATGCTCATCAGTGTCCAAGATGGTCCTTTGAGTATGTATTCAGCTGTTTGAAACGTAAGCAAACGCAGCAAAAAAAAATATTATAGTTTTTAGGGTGCTAGATGGATGATTATAAGGATCTTAGTAGTTGCTGTTCTGTAGTTTCTGCCTACATCCTTTGGAAAAAGGTGTGAGTTGATATATAATGTATAGAGAGCACATATTGCCTGGTAACCACAATACACGGTTGCTAAGCAATATTGTATAAAGTATGGGATACATACTATTCAGATTTTTGCTGTGTCATGCATGATCAAGACTTGCCTAGAGTCAGGAAGATGAAGGAATATTAGTTCTCAAGACCGTATTTCGGCCATGACGGCCCATCTCAACGGAGACTAGCCTTCGGCGCGGGAGATTAGTGTGCAAGTGCACTCGCTCTTCCCTCACTCTCAGTCCGATGGGACGGCAATCCGACACGACCGGAGAGAGATCAGGCGCAAGACCAACACTGCCAACTTCCAAACTCCGGGCTGTTACTAAGAAATTCCTAATGGAAAAATCCAATAACACTTTGCACGACCTGGGAATCGAACCCAGGACCTCACCCTCAGCAGTCGCGCTTGCAAACACAAGACCAACGGCGCAGTTAAAGGCCAACATAGGTTGCAGCAATAAGATACTCACTCTGGAAACTCCAGAATTTCCAATCCATCAGCATGGGTAGTGTGGTAAGTTTTAGTCTCCGCATAAAAATACTTAATTCTACCCTCACTATAAAAGTTCTCCTTTATATCTCCATTGTAGTACACAAACTTGCTATACTTTCCATCCGAAGATATGTACTTTATGTTACCGTTTGGAAACCTCAGTTCCCTAGAACCATCTGGTTTCTTTACTTCTGTAGGATTCAAACTGGTTCTAGTAAAACTGGTCTTACTAACAGAAGGTTCTGGACTTAAAGTCAGCAGTTTATCCCTGTACTGTTCATTGTGGATGACTGTCACTGATTTTAGGGAGGAATGGTTGAAGGCAGATGTTGGTGACTTGGATCTGTTTTGTGACATGTTTGAACCAGACTGATTGGAGAAGTAGTCCACAGAATTTCTTGAAGGAGGTGATTTGTTTGTACTTGTTCTATTGCTTAGTATAGAAACTGGAGACTTAGATCGATGTCCATTTTCATTTTTATTAAAACAAGGCGAAATTGTTCTTTTGGGGGATTTAGAATTGCTTGACGAACCTGAGCTCGATTTTTGCATGAAAAAGCCTTTAGCATTCTCATTCATATTTGGTTTATCATTTAAATTAAGCTCAAAGTTAAAACTTGAACCACTAGACCTGCTAGATCGATTGCTTTTAGGTGATGCTGTTCTAAATCTTTCAATGTATATCTTTTCTAAATTATTGTTATCTTCATTTCTGTCATCATCGTCAATTAGGGATTCATTTGAAATGGTATCATTGTCAGCTCCTACGTTCTCTTCATCAGAATGATCAAACCTTTCCACATTTGCCAGTTTGTTGTGTTCCATATGGCTGATAGTGTCTCTTTGGCTAAAATATTTAGCATACCTAGAAGTGACATGTAAATTGGGAACACTTTTAGCTCTAGGCCTTAAGAAGCCTTTATTAACAGGCTCAACTCTTCTGCTTCTGCTCTGTCTTTCGATCTCATAAGCTTTATATTTCACATCGCGGTCTACGCTCACTGCCGGTCGCGAGTCCTTATTGGACATATTCGTTAACTTTTTATTTATTTCTTCAAGATACTTATTATTTGTCAATCTTCTTGTGACTTCATTGCTGTGTTGAATTCGTCTGTTTTGCTTTTTTAATTTCTCAACCTCCTCCTGCAAGTCTTTCTTCTCTTTTTCCATAATTTTGATTTGGTTTCGGAGTCTGGCTATTGTGGAGGTCGACTTCGCGTCTTTGAGTCGTATCTCATCTTTAAGATCATTTATTTCCTTCTTCAAACTAACAACTTCATCTTTTTCTTTCTTGTTCAACCTGCCTCTCATTTCCCTCACATATCTTTCGTACATTTGTTTCTGTTTATTTAGTTTCTCTTTTTCTTCTGCTAGATAGTATTCTGATAGAACTTTCTCTTCATTGAACTTCTGTTCGAAAGCTGCCTTTTCTTCATAAAACTTTTGCCTGTCTTGATCAACTTCGTCGCGTAATTTCGCCAAACTGGCATTTTCTTTTCTAAATGTTTCTATTTCGTCTTCTAATTCACCTAGTCTATCTTTTAACAGTTCACTTGTGGAAATTAGCTTGGCATTCATTTCTGCAATATTCGCTTTCATGGCATCAGTTTCTGTCATTGTCTCATCATGACATTGCGTGTTATCAACCTCCTTTTGATTAATTCTGACTGCTTTGCTCTTTGGATCAATACTCTTTCTTTTTTTCTCTTTAGAATTATTTCGATTTTGTGGCGAATCCTTTGTTTCTTCAACCGTTTTGCAGGAACAGCATGACACGGAAGAGCAAGCGTCACTGCAGCAATCAGTATAGTTACTGCAACAAGTTTCAGCTTCACTGTGAGAATTCTCATTTCTGGCTTTACCGTTATAACCTGGTAAAATGTATCTCAAATCAGGATTTTGTGAGAGACACTTCTGCAGTGCCAAAGGAGTGCTTTCTCCAGAGCATTCTAAGTTACTTCGAAGGAAGCGGTTGAAGAATGAGTTCTCTAAACTAAAGCTCTCATGAGTGACTTTGTTTTCTAGCAGGTCGAACATGTTCTGTTCTGCCGTTTCTCTCTCACACCTTAACCTAGACATTGTCTCATCACAGCTAACATCTGAAACCACACTTTTTGTAGGAGAAGCAAAGTTTTTGTAATAGTCACTCTGTTTGAGTTGGCTTAGGAAGTCATTTTGTTCTTTAGACAGTACTGCGGCCCATGATTTACCTTTATTGACAACTAGTGGGTGTTTATTTTTCGGGAAATCGGGGATTTTATTTGGAGTTTGAATATGACTACTGTTTCTGCTTACAGAATCAAAAGTCTGTTGTTTTCCTGTATTGTTGCTGATTGTTTCTGATGGTTCATCACTATTATCTGAAACCCTCTGAGTAGGTTGAGTCTTTCTCGTTAATTTTGCTTGCCTTATATCATTTGTTATTATTGAAGGTTCAGACATCTGTACATCAGTATCTGTAATCTTTTGTACATTATTATTTGTGAACCTTTGAACATTATTAGAAACATTCTTTTGAACATTATTGTTGACATTTTTATGAATATTATTTGTATTGTCCTTCTGAACATTATTAGTTTTGCCTTTCTGAACATCATTGCTTTTTTCCTTAAGTTTTTTTAGGTTTAATTTTAAAGGTGATTCTGTTTTATTCTGGAAAGTTTTTCTCTTCCATGGCAGAGCTTTAGTGTTCTGTATTACAAAGTCATCTTTCTTAAGTCCAAGCCGGGCTATTCCTTCACCTCGTCTAAGAAATGGTTTTTTGTTATGAGCTTTGATAGAATTATTGCACTTTGGGCTTTTTGCTTTGGGTACATTCTTTTCATTTTGCAATTTTTCTAGCAGCAATGCCTCAAAATCTTTTTTAGGAGATAAAATAGGCATTTCATCAAGTGATATTTGTTTTTTAAGTAATGAATTCTTGTTCATAGAAGAGTTTACAGACGTAGATGGTTCTGATGGGGGTGGCTCATCAAGTTCTTGAATAACTACTTGGTTCCTGGATGGAGCTGACGCTCTGCTTCTGCTTGATAAAGGTGAATTGACAATAAACTCCGACTCCTGAGAAAGGTTTAGCACTGAAACACCTTCTATTAAGTCTCTTTCATGCACTTTATGCGATAAGTCGGTGGTGTTGGGTCGCGGTGTACCCTCATTCGAAATATCATTAGATGACTGCAGCAAACTACGAAACGTGTTATAACTGGTGTTGTTACTGAAATGGCTGACAATTTCAGTGATACTTGATGAAGTTTCAGAGGTTTCTTTGTACTCCAATCGTTGTTTTTGTAGCTTCCCGCGCTGTAGTAGCTGAAGTTGCCGCAACACTTGCAAACGTTCCAATATTTGTGAGGGAGAGAGCGAAACATCACTCTCTGAGTACGTTTCATCCATAATCGTTAGTTTGTTAATACATTATTTGAAACAAACACAAAATTATACACAAGATTAACGAAAACACCCAGCGTCACAAAGTTTTTGAAAATTGACAACTTTGACAGCTACGAAAACTAACTATCAACAAAACAAATTACCAACCTAATAATGATGAAAGCAGGTGGCAGATAATAAAACAAAGAAGCTCATTTCCGGCTGCAGTTCAAAAAATAAAGCTACACACTATATGCACTTACTGCAAACTAATATACAAACGCAAATATATTTAACCGTCTCATGAGTGGATGCATCGATAAAAGATCGCAAGCGCTTGCAATCTTTTTCCTTATGCTAGATACACACGCAACTATCAAAGATCACCGGTGACTCATTGGCAATTTCAAAGTCTACACGGTGCACACTCAAATTTTTTGATATCACTAGCGAAAATCAGCTGTCGGCATTACGCTAGGGCACGAGATCTAAAATTGTCGCCATCACAAACTATGTTTTGTCAGACACTAATAACAGGTTTGTTGGTTGGTGATGCACTTTAAAACAGATATCAACAATAAAACCAAGTGTAAAAAAACTGCTTTAGGAAAATTTGGGGTAGTTACGTTAACTTGTTTTCATTATATATTTTGGTAAGCAATATGGGCATGAGTATAAATTAACAGCGAACCTACGAGGTTTTCTAAAAGTCAGTGCCCCTGATTCTTTCCTCAAAATACCATTTCGGACACTAATCTACATGGTCCTCTTATGCCTGGAAATGGAACTCTGGATTGTGACCTCTAAAATTGTTTGAGTTTTTCTGCAGTTTTCACAGTGTACAAAAACCACGATTAAATCAGAGCAATAAACAGAATGTGCTTGCAAGTTGCAATTGCAATGCTGCAACCAAATGCCCTATCCACACGTTTCAATTCGTGATGGTTTGTCGCGGTTAGTAACGTTTCTACCATGGAAAATAGTAGTAGAATTAGACATGGTAGTATTTTGTAAAGTTAGCTTGTAACTTGTAACACCAGCACATGCGCCAATAAATGTCAAAATTCCTGTCCATTTTTATTCAAAAAACATCTGGTTATCTGGGCACAAATCACATAATACTTGCGATGTCTAAGAGAAGTAGTTTCCACAAAACTCCTAAGTTTAAGCCCGAAGTGAAGGTGATCAGTAATAAACCCAAAACAACCATGAACATGTCGCTACGACAGGAGAAAGTTGATGTGTTGCCTGAACCTATCAAATCAGATGCTGATAAAAAACTTTACAAGTGAGTAGCATAAAATTAAATAGAAAAATATATTTTAACTCACTTTAAATACTGTCTGGGCCGTGAGGTATAAATAAATACGTGCTACGTTTATTTACAAAATTAATAACCAAATAAAATTATAACATTTTGGAACGTTTCTGCAGGACTATACGCTTGCAGAATGGTCTAACAGCGCTCCTGATATCAGACCCTAGCCGTCCAGCGGTGGGTAATGAAACTAGCTCCAGTGAAGAGGAGAGCAGTGGCTCTGACGAGACCAGCACAGACCCTGAGAGTGAGAGTGGCAAGTCGACACAATCTGCGGCCAGCGACCACCATGGCACGAAGAGACGCGGCGAATACGACGAGGAGAAATTGGTCAGTATAAATAATTATTTAAAATCTCAAATCGTTCAATATTATTTATATCCTTTTGTTTAACTGCAACTGCAGTTAATTTATGAGTGAAAAAAATCGTAATATGAATGTTTCGGTCAAGAATGCTTGGACATAAGTAAGTTCAAAATAATGGCTAGTGTTACAGAATCTAATCTTCATGAGCCAAAATAATTAAGTGAGTGTTACAATATTTGATACTCATTCTTTGTTTTTGTTTATTTGCAACTTAGATAGATCTTTTCTATAGGTAATAGGATTAAAAATGTATGAGGTAGGGCAGAAATTGAACTGCACTGCTTTTTTGTACTTAGTCTAGAAAAAAAAACAGTGCAGTTCAATTTCTGCCTTGCTATGAGAGCTGGTGGTAAGCCCCCAGGCCAACCTACCTACTAAATTATAAATTTATTGATAGGCACAGTCGGCAACAAAAGCCCAAAAAGACACTTTTTTTTCAGTGTGGTAAACACTGAAAAAAAAGTCTATTTTTGAAAATTGCGCAAAATATTTAATTAAAATCAGAACAGACAAAAATGTAAGTAAAGAATCCTAGCTCTAATATGAAAGTTAAAAATCAGTTTAAACAAAGGGTTAAACTGATTTTTTATGAAATATAAAAGTGGGAATGAAGTTTTTTTTGGTGACTTTACCTATATGTAGCTTAGCCATGACACTTAATAAACTAAACTACAAAAGGAAAAAAACGGGTTGTATTCCGGGAGTACCGGCAGAAGTGAAAACTTGAATATTAACGTTGTGCATTTTTGATATTTTGGAATGCGGTCTACTCGAATTTTCGATCAGGTCACGTGTCCTGACGCGAGCTCCGTCTTACGAATTTTCGATCAGGTCACGTGTCCCGACGCGAGATTAACATTTTTTACTCATCACAAAAAACTCTCCCTATGTCTTACGAATTTTCGATCAGGTCACGTGTCTGACGCGAGTCATGTTTGCTCGGTGCGAACATTTTTTACACATCACAAAAAAGTGCACAACGCCGCTGAAGAATTTTTCACTCCAAAAACATGTAAAATCCCACACTATCTTTATTTATTTTCGCCACAATTATTATAAATAGCATTTGATTGTAATGTTATGTATAAAAATAAACTCATTACGACCTTGGCTTTAGACCTTGGGTTTCAAACTTGCATCATAATACGACGCCGCTGTTTGACCTTGATTCAGATCAATTGTATTGACTTAGGGCGTGTCCTTAGCATTGTTTGTTTTTTTTTTTTAAGTGGAAAGCTGGAAAGTTTCGCTAAAGTTGTATAGTTCAAGGTTTTATGGGACAGGTACAGAAAATAGCTAAGTTATTTCTAAATTTTTTAAGGTAGATATTCTGAACAGATATCTACATATAACATTTTTCGTAAGAATGATTGCAAATAGAAAAACTAGCTTTTGTCCGCGGCTTCGCCCGCATGTAGGTAGATAACTATCCCTCGGTATCGTACTACCGGGATAAAAAGTATCCTATGTCCAAATTCGGGCTAGGGTATAATCATGTGACAAATTTCGTCGAAATCCGTTCAGTCGTTAGGAGGGCGCACACAGGTCCACTAGCGCCACTACTTTAAAAAAATATTATCTCGTGACTGAGAACGAGTTATGAAAATCTGCTCAATCAGCGACCTCGGTAGGTAAGTGTGTCTAGAATTTTCTAATACCTTATAATAAGTTTCATATTGAGACACGAAGCAACTAAATACGACTTATAGGAACGTGGCCGCTTTTCTTTAGATCGAATTTTGTTGCTTCGTGTCTCAATATGAAAATTAATAAAAGGTATTAGAAAATTCTAGACACACTTACCGAGGTCGCTGATTGAGCAGATTTTTATAATTCCTTCTCAGTCACGATTTTTTTTTTAAGTCATGGCGCTAGTGGACCTGTGTGCGCCCTCTTAAGGCTTGAAAAGGTAACAGATAGACAGGCAGATAGACTTACTTTCGCATTTAATACAGGGTGACAGGGACGTCGACGCGCAAACTGTAACCATGAATTCAGCACATGATTCTAGCGTAATTTTTTTTTTTGCCGGTAATAAAACAAAATTCTCCTGTTTCATAGAGAAGTGCAACACCTACGCGGTCAAAACTATGGTTTTTTTTTTAATAACCAACGAAAAAGGTTTGTGGTCATGTGCTGAATTCATGGTTACAGTTTGCAAGTCGATGTCCATGAGTCCATGCCAACTTGTATATTAGTAACGAAGTATGGATTTCTTGAGTCGTGCAACTCAATAACTGAATTCATATTTTGATAGAATCCATCCAATGGTATATTGTTACCTACATTAAATATGTCCTGCTGCTGGGCGGTCGCGTCGTCACTGCAATAATGAGTAACGACTCTTATCCTTCATCTGTAACGCCAGATAAACACTCCTGGAACTACTTACCCACTTCTCGTAATATTTCCGTCATCCATAATTTCTTCACCTACGCATCTCTTCTGCCTTGGTTCCCTGATGCTAGTTCGCGTTAGTGCTACATGTAGCCACATTGTCGCAATAACGCGAACTATTATTCGCGCACCCTCTGTTGTACGCACAGCTACACATCAAGCT
This sequence comes from Apamea crenata, assembly GCA_949629185.1. Taxonomy (NCBI): domain Eukaryota; kingdom Metazoa; phylum Arthropoda; class Insecta; order Lepidoptera; family Noctuidae; genus Apamea; species Apamea crenata. Next base: position 9,669,212 of record OX451372.1, read on the forward strand.
ATACATAACCAGTATAAAAACCTATACAATGAGAGGTCAGCTAAAACTGGAAATGCATAGCTTGACGTGTAGCCGTGTGTACAGCGAGAGGTGGGCGGAGAGAGCACGCGAAGTGTAGTTTGCGTTATCTCGACAATGTAGCTTATGAAAGCGGTGAACGGTTACACAATAAGACGGCACGGTTGGCGCAGTGGTTAAGCGATTGACGGCTGCGCTGCGTGTCGCGGGTTCGATTCCCGCACGGAAGAAATATTTGTATGACCTACAATTCGTTGTTCCGGGTCTGGCTGTTTGTGTATGTGAGTTTATATGTCTGTAAACGCTACCACGACACAGGAGAAATTCCTAGTGAGGGGCAACGTTTTAACAAGCAGGTTTTCGGGCTCGACTTTGGTACACTTTTGCAGGTTGATCTTTGGAAGGAAACAGTTACATGTTTTACCTGTTGCTTTGTGTAAGCGCATAAGTTAATGTGGGACTATTTCATCCGCACCGATAGGTACTGACTTGTCTTTACCGGGAACCTGCTTTCAGACTACGCTATACTATAGTGCCATATAGTATAGCAAAGAAGGACCTAGTATTAATTTTAATAGTAAGCCAATAATATACAGTACAGTACAGTGTGAACGTGTCCATAACAATATATGGTGCGCGATATTGTTGTGCGATGAGCTATATACTATATCTATTATATTATAGCGTAGTCTGATAGCAGCTTTATGCAAGCATCCTATCGGCGACTCCAAATACAGACCGACGTTTTTCGGCACCTTAATGTCAAATTCTGGTGAAAATGACAGATTTTCTTGACGGCCGTTATAATATGGCGGAAGCACTCTTCTAGGAAACCATAGCTTTACTCAAGCCACTTACAAACCCATGAGGAAAAGATCGCAGATATAGAATTATCAACCTCCCACCATCAGCACAACCCACGATAAATGCATTTCTGTGAACCTTGTCATGACTTCTTCAATTTATTCTGTGTCAAGTGCGAAATAAATTGGTTAAGTGCATTGAAGCACATGCTACGTTTCTGGATAGGATTAGGTACGCCTGCGACTTAAACGACACGCGTAGCATGTGTCTTTCCAGGCTGAGTAATCAGGTTGGGATACAGAGATGAGGAAAATGATTATGCGAACACCTCATCCTCATCATTTCAGCCGAAAGACGTCCTGACTGCTGGACGTTGGCCTCCCCTAAGCACCGCCACTTCGAGCGGTTCTGTGTTTCTCGCATCCAGCAGATTCCCGCGGCTTTCACAAGCGGCACTGGTCTTTTACTGTCTAGTTCTTTTTACTCTACGATCTTAAAGCCATTGGTAGTGATGAGACTTGTCAGTCAGTAAGTTTAGAAAAGGGTTGTTCTTTACAAGGCCTACCATGAGTAACCACGTCTGAGTTACCAACCTTGCCTAGCTTGGTTTATGATCACCCGATAAATTCGTCTTAGACCTGAGACCCCTCAAAAACTCGATCCAAACAACTTCAGAATAATTTTAAACCTAGGTTTCCTGACCCTAACATACAATTAGTCTGTCATAACTGCGACAATAATGGTATACAACGTATTTAGTTGAGCAGAGATGTGATTACTCGCGGTGGTAATAAACCGCTCGGTTCACGGCTCAGCGAACAGTCAACACGTGAGTTGCGTTTTTTCTGTTTTTAATTAACACCAAATAACTGACTGCCAGCGAAAGTATCCTGTCATTTAGCTGCCAGTTCGCTGAATTTAAGGATGGATGAATCGTTTGGCAGTAGTCAACCAGACGCAACACCCGGTCGGGAGTGCTGGTGTGAAGTTCCTCCATTGGACAGGGTTCTCCCTCCCGGTCGGATCCTCCTTGTTCGATTGAGGAACTTAACACCGTTTTCCTCCTCCTCTAAAACCTGAACAATCTATGATGCTGAGCTTTCTCAAATAGGTATCTGATATTTGCTAAAACCTCTTTGCGGTGCTATAATTGAACAAAAAATCATCCATGAATGACGCGTTTTTAGAACATCAGAAGAGCCATTCCCGTAATTAAAAACGATCATAATCTAGTCGCAATCTCATCTCAGCGACAATTGATGTCAAAAACTTGTCAGAAATGTAGGGAAACGAGAAGTATTTATGACAGATTGAGACTGAGATTAGACTGTGAACGTTCTTAAAACTCGAAAATTACCCCTCTGGCGTATCCTGAGCTCCCGACCCCGCCACTAAGTTTTGTGAAGTTTGTAAAATTAGTAAATCTAGTCTAGCACAGATACATCTTCCGGCTGATTTTTTTTTTATTATCCCTTCATTATTAACTTCATCATGAAAAGTCGTCGCCTTTATCTGCGGCAACATGAAGCCTTGAACTGGTTTAATGGTCAACGACCAATAGCCTACAACCCTACATTGTGTAGCGGTGAATATAGGTCAGGAACCGAGTTAAACTATTGAATTTAAAACGGAAAACTTATCTACGAGTACTCCCAGATTCTACATTGAAAGCAAAAAGTAGGATAAACTGATAAAGTGCTAGAGATCTCCGTTCGACGGCCTTGTGTCTGTTAGAAAGTGAATCTTAAGACTAGATTCATACTAGTTAAGGCGCTGCCCAAACGTAGGACACCGTAAAACGCTCAGTTTTTTGTCGCACAGTTAGGCGTATTTGTTACATATTACAAGCCTGAAAAAAATTTAGTGTATAATCAAATTTTCAAAGAAAAGACTTATTCAAAAATATTTAATAAAAATACAATAGTATCATTATAAAACAATCGTAAAACAGCTGAAAAAATATTTTTCGTCATACAATTCTCAAATAATATGATAGTTTTATCATATTTTATGTAATGATAATAAAGGGAATTCAATCGACTAGAGGAATGCCTAAAAAGTATGCCACTGAGCCGTGCATTCATTTTGTAATTTAATTAAAACTGCAAAATCACTTTTATTTTGGTGGTCATTCGATTCAAGTAACATCAAACGCATCGCTGTTTTGAACCTTATTTGTTGCCACTATGCGCTATTTTCGTTGACCTAATTTGCTTCTTACCGCGCCTTAAAGTACGTCGTAGCTGTTCTCAGGGAGAAAAACGTTAAAAAGTATTGAATCTAAAATCTTAGCAGTATTTTTGTAGCTCTACTGTTCCTGCACATACGGCTAGGATACATAAATACTTAGGTATTGGAATAGGTACTGTGTCGTACGTCTGTGTTGCAAAGAAAGTTATAATTACGTTAACCGTCAGTTACAGTAATTAAATTACCATAATTATCATTTTCCGTAATACAAATTGCTTACAATGGACATGACGAAAAACGATTATTTTTCTGAGCGATCTCGTTTTACGATTGATTGACTTTGATGCGAATGACGTGATTAGGTACATTTTACGTTATTCATGAAAAAGAACATTTTCTCACGATACGGTTCTATTGTGTAATAAATAGTATGTTTTGTGTGAGATAAAGAGGCTCATTTTGTATGAAGGTGAATACAAAGCATAATTAGGTAACCATGAAGTGCATATATTTGTACAATTGTGTACCTACGCAGCTGCCTTTATAACGATTGTGTATATTGAGTACATTGTATGGCCCATTGAACATACTGAGGCCATTGACTGGGGCCAAAACATGAACTCAATAACTTTGCAGCTTGGGTCTTTACTCCTCCTTAACACCGTTAACTTATAATATGCAAACGACACAGAAAACATCAAATTAAATTAATTGCCATATACCAGCTAGCACACAAAAAGACTGAAAACTATACTTACTCTTCTGTTAACCGCTAATCGTATATAGTCTGTTCACCTACCCGGGCAACCAATGGTTTAAACCGCAAATCAATACCTAGATGTATTTTGTTTTTTTTTTTGATGTATTTTGTTTTTTGTATTAATTTTCAAACTATCGGACACAATATGGGAACGTTTAGTTCCTGAAACTAACGTACCAAATATAACCAACGTGGAATTGAAATAATGACACCTGGGCGGTAGCTAAACCCATGAAACTAAAAAAAAATTCAGTTGCAAGAGTCCACCCGAACAAACATAGTTACATACATACATACATCGCAAGTTAAATAAAAGCTTGTAAAAACCATAAAACAGTTTTAGTCTGCCTTAGCCACTATTGGCAACGGTAAACTCATTATTTTACATGAAACGTGTAACAAATTTATTATGACTAATATATGCATAGAATTTAATTTTTTTTTAAACAATGTAATGTGCGAATAGGACATTTACTCATGTAGTCAAAACATACGTGATTATGATTACATTAGAACAATTCCTTTATAGTTTTATAATATTTAATTTAGTTTATCAGGCCCTTCGTTATTATGACTTACTATACCACCTACTTAGCATTCATAAAGCCTATAACATTCCCATTGCTGGGACACGAGAGGAAGTGTGCAGTGTGGGTTGGTAGATGTCACATGTCTTCGAACAGTTCGAACTTTTGGTTCCACTAGGACATGCCGGTTTTCTCAAGATGTTTTGCATCACTGTTTTGAGAGCATTGATTACGAAATAATTTTCGTTTTCGAACCTACGACCAACAACTCGTAAAAAAGACCGATTCCACTGGGCCACCACTACTCCCTAAATTTGAATCGCGACGTATTCGCCAAAAATATAAACAAATATGAGTTTATGGAAAATTATCTTTAATTCCTACACAATAAAGTTCAGTTTACGCTTCAACTTCAAACATTTTTGTAACTTTTTCAATAGTCTTAGTCACTCTGAAATCAACTTAATTACGATTGCAATAAAGTTGATATTTGTTTAACTTGAAGTAACGTCAATTTGAAACATAAATAAAATTTGAATATACATTCCATATTCCGAATAAATTGTGTGCTTGCAAATGAACATGTAGGTTCTCTCTCTTCCTTTTGATTCTGATGAAAATTGGACTTTTAATGTAGACAATATTGATGATTTTAATGATTTATAATTCGGTAAATGAATACCTGTACGGTCGCGAATCATATTTTGATCGACATACAACCTGTTAAAAACCTGCAAATTGCAAAAACCGTAAGAAAATTTGAATTTCGCGGTCTACTCTGCTGCTCAAAAACCACTGCCAAAATTATTTAACAATGTACGGCGTGCATCAAATTATCTCTGAATTACTTGAATGAATTGCAGTCACATAAATGACAATAGCTTTGTATATAACAAAATTAAATAAACCTTGAAAACGCGAGTAGGTATTAAAATTACCGTTTGGTTAACAATTGACATGCTGTAGAGAATTTGTATAAATAATCCGTATTTTGGATTTAAATATGCTTTTTCAAAAATGTTATACGCCTCATGACATAAATTCAATTTTTTTTATCAATATTAGAAAGAAAACGTTTTACTTGACGTTTTACAAAGAACTCCAACTGTCATCCTCCGTCAACATCGGCGGCCTTGTTTCACCCACTTCTTAGTATATAGGCCTCCATCTTTTTGTGCCATGCTTCCTTGGTATGTGCGAGTCTCATCCAGGTCTTCCCTGCGATCTTCTGTAGTTCATCCACCCATCTTGCTGTTGGTCTGCCCACGCTCATTCGGCAAATTGCTTTTGGGCTCGGCTTTACCTGGCATAACCACATCTAGCCAAGTCTCGAACTGTAATCTTCCAAATTCTTAAGAACCCTATCTCACTGGGACACCAGTCGCGGCGCAACCATAGTTCGCACTGCCAAAAAATGTATGCTTGTTTGCGCAGCCGTTCGGACGCCTGGTGAGACCCACCATAAAGTTATGTATATTTTGCTGGTAGTGTGACCATGGTTGCGCCGCACCCATGGTGTCCTAGTACCTGGTGTACTATCAATAAGCCTTACTATTCAGTTAACAGATTCTAAAAAGAAAGACCTTCCTCAATTGAAGGCGCATAAAACAGCGTATACTTTTCAATTAGTAAAACAAACAGATAGTGCAGACGACCTTGCCTATCCAAGTGAATCTACGCTCAAATCATAGCCCCACAGTATTATTAAGTCTTGCATCCATCCAATTGCGTCAGGCTGTTGAAATTGTATTCATGATAGGACAGTTGAATAGTTTTACACTCTGTTAACTAAGTAGAACGATAATGTTATTTAATAGTGGCTTATTGAGACACCGTTCGTTGCGTATTCATGAAGTTTCCTGAAAGACTGCTTTTCAATTTGAAAAATGCAGCGTTATTGATACAGAAATGGTGGGTGGCTAGGTACAGTTAGCCCATGCACGTACGTAGACGTACTGACTTAAAAATATCGTGGCGGGATTTTATTACGCACTGGATTTTCAACTCTCGGCGTTGAGCCGAGCATTGAGAATCCAACAGAGCGCATCCCAGCGCGTCAAAACAACCACACTGTTGGATTTTCAACTCTCGGCGCTAAGCAGTGCCTTGAAAATACAGTGCGCGAAAAAATATCACCTCGCGTACCTGGGCTTGCCTCGACAATATAGGGACGAACGGACTATTCAAAATTTAAAACCGCAGCGGCACAGTCACTTGCATTGGCTAGAGCAGTGGTGGCCCAGTGGTCACGGCCGCGACGTACGAGTTGTAGGCCGTAGGTTGGAACCCAGTCAGGCGCTTTACTTTGTGTAAATTATATCATCACCATTGCTCTCAAAACGGTGAAGGAAAACATCGTGAGGAACCCGGCATGTCCTAGAACCAAAAATTCGAAGACATGTGACATCTACCAAAGGGCACTGGGCCCGCGTGGTGGATTACGGCCCACTCCCTCTCACAGAGAGGAGGCCTGTGTCCCAGCAGTGGGAACATTATAGGCTAATTTATGTATGACTGTATGTACAGTTTACATTATAGGCTAATTATGTATGACTTTATGTACAGTTTACAGTTTACATTATAGGCTAATTATTTATGACTGTATGTACACTTAGTCACTTGTGGATATTGTCAACCGCAATGCCGCGGCCGTCTGCGGTCTGCCGTCTTCTTTGGATGAGTTTTTCGATTTTGAACAGTCCGTTTTACCCTGTATTTTGACGCTAACTGTATCTTTAAGTAATTCGTGGCCACACTACGAAATGTCTCCTGTCATGTAAGCAAGCTGTGAGAAGGGTCCATGTAAAAAGATTCCGTTCAGCTTCGCTTTGTATCTGTCAATTACTGCGAACATTTCAGAAACAGGTATAAAAACGATCACCTTCCAATATTTCTAATGGCTCTGCTATTCCCGATAGTTTTTCATCATATTGGTGTTCGTTGGTCTAGTGGTCGTCTACTGCTGGGCATGAGGTCCTGGTTTTGATTCCCGGTTCGGGCAAGGTCATGGTATTGGGTTTATCAATCTGGAATTTCTCAGTAGCAGCCTTGAGTCTGGATTTGAGCGCGGTTGATGGCAGTAGGCTCACCAATATTACATGGGACATAACTGGTTTGGGTGTAGTACACACAACACACACACACACCCCCATCTGCCGCCGTTGTGCTAGTAAACCTCTGCCGAACCCCTCAGGAATACTAGGCATGGTGTTATTTTATGTTGTTGAGAGAGAAACATAGGTTTAAAGAAAAGGTAGTCCTAGGTTGGTGAAAACGTGACAAATCGCTCTGTCTCGACTCCTCACAATCACTATCAGTCAATGATGTCGTTTGGCACGTTTCTAAACAAAATGAATGCTTTTAGAAATTAAATGAATGTATCACAGTCTACACATGCACAATATATAATCAATATACAGGATGACAGGGAAACTCCGCGGTAATGACCTCTAGTACGAGTATAACGCCTTTCAAGGAATACGTCTAGTTCCCTGTCACCCTGTATATGTCCAAAAGTTTGGTAAAATCACTGTTATTTGGAAGTAAGTAAGTTACACGAATATAATAAGCTCATTAAAAGAGTAAGGCGCAGATGCCAGATAAAAACAAAGATGCAAAGAATGCTGTAGGAGGATTTTCATACATGATAGGAAATCCTATTTATTTGTATGCTTGGCAGAAAGCACTTTTTCTAGTGGACTACGATAAAGACGTAATATATTCCAGAAAAGCACGAAAATTTGGTGTCACCATAATTATTGCTGTCACTTTCTGACATATGAAAGAAAACTCAAACTCAAAGCATTTATTTCAGTTCAACCAATTACAGGCACTTTGTATTGTCAAGGAGTCGGTCAGTCAGAAAGACGAAGCTAGTTGCCCATTCCAAATTGTAGTAGGTTCCTATTGGGGAGAACGAACAAGAAACCCCATGGACGCTCTTGTACAAACATAGTACTTACTAATACATATGCTTTCGACAGGACATCAGTCACACCAAACGAAATTTGATTAGAATGTTGAAGAACGCGTACGAGAAAATAGCTCTAAGAAAGCGATGCAAGATTTTTATGAAAGAACTTTCACTCGATACGGTACGATATGTCTAGTTACACAAGTTGTATCTTTGAAATAAAATGTATCGCTTTCTATTAGTTGGTAGGACGTATCTGTATTCAGTAGTTAGGCGGGTAGAATTACAGCGGGGTAAATGCGTATATAACACACTCAGTAGCAATTTGACAGTTCAACAACATTCATTGCATTATTAACGTTGTTGAGTAGACCAATTTTTCGAACATATGAAGAAATGAATTAGCGATTTCCTTCAGAATGTTTCAGACTGAGATTGATAGTATGTTACACTATTAGGGTGCAGTTCTAGTAGGTGGGACAGGTTAGGAGTTAGTCTAAAGAGTGATTTGCGCGCTGCAATTTAATTTCCTGTGGCGTACCATATGTTGAAGCAACATTAAAAGTTGCACCGTCTAACTCTAAACACTGCCATTGTCGCAAGCAACAATTGACGTGCATTGTCGTATGCCACGGGCAAGAAGTTTGCGTAGTGTAAATGGGGCTTAATAGTAAGAAGAACAAAATAGTAAAGTTAAACATTAACGAAATTATGGACAGTTGCTCTTTTGTTTGTTTAGTTTTGTTTTTTTTTTGTTTTAACGTATGTACATGTTTATTAAATGTAAGTATATGGATATGCTCAGTATAGCCAGAATGTTATTTCCAGTTAGCAAAATAAAAGTGTATTCTGTTTGTAGGTTCTTTTAAAGGGAACGCTTACATTCGCAGTAAGTTTTTATTCTACGACATTATTATATAAAAATACGTAAAAGCCGCCAATTTTTATAAAATCGTTCATGTGCTCAACTTTCTCTTTATACAATTTGTCATAAAAATATAATTTTACTAAATTCACTCATCCGTACTGAAATAATTATTAAAGCAACATTATGTATGTGACCAGTTTTGTTTTATTGATTCAACTTTGTAAGAAAAGTTGATGTATAAAAATAATTGGAGCATATGAGATTGGCACAATAATATGGTTTTGTTTAGGGTGATATGTAAAAAATAAATCGTAACTCGAGGGGCGGGCATAAAAAAGTGACAGAGTCAATTACTTCCACGTGCGAAAAAACGTAAGCGCTAAACCAAATAAAAATAGTTTAAAAATAAATGAAGCTGTGTATCAAAAGTATTTTCAGTCAGAGTTTTCAATTACCTATTACGCAAATTTTGAATGCAATTTTACAATGAAAGTACTTAGGATTTTAGAATTACAGAAAAAAAAATATAAAAAAGGTAGAGGTCTTTTCGGATTTAAATACTATCGAGGAAATTTAACCCAATTTTACATCCATACATGCTATAATAGTGAAATAAATGGTTACGAAAAAACCCCCACTTTATTTTGGTGTCGCCTTAGGGGGATGCACTCAGGTACTTATACGGTCATCAACATACAACCTGATACTGAACTGAACTGCAAATTGCAAAATACGTAAGAAAATTCGAAGGAAGAAGGAAGGAAGGGAGGGAGGGGGGGTATCCATGCGTTGTTCACTACTGATAATATGGAATATTATGAGATTCTAGTTCATGCGTTTACGATGATCTCAACATGCCTACTTTATTAATATGTAGTTATCCTAACCGATTTCGTTACTTATGTTATTAACTTGATCGACATTGTTATGATTAAATATTTGTTTAAAAGATCCTGTCATTAGTTCGCGTGAAAGGAGAAAGTCCGAACTTGAATGCAGTCGAGTTCAAAACGTCATGGAAAAGTATATTTTTTATTTCACCGGTGACATCTTTTAAGAAACTTCTGATAAATAACTACACATAGTGCAGATTTTTCAATCATCTGATAACTTTAATCGAGGAATAATTTAAAAAAATTTGACAGTTTTTTCATACAAAATCTGTCAAAAGTCAATTTAGGATAACGATAGGAAGGAAGGGAAGAAACTCATGCAACCACGGTTATTGAGGGCGATGAAAGTGGACTGTATGTACTAGTGGTTGGTGGAATGAAATAAAACTAAAGCTAGGATTTTAGTGGGAAAATGTTTTTTCTTTTTACATAAATCGGAAACACAAACCGAACCAAAGCAATAAAAAAAAGAATAACATTCAACCAAATAAAAATCTTCTAAAAAGTCTACCACAGCCAAGGACTTTGCAACAGTTATGTTTTAGCTCAATGTGATGATTCCCCACATTTCTCGCCCGTGTTCCTCCGCCCAACAACATGATTAAACCGCCTTATTTCCTTGGCGCAGGCAGCGTGCGCGATATGTGTCGGCGTGGGCAGTTACAGCGACCCCGCGGACATACAGGGACTGGCGCACTTCGTCGAACACATGGTCTTCATGGGCAGCGAGAAGTACCCTAAGGAGAATGAATTTGATTCTTTTATCAAGGTAAGATAAACGTTACCACCAAAATGTTAGTAATCTGTTACTGTCACAAGGCTGTATGAGTATGGTAAGATGTCATTTTAGTGTAGACACCAATCTGCACTTGGGTGTATCAATACCAATTAGCACTAGGTCTACGTAAATCTACTCTCCCTCGTAGAGAGGATGTCTCGAGTCCCAGCAGTGGGAAAGTTACAGGTACTGAAATACCCTACCGTTTTATAGGATATTCTAAATGAAAAGTTGGATGGTTATTCCACTAACTTTCCTGTCATCATCTAGGTTTTAATAGCCTCAATATGATCGGGTATGATGAGGATTGATAATCTATTCGACACCAATGATAACTGTAAGAAATATAACTTTTGCGTAAGCGGTGGGTGAAAGCTGAACATTTGGCTAGCATGCTAATGAGGTTGACATTTTAGTTATTTCGACCTACACGCTCCTCGTTTTCACCTGAAATATGATAAATATATAAAGTAAAACAGGTATTGTTTTGTAAGTGGACGGCACAAAAGAGCATTTGTTTGTGTAGTAAATAAATGCGACATGTCGAGGCAAACATTGGACGTCAAAGTACACAGTATTGGAGAGTATACAGAAATAAATAAATAAAAAAGCCTTTTATTTCATGCAATTAAGAATAAATTAATATTTTTTATATGAGCGTGTTTACATTTATACATTTAAATAATTTAAAAGAAGTTTATACATTCGATTTCTTGTTTCATTAAAATATTCATTTCATTAAATAAATTTAAAGATTTTGTATAGATTTAAAATACAGTAAAATAAAAATAGTGCATGCATGAACCCCTCAATTAGTGAGGGCGAAGGCTTCCTCCAGAGAACCCCAGCGGTCTCGGTCTTTGGCAGAATAAAATACAGATGTAGACATCCAGAACTAAAACAGTTATTATTCTTACTTCAAGTGTGTGTAGACGTAATACCAGTCTTTTAATTTCACTGCTAAGGGCTAAGCCAGATCTATCCACCCGGATTCTCATTTTCCTGCAAGCAGTCCCGTGGAGCAATGGTGGCCCAGTGGTAACTGCCGCGACATACGTGTTGTAAGTCCTCGGTTCGAACCCAAGCAAGCATTTTATTTTTTGTAAATTATTTCATCGCCACAGCTCTCTTAACGGTGAAGGAAAACATCGTGAGGAAACCGGCATGTCCTAGAACCAAATAATTGACGACATGTGACATCCGCCAACCCGCACTGGGCTCGCGTGGATTATGGTCCACTCCCTCTCACAGAGAGGAAGTCTGTCCCCCAGCAGTGGGAACAATAAAGGCTGATTATGCTTATGCTATCCCTTTCTGTGATAGGTATGTTTCTGAGCGAAAGCGATTATAGTAACCAGAAAATGGGAGGCCGGGCAGGAAGGTTATGGGCGCTATGGGCAGTGGCGTGCATTGGTTTTCAGAATAGGTAGGCAGGGATTTAATTTCGTCGTATTAACTTGAACGAGTAAAGACCAATGACAATGTGCTAATAGTACGGGAGCTGAGTAGGCCGTCTGGCGACTGTCTACTGCCGCGCGTGTTTGTATGAAGATTTTGTTTTTTGTTAGGTATCATAATTTAGTGAGTTTCCTAATTGTGGGGCACACACACTAAAATGTAATTGACAGGATTATGGTGATTTTTCGAGGTAGGCACTGCTTATATGCCTTTATGCAATGCACGCCACTGGCTATGGGAGATTTTTTTTGCTACCTAGCTTCATCATGACTGATTAGAAAAAAAAATCTAAATGATAGTTTTGAAAGGTACAGCACGATAATATCAGGTTTATCTTAAAACCCATACATAGCTTCTAAAACCCGTACATCTTGTTTAGAAAAAAGGTGGTTCCGACAACGCGTCAACTGACTGCGAGGTGACGACGTTCTACTTCGAGATCCAAGAGAAGCACCTGCCCAAGGCCATGGATATGTTCAGCCAGTTCTTCGTCAGCCCCCTCATGAACAAGGAAGCCATGCAGAGAGAAAGGGAAGCCATTGAGTCAGGTCAGTTTTAACCCTTCAAAATACATGTGTAAGTTCATCATCATCTGCCTAGCCTTTTCCCAATTATGTTGGGGTCGACTTCTAGTCTAACCGGATGCAGCTGAATGCCAGTGTCTAACATGGAGCGACTGCCTGTCTGATCTCCACAACTCAGTTACTGGGCAACACGATACCCCTAGGTAAGACTGATTGTCAGACTTTCGGGCTTCTGACTGCCCTTAAAGACTCCGAATTATACACAACAAAAAAACCACCTGCTCTATACAAACGCCGCCACGATCCGCTACCGATACCATCAACCGCTATACGATCAATTTCTTTTCTAGATTTTTAGAAAGTGAATTATCAAAGAAATTACAATTAAGAACTATTAAAATCATGGGGTATTTTAATTCTGTAGGCAAAAGTTTTAATAATTTATTGGAACACCCGACAGCTGCGTTTAATTTGATGAAATTGTTTTTGCCAGAGATCAGTAACCGTTGCAATTAATGTAAACAATTTTGTAGCAATGATTAGGAACTAAAAACCTGAAAACATGCGGATTTCACGCGAAAAACAGGAAATGGTTGCCCTGCCTTTTGAAGCTAACCTAAGTCGCAACGATAGGTACCGGTTCCGTCAAAAAACCCAGAATAACTAGATACTAACATAAATACCACATAACTATTAGATAATCAACAAGTACCGCCAGCGTCAGTCAGCTGTTGACCACAATAATAAGCAAATCCTACTTCCTACTAATAATATAAACGCGAAAGTTTGTATGGATGGATGGATGTTTGTTACTCTTGCACGCCAAAACTACTGAACGGATTTAGTTGAAATATGGCACACAGATAGTTTATAACCAGGATTAACACATAGGATACTTTTTATTCCGATATTCCCACGGGATCGAAAGTTATGCGGGTGAAACGGCGGGGCGCAGCTAGTTTACATATCACGTTTCGGTTATTTTAACAGTACAAAAACAACTTTATTACGTATTGTAAAAGTACATTATTTCTTTATTACTAGCAACTTCGAACGCGTGAAATTTCTTGTTCCTCAGACTCATCGCATCGCCTGCTCGCTATTACTGTGTTCTTTCTGACTGTTTTTGTTTTTGCTCGGCTTCTAAGTGCCTTAGCGTGAATTTAAGTACCCTATAGCCTTATTTAAGAAATGGGCTATCAATGTTCCCCGACGCATCGCATCGCCTACCTGCGCTATTACTTCGCTTAGCATTCTTTGTTTTTGCTCGGCTTCTAAGGGTTCTAGCGTGATGTTAAGTAGCCTTCCTTAAGAAATCGGCTATCAAACGCAAAGTCTTTTTCAAATCCAACTGGTAGTTCCAGATAGCCTGTCGGTGGACGGAGGTGGACCACCGCGGTGGTTTTAACCGGTAAGAGTCCGGCATACGGCATACCCCTCTGCCACCCCCACGATGGAGGAAGTCCAAAATTTCCACCGCGAACAAAAAAAAAATGGTAGTTCCAGAGATAAACGTGTTTAAGCAAACTGTTCAGCTTTATTATTAGTACCTATAGATCAATTCACACAATCACGTATTGTTCAATTTTATTAAATTCTCCATAGATCATAGATGCACGGGTATTGTTGTTACGGCGTTGCTATGGTCATTAATGATATGTGGGTAGAATATGAAGTTTACATGTATGACGGGTTCGACCTTTCACCGTGCAGATTGATCGAAAATCGATCGAATAGGTCACTTGCAACTAAATGTGTATAGTTATGTATAAAATTGAACTTTGATAGGTATAATCAATTATTTATTTATTTGTAGAGGTTTTTATGTAACCTTAGAACTATGCTTACCCAAATATTTCGAAACCGTGAGAAATTTTATAACGTAATGCCTTTATGCCCCGAAGAAGTAGGCAGTCACTGCAGTCAGTAACTATTACTATCCCCATATTGTCACGTGTTCCTCATTTTACCGATTACTTACAAACGAATAAGACGTTGAACACAGCTGGCTTACATACGGATTAGGTAATCAGACGATAGTAATCCAGTTACATTAACTGCCCAAATTTTTGACGACTCAACAGGTAATTCGTATGCTATTAAGTGTACGGTCAATTTTGTTAAACTCGTTTGAGAGAAGGAAATGAAAGCCATGTTACTTGATTTTAGAGTCAATAATGGTTGCGTAATGTTGCACAGTTTATTTTTGGTACGTCTTTAAATATACTGGCTTAAACGACCATCATATTTATATGAACACCATATTGATGATAGAAAGGACAACTTGGGACGACCCTAAACAGATTGTGTGGCAAGAGAATGATGATTATGATGAGAATAGGCACTATGAGCTAGGAAAACAGCACCACAATCTGAATCATTTTGAAGGATATTGCTAATCCATGGCTTCATGTGTTCGAAAATTTAGTTTGCTCATCAACGTAAATAACGCAATGTATGTTGTTGAACTGTCAAAATGAAAGAGATTTCTACTCTTACTATGTTACGAAATTATCCCGCTGGATGTCGAAACTAGATGGCTATTTTATGTTAGCAACAGAAGTTTTGAAGAGTTTTTTTTAAGAAGCTTTTTTATAAAACATTTATTATTTATTTATTTTCTATGTGTATAGAATGTGATTCGCACTTGAATGGTTGCACCGATTCTGTTCTAAGGAAAACTTATAAGTTATTATAAATCTAATAGCTATGTGAAAGGTCATATTCCACACGCGATTGGGCTTATATAGGGACACTAGCTTCTGCCCGCGGCTTCGCCCGCGTGGATGTCGGAAGTTATCCCACGGGAACGTGCTACCAGGATAAAAAGTATGTGCTTCCCCAGGATGCCATTTATCTCTTTGCCAAATCAGAAGTTCAGTGGTTTAGGCGTGAAAATGTAACATACAGTTTCAAGTTCAAATCCTCCCCTAAAAACCGAATTACTCCTTTTTGCCCCGTCAGGGGTCAATTTTCGACAACTTTACATACTTATTATTAATTATTTTCTGTCGAAAGTATCAATACTGAGTTTCGAGTTAATCGGACCGCGCATTCAATTTGTTCCACACAAACTTCAACACCCCTATATCCCCCTTTGAGGGGTAGTTTGAAAAACTTATAATGATAAACTTTATTACTTACTTAGGCAAGTATTGTTGCCAAGTTTCAAGTTTATTAACTGAATTAATAAGATTTTTCATATAAACTGTATCCCCGCTTTTCACCCCCACAAGGGTGGAATTTTAAAAAATTCATAACTTGACTCAAATTATTCAAGCCACTTATTATAATGTAAAATTAACTACCCCTTTTCACCCCGTTAGGGGTAGATCTTCGAAAAACCCTCATACGTATTATTAATTATTTTTAGTCTTAAGTACACACACAGTAGGTACACTGAGTTTCGAGTTAATCGGACCGCGCGATCTAATTCTTCCACACAAACTTTAACACCCCTATATACCCTTTGAGGGGTAGTTTTGAAAAACTAATAATGATAAACTTTATTGCTTACGTAGGCTAGTATTCATGCCAATTTTCAAGATTATTAACCTAACGAATAAGAATTTTCATATACTTAAACTTTATCCCCGCTTTTCACCCCCACAGGGGTGGAATTCTGAAAAATCATTTGGGATGTGTTCATAACTTGACTCAAAGATTATTTATACCAATTTTCAGGTTAATCAAGCCACGCTGTAAAATCCTCCCCTGTAAAATTGACTACCCCTTTTCAGGCCGTCAGGGGTAGATTTTCGAAAAACCCTGATACACATTATTCTGCTCTTTCAATTTTAGGTATAACTACTGAGTTTCGATTAAATCGGACCGCGCGCTAAAATTCTTCCATACAAACTTTGAAACCCCCCAATTCCCTTTTAGGGGGTAGTTTATAAAAACAAAAAATGCCCAACTTCATAATTTACTTAGATAAGTATTCGTGCAAAGTTTCAAGTTTATTAACTCAAGGAATAAGATTTTTCATACAAACAAAATCCCCCCATTTCATCAAATCAAATCAATCAAATCAAAAGTCATTTATTCAAATTAGGCTGAGAATCAGCACTTTTTGAACGTCAAAATTACAAAAGACAGTCCCCCAAAAACGCCCGTCCTCTTAGGGGTGGAATTTCGAAAAATCCTTTCTTAGTGGATACCTACTCTTCACGAAGAATACACCTTCCAAATTTCATGTCTCTAGGACCAGCGGTTTAGGCTGTGCGTTGATGTCTCAGTCAGTCAGTCAGGACTTTGAATTTTATATATATAGATTTGGTGTAAATTGTTGAATGAACGCTTTATAATTAATTGATCGCAAGAAATAGTAGAGAAAATTGTCCGGAAAAGAACCTGAGTTACCGACATAGCTTGCAGAGTAAGCAAACTGAAGTAGCAGTGGGCTGGCCATGTTTATCGAAGGACCGCTGGCCGGTGGAGCATACGAGTGCTGGAGTGGAGACGGCGTATCGGCAAGCATAGTGTGGGACGCCCCCCAGTTAGATGGACGGACGACCTAAAGAAGGTGACTGGGACAGACTGGATGCGGAAGGCGAAGGACAGGGTGTTGTGGCACAGCCTGGGAGAGGCCTATGTCCAGCAGTAGAATGCGATAGGCTGAGTTGATTGATTGAAGAAATAGTAGAAGAATAATCGTAACGTTTTTAAGTTTTGTTATGTGATTAGAGGGTACTCTTTTCAGTCTTATCAATATGACCTATTAACGACTAACACTCCAAAAATTACCTATTTTGCATGCTCTTTGCAAATAGCTGCCTCCTCAATGTCTAAGAATTTTATGCTTGAAATTACAGCAATCTGAATCTCCTAATATCATGGACAGTCGTTAATGGAACTTTTCTACTGTTCTAGCGGAACTTATACATATGTATGTATGTTTAAAGTATTAGATAACATCACTGCAATGTGTAAGATAGTTATAGGTCGACCGCTTAACTGATATGTTGCCTGAGGAAGCTACGCGGTGCGGGAGGGGTGATAGTTATCACAAGTTGACGAATCACTGAGCTCTCGCATCACGTCACCACACCCCTCCCGCACCGCGCTGCTACCTCAGGCAACGTCTCTGTTAAGCGGTTGGCCTATATACCCAGTGTTCACCAGCACTGTGGTTAATTATAAAAGAATGACATACCATACACGTTACCTAAGTACCTAATTATGTACGTATATGTGGATACTAATAACAACAACATTATTTCCGTTACGTCTTGTCATGTCTTAAGTAAGTGTCTTTGTCAAATAAACATAACACTTTATTTCCGCTTCCTTAACCATCTTGTCTACTTCGCGGACAGTATAAGTGTACAGATAAAAGTTAGGAAAGAAAGAAAGAAACAAAATACGTTTATTGGCGGTAAACATGACGCAAAAAAGAACATAAAACAAAAAAAAAGGAATGGTTGGGACAAACAGGCGTCACATCCACGCAAAATGGCTATCGCTCAGCATTATGCTGCAAATAGATTGCCAATTAGGAACCAATAGGTGGTGGCCTGTGGGAATTAATAAATAATTTTGCAGTATAGAATATTTGAGTTGACTGACGTACGATAGGACCCACTAAGGCTCAGCCTCTTTAAAACCGTCAACGAAGATCCGCCCGTTCGAAAGTAGTTTGATACTTCGGAATGAACCCTACTCTCGATTAATTAACTTTATCGGACGGTAAAAACACATCGGGAGTAAGGACAACTGTCAAATCTTGCTGTCATTCGTTCTGAGTACGGGCTCCGAACGAATCTTATGTCCGTAGGTGGTAGGGAGCAGGAAACCCGTCGTGCTTGGGAACCCCCAATTGAGCGGCGTATTTCGGAGGGTGGTGTAATAGGAGAAGTCGAGAATCGCGGTTGGAGATGCATATCTCTAGCAATACACTGCTATGATAGCCCAATAATGGGGAACATTATTAAAAAACGCCAAAAAAACCTCACAAACAAATGTGGTCTTGCAATTAATAAACTCAACACGTTACTGACGCTTAGCTGAGGAGAGTTACATATAAGGCTTTGAAAAACGCTTCATCAATAGTAATGAATGAGTAACTAACCACTCATTGCTTGTGGTTTTAGCTAAATACAGTCCACCAGATTACTTCCTGTCTGTAAGATAGACTCTTAACACATCGAAAACATCGTGAAGTTACCAATATGTCCTAGAAACACAAATTTAAACACATATGTGACTTCCACCAACCCGCACTGGGCCCAAAAATTAATATCGTAACACTATTTAGTTTTAGATGTAAAAAATGCACGAAATTATCGAAATGCCCTTTTTAACAGACTTCAAAAAAAAGGAATACGGTTGTGTTTTTTTTTAATGTATTTACAATAACACAGGTTTTTCTTTTAGCTGTAACTGTTCCCACTTTGAACTGAGACTGACCCCCATATGTGAGTAATAAGTGACAGTTATGAAAGGAGCTATTAAACAACATAATAATATGTCTGGTTATTATGGGTAGTTGGGGACGCGTCCCAATTTTGGCCCATCCTACTTTAATAAAACGTGTACATACATATTTGTCAGCCATTTATGACGTTGCCTACTTTTAATATGCACGCTCTTAAGGCCAAACACATACATAAATCTACAGTGCCGTTAAATACACTCCTTCCAACAAAAAAATGTCTCTTGTCCTCAGAATTCGCAATAGCCTCTCCATCGGACTCTAACCGCAAGGACCAGCTGCTCTCCAGCCTGTTCCCCGAAGGTCACCCCGCGCGAACATTCACGTGGGGCAACCTCCGCAGTCTGAAGGACGATATAGATGACGATGAGCGACTGCACCTCGCTGCGCATGCCTTCAGGAAGAGGCATTACAGTGCGCATAGGATGACTGTTGCTGTGCAGGTAAATATAACATCACGTCTATAGTCCTCGCCGGGGTAGGCACTGGAGTTAATACAGCCACATTTTGATAGTTTATGTTGAGGTCCCATGCAATAGAGGACAAGCCCTATTGCCCTCGAACGGGTACAAATTCAAACTCCATACTGATATTGAAAAATCCTATTTGAAAACCTAATAATACTCACCCCTACCCGCCTCACTTTAGCTGACCTGCACCCCAATTGCGTAACACCCAATCAATCGGAATCTGATTCATTTTGAAGCAAATTGCTAATCCATTGCTTCATAAGTTCGAAAAGTTTGTCTGCTCAACACGTAAATAACGCAATGAATGTTGTTGAACTGTCAAAATGAAACCGATTCCGATTGATCATGTGTTACGCAATTGGGGTGCTGGAAATATCCAATACCGGAAACACGGTATTGGTGTTTTTATTTTAAGTAGAAACTACAGTAACGCAATTTCGTTCTATTGCATATTATATTTCAAACCATTTTTTTTTTATCTGTGGTATGTTTTAAAAACTGCTTATTTTAATTATCTCGTGGTTTATTTAGTTAGACAGTAACTTACATTTTACTACTACTTGCGCAGGTGGATGGGGGGGTGGGGGTGGTGGATGTAATAAAAAAAGGTAGTCTTTGTATTTGTATCTCGGTCAAGACAAGAGTACATATAACAATAGAAGTACTATCCTGGGATCGGCGCGGCATGAACCTTTTTAGCGCATGGGAGATGCCCATCTCCCATGCGCTAAAAGGTTCATGCTACGGAAAAGTCACCCAATACATTTTTAAAGTAGGTATACAAAATTTAAGCGCAGTCATAACTCTGTAGGTCCAATAAATTATGTTTTGTTGATACTTTACCATTAATATTCTTCTTTTTTATTGTTTACAACGCTAGTCTTTAAATTTACCAAATTGTCTCATTGTGTATCTGTGGAGAACGTGGTTGATTTTACATTTCTGTATGAGTATCCTATCTTTTTGTAATTCTTAATGTGGAATTGTTGGTTTTCCCGAATAAATAAAATACAAAAAATAAAACTCGAGATACACTTTATGTATAATTTAAAAACGTATTGGGTGACTTTTCCATAGGATGCTAGAAGTCATAATATGTAAAAAACTGAAAGGTGTCCGAAAATTTCGAGGTTTTTCGAGCACCACGCAGTTTGCACAGGTCTTTCGAAACTGCAAATTTAGTTTTACACTCTTGGTCTGTATCCTAACAACATTACAAAAAATCAGCCGGTGCTATTTTTTGCGACCTAACGCGATTTTTGTGTCTACGGTGCCGGTGAATGGCCTATAAAGTATCATTATATATTATAAAGTTATATTAAAAAAGTGATTTTATATTAAAAAAAAAACCGGCCAAGTGCGTGTCGGACTACGCACAAATAAGGGTTCCGTAGTTGGAATGAATTTATCCCAAGAAAAAACTTAACATTGTAGTTAAAATCATATGGGAGAACACTACCACATATTAACTTACATTAATACTCGTATACAGATTAATACTCGTATACTTGAATAGCCTACTTAATTGTGATAGTTTTCCTTTTAACTTCGTTCGGGGGGGGGGGGGGGGGACACACTTAACTCACACCAATGGGGTAGACGAGAAAACATAAACATCTCTACTTTATTTACGTGTAGGTACAGGAGGTCCTTTGATGGATGATTTTATTTTACCACTTTATCGGCGTGATTAATATCCGTGCCAAATTATAGGTTTCTAGTACTAAGAATCTCTGAGCTAAGCTGCGGACGGACAGACGGACGGACATAGCGAAACTATAAGGGTTCCTTGTTGAGTACGGAAACCTAAAAACGGTATTTTATTGTTCTGTGGTGAAACTTATTAGTTATTTAAATTTTTTAAACAATTTTGGACTGAAATAGAGTCTATACCGGGATCCCGACATTGGAATTTTTTCTATGCGGTATTAATACCGGTATTGAAAGAATCCGGTATTCGAAACGCCTAGTTTGGTCATATTTGTTGAGAAGAAATAATAAAAAATATGGACATCCATATAACTAACATTAGTAGACACTGGGAGGCGCTTGTAGAACATAAACAGAAAACATGACCACAACCATATTATAGAGAAAGCGTTCTGTATCTAACAATAAAATTCTAATTGTCTATAGTTCGGATATTAACACGTTGACTGCCAGACAACAGACACAATAGAAAATCTATTGTTGGCGGTCACCGCCGGTGACCGCGGTGCCAGTCAATGCCTTAAATAAATAATAATATTCGTTAGATCATTATGGTATCAAACACAAATATTGTGTTACTAGTTTGATTATATTTAATGACTAGCTTCTGCCCGCGACTTCGTCCGCATAAAATTGTTCCCCCGACCCACCCCGTCGCATCGCAATGCCAGCCCGCGCTATTACCTAGACCTATTTCATTTTCTGACTTTTTTTTTCTATATGCTCGGCCCCTAAGAGTTCTAGCTTGATGTTAAATAGCCTATAGCCTTCCTAAAGATTTTTTTTTCTATCAAATTTAAAAAGAATTTTTCAAATCCGACTCGTTCCAGAGATTAGCGCGTTCAAACGAACAAATTAAGTAGATTATAGATTTTGTTGCGGAGTTATTTTAAAATTATGATATCTCCTAAGATGGTATATCTCCGAAACTATATGACCAATTGATATACTGTAATGAGAAAATCTTATCTCTATAATGTCCTTGTGATCATAAAATAATTTACTTTATCATAGTAAATTATTTTATGATCACAAGGACATAATGGGAAAATCTTATCTCTATACTTAATGTCCTTGTGATCATAAAATAATTTACTATGATAAAGTAAATTATTTTATGATCACAAGGACATACTGTAACTATATGACCAATTGACATACTGTAATACAACTTTTGAGGCAGCGCATGCTGTTTTAAGAGGTATTTCTTTCCGACTTACTAGACAAAAGTTGTGATAGCTCAGCTAAAATGCATGATGTAAAAATAATTTATAGCCTATAGCATTCACACATAATGTAGCTTTCTACCAGTGAAAACCTTTTTAGAATTGGATCATTAACTCCGCAGATTACCCCGTACATACAAACAAATAAACTAATTTTACCTCTTTCTAATATTAGTATAGACCGCCGCGTATTGTATGACCTACAGGTCAAACAATACGCACGGCGAACAATAAAGACGGAATAGGAGGCATTATACTACTGGGTGGCGCAAAAGTAAAGACCCTATTTGGTTCAGCTATAACATTTTTTCTAAATTAGAAAACTAGATTTAGATTTTTTTAAATGTATATTTGTGCCATTAAATTTCGTACCATTAGGATTTAAAGATGATGTCTTTTAAATGGTGACCTCCAGAGTTGATACACATTTGAGCCCTATTTATGACATTTTGCATAACTTGCCGTAACACTTCCTGCGATATGTTCGTTATTTCTTGACGAATGTTTTCTTTTAGAGCTGCGAGAGTCTGTGGCTTGTTCACATACACCCGAGATTTCAAAAAACCCCAAAGAAAGAAGTCTGGACTGGTCAGATCGGGTGATCTTGCAGGCCAAGGCAAATCGCCAAAACGAGAGATAACTCGGCCTGGAAAAGCGTCCCTCACTAAGTCCATAGTGTCGCGCGCTGTGTGTGCCGTAGCGCCGTCTTGTTGAAACCAGATGTGCTCCAGCCCCAATTCGTCCAAACTGGGTATCAAAAACTCACGTAACATGGTTCTGTAGCGTTCTCCAGTGACAGTAATCGCATTGCCTCCAGCGTCTTCGAAAAAATAGGGTCCGATCACTCTGTCAACACAGATGCCACACCATACAGTAACTTTTAGTGGGTGTAGAGGTGTTTCTTGAATAATGCGCGGATTATCAGTGCCCCAGAACCGAGTATTCTGCTTATTGACATGCCCTGAGAGATGGAAATGCGCTTCGTCACTCATAACCAATTTTGAAGGAAAATCATCCTCTTCAAGGTTGAGGTTTATGACGCGCTGGCAGTAATCTAGACGAGCTCGGTGGTCAGCAGGCAGCAGCTGATGAGTCATTTGAGTTTTATACGGGAACATCTTTAAGTCTTTCACCAAAATACGCTGCAGGGTCCGTCTGGAAATGCCCAATTGCGTGGCACGTCGCCTCGTTGATGTTTCTGGACACTCTTCCACATCTTCGCGCACAGCATCGATATTTTCAGCTGAACGGCCTGTTCTTGGTCTCCCAGACTTAGGTCTATCCAATGTTGAGCCAGTTGGTTCAAGGCGTGTGGCAAAGCGTCGAATTGTGCGACCAATCGGTGCCGGACGGTGGGGAAATCGTCGACGAAATTCACGTTGTGTTCTTATCACTGATGAATTATTCCGTAAGAACATTAACACAATTATTCCACGTTCTTGGGGAGTAAAACGGTCCATGTTTATTTTCAGTGTATTTTACATTTGTTCACTACACAATTTTCAACAACAGAATGACAGAAAATGTCATATAAAAAAAAAAAAGGTATTTTCTTTAGTGCCACTACTTTTGCGCCACCCAGTATAAGATAAATAAATACGTAAACCTATACTTAAATATGTTTTGTAAACAGACTTGTAATCAGACTGGTAAATACACAAACCGCTACTGGTAAATATCCTTGTGCATACAGAGTGGCAGGGACATCGACGCGCAAACTGTAACCATGAATTCAACACAATCATGAGTTTAGACCCCATAGCCTAGAAACTTTTCGTCGGGAAAAAAAATATTGCTGTTCCATACGATTTGTCAAATCGTATGGAACAGCAATATTTTTTTTTAATAACCGACCAAGAATTTCAACGCTATGGGGTCTAAACTCATTTGCTGAATTCATGGTTAAAGTTTGCGCGTCTATGTCCCTGCCACCCTGTATATGTCTTAAACATAAGAAATAGGCCCATCCGTTTTTTTTTTAGTTATCTCTGGGAGATGCCATAACTAAAAAACCAACCTTCGAGGTTATTCGCTGCTTAAACGGTCTTGCCTTTGCGTGCCTCAATCAATTCAGGCCTCCAGGGCTTAAAAACTGAGCGTTACGGACCCTGTGGGTTACAGACCTCGGCATAGGACATCGCTGGGGAGGGCAGCAAGGGACAGGCTGGATTGGTTATGGGGTGCACCCGCTTGTTATGTTATTGTTTGTTCAAGAAGATAGCAATAAAAACAAAAACTTTTCCGACCAAAATATACTCAATACTTAATGCTTTATTTCATTCTATATGTATTATATAGACAAAACACACACACACACTAATGCTTCATATGCTTCAAAAACTTTCGAATTGTCATAATGAAAATAATACCGAGTGTTAATCCCCGTATACACCGGACACAAAGTTGGGCAACATTGTTTCTGCAACATGTTTATGTTGCTGGCCACGTACAATGTTGCAGTGTTGACAGCAAAATGCTATCGTTCGCGTTAAACTTTATGGCGGCTCTGTGCGCTCCTGCTACTTTCTGTGTTTTAACCAATTTCAAAAAAGGAGGAGGTTCTCAATTCGTATGTTAATATAAATATATTTTATTTTCTTCTTTTTATGATTGTGTTTAGTTCAGATTGTGATCTTCCTGTGCGAGTCACAATAAATACTGCGAGTACAGAGAAAAATCTCTACGCGCTGCGCAGTACCTTGCCCCTCATCCCCATTGACATAATTATGAGTTTGTTACTGCGCAGTGACTCGCCTTAATTTCGGAGCTGCCATAAAGTTTGAATTGGGCTGTAATTTTCCGTATTCTTGGTAAACAAAAAACATCTCGCGACGTTGTAAGATGTTTTTTGATCAAACAATGTGCGATTATCCGCGGCGCCTTATCGCAGACCATGACTCCCCTTCCATCATGCGCCGTATGCCCTGTCACCTGTACACGTGAGGACCCTGCGTCTGCGAATGGTGTTAGCCTTGCTAAGTACTGGGCCAAACAAAAAAAAACTTTTCTTACAATATTTTCTATCGACACGCTAAGAAAACGGGGCTGTACTCAATTAGGGTGCTGTTTTTCACTTACACTACGTTTATCCCCAGGCACGGATGGACCTGTCCTCCCTCGAAGACTACGTGGTCAACACCTTCGGCCACATTCCCACCAACAAGCTGCCTTCCGCAGACTTCAGTCAGTTTAACTTCAAGGCGGACACCGTCACCCCCGAGTTCAGGAGCATCTATTACGTCAAACCTGTGGGCGATACCACTGAGGTTAGTTATAAAATAATATAAAAATCATAAATATATTCGTTCGTTCACTGACAGACAACGCACTGTCTAATCCGCTGGGTCTAGAAGCAGAAAATTTTGGACAAGCATTCCTTTTTACTCTGAAGGAAGAATTTTCAAAAATCCTTTCTTAGTGCTCACCACTAAGAAAGGATTTTTGAAAATTCTTCCCCCTTAAGGGGTGAAAGTTTGTATTGAGGTTCGAAATTTTTGTCGGTGTTAAATCACGTCAGGCGTGCATAATGAAACACACAATGTGTGTGATACATGTAAAATAATAAACCTGAAAGAATTTAGAACTGCGCAATAGTTGATCAGTTTTACTCCACCGTTTTAAGTACTTGCCTATAATAATTAGTCATTTACTTTGCAGGTACATTTGACATGGTGCATGCGATCTTTGCTGTCTGAATACGAGTCCAAGCCGCACCAGTACATCTCATACCTACTTGGACATGAGGGGAAAGGCAGTTTGCTGTCGTACCTCAGGAAAAAGTTTGTATTCTGATGTTTTACATTTATAACTATAATGAATATTAATACGAGTAGGCCTATGAAAAATTTACCATACTTAGAATCTTGTCATTTTAAACGATGCAAATGGTGACGTCAAAAATAACGCGTCCCGGTGTAATAGTCGGAACAATTGCACACCTCAAGCAGTTAAAAATAAAGAAAGAAAATACATTTATTTAGCACAGACTTATAGGCACACAATACATGAGATAAAAATCAAGTAATAAGTGAAAAGTCAGGTGTAAGAAATTATCAGGAAAGTGTGCCTCACGGCACAGAAAAACCCAAAAGGTGCCTTTTCATTCCTTGAATGTAACTGTGGAAACAAATGTATTATTTAAAACATACAACGTATGTATTATATGTAAAACTAAACTCTCTGGGAAAACTCTACATGTTCCCAGATAAAAAGAATCGTATGTTTAAGGAATCTAGGACGTACAGTCACGAGCACCAATATGTCAACACTTGGCAACTTTCAATTGGGATTTTTTCGTGAAATAACGAATACAACGTTGAAATACGACACATTACATAAACCTATGGGTTCGAAAATGCTATGTTCATAACAACATAAAATTTCTTTAAAAAATAAAGGAGTAAATCGCTTTTGAATAAAGCCGAATGTATACATACTTTTGCTCGTGACTGTACTGTCGCCAAAACCTATATCTGACCATTTTGTTGTGTTTTGTTTTGTTAATGTCCAGGGATTTATTTATTTTTATTTTATTTTGAAAACAAAATCCCATACACATGATCACCACAGCTGCGTCCGTAAGTAAAACAAAAGAGGATGCTTTTTAGGTCGACTAATAATATACGCTGCAAGCAGGAATAGTACTTACGGTGGTCAGATATAGATTTTGGCGGTAGTACATACAATGATCCATCCCTCTCTTTCTAGCTTCGTTTAAACTAAAAGTTTCACTGTTTTTCCTATTAAATCCATATAAAATTAATCATATTATTGTTTTGTGTAATCTACAGGGTGTGGGCTCTCGGCATCTACACGGGTAACTCAGAGAGCGGCATCGACTACACGTCCATGTACAGTCTGTTCTCCACGCAAGTTGTGCTCACCAAAGAGGGACTGGATCATGTTGATGAGGTGAGTTCGCACGTCTCAGTGAGTTTTGAAATGCTGTAAGAGGTAAAGAAAGATAAAAAAAAATATTATTATTTTTGCCTGCGAAATTCAATCAATCATTTTTTTGCAAAGTATCAATCATCAAAAAAGCTCGCTAAGTTACCCTGGGCAACAGACCAACAGTCTCCACACGGTGGATGCCTGAGGGTGGACGGCGCTTGCGAGCCCGCCCCAGGGAGAGGTGGAGTTAGGACCTAGACGCGTACCTCAAGAGTTGGATCGAGGTGGCTCTATAAATTGATCCCTGGAAGGTTTTAGAGGAGTTTTTTGCTCAGCAGTGGGACAGTGTAGACTAACTTAAAAAAAAAAAAAAGTTATCCTTTATTGGATCTGTCATTTTTTCTTAAATACTTCGGCGCTACGACGCGACACAAAACACAGCTGCTATGGATAAAAAACTTCTTTTTCTTTTACTAGCCTACGCTGTCCCACTCCTTCCATCTTTCGCGAGCCCGCGCGTCCTCCTTCCAGTTTTGTCGGCACCTATCCAGCTCGTCCCGCCACCTCCTACGTGGTCTGCCGCGACCCCGCCTCGCTGTCTCAGGGCACCAATTCTGTGCTATTTGGGCCCACAGTTTGTCCGGCATGCGGCAGACTTGTCCTGCCCAGTCCCATTTAAATTGGGCAGCTTTTTGAGCCACATCAGCTATCTTTATTTTGGAGCACAGTATTGTGTGTCGAACACGATCCGTTAATTTAACGCCTAGTACCTATACTGCGCCCAGTTGCTCGTTCGCAGACCTTGAGTTTGGACTTCTGGATGTTAGTCCAAAGACCAAGTTTGTGCACCATTAAAAAACTTATTAAGAAAAATTCTATTCGCCGGGTGTATCAGAGCGAACGCAACAGACCCACCACTTTATTTTTAATAATTGATATTTAACAGCGTAACAATTGTTTGTTTTTAGGTGCTAGAAGCAATTTTCTCGTACATAAACATGCTCAAACAAATTGGACCTTCAGAAAGAATATACGACGAAATAAAGGTAAATTACATTAATTAATGTTTATCTACTTTATCCCTAAGTACCCATAATCTCTTTTCTATCTGTAATTGGTATGAAATTGAAAGTAACTGGCGATCAAAGGTTGACAATACTTGGTAAATACGACACAACGAACTTTAAAAAATATGCGCATAAGGCATCGTTCACGTAATAGAAGTCGAACTTAGAAAAAAAAGAATAATAGAGATTTAGTGTGAGAGAAAGAGAGAGTGTGTCTCTCTCATGTAACGAAATGTACCCAAACGTGACTCGTCCTTGAAATTCACTCTCAATTCTTGTCCAGTTATTTATCGATCATCGCCTAAGCGGTTTCACTTAAAAAAAGACTGTTACACAGTTATGTATGAGTTACAAAGGTGATGCTCTTCAAATACAAACTTTCTCTAAACTCTTAAACTTTCTCTAATTTTCTTTCACTTTCGGGTGCCGTATATATATACTTTTGAACGTATTTATTTCAACAGACAATAGAAGAAACAAGTTTCCGCTTCGAGGAAGAGTCTCAACCAGCAGAGTATGTGGAGACGTTATCAGAGAACATGCACTTCTACCCGCCGGAGCACTACATCACCGGCGACCGACTCTACTACAAGTATGACCCTAAGGTAACAATCTTACTGTATTTTATAAGTATAAAATATACCCAATTACACTTAAGTCCAATTTCAGTATTTTTATGTCACGACATGCGCTTTACTTGTGGTTACCAAGTGTACAAACACGCTGTGAAAGTGTGTGTGTGTGTGTTATGTGCTTACGGTACTTGTCTGCACGCACAGATTTACAGCGTGCTTGTACACTTGGTTACCATAAGTAAAGTGCGCGTCGCTTCCTGAGATAAAAATACTGTACACGAGTAAAGTATCTCTCATTGAATATGCCTTTATTGAAAGGAGATTACAATATTGACTCGTATATACAGCGAGAAAGATACTCGTATGACGAAAGGCGAGATACGCGGTTAGATTTGAAAATAAGGGAGCGCCCGCGTAAAATAAAACCTATTTTGAGTTTCTGCCTACCCTTATGGGAAGAAGGCGTGCGTTTCGAATCACAGTTATAGAAAATCGCCTGCCTCGAGTAACATAATCGTAGGCGAGTTTTTTCTTCTTGCTTGATTGTAAAATCTTGGAAGTCTTGTGCATACCACAAGAGTTCTAGCTCGTGAGTTCGACCTCAGCCCCGCACTCTACTTTGTATATTTAATTTCGTCATCACTGCTTTCAAAACGGTGAAGGAGGACATGGCATGTCTTCGAATTAAAAAAAAAACCCGCACTGGACCCACGTGGTTTATGAAGGCTCACTCCCTCTCGCTGAGAGGCCTGTGTTCCTAGCAGTGGTAACATTATGTCTTACAACCAAAACATTCAAATAAAGATCCAAAGTGACTAACCAGAAGGCGGACCAGTATCAGCAGCAGCTACAGCGCAACAGCGATATCGCGTACCGATTCGGTAACGCTACCGAGTGCGACAGCGATATCGCTTATATGTGAATACTCCTTTATTAGCTACTAATGCCACCTTATGTCCTCTCTCAGGGTATAACAGAGCTACTGGACTGCATGCGCGCCGACACAGTCAACATTATGATCCTATCCAACAAGCACTCCACGCCTATCAACTATGACTCCAAAGAAAAGTGGTTCGGAACTGAATACAAGAAAATGGGTGAGTTTCGTAAAGTATACCTTAGGTGTAGCATATAAAGTAGTTGGCTCTGAATCTATATAAATAAAAAACCGGCCAAGTGCGAGTCGGACTCGCGCACCGAGGGTTCCGTACAATTAAAATTTACGATTTATGACGTATTAAAAAAAAAACTACTTACTAGATCTCGTTCAAACCAATTTTCGGTGGAAGTTTACATGGTAATGTACATCATATATTTTTTTTAAGTTATATCATTCTCTTATTTTAGGAGTTACAGGGGTGGACAGACACATTTTACCGCTTTGGAAGTGTCTCTCGCGCAAACTATTCAGTTTAGAAAAAAATTATATTAGAAACCTCAATATAATTTTGAAGACCTTTCCTGAGATACCCCACACGTATGGGTTTGATGATTTTTTTTTTTTCTATTTTTGTGTGAAAATCTTTATGCGATTCACAGAATACATCTACTTACCAAGTTTTAACAGTATAGTTCTTATGGTTTCGGAAAAAAAAGGCTGTGACATACGGACGGACGGACAGACAGACAGACATGACGAATCCACAAGGGTTCCGTTTTTGCCATTTGGCTACGGAACCCTAAAAATGGATCTTCGAAATTTATGTACGCCCATAACTTTCGAACGACTGCACAAAATTAGATTATTCTTGGTTTTATGTATTCGTTATTGTTAGGTTTGTATACAATTGGACCCGGTAGGTGACGCTGGAGTAGGGTAGCAGTAGGGTAGGAGTAGTGTAGGAGTAGGGTAGGAATAGGGTAGGAGTACGGTAGGAGTTTTTCAAATCAAATCAAATCAAAAGTCATTTATTCAAATTAGGCTGAGAATCAGCACTTTTTGAACGTCAAAATTACAAAAGACAGTCCCCCAAAAACGCCCGCCCTTCACCACTTCCTAGTGCTATCGCTGGGAAGAAAAAGTGGCGCAACAAACTCCCCAGCAGCACAGCTGTCTGTTCAATTTAAAAAAAGTAGGAGGAGTAGGATAGGGGGTAGGACACCACGCGAACGAAGTAGCGCCGGGCAGCTAGAAATAATTTAAATGGCAAATCAACGTTTGTCGGGTCAGCTAGTACTAGATAATGGGTGAGTTTTGTAAAGTATACCTTAGGTGTAGCATATAAAGTTCAATATTTAAAGTAGTTCGCCTCTGAATACAATATAATGGGTGAGTTTTGTAAAGTATACCTTAGGTGTAGCATATAA
The DNA here is from genome assembly GCA_949629185.1 of Apamea crenata. Taxonomy (NCBI): domain Eukaryota; kingdom Metazoa; phylum Arthropoda; class Insecta; order Lepidoptera; family Noctuidae; genus Apamea; species Apamea crenata. The sequence continues at coordinate 9,700,623 of OX451372.1, forward strand.
AGTTCAATATTTAAAGTAGTTCGCCTCTGAATACAATATAATGGGTGAGTTTTCTAAAGTATACCTTGGTGTAGCATATAAAGTTCAATGTTTAAAATAGTTCAGCTCTGAATACAAGAAAATGGGTGTGTTTTGTATAGTAAACCTTAGGTGTAGCACATAAGGTTCAATATTTAAAGTAGTACGGCTCTGGATACAAAAAATGAGTGTGTCTTGAAGATATACCCTGTAGAGTTTGTAATAAGGTCTCATATTAAATGAACCCTGAAAATTATAATTGGTTGTCATTATTAACATTTCAGAAACAGTCAGTAAGTTGATATGAATTTTTGAATTGAACATTAATATGTCAATATTGCCGTTTTTCTTTTCCTCAAACTAAATTGTTTTTATTTCTACCTGTGAATAAAAAAATATTTATATTTACCTTTAGAAATATACAACATCAATTGGGGCAAGTATCACGAAGTTTATCGAAAGTGCGGCCGCATAATAAGGAAAATTACGTGTCTCTGTCACTCCCGTGCAATAATATTGCCGTCCCGCTCACACGGATGAATTTCCTTGATTTCGGTGTCCAGACAGACGAAATTCTCCGTATTCCGCGATCGCACTTTATAAAAAGTATATTGTAAATTATTTCGTCACCACTGCTCTCAAAATGGTGAAGGAAAACATCGTGAGGAAACCGGCGTTCTCTAGAACCAAAAATTCGAAGACGACACGCGTGGTGGATTAAGGCTCACTCCCTGTCGCCGAGAGCCTATAATGTTCCCACTGCTGGGAACATTATAGGCTAATTAAACTAATTATGCTTTATAAATCCACTTACTATACAGTCATACTAACCATCTTTTCACTCTCACAGAAATCCCCGGCAAATGGCTTGACCGTTGGCTCAACGTGGGCCCCTACAACAATTTCTTCCTGCCTGAGAAGAACGTTTACATAACCACAGACTTCAGCCTGATCCAACCAGACCCAGCATATACAGAGACCGCGCAGGAACTGGGGATAGATCTCAGGAGCTCACCCAAAGATATACATAGGAAAGTCGAAGCTGCCAATAAGGATGCCACTAAGATATTGAGCCACGGTGACCTTATTGCTACTGTCAATCATTTTAGGTAAGTTTTCTTTAACTTTTTTTAGTTTCGTTTATATTTGATATCTTTTAAATACTAACCGGACCATAGCGCATACACAGATGCAGCTCAAGCACTGAGCATAGATCTTAGGAGCTAAAGATATACGTAGGAAAGTCGATATCCTATTTCCACCTGTTCAGGTGGAAATTCATAGACGGCTCCGCCTTGGAGTGTAAATGTGTTGCAGTTCCACAAACGATGTGACACTTAATATCGTGTCCTGCGTGTCCTGTTAGCTGCACGTTACAGGAACTGATGGACGCTGGTGATGTCGCCAAACAAGTGGCTGAATTCTGAGCCGAGTCCGTTTAGACTGCTATCGACACGCTAAGAAGAAGTCGATATCATCTGCAACTCGAATGAAGCCTCAGGCGGATCTCACACTAGCGCACGCGCCCGTGTGCGCGGGCCACGCCCCCCGCACGTGTCTGCATACAAATTCAATAAAAGTGCGTCTCCGCGCGGGGCATTTGTCTCCGTTTCCCGCGCCCCGTCGCCTTGCGTGTTGTAGCGTGAAATCCACTTTAGATAGATGGATAGAATACTCTGTATTGTACAGCATAACAAATTACAAATAAGAACTTTTGACAGTTTCATAGCACATTACAATAGGTGGTCTTATATCTCTACAAATGTATGTATATCTAATCAATCCTTTTACATCCACAGACTGGACCAGCCTAACCTGATCCGTAAGAACCGCCACATGGAGTTATGGTACAAACCAGATTTCAAGTTCCGTTTCCCCACCGCGTTGCTGTACTTCTACTTCATATCGCCGCTAAGTCTGAAGACGCCCAGAGAGTGAGTAGACTAACAACTAGAGGGATAATTCTCGTAATTTTAAAAACGTTCACACGATTAAATAATCGTCCAAATAGACGAAAACTCGCATGCCCTTGTCGCGCAGCACGTCTGCTACCCAATTTGTCACTGTCGCAAATGCCCTGGGTGCTGATGACTGCCCGAATGGCAGACAAGTGATCTGAAGGAGCTTCGGGCTCGACTTCTTTTCTGTTGCGTATAATACTCGCAAAAATGAGTGATGATTGGGGCTGACTGCTAGGTGAAAATGGGCCTGAAAAAGGTCTATTCTGATCGCCCAGTCGTTCGCTTGCAAGAAATCCGGTACACGGTATAGTAACCGGCATGAGTCGTGAGCACAAACTGACACCTGCGCAGTAGTTAATTTTTCGGTCTCTCTGGCGGAATGAAGAAGGCGGGGGGCACTGAGGCTGCACGCGATTGGTTCGTCTGTCGATGCTCGTCGTCTATTGGACTCTCGAGTGTCATTCGGCTACTGTACACTTTCGTGCAACTTTAGTGACTCACGTTTTTAATTTTGAAATAGTTTATTTTTGTTAATTCGTATTTGTTAAGTCAAAGTAACGGTTAAATTTGTTTCTTCACTATTTTAGCAGTTACTTGAACGAAGAAAACATTTGCCGTAGTATCAGTAAAGGTCAAGTAAAAGTTAATACTTTGACTGATTGTGTTGATGAAGAAACTGGCTGTATGTCACAAAGGCCTACAACAGTACTATATCAAAATAAAATTTCAAGTACCACTAATATTTTAATTATAGTTTGCGTAAGTAGCTATCAATAATTTGAGCAAAAGCGGTATTAAAAAAATTTGGCCGAAAGTGTACCTGCGCGAGCTTGCCCCCACTACTGCCCATCTGTGCTCACGACTCGTGCCGGTCATTATACATATTTATTAAGCAAAACTTTGTTTGCATTACATAGCGGTTTAGATTTTTTAAATTGAATATCGGGCGATTGCTGGTATCTGAGGGGCAATTCACGTAATTTCAAGAACGTTCACAGTCTGATCTCAGTCTCAATCTGTCAAAAAATACCTCTAATATACACCCCCCACCACCCCTCCACACCTACATTTTTGACATTTTTTTGTCGCCGAGATGAGAGTGCGACTAGATTTTGAACGTTTTAAATTACGAGAATTGGTCTTCAGTTGTACAAGGTGGCAGGGACATCGACGCGCAACCTTAACAGGTTGCTGAATGCATGGTAACCCACGGACTCAAGTGCTACTGCTGAGCATTCTGGGTTCGATTCCCGGGTGGGGCAACGTGTTGTTGTTTTCCCATCTGGATTTCTCAGTAGCAGCCCGTATTCTAGATTTGTGCCCGGTGTTTTATTATTATAATTTTTCTTTATCATAACCGGCGAAATGTAGGTGTACTATAGGTGCACCTCTGCTTCACCTCTATTGGTGAAAGTAAAATGAAAACTTTAAAAACAATACAGTGCTTTGTTCACAGTTCGTGTCTTCTGGATCTTTGGACGGACGTGTTACAACAAGGGCTAAAGGTAATAGTCGAAATACTTTTTTGTCTACAAAGCACAATGAAATATCAACTTTGAGCACGTCTAAATAAAGTCTAAAATAAATAGGCATTGGTCATAGTAAACCTTGTTTACAGGAAGAAGTGTACCCAGCTAATATGGCGGACCTGTCTCACTCACTATACGTTGGCGACAAAGGGCTCACAATGAAAGTAACTGGCTACAGTCAGAATTTACACGTGAGTACTCATATCATATATGTTCTAAGCCCGTAGTTTATCTCACATTATAGAGAAATTCTTTCATTTAGCCTGATAAAAAGCATGCTATGTTTTAATGTGTGTGCCAGATTTCAACCGAACAAATTCAGCTGTTAAAGCGTCATTGGATCACAACCTTTCCCTTACACTTACCTACTTAGTAGAAAATAGATTGACATTCAGCACTTTAAGGGTGACAAGACCTCTTCTAGTCACTAAGCCAAACGAATAACAGCGTGACTTTTAAAACAATACTACGCATCACAGGTACTATCGCCAAAATCTATATCTGACCACCGTAAGGACTATTCCTGCTTGCAGCGCATATTATTAGTCGACCTACAAAGGATCCTCTTTTGTTTTACTTACGGACACAGCTGTGGTCATCATGTGCACGGGATTTTGTTTTCAAATGGTCAGATATAGGTTTTGGCGACAGTACGTCCTAGATTCCTTAAACATATTTTCAGATTATTTTTATCTGGGAACATGTAGAGTTTTTCCAGAGAGTTTAGTTTTACATATAATACGTTGTATGTTTTAATTACTACATTTGTTTCCACAGTTACTAGTGGAGCTGATCACTCGAGAGATGCGGTCCTCAACACGGAACCTAACGAGCGCGATGTTCGAGGCGGTGCGCGAAGTGCGCGCGCGGACATACCACAACGTGCTCATTAAACCGCACAAACTCGCCAAGTAAGTGTGCAGAAAATTTTAAATCTTACTGTTTAAAAAATCTTGATGTAAATATCCAACTTATTTGATAATGATTTTATCTTGCTCTTTTTATTAATCTGCATTCTCGATTTATTTGCCAAAAATGTAAACAAATATAGACAATAAAGTTCAGTTTAGGCTACAACTTCAAAAAATTTATAACTTGTTCAATAGTGCTAGTCAATCTAAAATCAACTAAACTGCCATTAAAATAAAGTTGATATTGGTTTAACTTGAAATAGCATCAGTTTGAAACATTAGTTTGAATACACTTTAGACATATTCGATCTTATTACAAAATAGGGTTTTTCTTTAGACATTTTAAATTATCGAGTCAGTGTTTGAATTATGAACCTACCACTAATCGAATTAGAGTTCTTTATATAAACTGACAGCTTAGTTCGATTCTAAATTTTGTACTTATTAAAAACTTTACCTAAGTCGGAATAAAGTTAGAAATACAAGATCTGGCTCGATAGTTGAGTGTCGGGCTAAAGTTAGATCTTGTTTTAAAATAAGACTGATACAATAATTCTGGCTAAATGTCTAAATTTCAACAGGAACAGCTTCGAATTCACCATTTATTGACACATAAATTTGTCAATACTTTTTAACGGACACTTTAGCAAGTGTAAGCTGTTACGAATCAGCAGTGATGAAACTGCCCGGCAAGCGAGAATACAATCTTATAATAATTGTCCTAGTTTCATAACATTTTCTATGCTATTGCCTACCACAGAGACGTCCGAATGAACATCCTCCTGATGCCGTACATCTCTCCCCGCGAGAAGGCCGCCGTCATTCACAACATCACGCTGTCGGAGCTGCAGGAGTATAGCGACCGGCTGCTCAGCAAAATGTACTGTGAGGTCAGTGTACAAGGTCAAACTAAATCAACTGGCGAAACTTCACAGACATCATCATCTGCCTAGCCTTTTCCCTGTTGGGGTCGGCTTCCAGCCTAACCGGATGCAGCTGAATACCAGTATTTTACATGGAGCTACTGCCTATCTGACCTCCACAACCCAGTTACTGGGTAATACGAAACCCCTTGGTAAGACTGGTTGTCAGACTTTCGGACTTCTGGCGACCCGTAACGACTGTCAAAGATCCACGAATGACAGCCGGGACCAACAGTTAACGTGCTTTCCGAGCCACGGAAACTTCACAAACATATTATAAAATTAAAATAACAATTTACTATTTAATTCCTCTTCGTGTAAAAATTATAAAGTCTTAGAAATTGTCATCATCCAGCCGAAAGATGTCTTCTGCTGGATATAGGCCTCCCGCATCCAGTGGATTCCCACAACATTTATCAGCTCGTCGGTCCTCCTTGCGGGGGGGCAACACACGATGCAACCTTCGGTACTTGGTCGCCACTCTTGACCCGCTCAATGCCACTTAGATACATTCATACATAATATTTACAGTAGATCTCATACATTACTGCACCGCATGTGTGTTACAAATTAATGTGCAAATATTGGTTAATAATAAAACAATGTTGTTTCCTTTATTAGATACTGATGCAAGGCAACCTGCCGTGGCACGAAGCTATCAAGATAGCTGAAAATGTTCACGCTAATCTCAAGTGGGACGCGCTCACCGAGGATGAATTCCCAGACGTAAGATATTATCGTTTTCATATTATTCAACATCTTCATTTTCTATTAAGCATAATTGCTCGAAATATTAGTAAAAAAATCACTGATATTTTGGGCAATTAAAAAAAAAAAAAAAATATATATATATTTTTTATGTTTAAATGAAGCGCCAGTGAACTCGCATGGTGTGTTCATTTATTACGGCGTTCTCTGTCCCCGCAATGTGTATTCTAAACAGTGTGCTTATACCATGTGCCGTAAAGCTTGAAAGTGGTGCTGTCATATAACGGCCGCAAAATCATGAAAATTACGCACGGCGGTTGACATTAAAATGTCAAAAAAAAAACGTCGTCTCGAAATTATGTACCGCTTCCATAGAAGCTTACAAATTGAAGTGACATTGAATGTGTAAAGCAACTGTCTTTACAAATACAGGTGAAAGTCCACCAGCTGCCTCTGGGCGAGCGTAAGTTACGCGTACTGAGTCTGAATGAGGCTTCCACCAACAGCATCATCACCAACTACTACCAGGGAGAGGCTACCAACTCCAAGGATACAGCCACGCTTGAAGTGCTTATGGTAAGGAAATACGCATGCTATTTTTTAGGTTTAATATAGTTATTATTCGTACCGTACTCACACGTCGATAGGGAAGTATCATATTGGCTTATAAAATTGACAACACTAAAAATGATATATCCAGTATTCAAATGAAAGTTTGAAGAAATCGCCTGAAAATTGGAGGCTCTTATAAAATATGCTCGTGCAAACATGTGCAACACAATGTGTGCAAAAATCGCCTCATGATGTTCACCTACAAGACATATATGGACATTTCCGCCTTTCAACGGACGAGAAACTCTCTACGTGTTGACAAGTCTTTAGCTGGATAGTTTTATTAACTTTTCTTAATTCTGTGAAGTCCTGTACAGGTATGAGGAACAGGGTGTAAAATTCACACATACTCTATAGAAAAGGGAGGATCCTCCGACCAGACGGGTGTTGTGCCTGGCGGGCAACTGCCCGATGAATCATGTCGGGCTGTTGTATATGAGCTAACTGTGCGGTAAACTGCTTGCGCGATGCAGGATTGTGTGTGACGTCAGTATGACACGTAGTTCGCATGTGGCGTTGTAGATACCGCTACAGTCTTGAGATATGCCAGACGCAATAAATATGTTGACAAATGAGTTTATTTTCTAGCTATTGATGGAAGAGCCGGTATTCGATAACCTGCGCACTAAGGAGCAGCTGGGCTACAGCGTATTCAGTATGATGCGCTACACGTTCGGCGTGCTAGGCTTCTCCATCACCGTTAACACGCAGGTCGACAAGTTCAGGTATAGTTATTCATTATTTATTATTATTGAACCATTTTATGTACACAAAATATGAGAAAATAACAGTACAAATGACGAACCCTAATGTCATCTGTGGGTATAGTACGGCAACGTCAACAAAAAAATCGTATATGTCAGAAAAGGAGGTCGATTGGAGCTGGAATCTTCACCCTTGAACATAAGTTGATTGTGATTTTTTTGGTTATATTTGAAGTTTAGTAAATTTGTAAAACGTAACGTTGGACACTTTCTAGGCACTTGTTGTCCGTACGATGTACGATGGTCAAGTGAGACTAGCTTGACGTTCGTACGATGATGGCGCTGCGGTGGCGTAGCGCCCTCGTCGACCCGTACGACCGTCAGGCTAGACTCTGTCGAAGCGCGCCAACTTCACAATTACGTTTTCTTGTCAAATGACATCCCATAGTCCTTCCGATATACTCGTATATATGTTGCAGCCAACTGGTTAAATTACCCGTTTAGTCAACCGGCTGGTCTTTGGAAGTAGTACTCGCCTCGCTTCGCTCTCTCGGCTCGCACGCGGTTGATCACAGTTCTAACCTCGTGTCGGGGTGCCCTGGCTTAGTTACTGGCTTAGCGAGCAATTGGGCTCGCGTGTGATTGGTTACAGTTCCAACCTAAACTATAATTTATTGAATATCATTCAGGCCGTTAGTTGAACTGCCGCCGTTTAGTTAAAAGGCTAGGCGGTTAACTAAACAGCTAATTAAACCATAAGTATGTCATATTACAGTTCCAGAAAATTGCCTGAGGAGTGTTTACACTCATATCCTTACTCCTATGTAATACATAGGAGTGAAGATATCAGTGTAAACACGTAAATGTGATGAATCACCTGGCGATTTTGGCTTACGACACTTACATGAACATTCTTGTCTCTCGACGTTCAAGAAAGCATAGGAGGTTTAAAGTTACCATAATGAAAAATATGTTTCATTATGCCTATCCTCAGCGTATCATACGTGGATGCGCGCGTTGAAGAATTCCTGAAGAAATTCACGCGAGACATAAAACGCCTCACGGAGAAGACGCTGTCTGCGACCAAACACTCCCTCGTGCAGCTCAAATACACCACCGACTACGAGCTCAAAGAAGAGGTGAGTGATCTATAAAATAGTGCCTGAAGTGATATTTTGACAAACATAGGTGAAGTGAGCTGTCAATAGTGTCAATCCCTAGCATAAGGTGGAATGAAAGGTCACTGTACAAGGACAACACAAACCATGAATGGTTTCAGTTTGCTTATCAGCACATGATTCTAAAGTCTATTCAACCTAATGTTTCAAATTGACGTTATTTCAAGTTAAACAAATATCAACTTTATGTTAATGGGAATTAAGTTGATTTCAGAGTGACTAGCGCTGTTGAAAAAGCTATAAAAATGTTTGAACTTGTAAACTGAACTTTATCGTGTAGGAATTATGTTATTTTTCCATTAACTCACATTTGTTTACATTTTTGGCAAATAAATCGCGAATACAGATTCGATGTAGCGAATAATGTATTTATTAAAACTTTATGCACAAGTAAAAAAATATACTATACAAAGGCGGACTTAATGCCTGAGGCATTTTATACCAGTCAACGTAATTTTTCTCCGGCTATCAAAAAGAAAAGTGCAATTTATACACGGTCTAAATGTGTGCATTGCAAATTTTTAGTGTCGGTCGTCTGCAATACCTTTTAGCACTGTAATGTCAAAATAAACTTGATTATAATTATGTTCCAGGTTGAGAGGAACTGGCGAGAGATTACAAGCAGGGAATACATGTTCCACCGGCTGTTCTTAGAGGTAAGACGCCATATTGTTTTCACACCTTAACATTTTTTTTTTCTTTGCTTTTGAATTATTGTCCTGGTCCCATAGTGTAGCATGCTGGCTGCATGCTATTAATTATGCCGCAGACATCCAGTGAGCCTAAAAAAAATTAAGATATTGATTTAGGAACTTTCTGAGTTTATCTTGGTCATAACTGACATCAGTAAAGGAAAAATATCGTGAGGAAAGTCTTAAATCACCAACCCGTCTTGAGCAAGCGTGGTGACCAATGGTCGTGCCTTCTCAGTTTGAGAAGAGGAATTTACCCTGCAGTGGGACAAAAATAGGCTGGTATTATAATTATGCTACCGATTGCAGGCTGGCGCGATCGAGAAGATAAAGCTGGTGGACGTCAAGAGTTGGGTCGAGGACCACTTCCCCACCGGTAACAAGTCCAAGTTCAGGAAACTGTCTGTGCAGGTATGTAACGGGTTTGTGCGGACTTACTGTCATCATCTGTCTAGCCTTATCTATATTCAAATTTTATTTATGCTTCAAATTACGTTATTTCAAGTTAAACAAATATCAACTTTATTTTAATGGTAATTAAGTTGATTTCAGAGTGACTAGCACATTCACTCTGAAATCAACTTAATTATCATTACAATAAAATTGATATTTGTTTAACTTGAAATAACGGCAATGCTAGCAGAAGTAACTATGATTGTATTCCCTACTCTAAAAATTTCACCAGCTCCATTAATTAATTTGAAATTTTCTCCTCCCCAGATCATGGGACATAAATCAAGCAACGTGACTTCCCCAGACACCATCGCGAAGAAACACTACGAACTAACGTACCTAGACGCGAGCCAGCCTATCGGAGACACCAGCGAAAATAACGCGGACTTCATTCGCGATATCAACACTTTTAAGAGCGAGCTGCCGTACATACACGTACCTAAGGTCAATTTAAGCCAATGCTGAGGTACTAAGCCCCGGTTACGGAGAGCGTCTGTTTGGTCTGTTGTCATATTCCACTGATCTGATTGGCTGATTGTTTCGCCAATCACAACAGCGATGAGTTTAAACAGGTTTCATTAAAATTGCCAGGAAGTGGAGGTCATAAAACGTGCGAGAAGGACGGTGAATATTAGTCTCGTGTCATCTCGGTCTCATGTTCTATGATCGAGCCTAAAACGTACCTTGGCGTTTATTATAAGAGGCTTTTAGAAACCGGGTGCTATTGACCACGGAGATGTGCCTACTTCAGGAAAACTCATGATGAGAATACTGGGCCTAATCTTGGTTGAGCCAGATTACAAATCTTATCCCTCTCTGAGTAAACTGAAGTAATTTTGGCACGCGAAATACCGCAATAAATATCTAACGATCAACCCCTTTTTTATCACATCGTGTACCTTTGTCTTTGGGCCAATCACAGTCACCGCTTTTAGGGTGTGTATGTTTGATTGAGGCTTAGGAGATACTCATTATATTCTTACTGCTTTATTAAGTTCATATACAACCGCTTGACGTATATCGATATTTGAGATTTTATTGTTTCTCTTTTTTTTTTTCTAATTAAGCCCGGAATACACATGCCTGTAACTTGCACAAAAGTATGCAAGTAGCTTGCATGTCATTATGGTATTCACCAATCAGAAGTTGTTATGGTACAGGTTATGTAAGCTACTTGCAGACTTTTTTGCTGGGCTTTAATTCCGTCCAATGTCACAATTTTCTTGTATTTTAGAGCTGGACTTTACTTTTTCTGGTCCTTTTCGCCGGGTTTTTTAAAAAACATTTTTTTTTAAATCAGCTTTTGTATATATATTGAATTACTTTTAAAGGTTTTATGTAAGGATGGGTGTTACCGGGATATTTACATGACATTATGTGATGATACACGTCCAGCGGTTATTCTTGGAGAAACAGCACTTCGAGTGTGTTCCGCTTATTTTGACAACGTCCACCAGCATCCACGCGATCTGCAGCCAGCTTAAGGCACCTTATACAACGCGATCACTCGATCAACCATTATGAATAATAAAAGAGACCAATTCGACACCTGCTGTGCGATTCTGTAACAAACTCACCGTGAAAACTTAGGTGAAGTGAGCGTGGAGTGAGCTGTCATTCCAAATAATGCTAGTGATTGACACTACTGACAACTCACATTAAGCTCACTTCACTTGAGTTATCACGGTGAGATTTTTACAGAATCGACCGGCTGTACGTTTGATCACGTTGTCGTATGAAAGAAATAACTCGCCATGGTTGCGTAATCGCGTTGTATAAGGACATCGCTTAAGTGAAACGTTCGCAAGATGTGTGTGTGCCTAGATACCAGAAAACAAGCAAATACACGCGAAAACATAGTTGATAAAATAATATAGATCGCATGATAATGTCCCCAATTACATTGTTTGGCATGCTTGGCTTGTTACATCTCTACCAAAGCTATATACAGAATACTATTATGTTAATATTATGCCTATCCTCTATATAGGGTACTTTATTGTATTTAAAATAAAAGTGTAATTAAGGCATTAGGTACTAATACCTATATTGTATATATACAAAAATAGATACGTAATAAAAACGTAAAAAACAGTAAAGTATATAAAATATGTAACTGATTGTAAATATTGTACTTAAACTTCTGCACACCACCGCGGAAACAAAACTACAATATCTTGCGTTTCGTAAAATATGAAATAAAGAATGACTGTCAAATTGATTAATTTTAGTTAAATAAATAGTCTAAATAGGACAGAAATGTCGTATTTTACTTGATACCCTATCCATACTTCATTTTTGTTTTATTTGCCAAGGCGCCCATGAGGTGAGTTTTCGTAGCGATATTATACCTAGCAAAATGAACTTTATGTCAATTGTCTAACGTACAAACTAGATACGAGCTTGTAACTCCGGGAATTCCCGAGAATGCGCGATAATTCTCCAAAAAATGCGCGACCTGTGTATCGTAATTTGTGCGTTACACTGTTGACATGAATTTCATTATGTTTTGTACAAAAAAAATCGCTTCCATTCCGTTCCACGGCCATATAAATTGAGCCCAAGGCAGTGAGCCGCGAGTCCGAGGACGCCACTAGCGTCCATGGACTGGAAGACGAAATGTCGGTCGTCCGGCGGCGAGGTGGGCGGACGACATTGTTACCATCGCGGGTAAAACCTGGATGAGGCTGGCACAGGGGCGTGGGAATTGGTACTTGAAAAGACATGCTCAGCAGTGGAAGTAAGTTTCTTAATTGTGCGCCCCACAATTAACAAACTAACTTACTAAACTATATACAAACACGCGCGGCAGTAGGCAGTTGCCGGACGGCCTACTGGGCACCCGTACTATTCAAACATTGTCATTGGTTTTTACTCTTTCAAGTTAATACGACGAAATTAAATTCATGCCTACCTATTCTGAAAACCAATGCACGCCACTGGTTCGTAGCAACATAAAATTTCATTCAAAAACAAAGGAGAAAATCGCCTTTGAATAAAGCCGTAAAGTGTATAATACATATTATGCTCGTGACTTACTTAGAGCCCTTTTTACTCCTTCTTTTGGTAAGTACTTAATTATTGAAATAGTCGCTTATCTGCTTTACTACTCGTATAAGAAAACTTGGTTGAGAATGCCTAAAGAATTAAATCCGCCTTTGTACCTTTTTTGTGCGAAAAGTTAAAATAATAGAAAAACTATTGCACTTTACATTTTATTAAGAAATACATTATAAATATAAAAGCCTCAGTAAACTATTTGTATTCTTCCGTCGACGCCCTGAGTGACAACGCGTTGTCTCCGCATGTAATTTTGCAGCATCACGTAGTCTACTTCAAAACTTTCAAAGTTCTCTCTGTTGTCAGATATCATCTGAAAAAAATATGTAGCACATTATTAAAGGACATATTTAGTTTATGCCTCAATAAATTAAGGCCTCCAGCCAGGGCTTAAAAAACTAAGCGACTACACGCTAAAGGCACCCCCTGTGGGGTACGGACCTCGGCTTAGGGCGTCGCTGGGAGAGGGCAGCAAGGGACAGGCTGGATCGGAATTATTTAGGGACGAATTTAAAACTCAGCGGCGCAGGCTGGCTCGAGCAAGGGTCGTGGCGGATATGGTATGGAGCGTCGCGTCGGGCGGCAAGACGGAAGGACGGCTGTCGGGACTTGTACTATATAAGGGTACTGGTGGCCTTACTACTCTCCTGTAAGAGGGTCGTGGCGTCGCCGAGGATGGTAAGGGTATGCCTCGGTCGGCAAATCCTCCTTATGCGGCAGGGATACGGACGCTATGCGGCGGCCACCGCTTTTATAAAAAACCGTAGCTTTAGCAAACATACCGAGTACCCGCCACCGCCGTCACCGATGTAGCTCTGCGATATCACCCGGTAGGTGGCGTTGACGTCGAGCGGCAAGTAGCGCGGCACGTCGCACTCGATGCAGCGCACCGTCGCCGTCACGCGGGAGCCGACCGGCTGCGACGCATTGTATGTGTTGCGCATGCCTGAGAAAATAACATATTTTAACATAATATTACGCCTCTATTCCCTGGAGAGGTAGGCAGAAGTAGTCATTTTACCCGTTATAGGGGGCGAGTCTATTGGCATCGTTCATGATCATGATATTTGTAACAAAAAACAAAGCATTGATGCGTGGTGGGGAGATTCCTGACCTCATGAAAAATAGTAAAATAATACCTTTGTTTAAATCAGTTAGTACATCAGACCCCACAAATCATATACCTATTTCTGTTACCTACCTTCAGCAAAATTTTTGAGAAATTAATTTTAGACCAAATACAAAGATTTATTACATAGCAAACAGTTCCGTTTTACAAGGGGTCGTTCAACTTCTGATGTGTTGAACATTTAGGCCATATTTAAAATGCATGGGAAGATAAATGCGATGCCTTGGGATTTGGCCAAGGCATTCGATTGCGTTTTCATGAAACGTTAATCAGGAAACTGCGCCACTACGGGATCCGGAACGCTGCTCTGGATCTTCTTACTTCAAACTTGAGAAAGAGGATTCAGAATGTTTAAGTTAATGGAAAAAGATCTCCCGGATCTATAGTAACAATGGGAGTCCCACAGGGCTCAATTATTGGCCCTTTTTTGTTTCTTATTTATTGTAATGACTTGCCGTACCTCATAAAGAATAATCATGATATAGTGTTGTTTGCAGATGACACTTCACTTTTGTTTAAACTTAAACGTCAGCACCAGGTTACTGACGATGTAAATAGCGCGATCTCTAAAGTAGTCCACTAGTTCAATGTTAATAATTTACTTCTAAACGAAAAAAACCAAATGCATTAAGTTTACGCTACCTCATACGTTAGGCAGGTGAAAACTAATGTGTTGATAAAGGGCGAAGACAAGCTTTTATATCATATAAATTGTGTAATGACGTTAAAAGTTTTAAAGTAAAAGTTTATTTTTTGTTTTTAGCGCGTTTAAATAAAAGCTTGTTTTTTAATAAGCTTTTTTACTTTTTAGTTATCGCTGGACACGTTTCTCAGTTTATTCTTATCATTCAACGCATCATTGTTGCAAGGTCGTTTGCCGGTTAGTTTCGAACAGTCTAACTCTTCAATAAGGAGACCTTGTAATGATTTTACCATACTTAAGGCCACGTATGCTTGACCAGCAGCGAAGAGCTTCGAGCCTAAGTATACAACAGCATGGTCGACAGTCCCTGCATTTTGTGTACTGTGCAAGCCCAACATAATATTGTAGGTAAGCATTAAAAACTTAGTCCGCCATATTGGATTTAGAGTGACGTCACTTTATTTTTCGAGTTATTCTTAACAAGCCCTTTCATTTGATACCCATGTTGTAGGAGTGCATTAAAAATAATTAGTCCGCCATCTTGGGTGTGCCGCCATGTTGGATTTAGAATGACGTCACACAGTTAACCATGCATTGTCATCCAAACTGAACGTGTATACAAAATTTTAACTCAATCGGTTGAAGATGTCTGAAGGCCAATTCTCGTAATTTAAAACGTTCAAAATCTAGTCGCAGTCTCATCTCGGCGACAAACAAATGTCAAAAGCTTGTCAAAATGTAGGGAAATTAGAAGATTTTTTTGACAGATTGAGACTGAGATCAGACTGAACGTTCTTAAAATTACGAGAATTGCCCCTCAGCTTCAAAATTGAGTTGAAAGATTCCACCGGAACAAACATACATACATAAAAGCTTGCAATAATAAAAAATAATTTATCATTGATACGATTCAATTCAGCACGCATACTTTATCCGCCCTCAAGCCCTAATGTTGCATAATAAAGTCCTTCTAGTCCTACCCGCATCGGGCCCGTGTAGATTTGCGGCCCACTTCTCTCCCAGAGAGGAGGCTTGTGTCCCAGCAGTGGGAACAGGCTTATTATGTAAACACCATCGCTACGAACCTCCGATCTGCAGCATCCGTCCACTAGAGAAGGTGCCGCTCCAGGACACGCCGATGGAGAACTCGAGCGCCTCCAGCAGATGCTGCCCCGAGAGATCGTACACCTGTACGTAGTTCTCGAACGGCATCGCCATTAATAGGGCTTCTGTTGTCACCTCTGTGGAATGGGAGTTACACAAGTTAATAATAGTTACATAATGTGGCTGTACACATAGCACATACCGTCGCGTTAAAAAAAAATCGGTCAAGTGCGAGTCGGACTCACACAAATTTGAAGGTACGCCAGTAAATAGTTTTTTTTTTGTAATGTTACTATGTTACTACAAAACGGTTTTCGGAATTATTTTTTTTTACTTGTGCTATACGACATTGCTTCTTGCCAAATTTCATGATTCTAGGTTAATGGGACGTACCCTATAGGTTTTGATTTCGGAACATAAACGCCCGTATCTTTTGATTGCGTTGACTTAGAAGTTTGATCTTTTCACTGCTTCAAGGGATTGCAGCTTGAGTATTTGATATTAATTTCAACTTGGTAACTCCACGCGTTCCTGAGAAAAAGGGTCTTCACGGACGGACAGACAGACAGACAACGAAGTGATCTTATAAGGGTTCCGTTTTTCCTTTTGAGGTACGGAGCCCTAAAAACGAATTGTTAAGTTTCTCATGTACGAAGTTGTAGGTTCAAATCTAGGGTTCTACTCCCTAAGCGCTAATTCCGTAGTTTCGGCCGTTACGAGTGTTTCCCTATCACATATGTAATTATGATTACCTACAGTAAAGTTTGTATTTCTTTGAACTTTAAACGTGTCAGAATAGAGTTAGAAATTAAAAAATGAAGCGATGGTTTTAAACAAAACTTGTTTTATAAAAAGGCTGATAGTTTTTTTAATGTTTCGGCATCATAATATCTTAATATATATGTCGCAGCCAACTGGTTTAATTAGCCGTTTAGATAACCACCTAACGTTTTGACTAAACGGGGGCCGTTCAACTATAACTATAATTTATTGAATATCATTCAGGCCAATAAATTATAGTTTAGGTTGGAACTGTAACCAATCAAGTGCGAGCCGAATTGGTCGCAGTACTAACTAAGCCAGGGCACCCCGACCAAATGGGTTAGGTTAGAACTGTGATCAACCGCGCGCGAGCCAAGAGAGCGAAGCGAGGCGAGCACTACCTACTTCCAAAGGCCAGGCGGTTGACTAAACGGCTAATTTAACCAGTTGCCCGCGACATATATAATTCTGTACGTGTGTTTGTCACCTAACTACTCCTAAGCGGCTGGACCGATTTGAATGAAATTTTGTGTGTATATTTCAATGGGTTCCTGGATGGTTTGAAAACACATTTGGACCTGCTAGGTGGCGCTGCTGTCGATATATAATGACCCAGCCGGGCAGGATGACGTCTGCCGGGTCCGCTAGTATAATTATAAAGCGTCAAGTCTGCGTTAATTCTCACGCTAGTCTTGCATTGCAGTACAGCATCAGAAATACGTCGCATTTGCGAAGCGTATATGTTCGACGAACGCCTATAGTGCCCATAGATATCGACATATTTTGAAATAATTTAGCGTAATTATTAAAATCATTCATTGCTACATACGTAAACTCACGCGTTTTCCTCATAGTTGTAGGCCTAGAACCTATAGAATTACTAAATAAGTGACTTACTTATAAATACAACATGACAAAGTAAACTCACCTCCCGGGTTGATCTGTACTCTCAGTCCACCGGTGTTGATCAGACACACTTGCGCGTTGTTCCATGCCTTGCCTTTTGCTAGAGGTACCATCTGTAATGCAACGTTCAACTTGCATAATTACACGTCTGTATCGTCCGAGGCAGAGGTGGTAGTAGTACTTGTCTTAGCAGGATGATAGCGGGGTTGAAATATGTACATTGGCGATTAGGTTTATCAAATTAATCGAAACCATAACAAAACTAACTGTCAAAATTCAAAATTATTCCTCCGATAAAGTTATCTGGCGTTGGAAAAATCAGCCCCTAACGTGATAACTTAATCGCCACTTTGTATACCTACCTGCAGTGGGATTCTGTAACCATCTCACCGTGAAAACTTAGGTGAATTGAGCGTGGAGTGAGCTGTCATTCCAAATAATGCTAGGGATTGACAACTCACATCAAGCTCACTTCACTTGAGATTTTCACAGAATCGACCGGCTGTTCTTTATTATAGTCTAAATGTAAGGGATAGCCATTCCGAGTGTGTTTCGTAATTAGGGTGCAGACTAAACTATGGTCCAAGTAACTTAGGATAGTATTACCTCATCCAGGAATCCGTCGCAGGCCCAGCTGCCCAGGTTGCACTCTCCGCGCGAACACCACGAGCGGTTGAGAGTGACACGCGACACGCCCAGCACTTCCTTACCCACCGCGTCCACTTCTTCGCGCCATGGTTCTAATAGCGCCAATATTCTGGGGTCTGTAATGTAATGGAATAATATCAGATAGGAAATACCTATGTATATAAGGCGCAGAGGGGTCGTCGGATGTACGGACACGTGTGGCGGCGTCGCCCGACATCAAAGACGTTTCGCTACTGTAAGGTTTTTAATACTCTACTATAGTCATGACTATACCCTGTCCATTAGGTAAACCGTTTTTTGACAGATGGAACTAGTGATTGCAGCAACACACAAAACATTGATTGATACTCGTAGGTACGGTATTATAATGTTTGTAAGAAACCATAAATAAGATAGTTCAATAAGATAGGGCAGTTTATATATTTATTTTATTACGCATTTTAAAGTTAACTTTTACGTAATCTGGGAGTATGTAGGTACCTACGTTCGAAGACAGCTGTCAAAAAACGGTTAACCTAATGGATAGGGTATATAAAGTGAAATAGAATAAAACAAAAACGTAACGGCCCTCTCTGTTACAAACATCAAGCGACTCCAGGAGATGAACGTGACAAAACAACAGAATGTTCGAGTAATATTTTCGGCCAGAGTAGTCCGGCAATACGGAAAAGCTGCTCCGTCCGTTGGTCTCGTCATCCCAAGATTCGGCAGTATTTTTTGAATATCTACCCATCCCTATTCGGGATTCATTCGGCTCACAAAAGTCGCTCGGCATCTACTCTCGCTTAATCACGTTTGGGTCCGCTCGACACAATTCGAGCTAAGCCGAGCGACTTTTTCACGTGCAGAGGTGGCGCATTGGTACCGGCCCCGACTTCGAGCTGTAGGTCGTTAGTTCGAACCCAGCTAGGCAGGCACTTTATTCACCACTGCTCTCAAAACGGTGAAGGAAAACATCGTAAGTAAACCGGCATGTCCTAGAAACAAAAAATTAAAAGACATGTGACATCCACCAACCTGTGCTGGGCAGCACTGAGAACTTTATAGGCTGATGATGCATGCTATGCGAGCGACTTTTTCTCGAATATATATCTACATCGATTTTCCCGTCCGGATCTGCTGAATCATGCCAATGCCATGCTCCTCAAATTCACCTAACATTTTCAATATTGTAGTATTTACCTTGCACAATAGAAGTGCCCAAGAAGACGGGCTCGCCCACCCAGTCCTCCACCACGCCCTGGTCGTTGATGTAGAATTTGATGTTGCCGAGGTACCGCGTGTAGCACGACGCTTGCACTATCGGGATCTGTGGGTGTGGGTTATTATATTTATTTAGGTATTAATTCGACACAAGCCGTGAGCCCGAAATCGGATTAATAATGAGAAATATTAAATGAAAAAATCCGGCCAAATGCCAGTCGTCAAGACGCTGCTTCGTACCTACAAATTTCAAGATTCTGAGTTCACGGGAACCCCTGTAGGTTTTGATT
This sequence comes from Apamea crenata, assembly GCA_949629185.1. Taxonomy (NCBI): domain Eukaryota; kingdom Metazoa; phylum Arthropoda; class Insecta; order Lepidoptera; family Noctuidae; genus Apamea; species Apamea crenata. Next base: position 9,720,057 of record OX451372.1, read on the forward strand.
CCTTTGCGAGTGTCGAAAATTTGCGGCATAAACGGCTGTATCTTTTGATTGCGTTGGCTTAGAAGTTTGATTTTTTCACAGCCCTAAGGTGACCCTTAGGGCTGTGAAAAAATCAGGTCTACTGACGTAGACCTGAGTATTTGATATAATTCAAGCTTGATACCTCCACACGGTCCTGAGAAAAAGGGTCTTGACAGACAGACATACGGACGGACGGACAACAAAGTGATCCTATAAGGGTTCCGTTTTTTCCTTTCAAGGTACGGAACCCTAAAAATATATATGTCTTTGTTCCCGTATTTAATAATTCCCAATTGGGGGCTGAATTTTCAAATAAATAAATAATGTGGTATTCTATTAAGAATACCTAATTCATATTTCTGGCTGACCGACTCCTTAACAATTCAAAAGTGCATGTAAATGGTTTAATTGAAATACGAGTTTTGAGTTTAATATTTGAAGACAAAAGTGGCCCACCAAGGCATATCTTTTGAACCATTTAAAGTACAATATCAGCTGATTCCTTCCTAAACATCGCCAGGAAACGGACATGTTCTAGAACCAAAAAATTGGAAGACATGTGCCATCCGCCAACCCGCACTGGGCCCGCGTGGTGGTGGTACAGCCCACTCCCTCTCACCGAGAGGAGAAAAGAGAGGCTTATGTCCAGCAGTGGCTGATGACTGAACTTGTTGGTGAAAATTTAACGTAATGTACATAGTTCTAAGAAGGTTCTTACTCTATGTCCGTCCGCGCGTGTCACGACGGTGGGGTACTCTCCGAGCGCGTTGTCACCGTTGGGCGTCTCTCCGGTGAACAGCAGCGTGTGCGAGTGGGCGCCCACTATTATGTCCACTGTCGGGGATACGCGCTCTGCTAGTTGTCTGAAAACAACAATGTCTAGGTACATTCATAGAAAAAGAAACGATGCTTTGTATAGGACTGAAATTAGCGCTAAAAAACCCTTTCAAAAACACATTCACGTAAGCATCGAGATACCCCCCAAGCAGCCCGCAAGGATGTATCGCAGTGAGGTATCCTTCCGCATGTGCGTGCGTGTCTATTATACTCTGTCCACTAGGTTAATCGTTTTTTGACAGATCGAACTATAGTGAGCAATTATATTTTTTTTGTCAAAACTGATGTACCTACACGTACGGTATTATAATGCCTCTAAGAAATCATAAAAAAGATAATTCAATAAGATTCGGCAGTTGATATATTTATTTTATTACGCATTTTAAAGCTGACCTTTACGTAATCCGGAAGAATTATGTACGTTCTAAGGCAGCTGTCATTTGTTTGGATTTGTTTTACATGGAGGTGACATCGTAGCGAGCTAAACCGCGACCGCGAGGTAACACAGTGAGGCACCTTTGGCATGTTGCGGCCGCTACCATCGCATCGAGTTAGTCATCGTTCTCCACTTCTAATCAATAAAATTGTTGATACAAAAACTGATAGATCCGAGTCTAAGCCGTCAATTTTGTATTTACTTTACGAAACTGAGAATAAAGTTCAAAATTCAATAACTGGCTCGAAGATTAGGGTTTGGAGTAAAATTAGAAGTGTTTTTATAACAAGAAAAAATAAGTACTTACAAATCGCTGGTGTACCCGATGTGGGACAGCACTATGATGATGTCGACGCCCATAGACGTCAGTAGAGCCGCCTCGCGGTTCACAGCCTCCAACTCATCTTCCATTATCACTCGTCCGATTGGCGCTGAAAACTATCGGATTTCGTGAATTTCATATAAAATACAATGAGTATTTTGGACGACAAGGGTCGAGTATTTCATTCTCGGTTGGATCGAGTATTCATAAAATATAACATCAAGCCTGTATTTTCCGTATTTACAGCGGAATACGGCGTGAAAAGGAAACAGACAGAGTTACTTTCGCACTTAATGCAGACTAGAAACACCCCGCGGTTTCACCCGCTTAAGTTTAGATCCCGTGGGAATATCGGGATAAAAAGTATTCTATCTGTTAATCCTGGTTATAAACCATCTGTGTGTTCATCCCAATCTGTTCAGTAGTTTTGCGTGAAAGAGTAACAAACATCCATCCATCCATACAAACTTTCACGTTTATATACTTAGTAGGATTGGAAGTACCTATGTCCATTTAATAAATAAAAAAACATGAACACTTTACTGTTATTAAATATATTTACCCAAGATTTGGGTATTTACACGGGTCAATACCCGTATTTACCCAGATTGGAATATACCTGGATATTTTGCCTTTGGGTATTTACCCGACGCTCATCTCTAGCTGCGCCATGCAATTTGACTGCGTAGGTATTGCACATTTCTATGAAACAGCGGAATTTTTATAACTGACTTGAAACTTTCTACGCTAGTTCATAATCATGGTTTCATAATCATGTGCTGAATTCATTTGCGCATCGATGTGCCTGTATAGGATTGATTATATTATAGGTATCTTACGGTTCTCAGCAGCACGCCAATGATCCCGATCCTCCTGCCCTGTCGCGTCACGATGGTGTGGTTCTTGATGTAGGGCGTCATGCTGGGCTCGAGCATGGTGTTGACGTTGGCGCCCAACATGGGCGACTCCAGGTGGGTCAGATATGGCACCAGGCCCGGCACGCCGTGGTCGAATTCGTGGTTACCTAGCACCTGCGGTGAATTTCTAATTTAATAAAATTGCAACAACACATAATCCCAATTAGGGTCATTCAAGGATACGAGTCCGCTACGCGACTTTCGAATAAAGAAATGAATACCTAGCCCTAGGCATCCACTTAAACCCCTAAGTAAACCGCGATGTATCGCAGTGTTTGTTAGCACGCATTTGTTTGACATGGAGGTGGCATCGAGGTAGCAAGCTAAACAGCGACCGCGAGTTACCCTTTGTATAAACCAGTATAACTCTGACTCTGTCATCACTTACGTGAGCATCATGCGGCAACATATTCATGAAGTGTTGACTGACGTTCCACCGCAGGAAGTTGTACCAGATGGTGCCCTGGAAGGTGTCCCCTCCATTCAGCAGTATAGACTCAGGTTCCGCTTCGAAGGCCTGTTTGATAGCCGTGTACAGACGAGCGAAGCCCCCGATGCAGGGGTTCTCCGCGGGGACGCATACTGTGCCTTGTGGACTCACCTCGTCGAAACTGTAGCGAGGAAAGATAGATGATTATCTGAGCAAGCACTCTATTAATCAGATCTGTGTTTGCTTGATTAACGGGGTAAGGAGCAGTCCTGTAGCCATAAATATATTTATATGGCTTTGGTTATCTATCCATATAGGTACCTATATATAATTAAAAATGAATCCCTATTTTCCTTGGTCACGTCATAACTTGAGAACGACTTTACCGTCATCCGTCTTTTTTTTTAAGTTTTCTAATACTTTGTAGAAGGTTCTTACGAAAAAAAAAAATAAGAAAGTTGCTTCACGCGGACGTAGACGCGGGCAAAAGCTAGTAATTTTATATGTTTTTATGTTATTTTATTTTATTTTTATGGCTGTAGCGGATGCTCAGACTCTTTTTTCCGTATAAATTAGGTATGGTACTTGCATAATCAGTCTATACTGTTCCCACTGCTGGGACATAGGCCTCATCTTTGTGAGAGAGGGTGGGCCGTAATCCACCACGCGGGCCCAGTGCGGAATGGTGGATGTCACTACATGACTTCGAATTTTTGGTCCTAGTACCTACATGCCTGTTTCACGCGATGTTTTTCTTCGCCGTTTTGAGAGCATGTGGTGATCAAATAGTTTACACAAAGTGCCTGGGTTCGAACCTCCGACCTACAACCCGTAAGTCGCGGCTGTTACCACTGGGCGACCACTGCCCTTTGGTCCGTTATGGTCTTTAGAATTTATAAACTCCTAGAAAACTAAAATTCTCAGCTTCTGGTGCAAATACCTACGTTATCTCAATGTCAAGATTAGACTTAACTACTAATCAAGGCATAAAACCAATGAAATGATATCAGCACCGAATAGCGGATTACTTGAGGATTACGACGCTTTGTTAACACATCAAATATTATAAGCCTACTTTGGTCGCTTTGTATCTATGGTTACGACACAAAAACCATGCTCTTCTTTATTTTATTTTCTTCTTATAACATGCCAGCTTCTGTTCTCCCGCCCCATCCCGTCGCATCGCGTCGTCCGCGCTATAACTTCGTTTTCGCTAAAAGGTGTTTCTGACTGTTTTCTTTGTGCTCGGCTCCTAAGAGCCCTAGCGTGATGTTAAATAGCCTACAGCGTTCCTCAAGAATTGGGCTGTCGTAGACAAAAATATTTTTTCAAACATACTGGTAGTTTTAGAGATAAGCGCGTGCAAACAAACCCGTCAGCTTTATTATTAGCATAGATTGATAGATGTTAAGAACCAATCGGGAAGTTGTGTATTTTTATTTCCTGAATCCAACCCAATCCAACATTTTTTTTTTTCGCACACAACTCAGTTTGTCTACTGTTTTTTTAAGGCAACATATATACCTACTCGACCTTTTTATGTAAAGTCCTACCCTATACCTTCGCGGAATACCTACGGGCTGTTCAGTAGAACGATGGTGGAGGGTAGTCGGCTTGAGGGGTACCTATTCTAAATTTTCCCAATCAACCTTGAACCTGCTTTAGCGATAAAGTTGAAAATCTATTAAATAAATTTAATAGATTGTAGTAGCTTGGTGTGCTGGCGTCTGTACAAGGTGGGACAAAAGTAATGTCATACAGTGAATAGGTTGGTTAAAAAAAATTGAGCTCTGTTTTCACGAAATGTAATACTTACACATTTCGTGAAAACAGAGCTCAATTTTTTTCTTTTAAATAAATGTGTAAAGGTGAAAAAATTATATCGGTCAAACGTAAAACGAACACAAATGTGCATCAACTCAGGAGGTGGTCTCCTGAGTTGATGCACATTTGTGTTCGTTTTACGGCATTTTCAATTGTTGCTCGCAAACATCCTCCAAATTGGTGATTTCTTCTTCAATTTTATTGGTAAATTTCAAGACTTGCAAGGTTTCTGGTTTGTTGTGGTAAACTCGAGCTTTCGAAAAGCACTGATATAATGATAAATGATTGACGTGTAAAAGTGTTTGTAAAAACCTACTTACAAAAATAAAATCATTTATCATTTATCACTAAAGAAAGAAGTCTGGCAGCTCACTCTAAGCTCACTTCACTTAACTTTTCACGGTGAGATTTTTACAGAGTCGATCGGCTGTCAATAGTGTCAATCCCTAGCATTATTGGAATGACCGCTCACTCCACGCTCACTTCACCTAAGTTTTC